>JASPKZ010000446.1:892500-2092500 GCA_030220185.1 Diploptera punctata
GCTATGTTTTGCAGCTTTACTAGGGAATTGTAGGTGTGGTAGCTTCCCGTTGCTTTCCACACCGGTGAAGGATGATGATGATAATGATAAGGATGATGATAATGGCCATATGATTTCGGGAACCGTTTGGGCCTTAAAGTTTCCCTGACATTTGTCTTACAGGGGAGGAAAAACCCCGATAAAAACCTCACCCAGAAAAACTGCCCCGACCGGGGATCGAACCCGGGCCCGCTGTGTGACAAGGCAGCACGCTATCTCGAGACCACAGCGGTGGACTGATTCAACAACACCGCAACATAAGCATAACTAAATAGAGACAAATTTGGAAGTTCGCTACAAAAAAAATCATTAGCTAAACTAAAGTAAGTATAATAATCCATTTGTGTTCACCGACATTGGTTAGAAAATTTTTCCGGCTGATCCTCGGCCTGTCGCCCGGGAGTCATACGTATTGGTACGGCAGCCATATATATTAATTATATATTAATATCATACAACACTCAGGAAGCAATGTTGAAACTGCGATAATTAATATAAAATCAACAATCACAGTTGAGTTTAGCAATTAATCATTTTCTATTTAATGATGGTAGAACTTGAGTGGGTGGAAAGAAAAGCCACACCAACGTAACGACCCCATTCACAGCAGCATTACGTAGGAAGGTTGTCATGCAATTTAAGCTTTGGGAAACACAGATATACTAAGCTACTAATTTACTCTGAATCTCTATCGATTTAGTTTCCACTATTCTCTAATATAATAGTTGTATGTAATCTATCCCAAGAGACTGTTTCCATAATCAACTGCAATCATCTCAAATAACCTCACAAAACAGGTGTTAAAAGCATAGCATCTATGGGCCAATGACAGACGATCGAGAGAAAATTTAACTCTAGCTGTTCCTCTACAGCTAACATCTCACTATTCCTCATCCTTCCTTCTCTCAGTCACACGACTCTGGAATTTCCTCCCCTCGTATAACAAGCACTGCCCGACTCAAAAAACAGTTTAAAAACAAACTCACTTCATATTTCATTAGACAATATGATATATAAAAGTTTTCCATGTATACTTTTATTATTCCTTTATATTTTAAACTGTGGAAAGCAACGGGAAGCTACCACCCCTATAATTCCCTAGTAAAGCTGCAAAGCATAGCATAAAAATGCTATGATTGCAGTGAAAGACTTGCCCTGGGGCAGAACACTATAAAAAACATTTTAAACTTTCCTTACCAAGCCATTTACTTAATCTAATTATAGGTTATTGCCTTTGTTATATCCACCGCTGTGGTCTCGAGGTAGCGTGCTGCCTTGTCACATAGCGGGCCCGGGTTCGATTCCCGGTCGGGGCAGTTTTTCTGGGCGAGGTTTTTATCGGGGTTTTTCCTCACCTGTAAGACAAATGTCAGGAAAACTTCAAGGCCCAAACGGTCCCCGAAATCATATGGCCATCATCATCACCCTTATCATCATCATCATCCTTCACTGGTGTGGAAAGCAACGGGAAGCTACCACATCTACAATTCCCTAGTAAAGATGCAAGCATAGAATGAAAATGCTATGATTGCAGTGAAGGACCTGCCTTCGGGCAGAATTACTATGGATGGATCTTTGTTATTATTATTATTATTATTTTCTTTCTTCCCCTTGTCAACTTTATATTGTCTAGTCTATATCTATTATGTATCATTTATCATAATTCTTATTGTATGTATAATTTAACCCTGGTGAAGTGGAAGAGAAGACCTTACGGGTCTTAACTCCATCAGGTAAAATAAATAAATAGAATAAAATAAATAAAAGCATTAAAAAATGACACCTCATTATACAGACTATTTAACTCATGCCCCAAATGGTAGTCAATGACCAATCACGTTGCAATAAATTCTGTTTTACAACCAATGACAGACCTGTTTCACCTCGCTCTTTATCGACTTCTCTTTATCAGCTCCTGCTTTTGAGATTTAGAAAGCTCCTACTTTTTAATATTGTGAGCAGGTCAGAGCATTATTTTTATCTAATAAATACATTGAATATAGCAAATAATGAAGAGAATCATTGATTTTACTGAGTTGTTTACCAGAAAAAATTAATAACCTATAATGTTGATTATATATATACAGTTTGATGTGTTTCATTTCTCCACAAGGGTGCATTCTTACAATATTGCGAACCTATTTGGCAATAAATAATATGATCAAGTTGCAGTGAATGAACATAACCTCACATTTCTAATTTGTTTTCAAACATCGCCGTTTATCTCGGATATAAACATTTCAAAATACCGGTAATTATATTTAAATGATAATTTTTTAATAAATAGCTTAATTTTATTCCTTAAATGGTCCTAGCAAATGTCACTCTTGATTTCCAAATTTGGAAATCACTCGTGACATTACTTATGAAAAATCATCCATAAAGTATTGAGAATATTGGTCTGACGGTCGGTGATAGCAAGAGGAACCATTACTTCCTTTTTGCCTAAACATTTAATATATTAGGACTTAAAAGCAAAGTAATACAAAAAAACAGACATTAGTGCTTTGAAAGGGACTATTATATTTTATAAGAAAGCATCATTATGGTCACCGTATTATGTGTATATATGTATTTATGCATATATCTCTTAATGTATAAAAATTACATGTCACGTTGTTTGTCCGCGATGGAATCCTAAACTACTGAACCGATTTTAATAAAATTTTGCACACTGTGCGTAGTTTGATCCAACTTGAGACTTAGGGTAGTTTATAACTAAATTTATAGTCGCATTATTTTTTATTGCAAATTATTTGTTTATTATTTACCAAAGAGTTATATTATCTGTGAGTTCCATACGATTCTAACAGATGGCGGTGTAATTATCTGTGAGTTCCATACGATTCTAACAGATGGCGCTGTAAGGTAATTTGGTAAGGTAATTGGTTTATTATTTAACAAAGAGAGATCCAGGCGGCTGTGCTTTTTGTTGCAATCGCGAATTTCAATTGAATTACAAATATTGATTATTTCATAATTTAAGTGTGTTTAGTATTTATTTTATTTTCAATATTATTAATTTTGTGTGTAAGTATTAGTTTTAAGTAAACTGGCTGAAAGACAGCAACTTAATTTAAATTTTTAACATATACCTTAGCCACAGCAACGCGTGGCCGGGACTTCTAGTATATATATATATATATATATATATATATAACATAAGAATAAATGCTCGGACGGGACTTGAACCCGGACCTCTGGATTGATACCCCAGTGCGCTACCGATTACGCCACCGAACAAGTCTAGTACAAATATTCATTTTTCTTATATATATTTTCTCATTATTACGAGATGTAGTGGGAACTCTGTCTTCACTGCCATCTAGCAACTCCTATCACAAGTAAGCAAATTAAAGAGAATATTTTTACCTTATAGCAGTGACGCTTTTTCGATGTATAATTAAATTTTTGACATTGAGCAATGCAAGCTTAATATGGCATGATAAGAAAAATAAATGCTCGGACGGGACTTGAACCCGGACCTTTGGATTGTTACCCCAGTGCGCTACCGATTACGCTACCGAGCAAGTACAAACATTCATTTTTCTTATATATATATATATATATATATATATATACACACACACGCACACACATGTCTGTACAGAGATAAAAGGTAGCAGCCCTACCGCTGGACTACTTAGCGTCGGGCCAGTAACCCGCCCATAGGAACTTTAACACTATTTTCAAGTCTCAACGTGAAAAAATCCAGAAGGAATTGAGACTAAAAGTGTATAAAACACTGGCTCTTCCAACTCTTTTGTATGGTAGCGAAGTATGGACGTTGAAACAGAAGGATATACAGAGACTCAGATCTGCTGAAATGAGATACCTTCGGAGGACTGCAGGATACACACTACTAGATCACAAAAAAAATGAAGACATCTTAGAAGAATTACACATGGAACCTTTAGAAAACAACATTTCTGATTATAAGTCAAGATGGATGCAACATGTTCATCGAATGGAAGATCACAGAATATCCAAACAAATGTTAAGATATCAACCTGCAGGAAGAAGAAGACCAGGACGTCCACTCAAAAGACTTTTGGATGGTGTTTCTCTTGAGGCCGAAACAGGTCAACAAATGGCCTAAATTCGTGAATGTACTATGATGATGATGATGATGATGATGAAAAAAAAGATAAATTGATGAGAGTGGGTTAAAATAGTTCCCCCCCCCCAGCTAGATTTCATTTCTGACCCACTGTGCACCGGTCCCATACTGGCCGAAATTCCATGAGAAAAATTCCCCCATGGAGACTCGAACAAGCGTAAGTCTCGTAGTTCTGCGCCAAGACTTCTTGCCTTAACCACTCGGCTACGGCGCGAGACTCTTGGTATCAATGAAAGACAAAAATGGATATTGTGAGTTATGCGTGAGAGATAAACATGCTGTCGCAGACTTTTTTGTAGAGCTTTTTCAGTTATTCAATTCTGTGTACATTAATTTTGTGTATTTCTTATGGTTTAGGCAGCGTAAGCCATTTAAGTATCCAAAGAACTACTTTTTTCACGTTTTCCACTAAAAAGGGCTATTTTTAAAGGTGTAGGATGTCCCAACTCGTTTCAAAAAACGTTAAACTGAAAATATATAAAACTATTATTCTACCAGTTATATTATATGGGTGCGAAACATGGACTCTTACTTTAAGGGAGGAAATGAGATTACAAGTATTTGAGAATAAAGTTCTTAGGAAAATGTTTGGACCAAAGAGAGATGAACAGACAGGTGAATGGAGAAGACTACATAACAATGAACTACATGGTCTTTATAGGAAGCCAGATATAATAAGAACAGTTAAGTCTCGTAGACTGCGATGGGCAGGACAGGTTGCACGTATGGGGAGATGAAAGACCTTGCATGGAGGTTTTCTTATCTTGTAGGATAAGCGCCAGAAGGCAACGACGCCCAGGTTGGTAGTGACCTTAAGGAATGAGGTGGTTAGTAGAACATTTAACTATGATTTGAGGGAAGTAGATTATAACGAGAATGATTGGAAAACATTAGCTCAGGATAGGGAGTTATGGAGAGGCTTATGTCTCGCCGCGGCCATGAAGCTACTGGTTCGATAGTGCCAGTGAGTAAGTAAGTACGTAAGTAGGAGTTGAGTATCAGCAACTCTCCTATAGCCTATGTTCTATGCCCGGGTATCTCGCTGAACATTTTACCAAAAAACCCATGCACAATCCGGTCGACTCGTATGGCCGCGCCATAAAGTACGAACAAACATACGAAACAAACAAACATTAATTTTATATATATAAGATATACAAGTATGTCCACGCGTTCGGCATGAAACCTTGTGTCGAGCGGAGGCAGTGTTACAGTATTTTTTACAACTAAACCCTTTTTAAAAAAGTACCCTTCAAATCCCCATGTATGACTAGGGAAGTCATAAGCTTAACTTGATATCCCAGTACATGGCCGAATACAGTAATAATTCCCTTTAAGGAAAAAATTCCTGTGGTCTGAGTGGGAAACGGACCTTAAATCAGACGCTCTGCTCACAATACCATAGACATAGTCCGCTCGGTTTAAATTAATTGTAACTTGCTATGAATTTAGTAAGTTTCAAATTCAGGTAACTAACTTTAACTTGTAGTTCTCTGTGCTGGAGATCGGCTTAGAAATTGTTTACAAACATTGCTCCATAAACACGTCATTAATCTGATTAAAATAGAGTTCCTGACACTTGTCGCTCGCAAGAGTAGAAAAGTTGTTCCGTTCAGCAGGATTAAGTTGGATAGATCAATATTTCCCCCCTAATACTTGTGTGCGAGACGAAGGAAATCCATCATCTTACAAAGAAATGAGAAATCTTACATTCATTCAATTTAATTCAATTTAACTTCCGCTTCCTGCATTTATTTACAAAAATACAAGAAATGTCTTACTATTAATTTTCACTTCCTGTAATCGTTTGTGCTGAACTGGCGATTCTTTTAATGTCAGTTGTTAAGCGAATGTTCTTTGCTTAATTTTCACTCCCTCAATCTTTTATGTTCTTTTTCATATCATTTCTATAAAGACGTATTTTACTAATTGGATCTAGCATCTGTTACGTCACAAGGCACGTGACTATTATCATTTTTATTTTTATTATTTGTATTATTATTATTTTATTATTATTATTTTTTTTATTTTTAATATTTTTAATTTATTATTATTTTTATTTTATTATTATTATTTTTATTATTATTCTTATTATTATTTATTATTATTATTATTTATATTTTTATTATTATTTTCATTATTTTTTATTATTTATTATTATTATTATTTTTTGCTATTTTTATTATTTTTTATTTATTATTATCATTATTATTATTATCATAATTATTATTATTATCATCATTATCATCATTATTATTTTCATTATTATCATCATTATCATCATCATCATCATCATCATCATTATTATTATTATTATTGTTATTATTATTACTGTTATTATTGTTATTATTATTGCTATTATAGTTATTATTGTTATTATAGTTATTATTGTTATTATTATTATTTATATTATTATTATTATTATTATTATTATTATTATTATTATTATTATTATTATTATTATTATTATTATTATTATTATTGACCGCTTTTTAGATAGAGAATTACGAATATGCATTGTTTCGTCAAATGATTTTAGGAGCTAATTTCATAAAAGCTTAGTAAGTGTTCCGCTTTTTCCATTATACTTTATCCTTTCCCTCTGTATGCACTTTTACGTGCAAATGGCAATATTTGTTAATATATTATATGGATGCGAAACATGAACTCTTACTTTAAGGGAGTAAAGGAGATCACGAGTATTTGAGAATAAAGTTCTTAGGAAAAATTTTGGACCAAAGAGAGATGAACAGATAGATGAATGGATAAGACCACATAACACTGAACTACAGGGTCTTTATAGGAAGCCAGATATAATAAGAACAGTTAAGTCTCTTAGACTGCGATGGACAGGACATGTGGCATGTATGATTGAAAGACGTGAATGGAAGCTTCTTGTAGAAAAACCAGAGGAAAAACGCCAGTTGGTAGACCAAGAATGAGGTGGTAGTATAACATTAACTATGATTTGAGGGAAGTAGATTATACATGGAATGATTGGAAAGCATTAGCTCAGGATAGGGATGTATGGAGAGATTATGTCCGCGCGGCCATGAACCTACGGGTTCGATAGTGCCAGTGAGTAAGTAAGTAAGTCTCGTAGACCGCGATGGGCAGGACATGTGGCACGAATGGGAAATGAAAGACGTGCATTGAAGCTTCTTGTAGGAAAACCAGAGGGAAAAAGCCCAGTTGGTAGACCAATAATGAGGTGGGAGAATAACATTAACTATGTTTTGAGGGAAATAGATTATATAGGAAATGATTGGAAAGCATTAGCTCAGGATAGGGACGTATGGAGAGCTTATGTCCGCGCGGCCATGAACCTACGGGTTCGATTAGTGCCAGTGAGTTAGAGTTAGTTATGAATGCTTGCAGGATTGAAACGGCATCTGGTTTTCCGCGCTCGTACTTGATATTGTAGGTGTTAAATAACTGCGCATCAGCTTGCTCTAGTCGAGTTCGAGTGTAAGATCTTATCTTAAAAGGAAAATGTAGAGGAGATCAAATGATGCCGGCTGATGGGGAGGGGAAGACGATTGGAAGGATAGAGGGAAGAGGAAGAGGGAAGGAGGTTTGCTATCATTACGTTTCTCAAAGTACACTCGTAACACATAATTTCATGGGGAAAATAGCTCATTTAACCCTAATCTTCGTTCTTACTTACTCACTGGCACTATCGAACCCGTAGGTTCATGGCCGCGCGGACATAAGCTCTCCATACATCCCTATCCTGAGCTAATGCTTTCCAATCATTCCCTGTATAATCTACTTCACTCGAATCATAGTTAATGTTATTCTCCCACCTCATTCTTGGTCTACCAACTGGGCTGTTTTCCCTCTGGCTTTCCTACAAGAAGCTTCCATGCAAGTCTTTCATTCCTCATACGTGCAACATGTCCTGCCCATCGCAGTCTACGAGACTTAACTGTTCTTATTATATCTGGCTTCCTATAAAGACCATGTAGTTCATTGTTATGTAGTCTTCTCCATTCACCTGTCTGTTCATCTCTCTTTGGTCCAAAAATTTTTTCTAAGTACTTTATTCTCAAATACTCGTAATCTCCTTTCCTGCCTTAAAGTAAGAGTCCATGTTTCGCACCCATATAATATAACTGGTAGAATAATAGTTTTATATATTTTCGGTTTAACGTTTTTTGAAAGGAGTTGGGACATCAAAAGTCTCTGCAAAAACCTAATCAAATCTAAAGAAACGTAATTAATGAAATATTACAACGTGAATTAAGATATTTACCTCTACACACTCCTCGAAAAAAAAAAAAACAACGCAGGCCTTAATAGCGAAATATGTTTTTATAAATCACAAAAAATGTGGCAGCATGAGATCTAATGAGAAAAAATTGATAATCGATATATTTTGTAACCTGTGATGAGTTTTAATTATCATTTGCGCTACTTAAATCAGCTACTATTAGCTCTTGTAAAGTTTTATAACCTAATAATTATTTCAGACTACAGTCGATCTTGGACTAATTTATTCTCTTGGCCAACCTTCGCCACAATTAATAAAAAATTGTCACAATACTGTAAAACAATTTAAAAGTACAAATAATAGTATATTACGATGCGAAGTTGGGAAATGATTTTTACAGAATCGAGGAAAAATATTTAAAAACCTAGCGACAGCGAGGTTTTTAATTTCCGAGATTCTGTAAAACACTTCACAAACGTGCGTTGTACATTATTTTTTGCACGATGGTGTTTTCAAAATAATAGATAATAGTAAAATAATAACATATTTGTTGGAAATATTTGCATTTATTATAACAATTGACTAACGTTAACAGTGTGGGCAATGTTTATTGGCTGAAACAACAGGAGGCCTTGAGAACAATATTATTGACTATTTAACTGATGCCCCAAATGGGAGTCAATGACCAATCACGTTTCAATGATTTCTGTTTTACAACCAATCAGAGTCGTGTTTCACGAAATATTTATCAGTGTTATATTTACCATATTAAAGAAAGCTCCTCCTTTTTAATATTCTGAACAGGTCTGACCATTATTTTGCAGTGACTGAGCCTATAAGAAATACGGCTACCAGATTGTATATACAGTGCATGAATGTCAACACGTAGCGCATACGAGAGATAATATAAAAACATTTGTAACAATTTATTATACCACCAAGAAAAAAAGAAAAAAAGAAACCACTGTTTGCACTTTCTTAAATGTATTTTTTCCCAGGTAATCCAGAAAAATATAATTGTCATATTTACATCATACGACATCAGAAATGAATTAATATACAGTTTGATGTGTTTCATTTTTTCTCCACTAGAGAGCATTCTTACAATATTGCGTTCCTTTGGCAATAAACAGTATGATCTGTGTAATATCTGGGTGGTCGATTCCTTCTATAATTATAAGGATTATTTTTAAAGTATAAATAATAATCAAAATAAGTAAGAGTTGTGTCAGGAGGTGAAGATCGTCTTGAAGTTCTAGTAGATATCTGTAAATTTATAGATTAGGAATCAACCCCAGGAATTCTTCGGAAATGTGGTTAGTAGATAGGATTAAACCTAACTATAAGAAGACACAGCGGAGCAGTAGTGAGAAACAAACAGACTTTAATACAAAAAAACGTGAGACAGGGTATCGGTAACACCGATGAAAAAAAACTGTCTAACTTACAATCATAAGTTTCATACATATATACCAGTTGAGTAATGACGTAGTTACAATGTATACGTGAGAATCAATTTGGTTGTATTGTACATGTAACCAGATTCTCCCTTTCTGAAAAGCATATTGAATGCGCTTAACCTATGACCTTTTAAAAGCTAAGTCATCATTAGGTAAGACTACCTATTGTGTAACAATCCCTTATACTGCATGACTTTTCCAAATAACTACAAAGGTAATACCTATTTAAATATTCATGACAGAATTCTTTAAAATCATTCTTCAGCATATTTTAACAAAAAGATCAATTAGGTCAATAATTGTGTTAATTTAGGACAGTCATACATTATAATGAATGTTCATATTATAAAATATATATATATTATGATATACTTCAATATATATTATGATATACTTCAATATATATTACACTCTTCCCCCTATAGAAAGTTTTGAATTACATAATTCGAAACTTTACTAACGAAATGTTTTATTTTTATTTCTAGTTCTATGCGCAATACTATCTTTATCTTCTTCATCTTTTGGGGATACATTCTGTGGACAACTGGGGTCTCTAATTCTTTCTCCGATAAGCGGTGATGACTTGAGGGACACGACAGGTGAACTCTCATCATTACCTGTAGTTTTAGTGTATACTACACGATCATGCCCAGAGTAATTATGTATGTTAACACACAGCCTCTCGGTCGTCTCCTTCCAGCATTTTCTTGGAGTCCATTTATCCCATAACCAAAATATTAAAGTTCTGTAGCTCTTACAACAGCAAATGCAACAACAACAAGTCAAGGTTACGAATATGATCGTACCCATTACAGAACTCCATGTGGTTATATGTATATACCACTTCGAATAATCATTTTCTTCTTGCTGTTTTATTAACTTACCTAAATCATCGGCCTTCATACTGGCCATTCTCAAATCATCTACCGATGACATTAGGTTAGACATAGGCATGTCCAATTGTAATTTCTCGTAGTCGTTAGTTTTATCCATATCAAAGCAACAGTCGAAGTCAAGAGGTGCTGTCGGTATAAAATCTATGGTTAAGTTACTTACCAAATTACTCATGGCATGTAAGGTTACGTGGGCATTAAAAGCCTTGCAATTCTGTCCTAGCGATAATTTACCTTCCTTTTCAATATTGAGTTGTGTTGATTTGTCGCCACATAACACAGTCATACGATCTGGTTTTGGGGTGACAAATAACCATTCATTAGATAAATATAAGGGAATCCAGTAGGATTTGTTCAATGTGAAAATTCTAGTCTCGCAACTTTTTGGAACTTTAGTGGTGGATGGATGAAGAAGTGAAGCTTCACAATCAGCTTCAGGGGTGTACAAATAAATCGGTATATTTTCTTTACATACATAATGCAAAAGATTAGGACGAAAAACATCCTGTTAGTTCATTAGTTGTCATTTTTCCGTAATGTTGTCTCAACGGGTCACTGAAAATATATTCTTTGTTTGCGCTTAGAAAAATGTAAATATTACCTTCCTTCTTGACAGGAAAAGGAAGTGTTTTATACAAGTGATACGGAGTAGGAGAGAGAAGGGGTATTTGTAATACATATACTAGATATTGTTTATAAGAATAGGTGTGAGGTGTAATTAAATTTTGAAGTTCTGAAAAAGAAAAATTAGGGTAGTCCAGACCAGTTGGTAGCGTTTGGGCTTTCATAACATTCTTAATTCTTTCCACCGTAATTAATTGAGGTTGAAGAGTTCCTTGCTCTGCGTGTACAAATGCGTCTATAAGAAGCTCAAAAGAATGCTGGCATTCTTCCACACCTCTAAGAGAAATCCTTATTTGTTCATTGGCTAAACTAATACCTTCTATTTCCTTCTGCAGTGCGTTAATCCTATTAGTGGTATAATTATTTAATTTTATTAAACCATTTTTTAAAATATTTTCATTCCGGTTCACCCTTGCTATAGTTAAGTTAACTGAATTAATGGTTGATTTAATCACTGTAATTTCATCCTTTAGAATATGCAAAAATTCTGCCTGTTCCTTCTCTAACTGTGAAATGTGCTTATTATATTCCTCTGCATCAGATTGAGTCAGAGTACCGAATAATATCTTAGCAATATCTCCCATAAAATTTAAAACGCCTCTCTTGCTTCTAGTATTCTGTTCATTAGGTGTTTTTAAATATTCTGTGACTAATTCTTTTAAATTTTCAACATACCTGACTTTTGGTTTTACAAAGTGATTTAAACTCCCACAATCTGTCAAATGATACCACTTTTCTCCCTTTATCTTATCACAATAATCAGTTATCAACCTTAAATGATTTTTTGTCTGTTTCCAAAGATCTCTAGTTGGTTCCAAGTTTATATAACTTACCACTTTCCATTGTATAGGGTAAAATTGTATAATTCCTATCTCGTCAAAGTACACACCGGTCTTCGAATCCAGAGCTTTTACTTCTTGAGCGTCTGTAAGCTTCCCCAACCAAAATGGTATTAACATTTGTAGCATTACCCATGTGTTATGAAGTTTCATTTTCTTTTCCCTGCAAAGGAAAATATGGCTTTAATCTATTTGAATGTACCGTCTCATATTTGCGTTTACCTAACTTTTGTATTATCACGTTGTGACCTTCAGTAGTCTTAACCTCATATGGACCTTTCCATATTGGATCTAATTTATTCCTATTTTCTACTCTGAGAAGTACTAGATCATCCTTCTTGAATTCAACATAATTGCTTTTCACACGCGATCGTTGTAGTTCTTTAAACTTTAATAAGCCTTTCTCTAGCTATCTCATGACAACTTTGCAATTTATTCCGTACATTTAGAATTAAATCGTCGTAATTATATAAAGGTTGTGATTTAGTTTGTAAAATTCCTGGGATATTACATTTTCTTCCATACAATAATTCATAAGGAGAGTATTTAGTAATACTATGGGGGGGTAGTTGTTGTACGTAAAACTGGCGAAAGGTAACCATTTGTCCCAATCGGCTCCTCTAGGATTGCAAAAAACAACGTAAGTAGTTTACTAAGGTCTTATGAGTTCTTTCTAGAGCTCCATTACTTTCAGGGTGATAAGCAGTAGTGCTTAGTTTCTGAATCTTAAATAGTTTACATATTCTTTTAAATAAATCTGACATAAAATTTGTTCCTTGATCAGTTAATATGATATCAGGAATCCCATAAATTAAAATAACATTGTTTACGAAAGCTTCTGTCACTTCTTCAGCTGTTTGTGTCTTTAAGGGTATGACTATTATTAAATATTTACTTAAGTTATCTTGACAAGTTAATATATATTTATGACCTCTCTCGGTTAGCGGAAGTGGTCCCACTACATCTAAATAAATTTTTATCCAAGGTTCCTTTTGTGTGTCCGTGACCTCTAAAGGTTGTTTTACTTTCTGCTTCTCGTCTTTATTAAATTGACAAATCTTACAAGTTTTAATGTAATTGGTTACGTCTTTCTCTACTCCCGGCCAAGTTATGTATAATTTAATTCGATCGGTAGTTTTATTGATTCCAAGATGTCCTCCAATTGGACAGCTGTGAAATTCCTTGATTATTTCCTTCTTACGATCCTCAGTTAAGTGCGTATTATCCAAGGTGCAACATTCTACAGGGTGTCTACTCAAACTATCTGCGTTTACGTGTCTTTTACCTGCCCTATAATGAATTTCGAATTCAAATTCTGAAAGTTGAAGTTTCCAACGTATTAATCTCGAACTAGGGTCTTTCACTTTAAATAGCCAGACCAATCCTTTGTGATCTGTCACTACTTGAAATTTACGTCCTAGTAAATAAGGTCTAAAATGTCTGCATGCCCATACTATTGCTAATAGTTCCTTTTCTACAGTGCTGTAATGCGATTCGGCTTGATTTAAAGTCCTGCTAGCGTAAGCAATGGGTTTATCATCTCCTAACGTTCCTTGACTAAGAATTGCGCCTAAAGCGTATCCACTCGCGTCTGTCGTTACTATAAAGGTTTGTGTGAAATCTGGATACTGTAACAACGGAGCTGTCGTTAATTTATCTTTCAATTTATTGAAGCTATTCTGTTCCGTATCTTCCCACTTCCATTTTTTATCTTTCTTTAACAATTCAGTCAGAGGTTTTGCAATCGCACTAAATTCTTCTATAAATTTTCTGTAATATCCTGCCAAACCTAAGAATGATTTTATGTCTTTAGGTGTCTTTGGAGTTGGAAATTCGGTAACTGCCTGTATCTTATTCGGATCGGGTTTGACACCTTGAGCGGTAACCACGTGTCCTAGATATTTTAATTCTTCTCTCAAAAATTCACATTTATCAGGTTCGATTTTTAAATTGTGTTTCCGTAACTGATTAAACACTTCCCGTAATTTTTTATTATGTTCTTCTAAGGTTTCGCCCATTACTAATATATCGTCCATGTACACAAAGCATCTATTGCCTATTGAGTCTTGGAGTACCGAGTTCATCATCCTTTGGAATGTAGCTGGTCCCGACCTAACTCCAAAAGGCATTTTCTTGTACTCGAAATGTCCGTTAGGGGTGCTAAAAGCGGTTTTACATTGGTCTTCCTCAGCGATCGGCACCTGAAGGTATCCACTTGCGCAATCTACTGCTGAAAAATATCTAGCCTTTCCTATTTTGTCTAATATATCTTGTATATTAGGAAGAGGATAGCTGTCTCCTACGGTTACTTCGTTTAACTTTCTAAAATCTATACAAATTCGCCACTTTTTCTTTCCAGAAGCATCTTCCTTTTTAGGTATTACTATTAGTGGAAAATTCCATTCGCTCTTACTATGTGCGATAATACCGTCTTCTAACATCTGTGTAACTTGTTTGTCAATCTCCTCTTGATGAGCCTCTGCTAACCTATAATTCTTCAAAGTTATAGCTCTTCCTTTAGGAATTGAAGGTGTGGGTATGGAATGTGTAGCAGCTGTTGTGCTTGTTAGTCTATCTCCCGGAAGCTTAAATATGTCCGCGTATTCTGTGCAAATGTTTCGTATACTATGGGCTCCTTCTTTCACGTGTTCAAGTCTCAGATTTTTATTTAATAAATCTAATCTTTGAGGTACGAAAATTTTCAACTGATACTTCCTGTTCCTTACTTATTTGAGTGGGCGGTTTAACTAGTTCTGGTATTTTCTTTATTATCTGTGCGTCAGCTGTTAAATTAATTACTAGGCATGTGAATGTCTTATCACATTTTGTTATCCCGTTAGCGCAAATTAGCCCTGGCTGTAAAATTTGCCGTTCTATGAATCTGTTCCCTCTTTCGTTCGTAGGAAATTCCATTAAATTTTCACTATACGGAGGAATAATCATCTTTTTATTTAACATATAACCTTGTTCCATGAGCCAGTCTTGGCCTAAAATTATATCTAAATCTCTGGGTAATTTATCTACTATATGACAATTAACAACTGTATGATTTTCACAATTATTCAATACTAATTGAGTTATCCCATTTACTTTTATAGAGTTCCCACTAATACCTTGTATTTTCATATTACAGTTATCCTTTATAACGTTTCTCTTTAGTGATGTTTCTTTAACTAATGATATTTGTGCACCAGTATCTATCAATACTAAACCTAGGCCATTTTTTAATTGCTCACTTAGGATATACATCTCCCAGGGTCTCGGTTCATAACCAGAGGCGTCCCACTGATTAATAGCATTAAGAGTCCCTACTTCGATCTCACAACACGCTGTCTCCATTGAGGTAGGTTTGGTGTCCTTGGATTTTTCCTTAAATCCACTATCCCAAGTTCTATCCCTTGTGGACGACTCGTAGCGTTTCCCTCTATTATTCCACTGTTTCGAGCCTACAATCTCTTGGCGTTTTCTCTCTATTATTCCACTGTTTCGAGCCTACAGTCTCTTGGCGTTTCTCTCTATTATTCCACTGTTTCGAGCCTACAGTCTCTTGGCGTTCCCCAACCACGCTAGGCCCACAGTCACAGAACCCATTTATCGGCGTTCTAGTCAACTTATGCAGTTCGCCTTGCGACACTGCCCAACAAACACTGTCATCTGGGGATTCGTTTGCGTCACTAACTATTTTAGCGGCTTTATCTATCCTATCCTTAAACTTCTGATCAACTAGTTCAGGTAATTCCCCTTCCATATTTACCCTAGTATGATCCCTCAGGCACTCCATGAGTCCTGGCGCGCAGTCAGACGGGAGGATTACCTGCGACTGCTCAGGTAACCCGAATTCTCGTTTCCCTGGCGGCCTCCCAGAGCTGCTCTGTCCCGTCCTCCATGCCTACGGGGTTGCGGTCTCTTACCACATTCTCTACTAATGTGCCCTATCTCATTACAATTATAACACCTTATTTCTTTTGTGGCCAGGTTAACCTCTCTCTTTATCTCTGATCCGTACGGTCTTCTAAATTCCCTTTTTACTGCCCCTGTGATTGGATGTCCTTGTCCATTTTGATTACCCCTAAATCTCGTGGACTTTACCTCGCTTTCTTCCTGTAATGCGGTTTCGATTAGTTGCGCTAATGATTCTTCTTCACCCTTAGCCTTTACTATATACTTAATCTTATCGTCCTTTAACCCTGCTACGAAAGTACCTTTTAAAAATTCTCCTATCAGCTGTAGGCCTCCTTCTACATATCTCGAATTATCGCGTCTTTCTAACCTCTCCAATCTATTTCTGACTTCTCTTCTTAAATCCATGGCTATTCCATCTAATCTTGAACCCCACTGTGCAACTGTTTCATTTGTACTTTGTTTTTGAATTAAAGAGTATTCCTGCATAATATTCTAGCGTTCTCCTTACAGAAAAGTTCTCCTCCAATATTGCTTTAACTTGAATCCAAGTTTCTCTCTCTGTCCTAGCTAAAAGTCTATCTTTGGCGTCTCCTGAAATTTTGGATTCTATAAATCTTAACAATAAGGGTTGTTTGGTTGGATGGACTACCTGAACCGCAGCTTCTACTCCTTCTATAAATTCTCTTAAATGTTTGGGGTTTCCATCGAATGTTCGGGGTATCAACTTAACTGCTTGAACTACAGGGATATAGCTTTCCTCGCTAATATCAATATCGCCCTCGCTAGCCATAATGGAATTGGACTCACCTAAAGAAAGATGTAGGGTGGTCTGAGATGCACAGTTCAGAGTCGTAGTGATGGCCTTTCAGCTCCCCTCAGGGTGCGACTCCTCTCGCGGTGCAGGCTGCCAACGGCTGAACACCAAGGACGTCCCTCGAGCGCGTCGGTGGCTGCTGGTGTTGGCCTCAGGACCACTGTCTGCTTTCCTCTGGTGCGTTTACGGGTACCACGGCGCCTGTGGATTACTCTGGAGCGTTGATCCCTCGAGATAGGCTCTGAATTATCTGGGACTAATTGAAGAGTCTCTCCAGCTCGTTCGCACCTTCGGATGTCTCACTGCTCGCTGGTTTTCCAATCCCGATGCGCTGCCACCATGTAATATCTGGGTGGTCGATTCCTTCTATAATTATAAGGATTATTTTTAAAGTATAAATAATAATCAAAATAAGTAAGAGTTGTGTCAGGAGGTGAAGATCGTCTTGAAGTTCTAGTAGATATCTGTAAATTTATAGATTAGGAATCAACCCCAGGAATTCTTCGGAAATGTGGTTAGTAGATAGGATTAAACCTAACTATAAGAAGACACAGCGGAGCAGTAGTGAGAAAACAAACAGACTTTAATACAAAAAAACGTGAGACAGGGTATCGGTAACACCGATGAAAAAAAAACTGTCTAACTTACAATCATAAGTTTCATACATATATACCAGTTGAGTAATGACGTAGTTACAATGTATACGTGAGAATCAATTTGGTTGTATTGTACATGTAACCAGATTCTCCCTTTCTGAAAAGCATATTGAATGCGCTTAACCTATGACCTTTTAAAAGCTAAGTCATCATTAGGTAAGACTACCTATTGTGTAACAATCCCTTATACTGCATGACTTTTCCAAATAACTACAAAGGTAATACCTATTTAAATATTCATGACAGAATTCTTTAAAATCATTCTTCAGCATATTTTAACAAAAAGATCAATTAGGTCAATAATTGTGTTAATTTAGGACAGTCATACATTATAATGAATGTTCATATTATAAAATATATATATATTATGATATACTTCAATATATATTATGATATACTTCAATATATATTACATCTGGTTGCAGTGATAAACAAAAGAAGCAGTAGGAGCGTACCTATCGTTTCTCATTTGTTTTCAAATATCGCCGTTTACATTAAATATATAAATATTATAAAATAACTATAGTTAAATAATGATTTGTGAGTAAACAGCTTAATTTTATTCGTTAAATAGTCCTAACAAATGCCACTCTTGATTTCCAAATTTTCTAGATAAATTGGAAATCACTCGTGGCATTACTTATGATAACATGGCCGCAAGTACGTATTTATTGTTTTATATTGTTTCAAATAAAGTTCAGTTCATTTAAAATGCAGTGATTTGTTTCGTATAATGTATATTAACACTATTTTTTGGTTATTTTTTATATATACATTGTACATAGTATACATAGCGGGCAGTGGTTTTACTTCCTGCACGTGGGTGTAAACGTAATGTTACAGTATAGTTATTTAGGTTGGCAACCCCGAAATGTAGAAGTTGAACTTTTAATCACGGTCGTCGTTGTTGTAAGTACGACAAAACACACTATCGCGCAAAAAAGATTTAATCTGCGTACTTATCGGGGGGGGGGACTAATATCTCCGTAGACAACATTCAGTTTGGCCAGGAATGGAAGCGGTTGTGATTTTATTCCGATTACAGGACATGACATTCTTGCTAAACATCTGCATCGGTTTGGCATCATGTTGTCTCCCAACTGCAAGCTATGTCCATTCATGTTCAAATTGACTGAGCTCACCTTCCATCCTGCCCTGGGATTCAATAATCCACTGAGACGAAGCGGGGGGCACGCCGTAGCGTAGTGGTTAAGGCACTGAGCTACGAGCCGGAGGGTCGAGGGTTCAAGTCCCGTTGGGGTCAGGATTTTTAAACTGACCCAAACCCTCTGGCGGCACTATGGCCCTGGGGTCGACTCAACCTCTAACGGAAATGAGTACCAGACGCTTGTTCTGGGGTAAAGGCGGCCGTCACGCAGGGCTGACAACCCGGCTGACATCAAGTGCCGATTGTCTAGAAAAAGTGGGAGCCTTAACCTCCTACTACCCCAAGGGCCTCCGGGCCTGTTGTGGGATCACTTTACTTTGGGGGCACGCCGTAGCGTAGTGGTTAAGGCACTGAGCTACAAGCCGGAGGGTACGAGGGTTCAAGTCCCGGTGGGGTCAGGATTTTTAAACTGACCCAAACCTTCTGGTGGCACTATGGCCCTGGGGTCTACTCAGCCTCTAACGGAAATGAGTACCAGACGCTTGTTCTGGAGGTAAAGGCGGCCGTCACGCAGGGCTGACAACCCGGCTGACATCAAGTGCCGATTGTCAAGAAAAAGTGGGAGCCTTAATCTCCCACTACCCCCAAGAGCCTCCTGAGGCCTGTAGTGGGAATACTTCACTTTACTCTACTTTACTGAGACGAAGCGAAATTGAAAAGCTAAAATACTGACGGGTGAATGATATTTTTATCAATATGCATGCCATTTCCGAAATAAACATTATTTATTTTCTATTTGAGACATAATTTGTTTTTACAATTAAACAGTTAAAATGGTCCACCGCTATTGTCTCGAAGTAGCCTGATGCCTTGTAAAAACCACTCCCCAACCCTGCATCGTAATATACTATTGTTTACATTCAGTTACTGGTATGTAGTGGAATGTATATATAATAACAAAATGCATTTGTAATCATGGCATTCGTCTGAAGAAGGTACACCATTAGACAAAAAAAAAATGAGTCATCTCTTGAACGCATATTTCTTCTAAGTCCTACTCGACACAGCGCTGGGTTCACACTAGTAAACTAGTGATAATTGTGCAGGCCCTGAGCTACTGCGTTATGTGGCATGAACTGACTGAAGATACTCCTACGTGCCCTGTTAGGTCAGCGGTAAAGCATGCAGTCACCGTTTCTGTTAATGAAAGTCGCAGGTTCGCGTCCTCAATTATGTAGTTTTTTTTTCGTGATATTTGTATTAAAATGTTTCATGAATTAAATACATTTTATTTTAACAATTGAACTAAATCAATGTTAATGTCGTTATTGTAACAATTATTTTACCACATTCAGGGTTTGTTCTATGTGATGTCAATGTATTGATTTTAATAGACTGATGCGCACACGTTCTGCGCAAAAGCAAGTCTCTAATAAGTTTGTTTATAATGAACTCTAATTGTCGTGCAGATTCACGAAAGAAGAAAGATGTCTTATGGGCACAAATTCAGGACGTCTGGGATGCTCTAGCCGAAAGTCCACGCGACTGTAGAAATTTGATTGCATCAATGCCCCGCAGATTGAGGGCGGTAACAGATGCTGTGGGTTCATATACTCGATATTAATTTTGTTAAAGTTTTCATTTAGAAGATATTATTTTCTTTCTTCATTCAATTATTACAAGGTTTTCATTTGTGTGTTTTGTGTGTGCATTAAAGCCATAAAACTCAAATATAAAATTAAATATGAAACTATATTACAGGCGAAATGCTATGCTAACATTCAGTAAAAAAAAGTAGAACGGGAATCGAACCCATGAGGTTACGAACGCAGATGTTGTGTGTTAAACCTCTCGACCACGGAAACACACAAAGGCGAGCTCTCTCTTTTATGTTACTTCAGTGTGCACTGCGTTAACTAGCAAACAACACAGTACAATTACTAAAAAACTTTTATGTTACTTCAGTGTGCACTGCGTTAACTAGCAAACAACACAGTACAATTACTAAAAAACTTTTATGTTACTTCAGTGTGCACTGCGTTAACTAGCAAACAACACAGTACAATTACTAAAAAACTTTTATGTTATTTCAGTGTGCACTGCGTTAACTAGCAAACAACACAGTACAATTACTAAAAAACTTTTATGTTACTTCAGTGTGCACTGCGTTAACTAACAAACAACACAGTACAATTACTAAAAAACTTTTATGTTACTTCAGTGTGCACTGCGTTAACTAGCAAACAAACACAGTACAATTACTAAAAAACTTTTATGTTACTTCAGTGTGCACTGCGTTAACTAGCAAACAACACAGTACATTACAATTACTAAAAAACTTTTATGTTACTTCAGTGTGCACTGCGTTAACTAGCAAACAACACAGTACAATTACTAAAAAACTTTTATGTTACTTCAGTGTGCACTGCGTTAACTAGCAAACAACACAGTACAATTACTAAAAAACTTTTATGTTACTTCAGTGTGCACTGCGTTAACTAGCAAACAACACAGTACAATTACTAAAAAACTTTTATGTTAGTTCAGTGTGCACTGCGTTAACTAGCAAACAACACAGTACAATTACTAAAAAACTTTTATGTTACTTCAGTGTGCACTGCGTTAACCAGCAAACAACGCAGTACAATTACTGAGAACATGTTAATGTGAATAAGGCTTCTGCGAG
Source organism: Diploptera punctata (assembly GCA_030220185.1). NCBI lineage: Eukaryota > Metazoa > Arthropoda > Insecta > Blattodea > Blaberidae > Diploptera > Diploptera punctata. Next base: position 913,856 of record JASPKZ010000446.1, read on the forward strand.
TGCTCACGAAGTTCCCCGATTGATTGATAGAATCAAGAGATGACTTTTTGTTTTTTTGTCTAAGGGTGTACAAAGTACCGAAACAACCGTGACGAATTTGTATTTAAATAAATATGAAAATCGTATAAAACTTTAACAGTTTCATTTTTATTTAATTAATAGGCAAAAAGGATGTGCAGAATTAATATGTGAAGTTCATAACACTAGCACGAAAATAACAGCTCCCTTTGCAAACATATTAATCAGAAAGGCTTGTTAAATTTTAATCGCTTGATAATGTGCATTATACAAGTATCGGTAATTACAACCTTCATTAAGCATATTTCATTACACCTATAAATTATCATTACATTTTAATAACTATGGCACCGGGTTTAATTAACTTGGCGACGTAAATGTAACTGACACACACACATACATAAATGTACTGTATGCATAATTATGGAAGTTTTAATATACAATTTTAAACATTTGTGCTTTTAAATTATTCTCTGAAAGAATCGAAAGTAATGGCATTCAACGGGAAAGACCACATGAGGTGTAAAATCAGCATTTACAATACAATAGGTGAACAATTTCAATTATTTAGGATGCAATGTATCAACTAATTTATAAATCCATACTAAATAAATATGAAATAATTGTATTGTCACGGGTCCTCTACAAGTATACAAAGTTTCAAGTCGATCCGATGATTTTAAGTGGGTGAAAATCGCGTTGAAAGATTCCGTTACATAGATAGATAGATAGATAGATAGATAGATAGATAGATAGATAGATGTAGATAGATAGATAGATAGATAGATAGATAGATAGATAGATAGATAGATAGATAGATAGATAGATAGATAGATAGATAGATAGATAGATAGATAGATAGATAGATAGATAGATAGATAGATAGATAGATAGATAGATAGATAGATAGATAGATAGATAGATAGATAGATAGATAGATAGATAGATAGATAGATAGATACAGGTCAAGCTAATATAAAGCGTGTAAAAAATGTAGCGTGCTGCCTTGTCACGCAGTGGGCCCGGGTTCGATCCCCGGTCGGGAGTTTTTCTGGGTGAGGTTTTTATCGGGGTTTTTCCTCACTTGTAAGACAAATGTCAGGAAAACTTCAAGGCCCTAACGGTCCCCAAAATCATATGGCCATCATCATCACCCTTATCTCATCATCATCATCCTTCACCGGTGTGGAAAGCAACGGGAAGCTACCACACCTACAATTCCCTAGTAAAGCTGCAAAGCATTGCATGAAAGTGCCATGATTGCAGTGAAAGACCTGCCTTCGGGCAGAATTACTACGGACGGATACTAGAAAGTATAATGTTATATGGATCGGAAGTTTGGACAATAACACATCAACATGTCAATAGAATAACTTCAGTTGAAATGGATTTTTGGAGAAGAGCTGCCAGAAAATTTCGACTGGAAAAAATTAGAAATACAGAAATTAGAAAATGGATGAATGCAGAAGAAAATATAATGGATGAGATTGAACACAGAAGGCTAAAATGGTACGGACACGTAAGAAGAATGCAGGAAGGAAGACTATCAAAGGCCGTATATGCACGGAAATTTTAAAGAAGGAACAGAAAAGGAAGACCAAGAACAACCTGGAAGAACAACATTCAAAATTCAATGAGGAAATTTGGTGTAACAGATGAAGACACAGAGGACAGAGAACGACGGAGAACTTTAATTAAGGGAAATTTGTGAATGTTTGTTGCAAACTGATAGTCTGTAAGTCCGTAGTCATTTATAATTATTTATTTTTAATTCATGTTAATTACTAAGATTCTTCTTCTTCTGAAACATAATTTGTGGGATTTTCATCCTGTTTATTTCCAAAATCACTCCTCGGAGGAAGACGTATTGGATGTGCATCCACTGTATATCCATCTCTTGGCTGGTCTTCCTCTTGTTCTTCTCCCATCCATTAGTCTATCTTCTTTAGACCAATTACTAAGATTGGTTGGAGAAAACCCTAATGATGAGGAAAATTCTCAAAATGAATAAATGAATTTATCATACTGCCAGAAGGAAGATATTGTAAGATAAAAATTTTAAATATGTACCTTTTGGCAGGTGCCGTCGTCCTCAACTGTGGCAAAATATTATATTTAAAATGTTATCTGCAGGCCTTTCGGAAGTAAATCTCCATCATCAGCAGGATGCGTACCTGCTACTAGTAGTAGTTGTTTATGGTGATGTAGACTCAAGGTGTCTGAAGTAGCAACTGACTTGTTTTTTACGATCTCGTTGTACGATTGGGGCGTGTTCTCATTAACATGTAAGGTGTTGTTTATTTATTTTATAATTTCAAGGTCTTCAAATATATTTATCTTTGCTGGAATGTTTTCTTTGTAAATTATCGTTAGTGTTTTCTATTGTATTCATTCGGTGACCGGCGTTAATGATGTTTGGCATACATTGATTTACCACCCCGTACATAAAATCTTTTTTTGTCGATGCGACTAATTTCTTATACTTACAAATATTGTTGTTACTGGAAGTAAGTCAACGTTCCCACATCTAACCTGGTTGTCATGCAAACAAAAGAAATCGCAATGCTGATATGGACTTAAAAAAGCACACGTTCGGTAAGTAAAATAAAACATTCCTTGAATGTTTTGTTCACTAACTCGTACCTTTCTTTAGACTTTTCCGGAATTAATGCAGAACATCCCACTCTCCAGGCTTCTTCAATTTCTCTATCACCTACCTGACTGCTTCCATAATAAAATTATCAAACAGATTCTAATCACGGGACTACATATAAAAATGTCTCCACAGCCAACAATCCTTGCTTATAATAAAACAAATGAAAAGCCACATAGCAACGATCACCAAATGTTTCTTTCTCATAGAAGTCATTTACATCCAACCAATATTTTAATTCATTTATTACTATATTTAATAAAAATTAGTCACATCGACAAAAAAAAAAGTAATACACATGAGGTAAGCACGTAACAGATCTCGAAAATTGAAAAAACTCGGCGCAAGCGCCTCGTTTTTTTCAAACTTTATCTCGATCAGTAACAAGTGCTTACCTCACTTGTATCGTAATATACTATTGTGTGTTCCTTATATCTTTAACACAAGATAACTTTAATACTTTCATTTACTTGGAAATAACCTCAGGATACATCAATATATTAAAAGGTAAGTTCGAGTTCGTGAACCACCAAAACCGAAACATTAGGAGTCGTTCACCTGAGACAAAAATTTAAAAATCGCTCTACCAACCACAATTTTCTATGTTTCGCAATGAAACTCAGTACATTCCAGTGAAATAAGATGAGAAAAGTATTCTCAAAACAATAAGCGAAATCCAACTATTATAAGTGGAGGTGTACGTTAAACCCACAATTAAAAAAATCGCTCCAGCTTAAAGTAAAAATAAAAATGCTTGGCGGTTTATACGTTGGCGACTCGTTTGCGTCGATATCACGCTGTTTCAATGTTAATGAATCAAGAAATCCGAAGACAAAATAAGGAATTCTATCGCAGAATTCACAGCTGAATATCAATCTTAATTGATATTCACAGCTGAATATCAATCTTAATTGAAAGACCTTTTAAACGCGGCAAAACTGGAAAAAAATATTAAGTTCTTTAAGTCCTAGCCGTAATAAGTAATAAAAATTGTTCAAAATCTCTCATTAATTTAATTTATTTTGACTATTTAACTCATGCCCCAAATGGGAGTCAATGACCAATCACGTTTCAATGATTTCTGTTTTACAACCAATCAGAGTCGTGTTTCACCAAATATTTATCAGTGTTATAATTACCATATTAAAGAAAGTTCCTCCTTACAATATTGCGTTCCTTTGGCAATAAATAGTATGATCTGGTTGCAGTGATAAACAAAAGAAGCAGTAGAAGCGTACCTATCGTTTCTCATTTGTTTTGAAACATCGCCGTTTACATTAAATATATAAATATTTTAAAATAACTATAGTTAAATAATGATTTGTGAGTAAACAGCTTAATTTTATTCGTTAAATAGTCCTAACAAATGCCACTCTTGATTTCCAAATTATCTAGATAAATTCACTCCTCACTTCGTGAGTCGTGAATTTATCGATAATTTGGAAATCACTCGTGGCATTACTTATGATAAGAAGTTAGATCTTTTGGAGGCTGTAGAAATTAATAAATTTAAAAGTAGTAACAAACTGTTAAATTCTCGACTTGATTTGAATGAATTCCCTTTCTTAAATTTAAAAACTTAAATAAATATTGTTGTATTGTTGCTTAGATCAGTTGGAACACAATTCATAATTTGTTAACATGTCTGAAGAAGGTACAGTGTACCGAAACAGCTGTCACTGAATTATATAATAAATATGAAAATCAAATAAAACTACGTTTTATTTTTATTTAATTAATGAATATGGATTTTCATCAAGTAAACACCAACTCAATTGATTATTTTTATTATTAATTTATAAAACTTACATTGCAATTTAGTCAAGAATATTTTCCGAGTTTATGAGAAAATATATATTATGTCAATTTTTTCACTCATGAAAAACAAATTACAAATAACTTTATTGTACGAATAATAATTAATGTTTTTTTAAAGCTTGCATTTCAATACTCATAACGTGCATGTTTATCTGAATCTGATGACCACGTATTGAATACAAAAATCAACAATCCAAATTGTAATCATTGTTAAAATTGCTGGTTATAATGTCTAAACTGATTTTATGAATTTAACTACGTCTTAAAGGTAAATCTTATTATATAAAAATTTCGTGTCACGTTGTTTGTCCGCGATGCAATCCTAAACTACTGAACCGATTTTAATAAAATTTTGCACACTGTGTGCTGTTTGATCCAACTTGAGACCTACGGTTGTTTATAACTAAATTTATAGTCGCATTATATTTATTGCAAATTATTTGTTTATTATTTAACAAAGAGTTATAATTATCTGTCAGTTCCATACGATTCTAACAGATGACGGTGTAAGGTAATTGGTGTATTATTTAACAAAGAGAGATCCAGGTGGCTGTGCTTTTATTGCAACCGCGAATTTCAATTGAATTACAAATATTGATTATTTCATAATTTAAGTGTGTTCAGTGTTTATTTTATTTTCAATATATTGATAATAATATTAATTTCGTGTGTAAGTATTAGTTTTAAGTAATCTGGCTGAAAGACAGCAACTTAATTTAAATTTAACTGGACCGAGCAGGGACATTGAACAATATGCCGAATCAGTTCTAGAGACCATGAATGATGAGATATCAAGTGAATTTCCGCAAATTGGTATAGGCCTATGTGACATAAATCTTACATTTAAGAAGAATGTCAATTTAAAAACATATGAAGGTCCTAAGGAACGGAATAACAGAACTGTAAGTAAGTCTGTTAGTTATAATAATATGTCTAATATTACAGAAACAATCTCCATGCCTCAATTAAATGAAAAACAAGATGACTATAATATATCACACGATGATATTACTATACAGAGACTTCTTGATGATGACGAGAATCCAAACTGCTAACAAATTCGTACGAAAGTATAATGAAATCAGCAAGCCTCCTCAAAATATTCTATCAATAAATGTATATAATCCTTATGATACACTTATGGATGATACTGAGAATGCAGACATAAATTCATCTCAATCAACAAAACCATACGTAAAAATATTTAAAGGCGATACGAAGTTCGCCGGGCCATATAGTAGATTATAAAATAATAATATTATAGAAACCATTACTTACTTCGGGCAATTCGTCAGGCACCTTCCCCATCCATGTCAAAGAAAGGATGGCACAGTCACATTTTGCGTTAGTATTTCGCTCAAAATGTAAGTGCATAGCCGATAGATCATTCACGAAACACGGAAGTTGAAGACGAAAGAAGCTTACTAAAACAAAAGTTCGAAGCTAACTTAATAACAGCTGCGTTTCACATGGCAATATGAGCCAATCTGATACTACTTCGTGGATTACGGTATACGATAAAGTCACTACGCGTAAACATTTTTTATATAATTAACTAGTCTTTCACGACATTATCATGCATTAATATTATTTTTAAGTTTCCAAATTTGTGATGTTTTTCAGTGCATAATTGTTACACTTCTCCCTTAAAAACAATTCACGTATAACAGCACAGGCAAATGTCAGAAATTTGCTTTCACTAATGGGCGCTATTCCATGATTTTACGTAAATTTAAACTGAATTATATTTTAAAATGTAAATGCATACATTACACATGTTAATTTATGTTTTGTATCGTAATAAACGTTGATTAAAAAGCGAGATCTTAGTTCCTATGCTCACTACTCCAACCCTCCCATGTCACTACTATGTATTGATTTAAATCCGTGCCACCTACTGGCAACTCTCCGAATGAATTCTAACATCGCGCCATAAACAAATGACTTCTGATAGCGCCATTTGAAACAAAGGAGCTAAATTTAAATTTACGTTTATTTTTTGTATAATGATCTCTCACCTATATATATTTATTGTCTAAGAGTATTTTATTAATATTTGTACATTTTAAATATAAAAAATAATTAAAATATAAGTAGCTTTACTAATTAATTATTGCTGAAATTAATGAGGGAATAAATAAAGGCAAATCTGCAATATCAAAATTAAATGGAGTTTTATGGGATAAATTCTAAATCAAAAACAAGCATTTTTAATACAATAATAATCAGCATCAAGGATTAGACCGTAAGGTCTGTTCCGATCTCATGCTAGAATTGGTCTCTCCATCTTTTACTGGGTCTTCCAACATTTCTTCGCCCTAGTAGTTTGTAATGAAGAATCTGTTTCGGGATTCTATTGTTATCCATTCTATTGATGTGGTCCATCCATTCATCTGTGTACTGTGTAATTCTATCTAATAGTTTGAATATATTTCAGTTCGTACATTTTCATTTCAATCTGTTATTGTATAGCCAGCCACACTCCTCAGAAATCTCATTTCTGACGTTTCTATACTTCATTCCTGGTTTTTGTTTAAGACCCAGTGTTCTGATCCATACAGTAGTGTTGGAACCGCCATTGTTTTATAAAATTTTAAAAGTGTCTCCTTTCTAGTCCCTTTGAGACTTTTATGGTGCAACACATAATTTTTCTTTTCGATGTCTCAACTTTTTCTATAGGCACATTGTATACCAAGTAATTAAAATTGCTCACCTGTTCTATTATTTTATTCTCTAATTGGATTTTTACTCTTAGTGGGTCATAACCTCGAAAAACTAAAACTTTTGTTTTTAGAGTACATATTTTCAAGTTGTATGTTTCACTATTTTCCATGGGTCCCCATCTAGGGGATATGTGGATGGTGACCACAAGGTGCCCAAGCTGAGCAAAACATTGCTTCCACTTACTTGTGTTTTGCTCCTTACTTTTATCTTTAACGGATCTGGTATTTCTTCCTTTTCTAGTACCAGATCCCTCTTTTTACTTTCCTATCACACATTGTGGCGTGGAAGGTAATGAGAAGGCTGATATGCTTGCAAAAAAAGGTTCACTCATCCAACAGCGTAAGATCAATTACCTATTTCTCACCTCATATTGTTCTTATTTGATTATAAACTAGTTTTGGAACATAGTTTCTGTTCCATCCTCAGTATCGTCACGACCGTTGTTCTGTCGTCTTGAAGAGCTGTCCTTCTCTCCTTCCATTGGCTGACTGAAAAACCTCGAAACCAAGTCATTCTCACCGGGAATTTCAAAGTTTATTAATTTCTTCTTTTCGCTCTTTTGAATGTAGATCTTTTCCCAAACAGTAAGTTCTTTAGGTTTTTCTATTTCTTTTAATAATTTAGCTTCTTTCTCGATAAGATGTTTTTCAGACCATGCATGGGCAGCCACTGCAGATTTTTCTACTTCCCCTTTCTTGACATTCCTGAGATGTTCTTTCACTCTAGTTTTCAAATGAATATACCTCATAGTGAGAATTCCTAAAATAAGTAATCAATTACCTATCTTACAAATCAGTACAACTCTACACCAAAATGAAAATAAAATCCCATATAGCCGAACAAAACAAAATCCAATGTGAAACCAAGATATGGAAGACATTACTAGAACCAGATACAATACCAAACAGCCCCCGATCAATTGCAGTTGCATTATTTCATCTTGAAACTGGTCATGATTGCTTGGCAGCACATCTACATAGAATTAAGCTACTAGACTCTCCACACTGCATAGTATGCAAGGACACAAATACGATAATGAACAAGGATCACTTGATGTTCTGCGCTGACCTTCAGAAAATAGTTGGAACACCATTCCAAATTGCTGAATATTATTGGGAAGCCCGCAAGCTAATGATGACAAATCAACAGCTTCACAACATTTGAATACTACTACTACTACTACTGCTACTACTTTCCTATCCAGTCTCCCTTGCCTGACCTCTTGTTTTTTCCGACCCTGACGGTATTACAGTATTCGAGGCTGTGCCGGGTTCGCTCAGGGTAGAATATGATCACTCTGGGATGTTTATATTATACACATTTTATTTCAATTTATTGTACAATTTTGTGTGTACAACGGGATTTACAATGTTTGATATTTTACTATCTCGGAGTGGAGTTGATGAATTACTTCCGCGTGTTTTTTAATATCACCTTCGCGAACGGTTACTGACGAACTTGACTATTGCAGAACGTAGGAGCGTGAGAGTGTTTTCACATGCGTCCTTGCCTTATAAGGGCGATGACTCCTCCCATCCCCACTCCGAGTGTATATGTTATTCATTATAGCTTAGAAGGGTAGGTACCATTCGTTTGGGTTTCTATGTTGGTAATAGACTCGTGTGCACGTTTGTGCACCTTCCAGTTATTACTATTAATGGTACGTTTTAGTACTTACGAGTCTATTACTTCTTGCCACAAGGCTGAAGGGTTCATATCTGCCTTTCCTATATCTCTTCCTTTTAATCTCGTGGACACTCACCTTGAATGCCCACATAACCCGCAAGTTCAAATGCAGCCCCATTGCAACTTGTAGCATAAGTATGCAATGGATTCGTGTCATCAGCTGCAGCTGGATACACATAATGAAGAAGTAGTATTAATTTGTAAAATTTACAATAATGAGTTCAATGACATACGGCACAGAAACATGGAAATTAATATCTAGAACAGTAAGTAAATTAAATTCTGTACAAATGGACTTTTGGAGGCATTCAGCTGAAATTTCTAGTAGAGTTATATTATTTTTGGTCTGGACATCTTACCTCAATTTTAATGTTGATTTGTTCTTGGACACGTTTCAAAACAATTCTGTTTTATCGTCAGCTTTCCCAGACTGGTTTTATTTATGTTGCATTATGTTGCACCACCTGGATGTCGATGTCAGCTCCATCCTGTGGTTGGCCAAAGAACCTCCAAACAAGGTCACCCTCCATCGGAATATCAAAATTCATAACTCTGTTTCTGTTCTTCTGAATATAAATTTTTTTATGAATTTTGATATTCCGATGGAGGGTGACCTTGTTTGGAGGTTCTTTGGCCAACCACAGGATGAAGCTGACATCGACATCCAGGTGGTGCAACATAATGCAACATAAATAAAACCAGTCTGGGAAAGCTGATGATAAAACAGAATTGTTTTGAAACATGTCCAAGAACAAATCAACATTAATATTGAGGTAAGATGTCCAGACCAAAAATAATATAATTAAAATAACCTCAAAATATAACTTCCTAAAATTAAATATTATTTCTAGTAGAGATAAAATAAGAAATAGTGTTAAGTTATGTAGATAGGAAATAACACTATGAGGTTTTTTTAATATTTTTTTTTATTATTTCACTCACCTCATACTTCATAATTCATAGCAGACCCAGGGTTTCTTCACATCTTTTGTGACACAGCATTGAGAATGTCACAAAGGATGTGAAGAAACCCTGGGTATGCTATGAATTATGAAGTATGAGGTGAGTGAAATAATAAAAAATAAACAATAAGAAATATTGTAATTAAACAAAAGTCGACATAAAGTGCCGATTGTCTAGAAAAAGTGGGAGCCTTAACCTCCTACTACCCCAAGGGCCTCCTGAGGCCTGTTGTGGGATCACTTTACTTTTAAAAGCACTCTAACGTGTAAAAGAATGCAACAACCAAAAATAAATAGTAAGTTCTGAAATTCTGTAGTATATGTGTACAGTTTAATTAATACATACTCTATGTTGGCTGCACTGGAACAGTCTTTGTTGTTGTATAGAATATTCATTAAAATCAATATGGTTGCGACGTCTTCATGCTACATATGTAGTTAAATATCACAGAAAAATATACTGAAATAATCATTCAAATTTTTCTTCATCTAATACCATCAGGTTGTCTTTTATAACATTCCAGGTTTCTCCCCTGGCATTGGCAGAATTGTAATCCATTTCTTAGGTTGGGGCACCTGGAAGGCGGAGTTACATTACCGCGTTGGTATGATGGGTGATAAGTGATAATGAAGCGCCAGGAGAGTTCTTAACCTAAACTTAACCTAAATTCCAGACCATGGGCAACCAAAGAAATAATTCCCTTTAAGGAAAAATTCCTATGGTTTGACCAGGAATCGAACCCGAGACCTCATGAACAGTAGTCAGGAATGCTGACCACTAGCCCATGAGGCTGGTCTTAAAAAAATGTAAAAATCATTGTAAATGGTGCGAAATAATTTGAAAAAAATGAAACCCTAAGAATAAAATTTATATAATAAATTTGGGAATTTTTAACATTATGAGGTTTAATTCATAAGAATTAAATGAATCGTGATTTCTTCTTACCTCATACTTCTATGTTTTTTTAAATACAGCACTGCAGTATCAGCGACCATCGTCACCATCCTCAGCTGTTTTCACAATTTTCAATTTTTTCTTTTGCCGGTAATTATCCAAACTGCCATCTGGTGTTCTTTTGAAAGAATTATTTTCTAAATTGCCATCTGGTGTTCTTTTGAAAGAATCATTTTCTAAACTGCCATCTGTTGTATTATTGAAGAACTTTGTAATCAAGCTCGGTTCGTCTGGAAACTCGAAGTTCATGGTTCTCGTACGGTTTTTTTTAATATATATTCATAAACTTTGAGATTCTAGACGAACCGAGCTTGATTACAAAGTTCTTCAAAAATACAACAGATGGCAGTTTAGAAAATGATTCCTTCAAAAGAACACCAGATGGCAGTTTAGAAAATAATTCCTTCATAAGAACACCAGATGGCAGTTTGGATAATTACCAGCAAAAGAAAAAATTGACAGTCATGAAAACAGCTGAGGATGGTGACAATGGTCGCTGATACTGCAGTGCTGTGTTTAAAAAAACATAGAAGTATGAGGTAAGAAGAAATCACGATTAATTTAATTCCTAAGAATAAAATTTGCCAGGAGTTTATGAAGGATTTAAGGAAGTTGCGTCACAGGTTGTAAAGAATAGCCGATGTGGAAAGAGATGGAAACAAAAATAAGAAGGATATGGCAGTCTTCACTACTTATTTCTTTCAAAACAAAATATATTCGTTATGTACAATACACTCATCCACTCATTCCCTCTGGCATACAAATGGACAGGTTAAAGATATAGTGCTGTAGGTCATTTTCTTTGGTTTCCAAATGTTAATCTAAAGCAAAACACACTGCAATAAAATCGAAAACAAAAATGTTGTAACGTTATTTTAGGGGTGTCAACTGGATCCAAAATTAATATAGAGGTCTGAATTTGTACAGCCTTTGAAAAAAATGATGGCACAACTCTTGATGACGGAAAGTTAAAGGTTTGAAGAGCGATTCACACCAGTACGTTGTTACATGTTCTGACTCGTTTGAGTATAAAGCAGACGGCGTAAGTCTCTCTTCATGCAGCATTTGTATTGTGCGCTTCAGTGGAGCAGTCAGTAAGATGCTCTTTATCCAATGACGTGGGCCCACGTTTAATTCTGGTCGAGTATATATATATTTTTTCTTCTTCTTCTTCTTCCATCCAAGCCTGTTACGATCCTATAGAAAATTTTCCCTCCAGCATTATCTTTTTTATTATTTAATAATGCCGTTAATTTTCATAATGCCTACATGTTACCAGGCTTTGTTATATATATATATATATGGAAATATTCCCGGTCGGGACAAGCTCCTTGATGAAATTTTTTCGGGGTTTTTCCTCACCTATAAGATAAATGTCAGGAAGCTTAGGGTTCAACAGTCCCCGAAAATCATCCGGCCATCATCATCATCATCATTCTTCACCGGTGTGGAAATGGGTATTACCCGTTTAAGGAGTAAGCGCAGTTGTTGACGGAGGGCACTGCAGTCGTGTTTATGCAGGAATAGAACACGTGACACTGCTATCTACGACTGCTGAGGGGAATGGGACGTGGGACGCTGACAGCGTACACTGCCTTACATGACGTCACGTGTAGCAACAAAACAGAGCTTCGTAATTCTTCCGCCTGCAGAGATATTTTGAACGACTAATAGCTACCACACCTACAGTTCCCTAGTAAAGCTGCAAGGCATTGCATGAAAATACTATGATTGCAGTGAAAGACCTGCCCCGGGCAGAATTACTATGGAATGGAATATATGGAAATAAATAAAGTAAACAGCTCATATATATATATATATAGAAATCGTCTCAATACTTTGTTTACAAAACACATGGCATAATAAAATTATTTATTTCCATTACTAATACAAAATGCGTCAGATTAATTTAAATTAAGTTAATATCTAATCTCATAATTCAATTAATATTGAGAAGTAAACATTAGGTTATATCATTAATAGTGAGTGGAGAACATATTTTTAACGACTCACCTCATATAATTTCAAATTTCTTTGATACCGGCAGTTTCAGACAATATCTTGTCCCTCTTCAGTCATGGCTTCATGGTCAGTGGAAGCCATGACTGAAGAGAGACAAGATATTGTCTGAAACCGCCTGTATCAAAGAAATTTGAAATTATATGAGGTGAGTCGTTAAAAATATGTTCTCCACTCACTATTAATCTAAATTTCATTATACAAGTAAGTCCTGAAGTACTGCATCGCTTCATACAGACAAATTCTAGGAGAGATGGTTGTGGTCTAGTGGGGGGAGCTTCTGTTTTCCATGTATGAGGTCGCATATTCGATCTTGCTGTCATGCTTTTTTTTTTCTATCTCTTCCTTATTTAAATTAATTTTCTTTCTTTTGTTTATTTTATTTTCAGTATTTACCGCACTACTTATTTACACAAAATTGTTTTCCGTTGCACGACACAACGAAATAGAATGGATTTACTTTCTCAAATAGTTGTATACTTATGAACCAAATGCCCAGTGGCTTCATTCTGAGACTTGAAAATTATCTGTGCGCCATCAATTATTTCAAAGGCTGTACAATGTGTTGTAATGGTTATGATTGTAGATAGATCATCAGTCTCTGACATCGTCCGATTCCTAATAGTCAATTTTGTCAGTCCATCTAATCTCCTGGTTGTAGATGTTTCTCCTTCATGTATAAATACATTCCCTCTGACTCCAGGAGGTTTTAGGGGTCGAATGTTTGAACGCATTAGACAGTAAAAGGCGTTCTCTGCTGATAAAGTTTTATTCAAACACATTTTTCTTACTCAGAAATTTATTCACGCGGTAATAATTGTAAAGCTACCTGACAAGGTACCTTAAGATCGTAGCTCAAGATATAAACTTATGTGAAAATCCCGAAGGGAACCGATGGTAACCGATGTAGTTTGAAACTTATCCAAGATGTCGGACCTTGAAGACTTCGATCATGTTTTTGGTATACGCGGAGAAGAGGAATTTGATAGAGTCTACCAAAGAATTCAACTGGAAGAACAGGAGAATCGGCGTAATATTGCGCGTCGCAGACGTGTTTGTATACGGTATTATTTGCGGGATGCAAGCATAAATGCATTCCTCTATAGCAGACGAAAATAACGGAAGTGGTTTTATCGCTGAGAATTCTGGGTAATTCGTTGCCAATATTACGAAAACGTCAACATTCATACATGACCGGTTAAGGCGGCCGTTAATTCGATCTCAGCTCACCAGTGATTGGAAGTCATTTGAGTAGAGAGTAATGTATTTGCATACGACCCTAGGTCTTCCTCTGCCTCGTCTTTCCTCAGGTTTCCATTCCAAAACACATTTTGGTAGCCGATCCTCTTCCATCTGCTGGACATGTCCGTACCATGGTTATGATTGTACTGCTGATGAAAATGACTTACATTACTGTAACTCTAACCAGTTCAAGTAACATAAGAATTAACAGATTTTTATAATGAGCTAAGAACTATCGTCATCAAGAGTGTCATCTGCATCAAGGTCTAATTCTTCTAAATCTTGGAAAAGTGATTCATCCACTTTAATAGAATCACCACCTGTAATAAATAATAAACATTATGAGTTAACAATCAAACAAACATAATATGATAATCAATTGAGTTGGTATATTGACTTAGGGTCGCATGTTTAGACGCATTAGACAGTAAAATGCCTTCTCTGCTGAGCAAGTTGTATGCTAATACGATTTTGCTTACTCAGAAATCTGTTCATGCGATAATAATTGGTTAAATTTGTAAGCTACCTGCGGAGGTAGCTTAAATGAGCAACTCAAATTAAAATCCCGAAGAGAACCGATGGTAATCGATGTACTTTGCTGCTTTATCCAACATTTATCCAAGATGTCGGACCTTGAAGACTTCGATCATGTTTTCGGTATACACGGAGAAGAGGAATTTGATAGAGTCTACCAAAGAATTCAACTGGAAGAACAGGAGAATCGGCGTAATATTGCGTGTCGCAGACGTGTTTGTATACGGTATTATTTGCGGGATGCAAGCATAAATGCATTCCTCTATAGCAGACGAAAATAACGGAAGTGGTTTTATCGCTGAGAATTCTGGGTAATTCGTTGCCAATATTACGAAAACGTCGACTCTCGTGCATGACCGATAAGTCGGCCGTTAATTCGTTCTCAGCAATTGCTCACGGTGAATCAGCTCACTAGTGATTGGAAGTAATTTGAGTAGAGAGTAATGTTCTAACATACGACCCTTAGACTTTCAGGGCCGGAGTTACTATGATGATCTTGCAGAAGATTTCCGGGCTGTTGGCCGTGGTCTTGAGGCTTATAGTTCCCCAATGTTTTGCCAGAGATTGCGCCGGATGCAGTCTCTGGCGAAACGTTGGGGAACTACAAGCCTCAAGACCACGGCCAACAGCCTGGAAATCTTCATCTCAACGATGTATGAAATTAATAATAAGAACATCAAAAAAAGCCGTACTGGCATTTATAATGTAATGTTTAATTCCCAAATATGTCTTCTTAATATAGGAGCCGCCATTTGCAAAGATAGAAGCAAAGGCTTCAAAGTATTTGGTGGGCGGGAATTACAACGTATATAGAGAAAAATTTGCGTTTAGATCGGTACTTGCTCAGGTAGCTCAAATGGTAGAGCACTTGGACTAGAAAACCAAGGGTCCCGGATTCAAGTCCCGGTCTGAGCGTATAATTTTTCTCTTCAAAAGAATACATTTCTTTAAAAGATAATGAATAAAGAATGAATTTCTCTACAATTATGACCTTGTGAATATGTAATATGATTTAAAAAGATTCTTCTTATTCTGTATAAACTAAAATACATACCATCTTCAAGAAACTTGAGGTCAGATTCATTAAGAGTTTTATCTGTAAGAAATAATTCCCTTCCTGTCAACTTTCTTCCCTCCTTTTCCTCCTTCTCTTGTACTTTCTTTACTCCAAATTCTGCATCAAATTTTGCTTTCCATGCAAGGAACGACTCAACTGTGACTCTTGTTCCTTCAAATTTTTTCTGAAAATAAAGTAACTCTTTTAGTACAACAATCTTTATTAAGTTATGTAGATAGGAAATAACACTATGAGGTTTTTTTAATATTGTTTATTTTTTATTATTTCACTCACCTCATACTTCATAATTCCTAGCAGACCCAGGGTTTCTTCACATCATTTGTGACATTCTCAATGCTGTGTCACGTTCACAACTGACGTCCAACGGCTTTCTATCCTGCAGACTGACCTTCGCATCATCTTATGGCCGACCGACGAATTTACAAATCAGTCCTCTCTCCTTACAACCGGGTATTTCAAAATTCATAGTTGTATTTTCATTCTTCCATATGTAAATTTTTTCCCAAATTGTGAGAGAGGACTGATTTGGAAATTCGTCGGTCGGCCACCAGATGGCACGGAGGTCAGTCTGCAGGATAGAAGGCCGTTGGACGTCAGTTGTGAACGTGACACAGCATTGAGAATGTCACAAATGATGTGAAGAAACCCTGGGTCTGCTAGCAATTATGAAGTATGAGGTGAGTGAAATAATAAAAAATAAACAATACAACAATCTTTCCTCATACTTTATGTCTTTTTTTTTAAACATGGGAACTGCATATAATAAAATTGGGAATTTTACATTACCGTATTTACGCATGTATAGGCCGCGTGCGTGTATAGGCCACACCCAAGTTTTGCAATAATAAATTAGAGAAAAAATATTTATCTTATATCGGCCGCGGTGGACTAGTGGTTATGTTCCTTGCCACTGGTTCCGAGGGTCGCGGGTTCAAACCCGGCCGGGGTCGATGGATTTTTAGGATAGAAAAATCCAAGGAGCAAGTCCTCCGGGAGGGACTTTAAACCATGGGTCCCGAGTCTGAAGATTTTCAGGTTCGTAAAAAATCCTTAAGCCTGAATGAAAAGGCCTCTAAGCAAAATTTACCGAATTTTCCCATCCTAGTTCTACCTTGGTTTCCTAGATGTCAGTATGAGGGGGAACGCTGACTACAGACCACTCAAAAAAGACATGTATACGAAAACAAGTGTAACTAAATTAGTATGGTTCAAATTCTTCCCTGTAGGGGAGAGTGCCTAAACCAAGCAAGCCCTGATCTCTCCTTAAATCCTACGTTGAGTATATATGATTATTTTCCCCAGACGTGTTTTAGGTCTCTTTGTAAACACAGTGAGCGTTTTCCTGTACATTCGGCGAAAGTATCTTGTTGGTTTATATCTAAGTACCTCCTCATTTTTCTCCACATGTTCTTGCGATTTTCAGTCCCTTTTTCCCATATCCAGCCCATCCCGATCTTTTGGAGTTCTCTCCTAACCTCGTGTGCCCAAAATTTAACATCTATGTTTTTAATTTGGTGGTCGTAACAAATTGCTCTAAGCATTGTTTGTTCACCTTGGATTACTCGCAACCAGTATTTGAGTACACGAATTTTACAGTTTATGTCATCCTGGAATGACCCGAATTCATATAAAATTCCACAGTTAGAAACGGCCTTACTAAGTCCTGTAATATATTTTA
The DNA here is from genome assembly GCA_030220185.1 of Diploptera punctata. Taxonomy (NCBI): domain Eukaryota; kingdom Metazoa; phylum Arthropoda; class Insecta; order Blattodea; family Blaberidae; genus Diploptera; species Diploptera punctata. Next base: position 931,223 of record JASPKZ010000446.1, read on the forward strand.
GAAAAAAGGTATGTAGGCCTTGTAATTAATTAGATAAAATTGTTCTAAAATGAAGCACGTTTTCTAGTTATTTCATGTATAAGCTACACTCTAATTCTGAAGCTTATATTTTAGGTAAAAAAGTGCGGCCTATACATGCGTAAATACGGTATGAGGTTTTCTTAATAAGAATCAAATGAATCGTGAATTCTTCTTACCTCATACATCTATAATGTAGGTAAGAAGAATTCACGATTCATTTGATTCTTATGGGAACTGCAGTTTTCAAGAGGAGTCCGTCTTATCATCAGCTGACATTATGACTACTGAAAACTGCAGTATGAGGTAAGATAAGAAGTGACTCATTCATTCATTGAATTAAGAACCTCATAATGTTATTTCCTATATTTAACTATGAGGCTGCGGAAAGGCTACTGTCTTTAACAGAGAGGAGACCCTTTAATTCCTTCCATCGAAGGCTTAAAGGAACCGACCTGGACAGTAACCTAGTGTCCAATCCCTCACCTTCTCGTGGTGCAGCTGTTAGTAATCATGGTTATGCATGGGAAGGGCTACTCACCAATAAGCACTGGTCAGCTTGGTGAGTTTTTTTTTTTTGACCGAATTTGTATTACTTCTCCTTCCCATACCAATTCCCTCTTTCAACTTTTCTATCCAGTCTCCCTTGACTGACCTCTTGTTTCTTTCGACCCTGATGGTATTAGAGTATTCGAGGCCTAGGGGTTCATTTCTCCTTCCTTCCTATACCTACTTTCTCTCTATGGGTGACGTAACCACCACATGTGGTGCCTACTACTAAACGGTTACAACTAGTTTATTGTACTCCAATACAAACATGAAGCCATCTCCTCCATTGTCCAGCTTTTGTAGAAGAGACCAGCCTTTCTGCTAAATATTGGAGTGCAAGAGAGCGAATGATTTCATTATCAAGTGCTCGACATTAGATACCAACCAACCATATTTAACTATGAACAACAACCTTTTTTAAATTTTATATTGAATTTGTCTATTTATAATTATATACCAAGAGGACGAAGATCTCTGAGCCGTCCTATGAAACGCTGGAGGGAAAATTTTATGTGGAGAACACCAACGCTAAAATGAATACAGTAAATTCTGGTCTGAATTCAATGCTTGTAACATAAGTTCTACAAACCATTTCAGCTTCTTCTAATTCTTTTTCTTTCTGTTTAGCTATTTCTTCTCTTCTTTTACGTATTTCATCCCATTTTGTATTAAGCCATTCTTGCGCTGACGAGACTAATGTAAATATCATTACTGTACCTAAATTTTCTTCTGCCTGAAATTAAAAACAAATTATTTATAAAATCTGTCATTAAAACTCCATGACTCGACTGATCTACAAGGCCCTTGGTTTACCAGCTGGCAACAATAAATAATGTTTTTTTCATTTTTTTATTTGAATTTATGTTGATGGTATACTTACTTACTTACTCACTGGCACTATCGAACCCGTAGGTTCATGGCCGCACAGACATAAGCTCTCCATACATCTCTTTCCTGAGCTAATGCTTTCCAATCATCCCCTGTATAATCTACTTCCCTCAAATCATAGTTAATGTCGTTCTCCCACCTCATTCTTGGTCTACCAACTGCGTGTTTTCCCTCTGGCTTTCCTACAAGAAGCTTCCATGCACGTCTTTCATTCCCCATATGCGCAACATGTCCTGCCCAATGCAGTCTACAAGACTTAACTGTTATTATTCTTTGGCATGGGTTCCCTAAAGTAGTCCCCGCCCGGAGAACCAAATGGGGGACTATTTGACCTCCGGAAAATTTGAACCCATGTCCGCTTTTCTTGACGGTTGTATTTTTACGGTGAAAGATCATCACTCCTTCGACCAAGGTACTTTTTTCGTCTGGCTTATCACCTTCGACCAGTCTGGCATGGGTAACCCTATCGGCAGCAATGCTACCGCTGGCATAGCTCTCGGGATCATTTAAGCATGCAAGCCACTCCACCACGACAAGATAAAGATACCATGGAGGGATGTTGATGGTATGGTGGCACGAATCCTGCATTTTCCAACGATTCTTAAACATATTATTAAATATATATTTGAAGACAAAACTATATGCTTAGACTGGGGTTTGAACCCAGGACCTTTGGATTTATATGCCAATGCTCTACCAACTGAGTTACCTGAGCACTACAATCTAAATGCAAATTTTTTCTCTTACAATTATTAAAATATTTATTTATGTACGCAAATTGTGGTATTTATCTATCAATGAAGTTCTACAGAATCGCATTACGCGTACACGAATGCTTAATGCAACTTCCACCAGATGGCAGAACATGGCTCAACTGCACTTCTACTAGCGCTTGATTTTTCAGTTATATTGTTGTAAACTATAGCACTTCTTCTGTATTTACTAACATTATTTAATATTTTAAACTTTTTCAAACAATTTTTATAACATTATTAGACAATTTTAAAGTATTTATTTAAATATGCAAATCACAATATTATGACACTGTTAGACAATATTGTGATGCTAACTGCTATTTTCTCCACACAGTATATTACTTAGTCTATGATTTTTCTATAGCTGTTTTGGGTTATCGCTGGTTGGATCAGCATTAGGGAGTGATAAGTAAGTGTACACCCATTTTTAATAAACGTTTAGTAATTTTAATATTAATATTTTTTTTAACATAGATTTGGGGATTTAATGCAAATATTGGTCATTTAAATTACACAGCAACGGATAGTAATCAAGGAAGATAATCGATGTGGTTCGACTGTGGGTTATCACTGGCTCTATAAACTCTTGGTGCAGGCGCACTATTGTTCTATGGGACTGAAAATATTTCATGCTAGTTTAAGTGCAGTTTTTCCCTTCTTTCCTCCCTTAAAGTAAGAGTCCATGTTCCGCATCCATATAACATAACTGGGAGAATAGCAGTTTTATATATATTCAGTTTAACGTTTTTTGAAAGGAGTTGGGACAAGAATCCCTATAATGCATAACAGCACGCATTTCAAGAATTGAGTCTATGTTTCATTTCTTTGTGCATCTCATTCCTATTTCTGATTATTGTTCCTAGGTATTTGAATTCAGCCACATCTGCAAATTTCCCTCACTTCTCATTAGCTGTCCATTTCCATTATATAATGTATTTCTATGTGAATATATAATTAGTTTTACTGATGTTTACTTCCAGTCCCTGCAGATGTTACATTAAGCATTTGTGCATCTGTAGAACTCGATTCACATTATATAAATATTTAAAAATCATAAGAAATGTTTATAAAATGGTTCCAAAATGGGAAAAAGTCGGTTATATGTCTCAGACAAATTCTTCTAAGTTCCACAGAATCGCACTGCAGATGCGCGAGTTGCTGTAATGGTTAATATAGCCTCCAGTAGATGGCTCTGTAGTTGGCATTACCAACTTTGGGAATAAATTTCCAAATGCAAAAAAAAAAAATGGACGTTAACTAACTTGCCATTTCCTAACAAAAGAAAACAATTTACATGCATATTATTTATTCCCAAATGCTTAAAAAAATGGACGTAAACCAACTTCCCCTTTCCTAACTTAACAAAACAATTTACATGCATACTATTTAATGAACTATAAACTAATTTTTCGTACACTATCACTAAATATGGTTTGAAATTATTTTCAAATGGTGGCAACGTTGGAACAACAGGGGAAAGTAGCAAGGAAGTAATGTATCCACGATCATGTTTTACGTAAATATATAAATAAAAAAGTTGTAGAGAAAGCTTGAAGATCATTGGAAAATGCTTAAACCGTACAAAACGTGTTTACAAGTGTTTAGTGCATCAGTGGCATAAGAATGTAAGTGTAGAATTGTGAGAGGCATAAAACCTACCACACCCCCAAAATGTTTAAAATTGTATGAAACATTATTATTGCAACAGTGGCATAAGAATGTTATATGGAAAATCATGGCAGACATATACAAGATCTCAGCCAATTTTGTTAGGTTAGGAAGGCAAAAGTTAGTGTACATCTATTTCTAATAAACGTTTGGGAATTTATTGCAAAGGTTGGTTATATCGATTTCACAGCTACATGGTTCCATCTAGCGACAACAGTTTAAAACTTTCTGTAAGACTTCACAGATACGTGGTTTCATCTAGCGGCAACTCTGAAAATGTTTTATAAATGTGCATGCACACTGTTATTCTGCAGGACAAAAATATTTTAGGGAAGATAAAGTTATTTGGCATTACTTACTTGTTGTAAAATGTGTTCTTTTAGCAGGGTTTCATCCTCTTCTTCAAAATTCTCTGAATCATATATTTCTACATCTGGTACTTCTTCTGGATATTTTGAAGTATATCCAAATTTTAATTTACACGTCAGTCCGTTTTCGGTTTCTTGCTCATATTCTTCAGATTTTATTGGAATTATAAACTTGTGATATGGCGAAGTGCCTAGAACTAACAAATTGACCACATGCAGTAACCCAAATTTAAATATACTCGTAGTTTAAAAGTAATATTGTATAATTATTACTTACTTTCGAATTCTCCGCAATATATGGAATCTAAAAGCTTCTACTTCGTTGTTTTGTTCGTCTTTATAATCCATGATATTGTATTATATATAAATGTTATTTAAAATAATGTTAATTAATGCATACGGCAAAGTACTATCGTCCCAAAAAAAATCACACATGTACCCTGTACAGTTCGCTCTTGGAACACGGATTCCTACAAATTATTTTTTTCTTTACTTATAAGTTCGTAAAAGTATAAATAAAGAAAACATGTCTGTTTTGAAATTCAGTTCCCAAAAAATGATAATTTCAGCAGTTTGGACTTATTTACTCGCTTTTAACTTTATTACACATAAGTCACGGCTTCCTATTTTCATCCTAATATTAAATGAAATTTGACAGATCTAAGTTAGGTTGTCTGCCCTGTTTACAATATGAAAAATCTGGAAGCGAAGATCATATACCAATGAAAAGTCCATTTCTTTAAAATTCAATGCGAATATAAAATTATAATCCTCACATAATTAAACTACATAATTTAAGTTTCAAAGATCCAAAAATTCATAGCCTGCGGTTACAACGTGTCGTTAAACAAAATACTTAATTTTCCTATCTATGGCATTAATATATTTGAACCATAGATATCCAGCTTCAGATATTGATGCTCCACTATCGAACTGCATGCATTTACTCCCGTAAACCGAATATGGGGGGAAAGTAAATAAATAAATAAATAACTTTGACAAAATTATGTAATGATTAATGAATAGAGTTAGATTTAACACCTCAGCTTATAACTGGATTTCTCAAATATTAATTTTGATACTTTCTATCATTTTCAATTCTAACTGTATTTATTAATTAAATTATTATTAATTTATGAACTAAAATAAGCCTTGTAGTATCATTTTAGTACCCTTTAAATATTAATAAAAATTACCTTAAATACTACCATTCCTTTCCTTTTATAGCCATCTCTTCAAATGATCTTTTGATTTCTTCTTCGGCTTTCCCAACTTAACAGGTTTGCTGTCTTCAGTTTCCATTTATTTCTATCATCCCAATCTCCTCCTTCCAAATTTCTATCATCCATTATAGTTCTGACATGGCTTTTCCATTTCCATCTTGGTCTGCCAGGTTCATTTCTTCCAGGTGGTGACCATTGGTATATATTTTTTTGGCCATCTTTCATATCTTTTGATTTCATACGTGAATTTTACACAGCTTTTTCCAATTTGTCCAGTGGATTAAGATAAGGAATTGAAGAAGATGGATCACATGAGGACAATACTGAACACCAACCAGTGTAGCACAATTTATAGAGTGTGATTTGAATTGTTATCTGGTAGAATGAAAAATTAATCAAAATACATACAGTGGCAGTTCATGAAATGAGCAGTGGGTGGGTCAAAATTCTTGAAGTCAAAAGAATCAAATAATCAAAACAATAAACAACCAAATATTACAATGTATATATATTTAATAAAAAAACACCTGATATATTAATTTGTAACTGATATCAGGTCTATTCTCCATCATTTCACTGTCCAGATGAATTTTACAAAAATCTGTTTCTCAACTTTTATGGATAGATGTTTCAAATCTGCCACACCAGTCTTTGTCCACAGTGAATTGTCACCCCCAAGCAGAACACAAAGAAAGAAAAATAATGCATTTTTTTACACGATAACTGCAGATCCTCCCAAATTTTCATATAGCAACCTATTGAAAAGTCATGTATTTATTTATAAACAGGTTTACATCTTCCTGTGCCCAAAGCTTTTTAAATTATCATCTTTCTCCATTCTTCTCTATCTTCCCATTCCAATTCTTCCAGACCTAGCTCTCTCATACCTCTTCTTACATCATCCATCCATTTAAATCCGGGTTGACCTCTCTTTCCTTTCCCAGGTGGAATCCATTCCAAAGCTTGTCTGGGTAATCTTTTCTCTGGCATTCTACATACCGGTATATTAAGATCTATTTTTATCACTAATTACTCGTTTTATAACTATCTGGTCTCGTTGTTCTAACAGCTTAGCCCTAATTCTGTCTTCATAACATAATGGTTTACTTTACGGGTGAAGCAAATGACTTCAGAAGTTTTACAAACGGTCTTTGGTAAAATGAATTAAGTGTCAATTGTTTATATTTGAAGAGAAAAATGTTCGCCTAGACCGAGACCTAGCCTCGGTAGCTCAGTTGGTATAGCATTTGGCCCGGAAAGCCAAAGGTCCCGGATTCATGTCTTGGTCTAGGCGAAAATTGTTCTCTTCAAATATAATTTATCCTTCAGTGAGAAGTGTTAAATTAATAATAAAAAATCAATAGAAGCCCTATAGGCTTTATAAAGTGGTGTTAAATTCCCAATTAATGTCTTCTTAACTAAGAGGCCGCCATATGCAAAGATAGAAGCAACGGTTTCAAAGCATTTGGCACAAGGGAATTACAACATATAAAGAGAAAAATTTGCATCTAGATTGCAACTCGCCTCGGTAGCTCAGTTGGTAGAGCATTTGGCCCAGAAAGCCAAAGGTCCCGGGTTCGTGTCTCGGTCTACGCGAACATTTTTCTCTTCAAATATAATTTATCCTTCAGTGATAAGTGTTAAATTAATAATAAAAAATGTCAATTGTTTATTAGCATAATGTGTCAAGAACGTTCACGTCCAATGATGAATAACTTATAGGGGTGTCTTGAAGGCTGAGGGAGCGAATGGGGTGTGTGGACTTATTCATTTTTCTGCCATCATTGCTTTCATCACAGAAGTCATACTGGATGTGCCCCAAACACTACCTGAAGTTGAAAGGTTGTCTCATGAACACTGTCAATGGCAATATGCTACAAAAATGCTGTCTGTATACAGGAGATTCTAGTCACAAGGCTCCAATGGCAATAAGCAACAAGAACACTTCCTTATATGGGAGATTCTGGTCACAAGGATTTTGTGTCTAAGATAATGTGATTCACATCTCTCTTTATAATTATATTATTTTTAGTCTGAACATCTTACCTCAATATTAATGTTGGTTTGTTCTTGAACATGTTTCAAAACAATTCTGTTTTATCGTCAGGTTTTCCAGACTGGTTTTATTTATGTTGCACCACCTGGATGTCGATGTCAGCTCCATCCTGTGGTTGGCCAAAGAACCTCCAAACAAGGTCACGCTCAATCGGTATATCAAAATTCATAACTCTGTTTTTGTTTCTTCTGAATATAAATTTTTTCTCAAATAGTCAGCTCTTTTGTATTTTCTAACTGTTTTAATAATCATGCTCAATAGAGTTGAACAGTCATTCCTGTGATAGTATCAATGAAGTCTAAGATTTAAATTAAAATGCTTTATACCTCACCCAGTGGCGGCTATTCACCTTATTTTTATCTGAATTATTTTTAAACTTAATTTTCCTTCAGAATTAAATTAATGTTTTTATTACCTCACCTCATATCCTTTTTCTTCTAGACTGCAGTTTCAGAGATTATCTCCATCATCAGTAGCCTCTAGTCGACCAGTGTTATGTCGTTTCTTGGCGGTTTTCTTCAACGTAACACCGGTCGACCAGAGGCTACTGATGATGGAGATAACCTCCAAAACTGCAGTCTAGAAGAAAAAGGATATGAGGTGAGGTAATAAAAACATGAATTTAATTCTTAAATTAAACCTCATAGTGTTCTTTCCCTGTGAAAGTTAAATTAATTTTCCTTATCACAAATGTTGGTTTTAGTAGAAAACATATTTCTGTTTTATTGTACGAGGCAGGACTCATTGTTGTGACTCAGGGTGCCCGCACCATGTGCTGTCATTCTAGCCTATGGCCAGTGCTTAAGTGAAAATTTTTTGCTTGTAGCTTGCTCTACCTCTGGTGGTGGACCTTACCTTGCTGGTCGCCATAACAACCGTTATGTCACTCCCTGATGTCTAACATAACAAAATACCACAAGTGAAGTACGGAGAGAAAAATAGCCATCTGCTTCGTGTATTGCATTATCTCATATTCATATAAAAACATAGATAATATTATGAACAACAAGGGACCATTCCTATCAGACCTCTTTTTTCATTAATATAAGCAAAAAATGTATTGATTGATGTTTTATCTATGTTATTATGTTGTTACCTAATTCATAAGGTATATATACTTTTATATTAAATTAATGTTGGGAAGTAAACATTATGAGGTATAATCATTAAAATTCATCGGAGAACATATTGTTTAAACAACTCACCTCATAGGATTCATGCTTCCATGATATCGCGATTTCAAACACAGTCGTGTTCATCCTCAGCCATAACTCCGACTGACGAAATTCTTCGGCCGTCAACTATTCTATTGTCGCCATCTTCAGTGCTGCCATCTATGGTTGAATTTATGAACTTCGAAATCAAAGTAATTTCGTTAGGGATATCAAAATTCATTGATCTATTTTTGTTTTTCTGAATGTATATTTTTTCCCAAAATTTTGTTTTTCTGAATGTATATTTTTTCCCAAAATATACATTCAGAAAAACAAAAATAGATCAATGAATTTTGATATCCCTAACGAAATTACTTTGATTTCGAAGTTCATAAATTCAACCATAGATGGCAGCACTGAAGATGACAATAGAATAGTTGACGGCCGAAGAATTTCGTCAGTCGGAGTTATGGCTGAAGATGAACACGACTGTGTTTGAAATCGCGATATCATGGAAGCATGAATCCTACGAGGTGAGTAGTTTAAACAATATGTTCTCCGATGAATTTTAATATATGCTTTTGTATGAGCATTTAATATTTAGTCTTCCACTGGGCTGTCTTGATAATGGCTACGTAGTAGCCGAAACACTGTACCGAAATTATGTTTTTGGTACATAAGACTACGTAATACTGCGCAACCACTACGTCATCGTATTTTCATTTCTTCAGTGATTTTAGTGAACAGTGCCAAATTCTCTCCTACATACCCTCCCCTTTCCTTTATGTGCCGTGTGCTATTGCGCATCCTTCCCTCTGCTAGGTAAATCCTCAAATAAGCTCATATTCAATACTAATAAAATTCATTGTTAAAACAGTTGAGGCGGAGAGTCATAAAATAAAATAAGTTAAAATATTGACGATTTTTGGCGCGAGGGAATTACAACGTACATAAGAGAAAAATTTGCGTCTAGATCGTAACTCGCCTCGGTAGCTCAGTTGGTAGAGCACTTGGCCCGGAAAGCCAAGGGTCCCAGGTTCGAGTCCCGGTCTAGGCGAAAATTTTTCTCTTCAAATATAAGTTAAAATATACCTTCTTAGGTAAGATCAGTCGTCCTCAACTTTTCACTACATTATCTGATATGATGGTTGATGCTGCTGGTCCTAATGTGGTGTTGTCGTGAATAAAGCTTCTTCCTGATAATATCGTATAGTGGGTTATTCAGTCTGGGAGTGCTTTCATTTATTAAGACTAAGAAGCTTTAGTCACGACAACACCGCATTAGGACCAGCAGCTTCAACCATCATATCAGATAATGTAGCAAAGAAGGACCTGCTGAAGATGGAACAGATGTTCTGAAAGGTCTACAGACATAAAGAATACATATTTTATAAGTTGAGGACGATGGATCTTACCTAAGAAGGTATATTTTAACTTATCTTATTTTATTACCTCATATTTCTTGATTTTTATGCAGACCTAGGTTGACCTATGGTAGTGAAGCATGGACACTAAAAAAACAACATGAAAGCAGAATAACAGCTTGTGAAATGAGATTCATGCGCAGAACAGCGGGTTACACCAGATGGGATCGGAAAAGGAGCACCGATATCTTAAAAGAATTGAAGACTACGCCAATTTTGGAATATATTAAACAGTACCAACTAAATTGGAAACACCATCTTGAAAGAATGACCAAATCGGATCCCCAAAGCTGTTTATGATTATATACCAAGAGGACGAAGATCACTGGGCCGTCCTATGAAACGCTGGAGGGAAAATTGTCTATAGAATCGTAACAGGCCTTGGCCTAATACTTGGAAGGAAGAAGAAGAAGAATTTCTTGATTTTTATGCAGACCTAGGTTTCGTCACTGAATTTGTGACATTCTCGATGCGTCACAACTGCCGTCTTGCAGTTGTCCCTCCTGCAAATTGATTTCTGCATTCTCTGTTTGGTTGACCAATGCACTTCCAAATCAATCCCCTCTGATTTTCACCGGGAATTTCAAAATTCATGGTTTTCTTTTTATTCTTGCATATCTCCCAAATTGTGAGTTCCTCAGATTTTTCAATTTGCAGGAGGGACAACCACAAGACAGCAGTTGTGATGATTCGAGACGAAACCTAGGTCTGCATAAAAATAAAAAATGAGTCAAAAAACAACTCAAATTTAATTGAAAAATAAAAGTTACGGAAAAGAAGCAACAAACTTACTGAAGGTTTTGTTTAGTTGTTTCTTGACTCACCTCATACTTGTTAACTCCCTTGCATATCTAGATTTCGTCACTGTATTTGTGACATTCTCAATGCTATAATGTTGTGAATGTGAACAGCATTGAGAATGTCACAAATACAGTGATGAAATCTAGATATGAGAGGGAGTTAAGAAGTATGAGGTGAGTCAAGAAACAACTCAACAAAATTAAAATAAACCTCACAGTGTTATTTCCTACCTACTTAATTTAATTACTGAAGGTTATATGGATGGAGGGAATTTAAAGGGGAAATTCAAATGACAGACTGTCACGTTCTAAGTCATAACTCAATAATTAATAAGAAAAGTATATTTACTTTACACAGAAATAAAGATGAAAGCCCGTTTTACATTTAAAAAATTGAAGAAAAAAAAGGGTAATTTTTTTTATCCTCAAAGGTACCTCTACCTCCTTAAAAATTAAACACACTGCACTATTAGGGTTTTGGAGGATAATGTAGCCAAGCCATGCCACACAGGTTGTATTTAAATGGAGTGTAGACATTTGAATGACAATTTGGATGGTGTTATGCATCAACTGGCTATGTGCCATTATATAAATTTCGAGAAAAAAATGTGTTTAAAGTTTAAGTCAACTAACAATATTGGATATTGCAAGTTATTTTCCTTGTTTGACAGTTATGCATAAACAATCTAAGAGCAGGAACTCTGGCACTTAACTGTATGATGCAAAATTTAGATTAGCATTTATGAAGATCTCGTTTCATAGCCGTTTATTGAAAAAATTGAAACTCTGACAGGACTGATGGTGTTTACATTTTTATTTAATAAGCCTAGGTAGAAGCAAAGGGTTCAAAGCATTTGGCGAGAGGGAATTACAACATATATAAGAGAAAAATTTGCATCTAGATTGCAACTCACCTCGGTAGCTCAGTTGGTAGAGCATTTGGCCTGGCAAGCCAAACGTTCCGGGTTCGAGTGTCGGTCTAGGCGAACATTTTTCTCTTCAAATATAATTTATCCTTTAGTGAGAAGTGTTAAATTAATAATAAAAACATCAATTGTAGCCCTACTGACTTTATAAAATAATGTTAAATTCCCAACAAATGTCTTCTTAACAAAGAAGCCGCCATTTGCAAAGGTAGAAGCAAAGGTTTCAAAGCATTTGGCACGAGGGAATTACAACGTATATAAGAGAAAGATTTGTGTCTAGATTGCAACTCGCCTCGATAGCTCAGTTGGTAGAGCATTTGGCCTGGCAAGCCAAAGGTTCCGAGTTCGAGTCTCGGTCTAGGTGAACATTTTTCTCTTCAAATATAATTTATCCTTCCAGTGAGAAGTGTTAAATTAATAATAAAAACATCAATTGTAGCCCTACTGGCTTTATAAAGTAGTGTTAAATTCTGTCTTCGTAACAAAGAAGCCGCCATTTACAAAGATAGAAGCAAAGGTTTCAAAGCATTTGGCACGAGGGAATTACAACGTATATAAGAGAACATTTTTTTTAAAATAACACTTAGCCAGTTGATGCATAACATCGCCCATTTATGTTACTTCCAAGTGTATTGGAATTAAAAATTTACCCAAGATATGAATTAAAGTTTACTGATTTTTCAAATAATTGAAAATGCATTTAAAAAAATGACAAAATTTTTACCCATTTCTTTTCTTAAAGCTTATTAAGTAAATTAATAACAACATTTAAAGTAAAAAACAATTAAGAAAATAATACAAATTAATTTAATTTAAGAACAAGAGACATAAAATTTTATGCAACGGTACAATTTTCTTGATTTTGAAGACTGTATTTCTGATTAATAACAATACATGCTGTTCCGGAAAATAAAAAAAATATATTTATGTAAAAAATCACACGTTTCTTTTAATTAAACCAAAACCAAAATGATTTCTATTAACCTCACATTTATGAATTTAAGAAAGATTTCATATGTTTAGAGAAATAAACTGATCATGAAAAATAAAACTTAGAATTTAGAATATAAATTTTTTAGTACATATATCTCTCATAGAGAGGTTTGAAAAAAGATAGAGCAGGATATGCAGCTGTTCCTCTATGGTTGTCTCTCCTAAATTTTTTATCTAATTTTCTTTTTTTTGCATATTTATTATTTTGCTGTGTAAAATATGAGTTATGTCTCTTCTGCCAGTTTCCCTGCTGCCTTGATCTATCGCACTCATGATATTGATGTCCTTTAGAAGCACAATTACTGCAGTGCTGCTCATGAGGTGGTTTGTATTCAGTCCTTGTTTCACTTGACATGTCTTCCTCAGTAACCTGAAAGTACAAAATATACAATTAAATTATTGTAAATCAATGGTAAAGAGAAACATTTTTGCCTGAACCGGGAATCGAACCTTTAGCTTTCCGTGCTAATGCTCAGACCACTGAGCTAATCCAGGCTTCATTCCTATCCAAGCAGAAATCCTTCCTTTACCTTTATTCTACTAGTCCCACATTCAATTGCAATGAATCATCATTCACAAATACACAATGAATGGCTTCTACCTGAAGAAGACATGAAGGGACTCCACATAGCTATAGCATTATTTATTAAATTAATATTGAGAAGCTAAAGCTATTATAGTTGGACCAACAGATCTGTGCCCCCGTAAGAAATGCGAACTAAACACTAATTCTGTTTCTCCCTCGGTAAATTATTCCCCTCCCTGCATTCTTGCCAGTCTCTATTTTCTCTCTCTCTCTTTCTCCCCTCCCATTACTCACAGTTTTGAGCTTTCTTGCAGGATATTATTTCCACCCACAGTCCAGCGTTGTCAACTCAGTATCAGTATGTTATGTTATATAGTATGTAAATTGTAAATTATTATCATTAGCTTAATTCATAAGCATAAATTAGTCTTCAAATTCATCGGAGAACATATTGTTTAAACAACTCACCTCATAGGATTCATGCTTCCATGATATCGCGATTTCAAACATAATCATGTTCATCGTCAGCCATAACTCCGACTGATGAAAATTATGGCTGACGATGAACATGATTATGTTTGAAATCGCAATATCATGGAAGCATGAATCCTATGAGGTGAGTTGTTTAAACAATATGTTCTCCGATGAATTTTAATGATTATACCTCATAGTGTTTACTTCCCAACATTAATTAAATATAAATTAGTCTGTTTGATTTCTTGAACAATGCTTAAGAAGCTTTGCTGAGATTTTAAATAAACATGGAAGGTTCACCCGAAAGGGTATTATTCCTTGCTATATTCGGAGATCGATTTTGTTCTTTCACGGCACTCGGTGATATGATATTGGGTTGCATCTCTGTCCGCACAATTCACATACACATTGGTCTTACTCCCTATATTGATGACATTCTAGGAAATCATCAATGTGCATTTAGAAGAACAGGTCTACAATGTTTATGGGGAATTTTGAATGTCATGTAACTAAAGCACATCCGTTGATGTTTAAATTTTGGAGAAGATACGTAGATGATATAGCAATAGTAAAAGAGAAACAATTAGAAGATGCCATTAAACTGTTAAATATTCAAAATAAAACAATCAAATTTACAATGGAAATAGAAAATAATCATGAAATACCATTTTTAGACCTTAAATTGATTAGGAAAGAAGAAAAAAAGAAAATAGAATTTGGAATCTACAGAAAAGAAACTCACATCGACAATTATATAAAAGCTACTGGATTTAACCATTTTTCACACAAACAGGCAGTATTTAATAGTTTAACACACAGACTTGTGAATGTCCCCATGAGCAAAGAAAATTACAATAAAGAGAAAGAACACATCATACAAATTGCTAAGGATATGGTTTTCACAAGAAAATGATACACAAGAAAATAAATAAATTCAAAGAACAAAAAGTCATCAATGAAAGTACTCTTCAGACAGATAAAAATATAGGCAAAAAATTCAAGAAGTTCACATACCATCCTTTCGTATTTGACAAGTTTCAAAAATTTTCAACAAATTCAACATTAAATTAGCACCGAAAAATGATTACAGCTTAGGTAATTTAATAAAAACCAACAAAATGAAAAAATTGAAGACTGCAAAAAATCGGGAATTTATCAAATTAATTGTAAAGATTGTGAAAAGATATACATAGGAAAAACAAAAAGGAATCTAAATACAAGATTAAAAGAACACCTCAGAAATGTTAAAAATGGAGAAACCGAAAAATCTGCAATAGCTGCACATGCCTGGTCAGAAAAACATAGAATAGAAACCAAAACAAAATTACTTAAACAATTGGAAAAACCGAAGGAACTCACAATTTGGGAAAAAATTTACATATGCAAGAATGAAAATACAACTATGAATTTTGAAATACCCGGTTATAAAGAAAGAGGCCTGATTTGGAAATTCTTCGGTCGGCCACCAGATGGCGCGGAGGTCAGTCTGCAGGATAGAAGGCCGTTGGACGTCAGTTGTGAACATGACGCAGCATTGACAATGTCACGAATTACGTGAAGAAACCCTGGGTCTGCTATAAATTATGAAGTATGAGGTGAGTGAAATGATAAAAAATAAACAATAGGTCTACAACAGATCAGATTTTTAGTATAAGACAGATTTTAGAAAAGAAATGGGAATATAATGGTACTGTACATCAACTATATGTAGACTTCAAAAAAGCATATGATTCAATTAAGAGGGAGAAGTTATATAGTATCCTGCTGGAGTTCGGAATTCCTAAAAAGTTAGTTAGACTTATACGAATGTGTCTAAATGGCACAAAGAGTAGGGTGCGTGTAGGCAAACAGTTTTCGGACACTTTTGAAATCCAGAATGGGTTGAAGCAAGGAGATGCTCTATCTCCTCTACTATTTAATTTTGTACTAGAGCATGTCATTAAATCTTTAGAGAATGAGGAAGGCTTACAACTCAATGGTATTAATAAGCTGTTAGTTTATGCTGATGATGTAGTACTACTGGCCGATAGCGAGGAGATACTAAAGGACAACACGCACACACTATTGAGTAACACTAAGAAATTAGGACTGGAAGTAAATATCAATAAAACTAAATATATGGTCACACGTAGAAATACATTATATAATGGAAATGGACAGCTAATGACAAATAAGGGAAATTTTGAGGAAGTGGCTGAATTCAAATACCTACGAACAATAATCACAAATAGGAATGAGATGCACAAAGAAATTAAACATAGGCTCAATTCTGGAAATGCATGCTACTATGCATTGCAGAGACTCTTGATGTCCCAACTCCTTTCAAAAAAGGTTAAACTGAAAATATGTAAAACTATTATTCTACCAGTTATATTATATGGGTGCGAAACATGGACTCTTACTTTAAGGGAGGAAAGGAGATTACGAGTATTCGAGAATAAAGTACTTAGGAAAATTTTTGGACCAAACAAAGATGAACAGACAGGTGAATGGAGAAGACTACATAACAATGAATTACATAGTCTTTGTAAGAAGCCAGATATAATAAGAACAGTTAAATCTCGTAGACTGCGATGGGCAGGACATGTTGCACATATGGGGAATGAAAGACGTGCATGAAAACTTCTTGTAGGAAAGCCAGAAGGAAAACACCCAGTTGGTAGACCAAGAATGAGGTGGGAGAACAACATTAACTATGATTTGAGGTAAGTGGATTATACAGGGAATGATCGGAAAGCATTGGCTCAGGATAGGGATGTATGGAGAGCTTATGTCCGCGCGGCCATGAACCTACGGGTTCGATAGTGCCAGTGAGTAAGTAAATAAGTAAGTATTGGTCATTCGGGGTGTGGAATGTCTTGTTCTTGCATAATTTGTGGTGGAAGCCGTGAATGGCTAGTCTTGTAATGGTGTGTCTCTGCTCCTGATTCTCTTTGGACCAGCTGCGATCGATCACTGCAGTCGTCCCATAGAAGTCGATATCTATCTCCACTCTTTTCATTCTTCTCAGTTCTAGTAGCTTGTTGCTGGCTCCGGTAGATGGTAGGCTGAGTCTCAGTTCTAGTAGCTTGTTGCTGGCTCCGGTAGATGGTAGGCTGAGTCTCAGTTCTAGTAGCTTGTTGCTGGCTCCGGTGTAGATGGTAGGCTGAGTCTCAGTTCTAGTAGCTTGTTGCTGGCTCCGGTAGATGGTAGGCTGAGTCTCAGTTCTAGTAGCTTGTTGCTGGCTCCGGTAGATGGTAGGCTGAGTCTCAGTTCTAGTAGCTTGTTGCTGGCTCCGGTAGATGGTAGGCTGAGTCTCAGTTCTAGTAGCTTGTTGCTGGCTCCGGTAGATGGTAGGCTGAGTCTCAGTTCTAGTAGCTTGTTGCTGGCTCCGGTAGATGGTAGGCTGAGTCTCAGTTCTAGTAGCTTGTTGCTGGCTCCGGTAGATGGTAGGCTGAGTCTCAGTTCTAGTAGCTTGTTGCTGGCTCCGGTAGATGGTAGGCTGAGTCTCAGTTCTAGTAGCTTGTTGCTGGCTCCGGTAGATGGTAGGCTGAGTCTCAGTTCTAGTAGCTTGTTGCTGGCTCCGGTAGATGGTAGGCTGAGTCTCAGATCTTCTATGTAAAAAGTTTCCTTGGCCAGCTCATATGCCAGCCTCGATGGAGCATATTTTCCCACTCTGAGTGCACATTTTAGGAACCGTGCCTTGACTTTCTCAATGAGTTCTAAGTCACTGATTGTTAATTTTTCCCATATTAATTCGAGCCCATACGTGATTATTGGGGATGTAGTAGTCTAATGCCCATTAGCTTGGATGTGTTCCATTTGCTTTCTTGCTTCCCAACAGAGTCCTGCCAGAGTTCTTGTAGGTGACATCTTCAGAGCCTCACAGCTAGCAAGATGATCTTTGTTCATGGTAGTGTTATTGTCTTGGCACAGGATACAATTTGGAGAGTTGAAGATTCCAATTTTTTGGAGGTGTGCTGCCAGGTAGTCATGGCCTGTTAACAGTCTGAATGTTGCTACTGCTTCATGTCTTGGTTGTTCAGGTATTAAGTTTTTATTCTGCGAGATAGCTGCCCATGGTTTCTCATTACTTTGTGATTTGAAGTGCTCCATCAGTTCTTTCTGGAAGTTTCTTTTAATTATAATTTTTGCAGAATGGTAGGGCAGGGATTGATTTGTTTTCTGTAAAATTTTGGTGCCCTTTTTGCTAAAAGATCTGCCATTTCCATGTACCCCGCAATGAGAGGGGATCCATTGGAGCTGGATAATTTTATTTTGTTTGGTCAATAATCTTATGATCTTGACGATTTTATTATTAATTTAACACTTCTCATTGAAGGATAAATTATATTTGAAGAGAAAAATTTTCGCCTAGACCGGGACTCGAACCCGGGACCCTTGGCTTTCCGGGCCAAGTGCTCTACCAACTGAGCTACCGAGGCGAGTTACGATCTAGACGCAAATTTTTCTTCTTATGTACGTTGTAATTCCCTATTATTAATTACAACGTACATAAGAAGAAAAATTTGCGTCTAGATCGTAACTCGCCTCGGTAGCTCAGTTGGTAGAGCACTTGGCTTATGATCTTTTTTATTTCCAATACTTTTCTGGAGATTGGAGAGTTATATGTTGTTATAGCTTGTATAGCTGATGTTCAATCACTTAGTACAACTGCTCTCTGAAATGTATTTATTCTGTAGAGGAGTTGTGTTAGTGCTAACTCTATTGCCTGAATTTCTCCATCGAAGTGTGTGTAATTTTTCCCTACTGCAACATAGAAGCTAAACAGTTTTGAGTAAATTCCAGCTCCAGCTCCGTCTTCTATTTCCATTCTGGATCCATCTGTATAGATATGTACCCATTGTGGTTCAGGATATAGACTGTGAATGGTTTCCAATGTCATTTGTTTTAGTTTTATTGGGGATATTGTCGTGTTGAAAAGTGTAGTGGCTGACGTTTAGTGATAAGGATGCAATGTTCTTTATTCTATACATCGCTTTCGTGGCTTCTGCTGTACTTTCATGTATGTGGTATTTGAACGAGTTCCCTGTTATGGATCATATTATAATAATTTAGCCAATATTAAAAATTGAAGTAATTTTATACTTACAGTTGAATGGTATCTTCTCCAGATGTCAGGACACTCAGTAGAATGATGGCCAGATAATTTGCACACACTACAAGGAATATTTTTATCATTTCTACTCGATGAGCACACAGGGCAACCATAGTTATATATCATGGAAGGTTTACCACACTGAAAAAAGAAAGGTATCAGTTTATTAATTATGACTAGATTCCGGATGTTAAGCACTTAAAAAGTTCACAATAGGCAGGCAAAAATCTCAGGAATCTCGAAATTCATGGATCTAAATTTGTTCTTCTGAATATATATCTTCTCCCAAATTGTCAATTCTAAAGGTTTTTCCAAATGTTTTAAAAGTTGGGCCTCTTTTTCAATTTTATGATTCTCCAATAAACTATGTGCTGCCATAGCTGATTTTTCAATTTCACCATTTTTAATATTTCTGAAATGTTCCTTAGTGCGAGTGTCCAAATTTCTTTTTGTTTTTCCTATGTATACTTTATTGCAGTCCTTACAATTAATTTGATAAATTCCAGATTTTTTGCTATCTGGGGTGTTCAATTTCTTATTAGTTATTAATAGATTACCAAGGCTAAATTTATTTATCGGTGCCAATGTAATATTGAATTTCTTGAATATTTTTTTGAAATTTGTTATGCATTTCAGGATGATACGTAATTTTCTTAAATTGTTTTCCTTTCTTTGAATCAGATTGCAGGGTAGTGTATTGTTTTAATCTTTTTTTGTTGTCTGAATTTCTTCAATTTATTTACAACTATTTCTTTTCCAAAACCATTTAAAACCATAAAAAATGACTCATTCATTTACGAATTAAGAACCTCATAATATTATTTCCCATATTTAACTATGAAAAAAAGAGTCATGCCCAGATAATCTGCAAATCGGATAATACATGCACGGATAATCAGGAGTTTGCTGTAATCAAATATAATTGATATAATTTGTACCTGTGGCCCATTGTAACATGCATTTGTAGTCATTTGCACAACAATGGCCCAAGTTATCAATAAACAAAGAAACATTTATCAAAATAGGAACTATGCTATAATTTTTTAAGAAGTATTTCTTACTTTAAGGCAAATTGCTGATGGACATCTCGTGTGAACATGTCCTACTGCTCCACAGAAAAGGCACACAATAGGTTTCACAGGCTCAGTACAGAATCGAGCTCTGTGTCCGTATTGATTACATTTTTGACATTTAATACGTTGGCGATTTAAATTATTAAGTGCATCTATGTCAGATGGCCTCAAAGTCCAGTTTGAACGTTTCCCTGAAAAAATGTAAAATTTCTTAATCATTATGTGCACAATTTAAACATATTGTTTGTACAAAATTACAATCATAAATAATTTCACAAGTGATTTCCAAATTTATCTACAAGATAATTTATCGGCCGCAGTGGACTAGTGGTTATGCTCCTTGCCTCTGCTCCCGAGGGTCACAGGTTCAAACCCGGCCGGGGTCGATGGAATTTTTAGGATGGAAAAATCCAAGGAGCAAGTCCTCCGGGAGGGACTTTAAGCCGTGGGTTCCGAGTCTCAAGATTTTCAGGCTCGTAAAAAATCCTTAAGCCTGAATGAAAAGGCCTCTAAGCAAAATTTACCGAATTTTCCTGTCCTAGTACTACCTTGGTTTCCTAGATGTCAGTATGAGGCGGAACGCTGACCACGGACCACACAAAATGGCATCTATACGAAAACAAGTGTAACTAAATTACTTTGGTTCAATTTCTTCCCTGTAGGGAGAGAGCGCCTAAATCTCTGTAAAGGGAAAACATAGGCTTACAATACAATACAAAAATCTACAGGATTTGGAAATCAATAGTGGCACTTGTTAGGACTATGTAACGAATAAAATTAAACTGTTTACTCAACAATCATTATTTAAATATAGTTACCGGTATTTTAAAATATTTATATATTTAATGTAAACGGCGATGTCTAAAAACAAATCAGAAATGTGAGGTTATGTATATTCACTGCAACTTGATCATATTATTTATTGCTAAATAGGATCACAATATTGTAAGAATGCACCCTAGTGGAGAAATAATGAAACACATCAAACTCTATTATAATCAACATTATGAGTTATTCATTTATTATTTTAGTAAACTGGTTGGATCAGCGTTAGGGAGTGATAAGTAAGTGTACACCCATTTTTAATAAACGTTTGGTAATTTTAAAATTACTAATATATTTTTTAACATAGATTTGGGGATTTATTGCAAATACTGGTCATTTAAGTTTCATAGCGACAGATAGTAATCGAGGATAATCGATGTGGTTCGATTGTGGGTTATCTCTGGCTCTATAAACTTTGGCACATGCACACTGTTGTTCTATAGGACTTAGAAAATATTTCACACTAGTTTAAGTGCAGTTTTCCCGGAAATAATTTGAAAATAAAACCCTGTTGGTGCATGTGCATGGTGTCTGACTGGGACTTAGAAAAATTTCTCACTGCGCTTAATGGAAACTTCCATCACTGTCAAAATAGCTTTCTCATGCAAATCATTCCTACAGCTTGGCAACTCTAGTTAGAAAGGGTATAAGTAAATACAAACAGTAATCAGAATAAATTTTGGGTGTTGTATACTAAATGTCGCAAAAAATTTTCAATTTAATTTCTAATGCCACTGATGCACTAAACACTTTTAAACACGTTTAAAACATGATCGACCTACATTGCTTAGTTGCTACTTTCTGCTATTTTCCCTCCTGTTCCTGTTGTTCCAACGTTGCCACCATCGACAACCCAAAATACTCCAGATGTTGCCAACATCACCTACGTTAGAGTAACTGATTTGTGTTACAGTAATTGATTTAGGTTTGGTTAGCTTTTTAGGTTCCTTGCTTTTTAAATGTGATTTGATACGTAAAATAAATTACTTCTTCATATCTGTTATTCTATGAAAAATTCAAAATATCGGACGGTTACCACGTAAAATCATATTTCCACTAGTTCATTTTGTGTTAATTATACATTTTTAGACAAGTTCTGGGAATTTTGTGTCAATGTTGGCCATACTGATTTCACATACATATACTGCCAACTGATGGAGGTTGCATTTATCTTTCTGGGTTTACATGGAGCACTAAGGCATGCACACTGCGATTCTATAGAACTTAGAACAATTTATTTGCGACGGTAAGTATACTTTATCCTAAATTTTTTTACTTACCTGACATATTGCATTGTAACTGCTTTATATCAAAATTTTCACCTCCCCAGGTATTATTGTAGAAACGTGACATATCTTTTGTCCACGACAGTGGACTAATATCCTCATGTGAATAAGACTTCAACAATTTGTCTTTCTTTTTCTTCTTCTTTACATCCTTAGATTTCTTTCGTATAGACGTGTCTCCATTCACCTCTTTACTTCTACTTGAATTTTCACCACCACTGTACAAAACAACAATATCTTCGTCTGTTTCAACATCTTTAACAGGATCATTACGTTCGTCTTCAGAACTAAGAACTACAATTGGTGGGTCTTTACTCGGTACTTCCACTACTAATATAGACGAATCACTGTCACTATCACTATCATCCACAACTGTGATGGATTCACTTAAAGTGTTCTTTGAAACGTCTTTGTTCTTTATCAGGGGCGAGTAATTTGATTTTTCCTTATTTAATCCCATGTTGTACTTTGAAGAAGACATTTCTTCATCTATCTCACTAACACCAACGGGTGATTCATTTATATCCTTCCTAGTTAACTGTGAATTGAATTTTGAACTTTTTTCTCTATAATTTTTATCCATATTGATGCTATAAGAACAACTTGCACTTTGTTCTGAATTATTACTCGAATTTAGTCTGCTATAAGATTCTAAATCAACATAATTTCTCATAGAACCATAATCACACGATGTATTGAAAGATACTGTTTTTTTAAGCGGTGTAACATTTGTACTATTTGACGCACCTTGATTTCCAACATGTATATAACTATTTCCACTTGTTTCAAATATATTTTGATCAAACTGATGTTTAAGAATGCTTCTTATTGGAGTAGAATGTGAAAATTTCGATGAAACACTTTTGTAGTCGTTTATTAAATTACGAAGGTAATCATTGCTTTCGAAGTTATTTGAAGTTGTTTGACTGTTGTTTCCAAAAGGGGACGAATTGTTTGCTTCAATGTTTTTAACTGGATTTAAACGTGATACTTTATTTCCACTAGATTCATACTCAGGTGCATCATAATTTGGAATCACATCCCCAGTTTCAAATGCTTTGTCGTCTGCAAAGTGTATAAGACTGTATAATCTACTTTCATAATCAGAATCTTCTTCATCATCTGTGCTAGAATTTCCCAAGTCCATATGGTTCAGCAATTTGCTATCCTCTGGAGGTAGATCCTGAAATATAACAATGTTACATGTTATTTTTATTATTGATTTAACATTTCTCAATGAAAGATAAATTATATTTGAAGAGAAAAATTTTCGCCTAGACCGAGACTCGAACCTGGGACCTTTGGCTTGAAGTGCCAAATGCTCTACCAACTGAGCTACCGAGGCGAGTTACGATATAGACGCAAATTTTTCTCTTATATGTTTGTTTTGTTTAATCCCACAACAGGCCTCGGGAGGCCCTTGGGGTAGTAGAAGGTTAAGGCTCCCACTTTATCTAGACAATCGGCACTTTATGTCAGCTGGGTTGTCAGCCCTGCGTGACGGCCGCCTTTACCCCCAGAACAAGTGTCTGGTACTCATTTCTGTTTGAGGCTGAGTCGACCCCAGGGCCATAGCGCCGCCAGAGGGTTTGGGTCAGTTTAAAATTTCTGACTCCAACGGGACTTGAACCCTCGAACCTCCGGCTTGTAGCTCAGTGCCTTAACCATTATGCTACGGCGTGCCCCCTTTTCTCTTATATACGTTGTATATATCGTAACTCGCCTCGGTAGCACAGTTGGTAGAGCATTTGGCCATGCAAGCCAAAGGTCCCGGGTTCGAGTCTCGGTCTAGGCGAACATTTTTCTCTTCAAATATAATTTATCTTTCATTGAGAAATGTTAAATCAATAATAAAAACATCATTAGAAGCCTTACTAGCTTTATAAAGTAATGTTAAATTCCCAATAAATGTCTTCTTAACTAAGAAGCCACCATTTGCAAAGATAGAAGCAATGGTTACAAAAGCATTTGGCGAGAGGGAATTACAACGTATATAAGAGAAAAATTTGCGTCTATATCGTAACTCGACTCGGTACCTCAGTTGGTAGAGCATTTGGCCCGGCAAGCCAAAGGTCCCAGGTTCGAGTCTCGGTGTAGGCGAAAATTTTTCTCTTCAAATATAATGTTACATGTTACTTATTTTAGGAATTCACGCTATGAGGTATATTCATTTAGGTAGAATTTTATCACTCACCTCATATTTTTCTTCTTTTTTTTTTAAAAACTAGTTCAGAACTTTACACTTAAGTTCCATCTTCAGTATTTTCGTGACCATTGTTTTGTCATCTTGAAGCAATCCCACTACAGGCCTCGGGAGGCCCTTGGGGTAGTAGGAGGTTAAGGCTCCCACTTTTTCTAGACAATCAGCACTTGATGTCAGCCGGGTTGTCAGCCCTGCGTGATGGTCGCCTTTACCCCCAGAACAAGTGTCTGGTACTCATTTCCATTAGAGGCTGAGTCGACCCCAGGGCCAGAGTGCCGCCAGAAGGTTTTGGTCAGTTTAGAAATCCTGACCCCACCGGGACTTGAACCCTCGACCTTCCGACTTGTAGCACAGTGCCTTAACCACTACGCTACTTGAAGAATCACCTTTTTGGTTTCAGAAATTGCTGCACATGCAATTCCCTTCTTTGTCAGAATGTCGTCTAATTGGTCCTCTTTATGGGAAATTCCCTGTACATTCCAGGTTGCAAATTTTCCTTCTTCCATGTCGTATCCATATTCTCGCAAAGGTTGTTTGTTCTGTCTGATCCATCCGAGGCTTGGTTTGAGACTTGAAAGCAAATGTAAATTTTTTCGCCCAATGGGTTGCTGGCCCAGAGGAGTATTATTGTGGGGTTCCCACTAATGTAGCATTTCCTCTACATGGGTCACATTCAGTACCGTAAACCAGTTAAGGCGTTTAAAGAGACTATCGTGTATGCAGCTGTTTTAGAGCGGGCGCGAACAAACCACATTTATATTCGGCACCTAAATATTGTGTTGGCTTAGTATGTCTTGGAGATCATAGATGGCATGTAAATGTACATTTTCTATTCCCGTTTGACACGTTTAACCTTGGTGAATCCCCTTTTATTTTTAAAACAAACAACACATGGAATTCGTTCACCCAAACTTGCCTCCAGGCTTCAATGCAGTCGTATATGTTTCTCGTTATCACGCTGTTGTTTGTGCGTGAGTGAAACCATGGCAAAAGAAAAATATCTCACTGAAGAAGAATTAGTGAATATTTTGTATAATGATGATTCAGGTGATGAACTGATTCCTGAATTAGAAGATTCACAAAGTGAAAGTGAAGATGAACTTCCACTTCCTGAAATTGATACGCCGATACCATGTGATGTCAATCACCCAAGTTATTTCACCATCAAATCCTACTACGATATCTCCTTTAGGTATGTACAAAATTTGGTTTTCTAGGACTAATAGTTTGTGAATAATGGTCAATTTTCTGAAGTGTCACAAAAAGGGTAGCTGGGGTATTTAAATGGCTGGCCTGTGGGTTTAAATGCCCTGCTCAGTGCCTGGTACTGAATGTGACACATTGGTGTGATGTGGTTAGTACTCGGTCCTCAGAGCTTCATTTGTAATAGCAGGTTGCACCACGAGCAGGTTGAGGATGAGATTTGGGTAGGAGAAGTGATGAAATGCACGTCACTATCCCTATTCCTCTTTCAGACCGTAACAGGCCACACGGCCTAATACTTGCATGGATGATGATGATGAACTGCCTTTCGCTCCCTCTGTTGGTAGACGGAAAAACCTCGAAAGCAGGTCGATTTCCCCGGGAATTTCAAAATTCATTATTTTCCCCTTTTTGTTTTTTTTAATGTAAATTTTTTCCCAAACAGTAAATTCTTTTGGTTTTTCTATTTGTTTTAATAATTTACATTTCTTTTTGATAAGATGTTTTTCGGACCATGCATGGGCAGTCACTGCAGATATTTCTACTTCCCCTTTTTTATAAATAATTCCATTACTATCTGTAAATAACTTACGTAACGAGATTCTAACTCTGGGGTTCATTTGGGTAAAAATAAATCTGGTAATTAGACTAGAAATGAAAATAATTAGTTTAACTATTTCAAGGAGTAGTTTATTTAAAATATAAGTTGTTCCTGAAATGTTCTTTCAGTCTGGTTTTCAAATTTCTCGTCTACATAGGAAAAACTGAGAGAAATTTGAAAACCAGACTGAAAGATCATCTCAGGAATGTCAAAAAAGGGGAAGTAGAAAAATCTGCAGAAGCTGCCCATGCATGGTCTGAAAAACATCTTATCGAAAAGAAAGATAAATTACTAAAACAAATAGAAAATCAAAATAACTCATTGTTTGGGAAAAAATGTACATTAAAAAAATGAAAAGGAGAAATTAATGAACTTTGAAATTCCAGGGGAAAACGTTCTGATTTCGAATTTCTGTCTACCAACAAAGGAAGCAAAAAGCGGCTCTTCAAGACGACAGAATAACGGTCATGAAAATACTGAAGATGTAACTTAAGTGTAAAGTACGAAACTAGTTTAAAAAAAGAATATAAATATGAGGTGAGTGATAAATTTGACCCAAATGTTACATATATTTAATTAATTTTTTAAGAGAATTTTTTTGTCCAAACTGGAATTTGAACACAAGGTCTCCAGTTATTAAAAAGATGTTTCTTTGCCATAAGTATGAGGTAGTAGAGTTGCTAATCCTATGCTCCAGCCAAAATATTTGAAATAGCCTATATGTGCGATATTAAAACCTAACCAAAATGTGATCTAATAACTAGCACTTAAAAACTAGTCCATCGCTGTGGTCTCGGGGTAGCGTGCTGCCCTGTCAAGCAGTGGGCCTGGGTTCAATCCCTGGTCGGGACAGTTTTTCTGGGTGAGGTTTTTATCGGGGTTTTTCCTCACCTGTAAGACAAATGTCAGGAAATCTTTAAGGCCCAAACGGTGCCCGAAATCATATGGCCATCGCAATCATCTTCATTCATATTCATCTTAGGTTAAGTTTAGGATTAGGGACTCTCCTGGCGCACCATTATCATCATCACCCATCATATCATCGGGGCAACGTAACCCCGCCTTCCAGGCGCCCCAACCTCAGAAGTGGGTTACAAGTATGCCATGCCAGAAGAGAAACCAAGAATGTCGAAAGACAAACCTGGGGCATTTGAAAAAAAAAAAGACTAAGGTTAGTGTGAATGTATTTTTGATTGGTGTGAAATTATTTTTGTTAGCTTTTAAATTGAAGACAGATGTGTTTATATAACTTAAATATTAGGCTGAGGTCCATTATTTGGCAGACACAATTCTACACTTACATTCTTATGCCACTGATGCACTAAACACTTGTAAACACGTTTCGTACTATTTTAAACATTTCTTACAATTTTTAAATAGTTATAAATTACGTGAAATTTGTGCATCGGGTTCTAGAGATGCGAAAATGCTTCATGTAACATCCACTAGGTGGCTCTCAAATCAGAGTTACAAACATTTGAAAATAATTTCAAACCATATTTAGTGTTAGTGTATTAAATAATATGCATGTAAATTGTTTTGTTAGGTTAGGAAATGTGAAGTTGGTTTATGTCCATTTTTTTTGGCATTTGGGAATAAATAATATGGATGTAAATTGTTTTCTTTGGTTAGAAAATGGCAAGTTAGTTTACATCCATTTTGTTTTTAGCATTTGGGAATTTATTCCCAAAGTTGGTAATGCTGACTGCAGAGCCATTTACTGGAAGTTACATTAACCATTACAGCAACTCGCATATGCACACTGCGATTCTGTGGAACTTAGAAGAATTTGTGTCTGCCAAATATTGGGACTTTTTCCAAATATTATTCTTTGAATATCGGAAATGGAATGATGTGTATTTTACTGTTAAAAGAAAGCCTGATGTGCATTTACTATTATCGGCTCAACTGCACTTCTACTATCTCAAAATTTTTCTGTTATATTGTTGTAAACTATAGCTTTTGTTCTGTACTTACCATCATTTTCTAATATTTTAAAACGTTTTAAAACGATTTTTATAACATTATTAGACAATTTTAAAGTATTTATTTAAATATGCAAATCGCAATATTATGAGACTGTTAGACTCTTGACGCTAACTGCTATTTTCTCCACAGAGTATATTACTTAGTCTATGATTTTTCTATCGCTGGTTGGATCAGCGTTAGGGAGTGATAAGTAAGTGTACACCCATTTTTAATAAACGTTTGGTAACTCACTATGATGTTTGTGGGTTATCATTCAATGATAATGTTATCGCTGCTACTTTTAACTGCTACCATGTATTCGCAGTTCTTTGCAGTTTTGAGATAGTGTAAGTGCAGTTTTTCCACTATTATCTAATATATAGTCTAAAATTAGAATATGTTCGCAATCTGAAAATCTGCATGAAGGGGGTCTTCGCCCCCTCATCTCCACAAACTGCTTAACAAACCATAAAAATGGGTGCAAATATTAAGCAAAATATAATAAACTAGTTCGCCGCCATATTGGAAATGAATGTGACCAACAATAGTTTGATTTATGAATATTAAACATCGTTCACTAGTTCAAATGTACAGATTCTCATATCCTTCATACGTTTCTTGGAAATTACCAATTATTATAATTATTATTATGGCAATGCCGCAGAAATTAAGGCAACAATAATAGACCTAACCTCGAAACCTACCATTACGGAAATATTTTGCAAACCCCCTGGGAATGAACCATTACAAAGGAAATGATTGCGAGACTCTTACATTAATCATTCACGCATGCCCATTGCCATTCTGTAGAACTTAGAAAATTCATTGAGTAACATTCTGAAGCGTTTCCCATAAATTGATTATAGGAATACATGCGTCAAATTTTAGACTTTCATATTTACCTGACTGACCTCCAACAAATGTTATTCGAGGACCTCTGCAGTTTACTGAGGAGTGAAATAATTACCTACAAGTAAAAAATATCACATAAGATTAGTGGAAAGAAGAATTCATGTGAGGCATAAGAGTACACTTTATCTGAAATTATAGGATATAGATAATTAAGCAGTCAGTTATAAACTATGGCACAATTGACATACCGTATATTGCACAAGTTTTGGAAAGCCCAAGTTCTATAAATAATTTTTAAACACCAATAAACTTGAGAAATACACGTGTTGATAAAACAAAAGGAAGGTTATAAACTCTGGTTAATTTGCTAATCAATTCTATAGATGATAGAAAACAAACTTTAAGCTAAGTATTCAATATAATGCATACTTACAACATATAAATTCACAGGTTTTAAATTTAAAACACTAAATTTCATAATCAAATTTCTGAAATGATAATTATACACTTTCGCCGTAAAAAAATTCTTAAATAATTGTACACCGAAACCCTTGATTGTTGCATTTTATCTAATGTCCATTTTCTCACCGCTCTACCACATAGAGAAACTCTGTGGCTCTACCAGAGATAATAACATTCAAAACCATAGTTCCAAACCATAGAGAAACTTAGTTCCAAACCACTGAAAACCATAGAGAAGCGACCCTGAAAACAGTTTCAACCAGAGATAACCCACATGGAACATGGAGTATACATGTATATATATATTCTGTGCATAAATGGGATATCTCGGATGCCATATATTGATACTATCATATCAGAAAGGGTCACCACCATGTTTCAAAACATAAATGATCATGAAAACCCAATAGTACGCAATATAGGACACCTTCCACAATGGCGTACTACACATAGAAACATATTCGACCAAATAAATAATCCATAGTACTTAGCATGTAGCAACCAAGGTCAGAATGATGAGCGCAGAGTGGCGTGGCTCATTCCGGTCCTGAATCGAGCCAAGCTCTCCAGCGACACGGTTTCCGATGCCCCAATCAAGCGAGATCTATTCGCCTTGGCAACAATATCCATATAAATCTCACACTACTCAAACAATAAAATAAATCCCCATAAAATCGCCGTGTAGGCTAGGGTATACCAGCTGAACCCAATACAGAATACACACGCGAATTCGCCGACAAGGGACAAACACAAGTCCCAGGAAAGGCACACTGGACAGCGCCAATAGCTGTCACAAAGTGATGATGGTGATGATATCTCGGACTTCGCTGCGGAACCCCATAGAGAACGGTCACCACGTGGTCTTCAGTGGCTGCTGCAAACAAAGAAGACGAAGTGCTTGTGGCAGTATATTTAAAGTGTTGTTCAGTGTGCTTACGTGATTACAAATTACGCCCCAAAAGGGCCAAGTGAAAAAGACACCGTTCCCGTGTATTCGGTGTTAAATTTTAGCTGGTATACGTACAAATTCAAATCAGTGATAGTGTGCTGTGAAATTACACGCTGGTAAGTCGTGTACTTGCCTATAGTATATAAGTGTCTGAACTAAGTCTTGCAATGGCAAGCAACATTCCAAGCATGAGTAATTTGCATGAGGAAAATATGGATATTGACGAGGGCCGCCAGAAAGTAGATGAAATCTGGGGAGATGTCTGAGAGATTTTGAATGTTTAATAGACAATAAAGGCTTGCATCCTAAATCAAAATACCTCAAAACAGCCACTGAAATTAGAGGTCTCCTAATACTCATTATGAACTTCCTAGACATCTATCCAGATTTTGCTATTTCGCAACTGGCTGAAGATCTTGCCTATCAATGTAGAAACCAAATTGATGAATTAAACGTTGCAACTAGAGATCTAGATTATCTAGAAACCGTAGAAAACATAGTGAAAGATACGTATCTAGAAATTCAAAATGAATGTATGTCAAAACGACGCAAAAATGTACCTACGAAAATCAAAGAAATTCCAAAACCCACGGCAATTCAAATCAACTCAAATGTCGACAAGGAATCCCCTGAATTAACTAATAATTCCAAACCAAAAAACATCATCAAACGTAAAAAAAAAGACTATCCTAAAGACCCAAAAGTGCCAAGGCAAACTTCAGCCAGTGCTGATACCTCACCGCTTGAGCTGTACAATAAATTCTCTATATTATCAAGCGATGAGGAAATTTCTGGGCCCTCCTTGCACATTATACCAAGCGAGGAGAAAAAATACACAAAGAAAACAAATATTGGTGGCTCTAACACACAAAAAAGAGAAACCAACCACAGGTAAGGATGTAACACAAGTATCATCAGCTACAGAAACACACGAGGAAAATGGCCTCTCACATAGAGAGAAACCATCCTCACACACCACAACAACAGATAACACACGTGAAGAGCCACCAAGATCTGAACCTTCTAGTGTAAAAATCAACAATAATATCCCAAAGAAAAGAAACCAGGCCACCGCCTGTAACACTCATAGGTCACACTGACCTAGTCAAATTTACAGGGCACTAAAAATGTTAGTGAAAAAAGACCTTAAAGTTGTTAGTACACATGAAGGTCTAAGATATTACACTAGCACACAGGAAGACCACAGTGTAGTAATAAAGTACTTTGACTCGATTGGAAGGCAATACTACACCTTCCAATTGAAAAAAGACCTTCCCCTAAGGGTCATGCTCAAACGGCTGCCCTCGAATGTAGATACAGAGGATATAAAAACCGAATTAACTGAATTGGACTTTGAAGTTAAAGGCATCAAGCAAGTGACAAAAAAAACTAGAGGACGGGTCCATATATAAGTACCCATTGTACATTGTTGAACTTGCCAACAATGAAAGATCCAAAGAGATCTATCATCTGGAAAAACTTTACTGCACTGTGGTCTCATTTGAACCATATAGACCACGCTCTGGCCTGAAGCAATGCTTTAAATGCCAGAGATTAAACCATACCTTTGCAGGGTGCAACCTGACTCCTAGATGCGTTATATGCGCCAAGGAACATAGTCACAAACAATGCCCAGTTCGTGAGGAAGCACGAATCGACACTAGCAAACTCAAATGTGCAAATTGCGGAGAATCAGGACACCCTGCATCCTTCAGGAAATGCCCTAAATTTGAAGAGGCTCAACAGGCCTACCTCAGAAATAGGGAACCAAAACAAAATAAGACAGTAACTGCACGCACTTTTACTAGTAAGAAAATCAACCCCCAAACCTCCTTCAGTGCTGCAGTAAACTCTGGCAAAAAAATCAAGCCCCGAAAACCAGCATACAAGAATGCATTGCTTCAGTTCAGGCACCAGCGGTCACTCCTAATTTACAAAGCTTGGTACAAAAGCGTCACACCCATGCTAAGTACTATTAAAAATCCCATGGAACGAATGATGTTCCTCAGCCAAATGTGGTCGATATGTTTTAACGATGTATAGACATGCTCAGGGACAATTTCTTAATGTCATGGCATTTAATGCCAATGGTATTGCCTCACAGGTCCATGAATTGGAAATTGTACTTCATACACACAACATAGACATACTTTTAATCAGCGAGACGCATCTGAAACCAAAGGATAAATTCCGACTCGCTGATTACTACACTTATCGCACAGATCGCCTAAATGCCCCCCTTGGTGGCACTGCAATCTGCATCCGAAAATCCATATCCCACAGACACATCTCTGTCCCAGGGCTTCACTTCATAGAAGCCACTGGCATTATACTTCCAATCACACAACACATGAATATATTCATAGCTTCCATATATAAATCTCCACTTAGGCCCCTCACTCGACATGACATGCGCATACTTGCATCGATCTCGCCCCGGTACCTACTGGCAGGCGATTTCAATGCAAAGCATCGCGCATGGAACTGTAGAGTACCCAATGCTTCAGGTGTGGTATTACAACCACTTCTGTAATACCCACAACATCGAAATCTCAGCACCAAGGGAACACACCTTCTTTAGAAACACTCAACAAGGCTTATGCTCCGACATTCTAGATATCGCACTTTTGAAAAACATTACCATCTCCCCTCACATAGATACACTGCCTGGTGAGCTAAACTCAGACCACGTCCCTATCATGTTTAAGCTCACTACTAGATTCATACTTCAGCCCCCGTTCCGATCTCACACAATGAATACAGACTGGAATCGTTATTCAAGACTCCTTTCACAGTGGATTAATTCTCGATTAAGGGTAAACTCCACTGAAGAACTTGAAACTTCTATAAATGACTTCCAGGCTTCTATTCAAAACAGCCCTCGACATAACTACAACAAGAAACTACACTACACGTCCAAATCAAACAGATCAAACACTTCTTGACTACCTAGAGCATAAGCGACGAGCCCTCAAACGAGCCCACAAATGAAACAGGAGTACAATTACTATGCCTCGACTGGTCAAAGAAAGACTGCGAGATCACAAAATTACGCAATGGGAAAATTCCCTATCCAATTTCAATGCTCAAAAAACTCCGCCTTGGGAGATTATAAAAAGAATTAAATTAAACCGCGGACCTTCTAAACCGACTGCAATTGAGAACAATGGAACTTGGGCTTATCATCCTTATGATCAAGCACAAGTTCTCGCGGAAAATTTCGCAAATCGATTCAGACCACAAGAGTTAACGTCGCCAGTTCATGAAGCTGAAGTCAATAATAGAGTAGACACCTTCCTAGCTGCTCCCTACACAAATGAAAGACCTGACATCCACCTCGCTGACCTACGCATTCACGTCCAGGCCCTTCGCACTTCAAGTGTACCTGGACATGATCGTATAAGTAACCTAGCCTTAAAGCATCTCCCGCGCAATGCGCTACTTCGACTCCTTACTATCCTTAAATACTGTATCCAATTTAATCACTTCCCTACAACTTGGAAGATGGCTAAAGTTATTGTGCTACCGAAACCAGGAAAAAATCCAAGTAATCCAGACAATTTGCGTCCAATAAGCCTTCTACCAGTTCTGGGAAAAATCCTAGAAAAACTACTTTTGGCCAAACTAAAAATTGAAGTCTCAAACAAAGAACTATTACCCAACCATCAATTTGGATTTCGAAATTCACACAGCACACCGCTGCAACTGGCGAGGCTTATAGACCAAATAGTCACTGGTTTCAACGCCAAGCGTAGTACAATAGCAGTCTTCCCCGACATTGAGAAAGCTTTTGACACAACTTGGATAAACGGATTGATATATAAGCTGATACAATTCCAAATTAATCCAAATTTAGTCAAAATAATCTCCACTTATCTAAGAAATAGAACCTTCTATGTCTCTGTGAGTGGAAATAAATCTGATACGAAGCCCATACGGGCAGGAGTTCCACAAGGAGCTGTCCTTTCACCCTTATTGTACTCCCTATGTCTCTGACCTACCTTCACCTCCATCACTCCAAATAGCTTCCTTTGCTGATGACACTTGTCTATTCATGCAATCCAAACTTAAATCCATTCCTCACAGACTTGCAACATTCCAGCGAGCAATAACCATAATATATGAATGGTTTTGCTCCTGGAACATTAAACTAAATGCTGGGAAAACGCAAGTCGTCCTGTTTTCCAAATCGAACTTTCCATGTCCAATCCAGCTCACTATGGGTGTACAACCTCTGCCAGTAGAAACTTCTGTCAGATATTTAGGCCTAATATTGGATAAAAGGCTTACATTTAGAGCCCATGTTGATCATATAATAACCAGAGCCCATCAAGGCATAGCGATATTATATCCGTTTTTCAAGTCGCCGTCACTGTCCCGTAGGATCAAGCTCACATTATATGTGGCTGTGATCCGTAGTATGCTATTGTACGGCTGTGAATCTCTGAGTATCCTTGCGAAATGCCACAAGAAGAAACTACAGATACTGCAAAACAAGTGTCTAAAAATCATACTTTCGGCCCCGCGTTACACAAGGATAACAGAGATGCACGAGGCCACGAAGGTGCCATATATTGATACTATCATATCAGAAAGGGTCACCACCATGTTTCAAAACATAAATGATCATGAAAACCCAATAGTACGCAATATAGGACACCTTCCACAATGGCGTACTACACATAGAAACATATTCGACCAAATAAATAATCCATAGTACTTAGCATGTAGCAACCAAGGTCAGAATGATGAGCGCAGAGTGGCGTGGCTCATTCCGGTCCTGAATCGAGCCAAGCTCTTCAGCGACACGGTTTCCGATGCCCCAATCAAGCGAGATCTATTCGCCTTGGCAACAATATCCATATAAATCTCACACTACTCAAACAATAAAATAAATCCCCATAAAATCGCCGTGTAGGCTAGGGTATACCAGCTGAACCCAATACAGAATACACACGCGAATTCGCCGACAAGGGACAAACACAAGTCCCAGGAAAGGCACACTGGACAGCGCCAATAGCTGTCACAAAGTGATGATGATGATGGGATATCTCCAAAACTTGTCCCTTTCTTACACCAAAGTAATGTGAGGGATAGGAGTCTAAAGCTTATATAGGCGATATATATAAAGTAGTATATATTCCCTTTTCACATCAAAAAAATTCAGGCTTTTTTTTTTACTTTACAACTCAACAATAAAACGTTGTTCGAAAAAAGTGGACTTATCCCTCGTTTGCACCAAGATCTTCAATTATTATTATTACTATTATTATTAGTATTATTATTATTGTTAGTATTATTATTATTATTACTATTATTGCTAGTATCATTATTATTATTACTATTATTGTTAGTATCATTATTATTATTATTATTATAATTATTATTTTTATTAGTATTATTATTATTCCTATGTCATGGAATGTAGTATTATAATTTAATAACAAATAATTGTGTTTTCAGGAATGTTGTCCTCAGGTTCCGTGGGAACATCCAGGTACTATTTCATTAATAACTTTATTATACTATATAATTTACAACATATCTAGTATAAGTTTAAAAAATGCCATTTTATGTTTCTTAGAATTTTTAATTGGTTAGGTGCATTATTTCAATTAAAGATTTGCAGACAATCATCTTACACATTTTTTACCTTAGCCACAAGACTCTTTGTTAAATTTTTGTTAATACAAGAATGGGGATGTGCCTTAACTACAACTTCAACCAATTTTATAACGACATTTACTTATGTGGGTGATGATTATTTTTATTCACATTTCTAAATTGCATTTCTACAGAACTCTCATTGTGAATATTTACGGAAAAATATCACTTATGTGGGGTGATGATTTATTTACATCTCTATATTACATTTGCAGAGAACCTAACATTTTGAAGTATCACAATTACAGCAGACGTGCCATGTGTTAAGTTAATTACCAACGTGAAGATGGATGTGGTGTACTATATTTGTATGAAGAATCTATGAATTCTATTCAGTGTAAATTGATGTCTAGTGACAAAAAAAGTATAAAATGACAGCTGTACTCAGGAATTAGTTTCCGTGTATTATTTTTTCTTCCTTCAAGAAATTTTCAATCGAATATTATTAAAAAAAATCTGTATGTCATT
Organism: Diploptera punctata; assembly: GCA_030220185.1. Taxonomy (NCBI): domain Eukaryota; kingdom Metazoa; phylum Arthropoda; class Insecta; order Blattodea; family Blaberidae; genus Diploptera; species Diploptera punctata. The sequence continues at coordinate 967,697 of JASPKZ010000446.1, forward strand.
TAGTTTGAAGTTGTGTTTTCTAGAGCAATGGTTAGATACTTACACAATTTCCACGGTAAATATTAAAGATTTCAAACCCTTGTTTAAATATTAAGTTTATATTCAGTTGACATACTATTTTGGAAATGTAATTTTTTTAAGTGAATTTTATATCAATGTTCTCTATTTTTCTGAATTTTTCTAATTCATGGTACCTTCTTTGGATTCTTTTTGAAAACATTAATTTTTATTCTCTGCTTTACAGAAGATAATTATTTTGCTAAAAATGTTCATAAAAGGTTAATTTATCCAACAACAACATGAAGTTGGCTGAAATTTGGTGGGGAAACAAGACAACAAATGAAGAACTCCTGATATTTGTGGGGAAACAAGACAACAAATGAAGAACTCCTGATATTTGTGGGGAAACAAGACAACAAATGAAGAACTCCTGATATTTGTGGGGAAACAAGACAACAAATGAAGAACTCCTGATATATGTGGGGAAACAAGACAACAAATGAACTCCTGATATTTGTGGGGAAACAAGACAACAAATGAACTCCTGATATTTGTGGGGAAACAAGATAACAAATGAAGAACTCCTGATATTTGTGGGGAACAAGACAACAAATGAAGAACTCCTGATATTTATGGGGAAACAAGACAAATGAACTCCTGATATGTGTGGGGAAACAAGACAACAAATGAAGAACTCCTGATATTTGTGGGGAACAAGACAACAAATGAAGAACTCCTGATATTTGTGGGGAAACAAGACAACAAAGGAAGAACTCCTGATATTTGTGGGGAAACAAGACAACAAATGAACTCCTGATATTTGTGGGGAAACAAGATAACAAATGAAAAACTCCTGATATTTATGGGGAAACAAGACAACAAATGAAGAACTGATATTTGTGGGGAAACAAGACAACAAATGAAGAACTCCTGATATTTGTGGGGAAACAAGACAACAAATGAACTCCTGATATTTGTGGGGAAACAAGATAACAAATGAAAAACTCCTGATATTTATGGGGAAACAAGACAACAAATGAACTCCTGATATTTGTGGGGAAACAAGACAACAAATGAACTCCTGATATTTGTGGGGAAACAAGATAACAAATGAAAAACTCCTGATATTTATGGGGAAACAAGACAACAAATGAAGAACTGATATTTGTGGGGAAACAAGACAACAAATGAAGAACTCCTGATATTTGTGGGGAAACAAGACAACAAATGAACTCCTGATATTTGTGGGGAAACAAGACAACAAATGAACTCCTGATATTTGTGGGGAAACAAGATAACAAATGAAAAACTCCTGATATTTATGGGGAAACAAGACAACAAATGAAGAACTGATATTTGTGGGGAAACAAGACAACAAATGAAGAACTCCTGATATTTGTGGGGAAACAAGACAACAAATGAAGAACTCCTGATATTTGTGGGGAAACTTACTTACTTACTTACTTACTTACTCACTGGCACTATCGAACCCGAAGGTTCATGGCCGCGCGGACATAAGCTCTCCATACATCCCTATCCTGAGCTAATGCTTTCCAATCATTCCCTGTATAATCTACTTCCCTCAAATCATAGTTAATGTTGTTCTCCCACCTCATTCTTGGTCTACCAACTGGGCGCTTTCCCTCTGGCTTTCCTACAAGAAGCTTCCATGCACGTCTTTCATTCCCCATACGTGCAACATGTCCTGCCCATCGCAGTCTACGAGACTTAACTGTTCTTATTATATCTGGCTTCCTATAAAGACCATGTAGTTCATTGTTATGTAGTCTTCTCCATTCACCTGTCTGTTCATCTCTCTTTGGTCCAAAAATTTTCCTAAGAACTTTATTCTCAAATACTCGTAATCTCCTTTCCTCCCTTAAAGTAAGAGTCCATGTTTCGCACCCATATAATATAACTGGTAGAATAATAGTTTTATATATTTTCAGCTTAACGTTTTTTGAAAGGAGTTGGGACATCAAAAGTCTCTGCAATGCATAATAGCAAGCATTTCCAGAATTGAGCCTATGTTTAATTTCTTTGTGCATCTCATTCCTATTTGTGATTATTGTTCCTAGGTATTTGAATTCAGCCACTTCCTCAAAATTTCCCTCATTTGTCATTAGCTGTCCATTTCCATTATATACTGAATTTCTACGTGTGACCATATATTTAGTTTTACTGATATTTACTTCCAGTCCTAATTTCTTAGTGTTACTCAATAGTGTGTGCGTGTTGGCCTTTAGTATCTCCTCGCTATCGGCCAGTAGTACTACATCATCAGCATAAACTAACAGCTTATTAATACCATTGAGTTGTAAGCCTTCCTCATTCTCTAAAGATTTAATGGCATGCTCTAGTACAAAATTAAATAGTAGAGGAGATAGTGCATCTCCTTGCTTCAACCCATTCTGGATTTCAAAAGTGTCTGAAAACTGTTTGCCTACACGCACCCTACTCTTTGAGCCATTTAGACACATTCGTATAAGTCTAACCAACTTTTTAGGAATTCCGAACTCCAGGAGGATACTATATAACTTCTCCCTCTTAATTGAATCATATGCTTTTTTGAAGTCTACATATAGTTGATGTACAGTACCATTATATTCCCATTTCTTCTCTAAAATCTGTCTTATACTGAAAATCTGATCTGTTGTAGACCTGTTTCTTCTAAATGCACATTGATGATCTCCTAGAATGTCATCAATATAGGGAGTAAGTCTGCTTACTAATATATTTGTTAGAATTTTGTACGAAGTTGAAAGTAATGAGATGCCCCTGTAGTTGTTGCAATCAGTTTTATCTCCTTTCTTATAAATTGGTAAGATAATTGATTCCTTCCATTCATCTGGAAGAGCTTCTTTTTCCCAAATCATACTAAGCAACCAGCGTATCTTGTCCATCAATTTTTCTCCCCCTGATTTTATCAGTTCTGCTGGGATCTCATCTGAACCTGATGCTTTATACATCTTCAATTTTTCAATCGCCATTTCAACCTCTAATGCACTTGGCTCTGCGACTAGCATTTCTGCTGTCTGTAACTTATCCTCCTCAATGTCCTGTTCTGTATGTACATTTAATAGCTGATTAAAGTAACCTTTCCATCTATTTAATATACTCCTAGAATCTGCAATCATATCCCCATTTTCATTCCGAATTATGTTTGTTCTAGCCTGAAACCCCTTCTTCTCTATCCTAATTCCCTGATATAATTCTCTAATGTTACTATTTTTTGCATTCATTTCAAGATCATTAATCTTCTCTCTCAAATATTCCCTCTTTTTACTCTTTAGTAACTTGGTGGTTTCCCTTCTAACACTACCCAATTGCTCTAAATTTACCTCATTTGGCTCGTGTAACCATTTCATTTTTGCTAGCTTTCTTTTCTTTACAATGTCGGCACATTCCTCATCAAACCATTTCTTGTTTTGCCTCTTTTTTAAACAACCAATGCTTTCTGATGCTGACAATTTAATAGTATCTCTTATAGCCTCCCATTCTTTATTTATATCAGTTCTTCTTCGTTTGCCACATTGTCATCTGAAGATTCCAGTACTTCAAATCTATTAGCTATTTTGATTTGGTATTCTTGCCGCATTTCATCATTTTTCAAGTTTTTTAATTCATATTTTACAGAATCATCTTTAGCGTTCGTTCCTCTCATAAGCGATAGCCGTTGTCTGATTTTCACTCTGACCAGATGATGATCCGAATTGCAGTCTGTCCCTCTAACTGATCTAACATCAATGATGCTACTGTGCCAGCGTTTATCCACTAATACATGATCTATCTGGTTCCGAGTTTCTCCATCTGGGGACGTCCAGGTGTATTTATGAATATCCTTATGCTGAAATGTTGTGCTCTTAACAATGAGATTCTTTGATGTGGCAAATGTGACTAATCTAACCCCGTTGTCGTTACTATCTTCATGAAGACTGAATTTGCCTATTGTTGGTTTGAATATATCTTCCCGCCCCACTTTTGCATTAAAATCTCCTAAGACAATTTTCATATGATATCGTGAAAGGGCTATCAAATAAGCATTCTAATTCTTCATAGAACTCATCCTTGATCTTGTCATCTTTATCTTCTGTGGGGGCATGTACATTTACAATTATAAAATCATGTCGTTTACCCTTTAGAATTATGTATGATATCCTATCACTAACAAATTTAATATCTCGGATAGCGGATAGGATCCTCCTTCTGACTAAAAAAACCCGTTCCAAATGCAGGTCTTTCTGCACCCCCATAGTATAATGCAAAGCTTCCTGATTCCTGACTACCTTCTCCTGGCCACCTAACTTCCTGTAAAGCGACTATATCCAAGGGCGATTTATCCAATTCCTGCGTTAATATCTCTAGTGCCCCGCTATTGTATAAAGTCCTAACATTCCATGTTCCTAGGAACATGTCCCTGTGTTTGAGCCTTTGGCATGGGTTCCCTGAAGTAGTCCCCGCCCGGAGAACCGAATGGGGGACTATTTGACCTCCGGAAAATTTTACCCCAGATGAACCCATGTCCGCATTTCTTGACGGTTGTATTTTTACGGTGAAAGATCGTCACTCTTTCGCCCAAGGTACTTTTTTCGTCTGGCTTATCACCTTCGACCAGTCCGGCATGGGTAACCCTATCGGCAGCAATGCTACCGCCGGCATAGCTCTCAGGATCATTTAAGCACGCAAGCCACTCCACCACGACAAGGTAAAGATACCATGGAGGGCTTTGTGGGGAAACAAGACAACAAATGAAGAACTCCTGATATGTGTGGTCAGAACAGTAAATCATGCTGTTTGCTTTGTCAAGAAAATGGATCCGAGTGACTGGGTCATCCTGGTTCTCGAGGAGGGATACATAATGGAATCATCGTGTGTTACTGGAGCACTTCTAATTTTATTACTGTTTTTTATTAATAAAGTTACAATATACTGAAACATGTTACAATATTTTTATAACGTTCAATTATATTTCGGGTTGAAGCATGTGCTATGAAGAGAATTGTTAGCAGACTATTATCTTGTGACCTAGCTGTATCTTGTATAAATCATATATAGATACTATTGCTTTCTTGTGAATAGTGAAGTCGTGGAGATGGTCGGAAATCTTCGGTTGCACTCAACCCATGATTGGTAGTCACTTTTTTAACATTTTAAAAATCCAATTTATAAAAAACTACTTGACAAACAGACATAAAATTTTCATACACCACATTTATTGTAATGGCGGTTGCAGTATTATATAATTTATTTAAATTTGTTTAGTTTATTCAGTTCCAGCAAAACAGACTTTTCATTTTTATTTGTTCTGAGGATAAAAATATTTAAGAAAAAATTGAAATAAGAATGCAGACATAAAGGGGAATAAAAGGTGAACACAATTAAATTACTATAAATCAATGGTAAAGAGAAAAATTTTTGCCTGAACCGGGAATCAAACCCCGAACCTTTAGCTTTGTCCACTGCAATTGAATGTGGGACCAGTAGAGTAAGGTAAAGGAAGGATTTCTGCTTGGATGGGAATGAAGCCTGAATTAGCTCAGTGGACAGAGCATTAGCACGGAAAGCTAAAGGTTCGGGATTCGATTCCTGGTTCAGGCAAAAATTTTTCTCTTTACTATTGATTTATAATAATTTGTGTTCATTAATTTACTTATTTCTATCATAATAATAGCTTTAGCTTCTCAATATTAATTTAATAAAAAGTGAATTGTGAAATTTTCTAAATTTAAGTTTAAATGGGAAACACAAATGATTTACAGACTAAAATGAAATTATGTTTTTATTATTGATTTAACATTTCTCAATGAAAGATAAATTATATTTGAAGAGAAAAATTTTCGCCTAGTCCGGGACTCGAACCCGGGACCCTTGGCTTTCTGGGCCAAGTGCTCTACCAACTGAGCTACCGAGGCGAGTTACAATCTAGACGCAAATTTTTCTCTTATATACGTTGTAATTCCCTATCGCCAAATGCTTTTGAAAAATTTTTCTCTTCAAATATAATTTATCTTTCATTGAGAAATGTTAAATCAATAATAAAAACATCATTAGAAGCTTTACTAGCTTTATAAAGTAATGTTAAATTCCCAATAAATGTCTTCTTAACTAAGAAGCCGCCATTTGCAAAGATAGAAGCAATGGTTTCAAAAGCATTTGGCGATAGGGAATTACAACGTATATAAGAGAAAAATTTGCATCTAGATCGTAACTCGCCTCGGTAGCTCAGTTGGTAGAGCACTTGGCCCGGAAAGCCAAGGGTCCCGGGTTCGAGTCCCGGTCTAGGCGAAAATTTTTCTCTTCAAATATAAAATGAAATTGCTTAAAAGGATCTGGTTATGGTTAAAATAATTACAATAGCCCTTGTAAATAAATAAGAAATATTTAATTTTATTTCAAAACATATTAATTCTATTGTTTAAATCTGTACACATGTAACATAAGCACATTAAAAAATCTACAAATGTTGGAGTAACTGGATATAAAATTAAATGAAGGATATGAGAGGGTGAAATGTTTCTAATAACATTACAATATTTTCGAGTTTAATTATTTATTACAGAAATTGTATTTTTATTACTAATTTTTAAGCTTCTGTTATTACATCTGACTTGATAAAAATCTGCAATTTTTTTTGTAGCAACGGACTATCATAAAAAACAAAATCCTGAGCATTATTACTTGAATGAATTTATTAGTTTCATAACATTGTTTGTACATATGTATCTGCACAACTGTTGCATAATTCTACATATTTTACAAAAAAGATATTTTATCAACAAGTGAATTACATTTAAATTAATATTGGGAAGTAAACATTATGAGGTTATATCATTAATAGTGAGTGGAGAACATATTTTAATCGACTCACCTCATACATTTTCAAACTTCTTTGATACCGACGGTTTCAGACAATATCATGTCCTTCATCAGTCATGGCGTCCACTGATAAAATTCCGTGATTGTTGATTTCTTTAGTGACATCACCTCTTGTGCTGCCATCTTTCATTGGGATTATAAACTTTGTAATTAAATTTTTTATCCACCGGAATATCGAAATTCATAGATCGATATTTATTCTTCTGAATGAATATCATTTCCCAAATTGTCAATTCCAGCAGTTTATCCAACTGTTTTAAAAGTTTCGCTTCTTTTTCAATTTTATGATGTTCTAGTGAACTATGTGCAGCAATTGCTGATTTTTCAAGTTTGAAAATGTATGAAGTGAGTCGATTAAAATATGTTCTCCACTCACTATTAAGTGAATTACATTTTAATATACAGCCACAAGCTGGATACAAATGGATGGTGTTCAACAATACAGATCCAAGCATCAAAAATTGTAAACTCAGATCAATGATTGATAGTAAATATTAGTCATTCAAAATATCTCTGCAGGCGGAAGAAATACAAAGCTCTGTTTGTTGCTACACGTGACATCATATAAGGCAGTGTATACTGTCAGCGTCCCACGCCCCATTCCCCTCTGCACTCATAGATAGCAGTGTCACGTGCTTCTATTCCTGCATAAACACGACTGTAGTGCCCTCTGTCAACAACTGCGCTTACTTCTTAAACAGGTAATATTTTCTGTTTGGTTCGTCTTGTGGGCTAAATGGCCGTGGTCCAATTCTATTAAAACTTAACCACTCAGCTACATGGTTAAGTTTTAATAGAATTTTTATTATGTTTAATAAATGGTAGTTGATGCTGTGCTCTTCCCTTTGCCCTGCAACCACAATGTCAAATTTGACAAGGTCCCGGGACCGACTATTTCAATCAGGGTTTTCTGCAGTTTCCCCTGATTCAAGAGCAAATGGTGAAATAGACCAAAAAAAGACCACTGCAGCGGCAGTAAGAAACAAATAAATCCTAGCCCCATAAATAAGAACCTCCCCATTAGGGGCTACATAGCGCTGCTCCCGTAAACGACTCGGGGAGCTTGCATGCTGCATATCATGCCATTTCCATCAACAAATATACCACAATCAGTTTGAAATTACTACCATTCAAAATTTAACGTAGTCAAAATTTACGAAATCAAAATCTTTCGAAATGACCAATTTTGGCAATCACAAACAAAATCACTCAAACAAACCCACAGGGACAATCAACCCTCAAAATTACCGGGACAAATGGACATTGTCTAGGAACCCGGGGTCCACTTGTGTAAGTGGGCCGAAGTACTGTCCACCACCTGCATGCGCAGATCGCAGGGCAGCTCGTTCTATCTCTCTATTAAAACTCAACATTTTATCTGTTACTTCAGTAGACATCTTCAGGAAATTCTGTGTAGCTCTCTGTGTGTGAACTCTTCAACTATAGGCTGCTAAGGTAAGGGGATGTCACTTGGTTTAACTTTATTAGGTAGTAGCAGATTGCAGATGTTGCCTATGTAGTTTTTGTTAAACTACAACAATAGTTCTTTATAGACACTCTGAGATGGTAATTTCTATATTTGCATTTTGGTACTCAGAACACTGGTGCTAAATAGCAGTCAATTTTGTTAGTTACAATATTATCATGACTTACATTAATAGTTTTATCTGTTATTCTTGAATATAGGCATACAAATATTACATTATTTACACCATGCCCACAGAAATATTCTGTGGTTACAATCTGGTATAGCATCACAGTCAGTTAATGGATTTATACAAAACTGGTGCCATTAGAAAGAAAAACTCAAACAACTTATAACTGATATTTAACACATTCAGTACCGTAAACCAGTTAAGGTGTTTAAAGAGACTATCATGTATGCAGCCATCGGTCAGTTAACTCGTTTTAGAGCAGGCGCAAACAAACCACATTTATATTCGGCGCCTAAATATTGTGTTGGCTTAGTATGTCTTGGAGATAATAGATGGCATGTAAATGTACATTTTCTATTCCCGTTTGACCGTTTAACCTTGGTGAACCCCCTTTCATTTGTAAAACAACACATGGAATTCGCTCACCCAAACTTGCCTCCAGGCTCCAATACAGTCGTATATATTTCTCGTTATCGAGCTGTTGTTTGTGCGTGAGTGAAACCATGGCGAAAGAAAAATATCTCACTGAAGAAGAATTAGTGAATATTTTGTATAATGATGATTCAGGTGATGAACTGATTCCTGAATTAGAAGATTCACAAAGTGAAAGTGAAGATGAACTTCCACTTCCTGAAATTGATACACTGATACCATGTGATGTCAATCACCCAAGTTATTTCACCATATAAAATCCTACTAGGATATCTCCTTTAGGTATGTACAAAATTTGAATTTTCTAGGACTAATAGTTTGTGAATAATGGTCCATTTTCTGAAGTGCCACGAAAAGGGTAGCTGGGGTAATTAAATGATGTGGGTTTAAATGCCCTGCTCAGTGCCTGGTACTGAATGTGACACATTATGTAGGAAATAATACTATGAGGTTTCTTTTAATTATATTCGAGTTGCATATTTTGATTCACCTCATATTTATTGATTTTTATGCAGACCTAGGTTTCATCACTCCTGTGCGACATGTATTTTGAAATTCCTGGAGAAAAAGAAGAAAATGTTTATTTGGAAGTTCATCAGTCTGCCAGCAGAGGGAGCAGAAATCAACTTACAGGATGGAGAACCGCAAAACGACAGTTGGAAGCATCAACAATGTCGCACAGAAGTGACAAAACTTAGGTTTGCATAAAAATCAAGAAATATGAGGCGAGTCAAAATATCTTCTTCTTCTTCTTCACTTCCTGGTTTAGGCAAGAGTTGCCTGTTCCATCTTCACTAATAGATCTAAGACCATATCTTCCGAGGATGCCCGACATCTCTTCTTCCTCTTGGAAAATAATGGAAGATTTTATTTGGTAATCTTCTTTCTTCCATTCTTTCTACATGTTCTTACCACTGTATCTTGTTGTTAAATATCTTTTCTTTTATGGAGTAGATCTGCAGTTCTTCATGGATATCCTCGTTTCTTATCTGGTCCATTCTAGTGCAACCTTTTACTCTTCTTAAAAATTTCATCTCGGCTGCTTGGATTTTACTTTCTTGTTTGGTAGTGGTAATTCAAGATTCACTCCCATGCAAAAGGACAGGGACAGCCATTGTTTTATAAAATTTTAATTTTGTTTGTTTATGGGCTTTATTATTCAATGTTCTATTTATTGTACCACAAATAGCTTGAAACTGATGTGTTTTGTGTTCAATATCTTTATCATACCCATAGCTGATGTCACATCCTAAATATTTAAAGTGGGATACTTGTTCAATAATTTCGTCTGTAATTACTATTTTTGCGTGCAGAGTATTTCTTCCACAAAATGCCATTATTTTTGTTTTACTCATTGAAATTTTAAAATTATAATCGCCACATATTGCATTTAGTTTGTAAGCAGCCAATTGTAAACAGATCTTCATCAGTCAAAATATCCAACCCATTAATAATTATAATTGATATGTTGAGAGAAACAACAGGTGGCAGCACATGAAAGAAAAGAGCGTTGTTTTCCATTATTTCGCTTGTCATTAAGCATTGTTGAAGACAAAGAAGTTGTGTTATATGGTATGAATGATACATTTTCAAGTGTGTGTGCGAATTGTACAGTAGAGGGTTGTGCAAATAAAGGAATGTAGTTGGTATGTATTGGACTACCACAGTACATGGAGTGTAATTAGGATGCAGCGTGCATTCAGATGGAATTTTCATCTGAAGCATCTACAGACAAAACAATTCTGAATTGGTATCGAGATTTTGTAGAATGTAGATGGCATATGTGATAAAAGGAAAGGTCATTTAGGTACATGCCTTTGAGTGTGGAAAATGTAGAACAGGTGTGGGAGACATTTGTGTGTAGTCCACGAAAGTCTGTGTTCAACATTTTTAAATCCACCATTTCCAAAGTTATACGATCTCGTCGAGTGTCTTTGAAGCAGGTACTAAAAATTATATTTGAAGAGAAAAATTTTCGCCTAGACCGAGACTCGAACCCGGGACCTTTGGATTGCCGGGCCAAATGCTCTACCAACTGAGCTACCGAGGCGAGTTACGATCTAGATGCAAATTTTTCTCTTATATACGTTGTAATTCCCTCTCACCAAATGCTTTTGAAACCATTGCTTCTATCTTTGCAAATGGCGGCTTCTTAGTTAAGAAGACATTTATTGGGAATTTAACATTACTTTATAAAGCTAGTAAGGCTTCTAATGATGTTTTTATTATTAATTTAACATTTCTCAATGAAAGATAAATTATATTTGAAGAGAAAAATTTTTGCCTAGAATGAGACTCGAACCCAGGACCTTTGGATTGGTGAGAGGGAATTACAACGTATATAAGAGAAAAATTTGCGTCTAGATCGTAACTCGCCTCGGTAGCTCAGTTGGTAGAGCATTTGGCCCAGCAATCCAAAGGTCCCGGGTTCGAGTCTCGGTCTAGGCGAAAATTTTTCTCTTCAAATATAATTTATCTTTCATTGAGAAATGTTAAATTAATAATAAAAACATCAGGTACTAAAAATGTTTGAGTTTCTCTTTCTAATGACACCTGTTTCTTACAAATCCAAGAACTCACTGTGACACTATACCAGGTTGTAACCACCGGAATGTTTCTGTGCACACTGTATATATTGACCTGAATTATCTTATCTAAGGTATAAAAATTTTTAACATTTAAAGTTTTAAATAATTATACAACATACAAATAAACAAGTAAATATTCAAGCTGGACCATTAATTAAATTTTACACATATAGAGTGAGTTTTAATTACACCGGCAAACTGTAGGGACTGATTCCTGACTGTAAATGGAGGAAAAAATGTCATATGAATAAGTGTCCATAAATGCATCATTGCCACAATAGATGGCACTGACGAATGACATTATTCTCTCGGCCCTGTCGCATGGTCTGCTAGATCACCGGACTTAAACCTCCCCCCCAGATATTTACCTCTGGGGGCATCTGAAAAGTATTGTGTATGCTCAACCAGTTTCTGGTGTGCATACCCTTCAACAGCATGTCCACGTCGCCTGTGATGCTATTCGGAGAGACGCTAGAACTTGTGAAAGAGTGAAGGAATCCATGATAGCACATGTGAACGCATGCATTGCATCCCATGGAGGCCACTTTGAACATCTGTTTTGATGTGGATGTGATTATGCTATGTACTGTGTACCTGGACAATTTGTTGTCGTTGCACGCACATCTTTCATTTCCGGACACATGTTTATAGGTTTTATTTATTTGTTTCTTGACTCACCTCATACTTCTTAACTCCCTGGCATATCTAGATTTTGTCACTGTATTTGTGACATTCTCAATGCTATTCACGTAACGTGAATGCAAAGGAGTTAAGAAGTATGAGGTGAGTCAAGAAACAAATAAACAAAATTAAAATAAACCTCATAGTGTTATTTCCTACCTACATAACTTAACATGTTTATAAGACCTTTTTTTTCCTTCATTTCCATCAGGAATCAATCCCTGAAGTTTGTCGGTGTAATTACCGTTCACCCTGTATATTAAAATATTCTATTTGTGCATTTTTAAATGTTACAATAATTAGACATAATAAATTTTATTATCATATTTTGTATGATAAAATACATAGGCTAAACACTAAACAGGTAAAAGCTAAACATCATTTTAACTGTAGTACGTACATATTTTGTTGTAATGAAAAATATATTTAATAGCAGGCTTCTATAAAGTCACTATTTGCTTTAATATAATAATATTTAACAACATGTAGACCTTTTAATAAATTACAATAGAAAGTAACATTATGAGGTTTTCCTTAATAAATTAAGCAAGTTTGCTCATCTTCTTCTTCTTCACGGTTTAGGCTTATTTACTAGCCTGTTCCGGCTCCAAATTGCTGCTGTTTCCACCTTTTTTTTGGCCTTCCCAAACTTCTTCTTCCTCGTGGTGAATAGCTGTATGCTGCTTTTGGTATTCTATTCTCAGTCATCCTTGCCAAGTGTTCTTTCCAGTTTGTTCTGTATTTCACTATTGTTGTGTTTAATTCCTCTACTTTTAGTTGTTGTCTTATTTCTGTGTTGTGTTTTTTGTCTGTTCTTTCATATCCTGCTATTACTTACTTACTTACTTACTCACTGGCACTATCGAACCCGTAGGTTCATCGCCGTGCAGACATAAGCTCTCCATACATCCCTATCCTGAGCTAATGCTTTCTAATCATTCCCTGTATAATCTACTTCCCTCAAATCAGAGTTAATGTTGATCTCCCACCTCATTCTTGGTCTACCAACTGGGCATTTTCCCTCTGGCTTTCCTACAAGAAGCTTCCATGCACCTCTTTCATTCCCCATATGCACAACATGTCCTGCCCATCGCAGTCTACGAGACTTAACTGTTCTTATTATATCTGGCTTCCTATAAAGACCATGTATGTAGTCTTCTCCATTCACCTGCCTGTTCATCTCTCTTTGGTCCAAAAATTTTCCTAAGAACTTTATTCTCAAAAACTCGTAATCTCATATCCTGCTATTGGTCTGAGGAATTTCATTTCAGCAGCTTGTATTCAGGCAGATTGTTGTGTTGTCACTGTCCATGTTTTGGATCCGTAAGTAATAATAGGAACTGCCATTGTCTTGTATAATTTCATTATAGAGTCTTTCCTGGCCGCTCATCTTACTTCATAAATTGTTGTACAAGCATATTAATTAAATTAATAATAAAAACTTGAAAGAGGTCGTACTGGCTTTAAAGGTCTTTCTAATAAAGAAGCCGCCATTTGCATGATCGAACAATGGTTCGTACCATTAGCGCTCAGGAATCAAATCTATTTTGGTTAAGACAATACACCGGCTGTACATAAAAGAACATAACAATTTTAAAAGTGTTGAATTATACTTTAATTAACTATGACAAAAACTAAACTCATGTTAAATAAAAGAGTAACATCTCCAGTTTATATTGTAAGTTTATAGGTGTTCAATGTGAGCCCCGTTTATTACGGCACATATCCAACCTGAAGGCTAATTCTTCCCTTGCATTAACAAGCAAAAAAAAAGAGAAAACCACATCATAAATATTGCAAATGATAATGGATTAGAAGAAAAGATGATACACAAGAAAATAAATAAATTCAAGGAACAAAAAATGATTAATGAAAGTACTCTTCAGACAGATAAAGATATTGGTAAAAAATTCAAAAAATTCACATACCACCCTTTAGTATTTGACAAGTTTAAAAAAAATATTCAATAAATTCAACATTAAATTAGCACTAAAATGATTACAGTTTAGGTAATTTAATAAAAACCAACAAAAATGAAAAGATTGAAGACTGCAAAAAATCGGGAATTTATCAAATTAATTGTAAAGATTGTGAAAGGATATACATAGGAAAAACAAAAAGGAATTTAAATACAAGATTAAAGGAACACCTCAGAAATGTTAAAAATGGAGAAACAGAAAAATCTGCAATAGCTGCACATGCCTGGTCAGAAAAACATAGAATAGAAACCAAAAAGAAAATTACTTAAACAATTGAAAAACCGAAGGAACTCACTATTTGGGAAAAAAATTACATATGCAAGAATAAAACATAACTATGAATTTTGAAATACCCGGTGATAAGGAGAGGGGATTGATTTGGAAGTTTGTTGGTCAGCCATCAGATGATGCAGAGGTCAGTCTGTACAAGAGGAGACCGTTGGATATCAGTTGTGAACATAAACAGCATTGAGAATGTCACAAATACAGTGACGAAATCCGAATCTGCGAGGGAGTTATGAGGTGAGTCAAGAAACAACTCAACAAAATTAATAAGCATGTCTGGATTGATGGCAGCAACAGCTTCTCGAATCTTGTCTCTCAACTCAGGCAGGTTAGCATGGAATGGAGGCATGAAGACTCTGTCCTTTTCAAAACCCCAAAGGAAAAAATTGTATGGGGTGAGATCTGGTGATCTAGGAGGCCACTGGAGATAAGCCCTGTCATCTGAACCATGAGAACCAATCCAGTAATGAGATGACAGTGTAGAAGGTCTTACAAAAATGCTTACACGTGCATCCTTACTGTTTACAATTTTTACAGGCTCTGAAGCCTTTATCGCTGACTTTGTGCTTAAAATGTTACATCAAGTAACATTCTCCTCAGACACTCTTGGTCGTCCCACACTTTTGCCTTTACACGACAACCGGACGTTGAACTGTCACAACTGATTTACAACTATCAAACTGGAAAAATGTTGAAGAGTTGCCATCTTTATTATTGTTGTTGCCATAGAAACAAAACAAAAGAAAGCTATCCCACTCACTCACACAACTAAAATTATCTTCTTTCCTGTTTTGTTTCAGTCTACGCACAACTTTCTATGCCTCATCTGAATGATAATATTAGTTGAAACTACTATATTCTTTTATGAACATACTGTATATATAAAATAATAAATTTGTTTAACTTATTGTTTTCTACTTTCCTCTCCTCACATATTCCAGCAAACATGTGATTTAACGTTTACAGGAATTAATCACTATGAGGTTTAATTAATGGTAAAATCAAATGTTTCTTACCTCTCCTCATACAAATCTCCTAAGTAGATCGCGATTTCGAGACCATAACGGTCTCTTCAGTACTATTTTGGCGACTGATGTTATGTCGACAGGAAGTAACTTCTTCTTGCCTCTGTTGGTGGACCGATGAACTTCTGGATCAGGTCAGAATTTGCAGGAATTTCGAAGTTCATAAGTTTTCCTTTGTTTTTCTGAATGTGGATCTTTTTCCCAAACCGTGAATTCCTTTTGTTTGTCTATTTGTTTAATTAGACTGGCTTTTGATTCAATTAAATGTTTTTCGAACCAAACATGAGCAGCTACTGCTGACTTTTCCACTTCTCCATTTTTGACGTTTCTAAGATATTCTTTCACCCTTGTTTTCAAATTTCTTTTTTCCAATATAAATTTTGTCACAATCCCTGCATTTGATCTGATAAATTCCTGATTTGTTTTAATTTTCAATTCTTTCAATTTTATTGATATCATAATTAAAACCAATAAAAATGAAAGAATTGAAGAAGAAAACAAATCAGGAATTTATCAGATCAAATGCAGGGATTGTGACAAAATTTATATTGGAAAAACAAAAAGAAATTTGAAAACAAGGGTGAAAGAACATCTTAGAAACGTCAAAAATGGAGGAGTGGAAAAGTCAGCAGTAGCTGCTCATGCTTGGTCCAAAAAACATTTAATTGAATCAAAAGCCAGTCTAATTAAACAAATAGACAAACAAAAGGAATTCACGGTTTGGGAAAAGATCCACATTCAGAAAAACAAAGGAAAACTTATGAACTTCAAAATTCCTGCAAATTCTGACCTGATCCAGAGGTTCATCGGTCCACCAACAGAGGGAAGAAGAAGAGTTTCTTCTGATCAACATTACGGGTCGTATGTTAGAACATTACTCTCTACTCAAATTACTTCCAATCACTAGTGAGCTGATTCACCGTGAGCAATTGCTGAGAACGAATTAATGGCCGACTTATCGGTAATGCATGAGAGTCGACGTTTTCGTAATATTGGCAACGAATTACCCAGAATTCTCAGCGATAAAACCACTTCCGTTATTTTCGTCTGCTATAGAGGAATGCATTTATGCTTGCATCCCGCAAATAATACCGTATACAAACACGTCTGCGACACGCAATATTACGCCGATTCTCCTGTTCTTCCAGTTGAATTCTTTGGTAGACTATCAAATTCCTCTTCACCGTGTATACCGAAAACATGATCGAAGTCTTCAAGGTCCGACATCTTGGATAAATGTTGGATAAAGCAGCAAAGTACATCGATTACCATCGGTTCCCATCGGTTCCCTTCGGGATTTTAATTTGAGTTGCTCATGTAAGCTACCTCCGCAGGTAGCTTACAAATTTAACCAATTATTATCGCATGAACAGATTTCTGAGTAAGCAAAATCGTATTAGCATACAACTTGCTCAGCAGAGAAGGCATTTTACTGTCTAATGCGTCCAAACATGCGACACTACATCAGTCACCAAGATTGTACTGAAGATGAGACGGTTATGGTCTCGAAATCGCGATCTACTTAGAAGATTTGTATGAGGAGAGGTAAGAAACATTTGATTTTAGCATAAACATGTGATTCTTTCAGTATAATTTTGATTAAATAACATTTCAGTACTTAATATTAAGTATGGTGCATTATTTTGTAAATTAGATGGCAGTTCGAACTTTAAGTATTTTTAAGAACCTCTCTTTCTTATCTGTGAAGTATCCAGTGGAAAATAATACTGAAATTATTCATTTTGTAATGTGAAAGCTAAATAAATCTATTTGAACACATTAACACATGGATTCCAACAAAAAGAGTAACAAGAGTACCAATAGTTTGTTTGCTGCAGCTGGAACCATATTCTGGAATGTATCCTGTCTTTTCCATCATCCAATAGAATCCCTTCATTCGATGCTGGCGTTTAAGTTCTGCTCCCACTAGTGTTCGAATCTTTGAATTGTACTCATTCAACCATTGTCTCTAAAAAATCAAATACCAGTACATCATAATTTAGAGAGTAATTTAAAATGACTAAAAATATTTATATCATCATTATCACATTGGTGACAGTAATAATAATATAATAATAATAATAATAATAATAATAATAATAATAATACTTTATTTATTCTGGCAGAGTTAAGGCCATAAGGCTCTCTCTTCCACTCAACCAGCACAAATACAAATAAATATTCAACAAATATAGATATACACTATACTAATTATAAACAGTTAAAGATACAATAAATGTCATGTACAAACAACATTTTATAGGATAATAACAATAATGATACGATAATAATAATATTAATAATATAAATATGATACATTATACGGGAAACACCAATTAATATATATATCTTACACTGGATAATAATGAAGTCGAGGTTAGAGCAAATATAAATTTAGATTTCTTTTAAAAGATGCCAATGTCCGGCAGCCTCTTATTTCTTGTGGTAGGGAATTCCAGTTGCGAGAAGTGGAGTCTGCATTTAAATGTCCAGCACTAGATGATGGATCACAGACATTTCTGGTTTTACCTATCATTTAATTTGTCTCTTATACTTTCTTACTTACTAACTCACTGGCACTATCGAACCCATAGGTTCATGGCCGCGCGGACATAAGCTCTCCATACATCCCTATCCTGAGCTAATGCTTTCCAATCATTCCCTGTATAATATACTTCCCTCAAATCATAGTTAATGTTATTCTCCCACCTCATTCTTGGTCTACCAACTGGGTGTTTTCCCTCTGGCTTTTCTACAAGAAACTACCATGCAAGTCTTTCATTCCCCATACGTGCAACATGTCCTGCCCATCGCAGTCTACGAGACTTAACTGTTCTTATTATATCTGGAGGAAGATGTCCCTGTGTTTGAGCCTTTGGCATGAGTTCCCTGAAGTAGTCTCCGCCCGGAGAACCAAATGGGGGACTATTTGACCTCCGGAAAATTTTACCCCAGTTGAACCCATGTCTGCATTTCTTGACGGTTTTATTTTTACGGTGAAAGATCGTCACTCTTTCGACCAAGGTACTTTTTTCGTCTGGCTTATCACCTTCGACCAGTCCAGCATGGGTAACCCTATTGGCAGCAATGCTACCACCAGCATAGCTCTCAGGATCATTTAAGCACGCAAGCCACTCCACCACGACAAGGTAAAGATACACTGTTAATTTCCGGTTGCCGAATGCTACGGGAATTAGCAGTCTATAAGAGAAAAATTTGCATTTTGATTGGAATTTCTCAGGTAGCTCAATGGTAGAGCATTGACCTAGAAAGCCAAAGGTCCTGGGTTCAAACCCAAGTCTGAGCATATAATTTCTCTCTTCAAATACTTTTTTTTTGCAAATGCCCCAGATTGTCTTTCGACATTCCTGGTGTTCTCTCCTTGCATGGCATACTTGTAATCCACTTCTGAGGTTGGGGCGCCTGGAAGGCAGGGTTACATTGCCCCGATGATATAATAGGCATTGAAGATGATGATGATGATAGTGGTGCGCCAGGAGAGTCCCTAATCCTAAGCTTAATCTAAGATGAATATGAATGATGATGATGATGATGGTCATATGATTTTGGGGACCGTTTGGGCCTTAAAGTTTTCCTGACATTTGTCTTACAGGTGAGGAAAAACCCTGATAAAAACCTCGCCCAGAAAAACTGTCTCGAGTGAGGATCGAACGTGGGCTGCTGCGTGACAAGGCAGCACGCTACCTCGAGACCACAGCGGTGGACTCTCTTCAATTATAATTTATTATTGTTCTATTGGTTTTCTTTTTAATGTTTTTATAACATTACTGCTGTGGTCTCGAGGTAGCGTGCTGCCTTGTCACGCAGTGGGCCCGGGTTCGATCCCCAGTCAGGACAGTTTTTCTGGGTGAGGTTTTTATCGGAGATTTTCCTCACCTGCAAGACAAATGTCAGGAAAACTTTAAGTCCCAAACGGTCCCCAAAATCATATGGCCATCATTATCATCATCATTCTTCACCGGTGTGGAAAGCAACGGGAAGCTACCACACCTATACTTCCCTAGTAAAGCTGCAAGTAAAGCATGTAAATGCTATGATTGCAGTGAAAGACCTGCCCTCGGGCAGAATTACTATGGATGAATGGATATTACAGTGATTAAAAAACAAATAATTTCACAACACAAATTTGCAGAACCGCTAACAGTTGCCTACAGAACCTCGTGGTTGTGATCTAGTACAATAGTAATTTTTATTCAAAACCTGCAAAATAAAGAATGCAAAGACATTTAAATTCTGGTGACAGGTGGTGATGAGCATTTAAAAGTCCTGTATGATAAAAGTTAATAATAAATAATTGATATCATCGAAGGTATAGGCAAAGAGAACATAAAACATAGAATTGAATTGAGTAGCAAAATAATATCATTGTTAAATTCCACATGGTGGGATAAGCATATTTGGAAAGACACAAAAAAATATATTGGTAAAACATTGGTGGAATCTGTTGCAATGTACGGAAGTGAGGTATGGACAATCAATAAGTACTACAAGAATAGACTAATAGCTCTAGAAATGGATTATTTACGCAGAAGTGCCAGAAAGTAAAAATTAGAACATGTCACAAATAAAGAAATTAGAAACATAATGGAAGCAGAAGAAAGCATAATTGAAAGAATTGGGGAGAAGGAATTAAAGTGGTTAGGACATGTTTTAAGAATGGAAGATGAGCGATGGCTGAAGCAACTATATAAATGGCATCCGAAAAGAAAGAAGAAAAGAGGAAGACCAAGGTTAACATGGAAGGAAAACATGAAGACAGTAATGCAAGCAAGAGGGCTAAGCATCGAAGATGCCCAAGACCGTAGGCTTTGGAGGTTTGGCACGGGAAGACGGCAGCAGCTGTAAAAACCTGAAGATAGATAGATAGATATAATTTTAAGTCTGACTTACCTGTTGAAGAGTTAACATGCTGATATCTATGAGTTTCCGCTCATATGGAACATAAGTGACGGGTTTTAAGCTGAAAAACTGGCCATCTGGTTTATACTGTAAAACAAAACAATAACATTTGTAACTTTTCTGCAGTTGAAAAATGAACAACTCCATTGGAAATTTATACAGAGCAAGTGTGATAAAAAGTTTGTATGTAAAGTCTCAAATTATAATAAATATAGGCACATCAAAGACCGAAGCTATCTTAATAATTAGGAGTGTAGTTTATCACCTATTCTTTTTAATCTATATATTAATGACAACACCCAAAATTGGAAAAGTATTGTTAATATAGGTATAAGAATGGACCGTTTTAAAATATTAAATGTTTTAATGTATGCTGACGATGTGGTTATTATTCAAGAAAATGAAAATAATTTGCAATACTCTTTACATCAATTAAATCAGTTATGCCAAGAATATAATTTTAAAATATCAAAGGAAAAAACGAAAATTATGGCATTTTGGGGAAACGAACATATAAGATCAAAAATCGTAATAGACAACAAACCTCTGGAGCAAGTAACAAATTTATTTGGGTTATAATTTTACTATAAACACAAAAACTGAAAGAGACATACATATGAAACTGTCGAAATTTCAAATGATATGCGGAACTGTACATAAAACATTAAAGAATAAAACAAGAAGAGATACTAGATTGAAGTTTTATAAAACATTGGCAGTTCCTGCATTACTTTATGGGAGTGGAACTTGGGTAACGACCAAAAAATTACAAACTAGAATACAGAGCGCAGAAATGAACTTCCTTAGAAGAACAAAAGGCTGCACAAGATTGGATCGGATAAAAATGAACATATAAGAACAGAGTTAAATATATATCCATTGGATGAGAAAATCAGAGAATATAGAGAGAAATGGTTTACACATGTGGAAAGAATGATTGTAACAAGATTACCAAGAGCAGCATTCAACTACAAGCCAAGAGGTTCAAGGAACGTAGGAAGGCCAGTGAAAAGATGGACAGAACAACTGAGAGGCAGAACAGGCAATTTTTGCCTAGCCCGTGAAGTGAAGAAGAAGAAGAAGAAGCAAATCCAATTTAACATGGTCAGATATATCACATGGTGGAAATTGTTTTCTCCAATTACAATATTAATTCTGGTAGAATTCTTTATATAAACATTAAATTGCATATGTACTATGTTATATAATAAACTCGTACTAAAGAACATTTTAGAAATATTAAAAATCGTGAAATTGAAAAATTGGCAATTGCAGCACACAGTTTACTAAAGAACCACAACATTGGAAGAGAAACAAAACTTTAAAACAATTAAATAAAACTTTGGAACTGGCAGTTTGGGAGGAGATATACATTAAGAAGAATAAAGATAGATTGACAAATTTTGATATTCCTAACAAACAAAATCTAATCTCAAAGTTTATAAACTCGACCATAGATGGCAGCTCTGAAGATGTTGGTGGCAGAAGAATTTCATCAGTCAGAGATTTGACTGAAGTTGGAAAAGATCTCCTAGGCCTCGAATGCTCTAATACCATCGGAGTCGAAGAAAACAAGAGTTAGTCGAGAGAGGCTAAATAATAATAATAATAATAATAATAATAATAGCTTCATTTTACCTGGCAGAGTTAAGGCCTTAAGGCCTTGTCTACCACTCAACCAGGTTTAAAAAAATACAAAAGAAAAGTCTTAAATCTAAATTACAATATGTATATATAAACGATTACAAGTTATGAATACAATACAATTAATATTTATAATGTATTTTGATTTACTCTAAATTTAACGAATTAAATATATAATATGTACAAAATATATAAAAAACGAGGAAAAGATTAATGACATAGTATAAAATTAAATAAATAGAGAAAAATTAATTATTAGACAACAGGTAACTGTATAAGCGTGACTTAAAGGTGCCAAGTGTGCGGCAACCCCTGATATCTTGAGAAAGGAGATTCCAGGAGCGGGCGGAGGCTACTGTGAAGGAAGTAGAATAGGAGGAAGTGCTATGAAGAGGAATTGTTAGCAGTAAATAGGAAAGATGATAGGGAAGGGAGACTGATACTAAAAAGAAATGAACCAGTTTCGGTCAATAAATAACTCATCAAACTGCTGACACAGAAAGAAAATAACCCTAAGATCTTGAGTGCTTTAATATCATTAGGGTCAGAAGAAAACAAGAGTTTAGCCAAGGGAGGCTAGACAGGAACGTTGGAAGAGAGAACTGAAATAGAAATAGGAAGAAATATAATTTTGGGCGAATCCCACGTTAAACACATTGATTTCATAGTTACCAAAACAGTCATAAACATGATATTAATAAAATAAAAAAATATAAAATTATGTCTTTCTTCTAAATTGTTCACTAATATTTCCATCAAACATGAAATAGGTCACAAAAACATTAATTTGCCATTTATAAAATGTTCTGTAAAATTCTTCTTCTTCTTCTTCTTCCTTCCCAGTATTAGGCCAAGGCCTGTTATGATCCTATACAAAATTTTCCCTCCAGCGTTTCATAGGACAGCCCAGAGATCTTCGTGCTCTTGGTATATAATTATAAACAGCTTTGGGGATCCGATTTTTGAACTTATTCTTTCAAGATGGTGTTTCCAATTTAGTTGGTACTGTTTAATATATTCCAAAATTGGTGTAAAATATGATAGATTTTATACAGTTGCTAAGGTAAACAAGAGATTAATAAATAACCTCTTATAAAAAACTGAATATTCATAATGAGAAAAATCTAATTGCTGTATTTAGTAATAAAATAATTAAGCTTGCTGTACCTTTGGATGTGCTTTTATAACTTCCACAATATTCTCAAGTCGAATACCAAATTTCCCCTCTTGATAGTATCCTGGTTCTGTAAAATAAAAAGATGATATATTTAAATTAATATTGGGAAGGAAACATTATGAGGTTATATCATTAATAGTGAGTGGAGAACATATTTTTAACGACTCACCTTATATAATTTCAAATTTCTTTGATACCAGTGGTTTCAGACAATATCTTGTCCCACTTCAGTCATGGCTATGATCAGTAGAAGCCCATGACTGAAGAGGGACAAGATATTGTCTGAAACTGCCGGTATCAAAGAAATTTGAAATTATATGAGGTGAGTCGTTAAAAATATGTTCTCCACTCACTATTAATAAAAAGATGAATTTTATTTAAACCAATTTCTGATATAATTTCATCTCATATCAAAATATTTTGGACAGAAAAAATAAAGATGAATGAAAAATCAGATAAATGTTAAATACTGAACAGCTTCTGACCACTATGGAAAATAACAGAATGAAATGGTTAATATTTCAATAATATAATACAAATTTTAACATTCAAAATAATGGATAATCATTATTTTGAAAAGAAAAATTAACAATTGGAAACCTCATGTACAGCTTTTGAAAAAATGATGGTGCAACTCTTGATGGTGGAAAGTTAAAGTTTTGAAGAGCGATTCACACCAGTAAGTTGTTACATGTGATGTCTCCTTTGAGGTCTCCAGTGGCATCAGTCTTTCTTCATGCATCAATACTCCTGCTAGGATAAATATATTTGAAGACCTTGAAATTATAAAGGAAACAAACAACACCTCACTTCTTAATGATAATGCACCCCAGTCAAACCCATTATACGAGATCGTCAAAAACAAGTCAGTTGCTGCTACAAACAGTTGGAGTATACATCACCGTACACAACAACAAGTAGCAGAAACTCAACCTGCAGAAGATGGAAGATAACTTCCGAAAGCGCTCCAGTTAATTTTATATACAATATATTAACAAAGTTGAGGACGACAGCACCTAGCAACAGGTACAATTTAATTTTTAACTTTCATCATATCTCTTCATGCAGTATTTGTATCGTTTACTTCAGTAGAGCAGTAGGTAAGGTGCTGTCTTGCGACGAAGCAGGCCCAGGTTTGATCCTGGTCAGGAATTTTTTTAGTAACATCATTAATTTTCATAATGCCTACATGTTACCAGATTTTGTTATATAAATAAATTTGTATATATAGGGAAATAAATTAATTAAAGAAAATAGCTCATATATATCCATCCATAGTAATTATGCCTGAGGGCAGGTCTTTCACTGCAATCATAACATTTTCATGCTATGCTTTGCAGCTTTACTAGGGTATTATAGCTGTGGTACCTTCCCATTGCTTTCCACACCAGTGAAGGATGATGATGATGGCCAGATGATTCTCAGGACCGTTGGGCCCTAAGCTTCCTGACATTTATCTTATTGGTGAGGAAAACCCTGAGAAAACCTCACCAGGGAGCCTGTCCTGATCAGGAATTGGATCCGGCCCATTGCATGACAAGGCAGCACGCTACCTCGACACCACAGCGGTGGACATATATAGAGAAAATGAATAACGATTGTAACGTCTCATTACTTTGTTTAAAAAACACAAGGCATAACAAGATTGTTTATTTCCACTACTAATGCGAAACATGTCTGATTAATTTAAATTAAATAATCAATTGAGTTGCCTGAAATTATAGAATGTTTAATTAAGAAGGTTCATTACAAAAAAGCAATTAACGAAGTTTTTCCTTTACCCAAAGAAAACATAAAGAAATATGTCGTAATGTCATACATAGGCCCACTTTCAAATAAAATATCTAAACACTTTAAAAAGTTGAACATTAATGTGGCATTTAAAACTAATAAAACTTTACAAAATATAATAAAAAACAATAAAACCAAAACAAAAAAGAAAAATTATCAGGTGTATATAAATTGAAGTGTGACACATGTGACAATGTCTATATAGGACAAACTGGTAGACCTTTTATCTCTCGGATAAAGGAACACATGAGAGCATATAACAGACATTTAGAAAATTCAAAATATGCTAACCACCTATTCCAATTTAATCATTGTTTCGATCCAAATTTTGAAATTTTACATAATTTGTGATTAAGGGTAAGAAGTTAGATCTTTTGGAGGCTGTAGAAATTAATAAATTTAAAAGTAGTAAAAAACTGTTAAATTCTCAACTTGATTTGAATGAATCCCCTTTGTTAAATTTAAAAATTTAAATAAATATTGTTGTATTGTTGCTTAGATCAGTTGGAACACAATTCATAATTTGTTAACATGTCTGAAGAAGGTACAGTGTACCGAAACAGCTGTCACTGAATTATATAATAAATATGAAAATCAAATAAAACTACATTTTATTTTTATTTAATTAATGATTTAAATTAAGTCCAGTTAATATCTAATTTCATTATACAAGCAAGTCCTGATGTATTGTATCGCCTCATATTACCAGTTTCTAGCAGGGATGGTTGTGGTCTAATGGAGGAAGCTTCTGTTTCCCATGCATGAGGTCGCGTGTTCGATCACGCTGTCATGCTTATCTTTTTCTCATCCCTATTTCAATTAATTTTATTTGTTTTGTTTTATTTACAGCATTTACTGCACTACTTATTTACACAAAATTGTTTTCCATTGCACGACACACAACGAAATAGAACGGATTTAGTTTCTCAAATAGTTGTATACTTGTGAACCAAATAGCTGATCTCTGATCTTGTGCAGTGGCTTCGTTCTGGGAATTGAAAATTATCTGTGCGCCATCAATTATTTCAAAGGGGGTACAATGTATATTTGTGGACAGAATTCCAAAAGTAATGCTTCACTACTGTCCTCTTGGAAAGAGATCTTTGGACTGTCTGAACAAGAGATGAATTGAAAATCAGGCCTTGTACATGTTTGGAAGATGATGATTAAATAAACGTGCATTGTCTTATGATTAAAACAACATTTGTGAAAGATTTGAGTAGCTATCAATTTATCTTACCATCAGAAAAGAAGTATCCTTCATGAAATGTCAAATTACCCTCTGTAAATATTACTCTTATAGGAGCTGAAAAGAAAAACAACAACATATTATCATTAATGAAATAAATAATAGTTTAAAAAAACTAAAACAACACGCTTTATTAGAAAACCAAGCTAAAAAATGAAAAATAATTTTAATTTCCAACACGCTTGGGATAAAATTAAAGTGGTCAACAAAAAAATCATCTCCAACACATCTAGAATAAAACTAGAGTTATCTACAAAAAAAATTAATTTACCATCAAAGTGTGGGGTGCTTTTTATGGTTTTTACGTTTTCTTCTTAGAGACTTTACTTTTACCAATATGTGTTTATTATCAAATATATTAATTGATATAGAGCACCCCATGCTTTTGATGGTAATTTTTTTTTGTAGATAACTATAGTTTTATTCTAGATGTGTTGGAGATGATTTTTTTTTGACCATTTTAATTCTATTCCAAGCGTGTTGCAAATTAAAATTATTTTTCATTTTTTAGTTCGGTTTTCTAATAAAGTGTGTTGTTTTAGTTTTTTTAAACTATTATTTAATTTTTTTAATTTTTAGTTTAATTAATTGTCATAAACCGGAATCCCATGAAAATTTAATTGCTTAATACTCTTGTAAAAAAAGTTCTCCGGGCCGGGTTTGAACCAGCGACCTATGAATTACTGAAATTATATACCACTAAGAGTTCACTGCTCTACCAACTGAGCTCTTACAACGATTGACTAAAAAGTTGATAAGTCTGCAACCTATTATACCGTTTTTTTCTGATGATTCTGGCCAGGATTTTAGAAAAAAATTATGAAATTATTGCATTGTATATAATCCTTTGATGATTTTCATTCCTGTTTTGTTTATTGGAATCTCTTTGATATCCTCTATTACTTTTGCTCATTCATTCTTAATCAAGACCTTCTCTTCTGTGACAAAATCTATATAGGAAAAAACAAAAAGAAATTTAAAAACAATTTAGAAATGTAAAAAAGTGTGAAGTGGACAAGTCAGCTGTAGCAGCCCATGCTTGGTCTAAAAAACATTTAATTGATACAGAAGCTAGCCTAATTAAACACACAGATAAACAAAAAGAACTCACAGTCTGGGAAAAAATCCACACCCAAAAAAAACAAGAAAGATAAACTCATGAATTTCGAAACTCCCGCAAATTTTGATTTGATCCAGAGGTTCACGGTCCACCGATAGAAGGAAGAAGAAAACTGCCAAGAAATGACACAACACTGTTCAACTGCAGTCTAGAAGAAAAAGGATATGAGGTGAGGTAATAAAAATATTAATTTAATTCTTAAATTAAACTTCATAGTATTTTTTCCTTGTGAAAGTTAAATAATTATATCAAGTTATTTAATTATGTAGGAATTGGCTACTCTTTCATACAGAAATCTTACTATTTACAGTTTGTCAGAACTCCAAGTAAGTATGTAATTAAACACTACGTAGATCTCTGAAGAATTCCCTTAAAAATTCCATCTTAAGCCCTTTGGTGTAAATTGTGCATTCTTAACAGTTATTAATTAAATTATCAATTGAGTTGGTGTTTACTTGATGAAAATCCATATTTATTAATTAAATAAAAATAAAACTTGGTTTTATTCGATTTTCATATTTATTAAGATATAATTCAGTGACAGCTGTTTCGGTATACTGTACCTTCTTCGGATAGAAGGCAGCCGGACGTCAGTTGTGAACGTGACACAGCATTGAAAATGTCACAAAGGATGTGACGAAACCCTGGGTATGCTAGGAGTTATGAAGTATGAGGTGAGTGAAATAAAAAATAAACAAATTATGAATTGTGTTATTATAGTACATATCAACTGATCTAAGCAACAATACAACAATATTTATTTAAATTTTTTAATTTCTACTGTAGAAATTAATAAATTCAAATGTAGTAATAAACTGTTAAATTCTCAACTTGATTTGAATGAATCCCCTTTGTTAAATTAAAAAATTTAAATAAATATTGTTGTATTGTTGCTTAGATCAGTTGATATGTACTATAATAACACAATTCATAATTTGTTAACATGTCTGAAGAAGGTACAGTGTACCGAAACAGCTGTCACTGAATTATATCTTAATAAATATGAAAATTGAATAAAACTAAGTTTTATTTTTATTTAATTAATAGTTAGTTAGATTATATGAATGATTAAGAGTCCAGGAGAATAAAGTGCTCAAGCTACTTACATTCATGTACAACAAGGAATGATCCAATGCCATGACCAGTACCGTGTAGGTACGTTAAACCAACTTGCCATAATGAAGTTCTAGCTAACACATCTATACTACTCATGGGAACTTCTCTGGGGAAAACAAGAGAAGCTAAATTAATGGAACCAATCAAGACACGGGTGTAAGCTTCACGTTCAAAATCGGTTGGAGTTCCAAGATGAATCGTTCTTGTTACATCTGTTGTCCCATCTGAAAATTATATTCCATTAGAATAACTTTAAAATAAAGTGCTTAAATAAAAAATGTAATTTTACAAGTATAACATATGAATCATAAAAATAGTATTGTTTAGGATGATGTGGAGTAAAAGTGTTAAGGGAAAATATTATAACATCTTGCCTAAGAGAATGAAGAAAAAATGGGCATACCAATCCAAAATACACATGTATATTCACTCAGTTTTGCAGACAACCAGGTGTTAACCTTTTGACTGCCGAGTTTTCCTTTTGCCAGCTGGGCTGTGGGTGCCAGGTTTTTTAAATTTAAAGTACTATGCCATACTATATAATATAAACCTATATAAAGTATATTTAACTATCTACGTGCCATGGTAAATTTAATTTAAACTCACTATTTTACATTTATTTGAAGGTTAGGCGGTGTTGCTTCCACTTGTAAAGATCCCAGGTTCGAATTCAGCACGGTGACTTTATTGAAATTTGTTATCACTGTCACTAAAACATTTATTCTACTGAATAATTTTGATGGTATTATCACTGAACACTTATAATATTAAATATTGTTGAACATTTTTTGTGGTCCTGGGTTCGAATCAATTCCAGTCAAACAGCTGTTTTATGCTACGTGTTTCGTTTGGCGCGACACACCTACCACTGTCACTCACACTCTGTTCATTTAGGTCTACATCACTTGCTTTACTATTTACAGGCTTAGATTGTAATAATATTCTCTTAGAAACAGGACTACTATCACATTTGTCAAACGAATAACCATTTGATGAACTGTTACTGTCACTCTCATCTTCTGATAAAACTGTCACAATAAACTCGCGAATTGTATTTTCGTCAACTTCGAGACATGAATCACTGTATTCACAACACGACCTATCCCTTGCTCAGGTATCTTTTCAACTAAAAATAAAATAAATAAAGAGAAAATCCTGAAATTGCAATATTCCATAGCAAAAAAAAAAAAAAAGGCCTTGAAACATGAATGTACACCCTCCTTTAGAAAACCGATTTACAACCAGCCTGTACCGTTATTCTGTAAGGGATGTGCAAAGTATTGCTAAGAAAGGATGTACAAACATAGAACGAACAATAATTTTAGTTTATTGAAGTAAAAATTTCGGGAAAAAAATATTTAAAGTAATAAGATTGAAAACCGGAGCCTGCCGGGCGTGGCGTACAGCTGTACACACACTTTCACCGGCGCACGCCGGGCATGGCGTTCAAAAGGTTAATAGCACAACACCATGATGACATAGAATATATGGCAAGAAAACTAAAAGAGGAATATGGAAAATGGGGACTTTATATAAATATAGGGAAAACTAAATACCTGTGTATACGAGAAGAAATGGAAAATATAAATTTCAACGTTGGAGAAGAACTAAAACCTAGTATTGAATGCACTTGTTTAGGAACAAAATTAGACCATTCAGGCGATAACACAGTGTAAATTAAAAATAGAATCGCACAAACAAAACAAGCAATAAATGCTTTAAACTCTGTTTGGTGGAGCAAGAATATTACAAAGAATAGAAAATTACAAATATATCAAACTCTAATTCAGAGCATTTTAATGTATGTTGCTGAAGTCTGGCAAATTCCTACCAGGGAAATGAAAACAATTTTAAGTACAGAAATGGATGTTTTAAGAAGATCAGCCGGAAAATTCAGAATGGATAGAATACGAAATAAAGAAATAAGGGAAATTATGGGTGTACAAGACGAGCTGCACATCATATATATTATAGTAAAGTAAAGTAAAGTGATCCCACGACAGACCTCGAGAGGCCCTTGGGTTTATGGAAGGTTAAGGCTCCCACTTTTTCTGGACAATCGGCACTTGATGTCAGCTGAGTTGTCAGCCCTGTGTGATGGCCGCCTTTACCCCCAGAACAAGCATCTGGTACTCATTTCCATTAGAGGCTGAGTCGACCGCAGGGCCATGGTGCCGCCAGAGGGTTTGGGTCAGTTTAAAAATCCTGACCCCACCAGGACTCGAACCTTCAACCTTCCAGCTTGTAGTGCAGTGCCTTAACAATTATGCTATGGTGTGCAAAGAAAATATTACAATGGTATGGCCATGTCAAAAGAATGCCAGAGCAAAGATTGCGTAACCCTTTAGGTGTCATGAGCCGATTAGATTGGCTCTGGCGCTCCTTCCATTACCTACTTAAACTACTTGAAAGCCGATCACATTGGCAGGAATGATTTAAATCTCTGACACAAGAGATTTTACCAGTGGCATGCAGAGGGTTAAAATTGTTATGGAATGGATCCCAATGGAAAGGAGGGAGAGAGGAAGACCGAAGAAAACTTGGATAGAACGGGTACAAGCAGCTATGAATATCAGAGGATTGGAGGAAAATCACTGAATGGAAAGAGAGGAATGGCATTTGGTTTCCGGAAGATGGCGGCAGCTGCCATGATACCGGATGATGATGATCAATAAGAGGCAGATTAAAAAGAGTATGTGAAAGTGGGGGTATTACTAAGATTGTTAGTTTGGGTTCAAATATGACATCAAATTAATGAAAATAAACATAAATTGATAGGAATTTACATTATCAGGTATTCAACAAACAAATTGAATCAGTTATTCACACCTCACCTCATATCAGCTATTTTTCTAGAGATCAGTTTCAAAGATATATCTCCTTTATCGTCACCCAACAACTGACCGTTGAGATGTCCATTGGAGGATTCCAAGAAAGATAGCTATGTCTAATTTGTGTTAATTAAAAATATAACATCAAAATATGAAGGTTTTCCACTTAAAAGTAATGTATAAATTCTCAATAAAAATACTTTGAATAGAACTCGTCAGATGGTGTTGTTGGTAGCAATGGCTACTGGCCATTGCATGAAAGAGAGTTGTGTAAGTGGAAAGAATTGTTGAAGTTTGTATCGGTACATAATAAATTCCAAAATATATTTGAGAAGTTTAATATTAAATTAGCACCAAAAATAACTACAGTTTAAATAAACTAATAAAAACCAACAAAAATGAAAAAACTGATAAAAATAAAAAGTCAGGAATATATCAAATTGAATGCATGGGTTGTGAAAAGATATATATAGGGAAAACAAAAAGAAACCTAAAAATTAGAACCAAAGAACACATAAGAAATATTAAAAATGGAGAAATTCAAAAATCTGCAGTTGCTGCTCATGTTTGGTCTGAAAAACATAATATAAATTCAGACACTAAATTATTAAAACAGTTAGAAAATACAAAAGAGTTGATTATTTGGGAAAAAAATTATATTCAGAAGAACAGAAACAGAGTTATGAATTTTGATATTCCGATGGAGGGTGACCTTGTTTGGAGGTTCTTTGGCCAACCACAGGATGAAGCTGACATCGACATCCAGGTTGTGCAACATAATGCAACATAAATAAAACCAGTCTGGGAAAGCTGACAATAAAACAGAATTGTTTTGAAACATGTCCAAGAACAAATCAACATTAATATTGAGGTAAGATGTCCAGACTAAAAATAATATAATTTGTATCGGGTGTTGAATTGTGTAATGGATTGCACGCTGACGTACAGAATCAGAGGTCCAGGGTTCGATTCCCAGTTCAAGTGTTAATTTTTCTTTTTAAAAAAATGAATTTGTCCAAGACTGGAATATGTTATACTAACATATAAAACATCAAAACACAAGCAAAAAAATTATTGACAACAGAGATGGATTTTTTGGTGAATTGGCTTACCTAAATACTGACCACCAGAATCTATAACAAGTGTACTGTTGGAATAAATCTTAAGAACATTCTGACTTTCTGTTGGAATATAATGTGGTGCTGCACCATTCGGACCAAAGCCTGCAATAGTAGGGAAACTAGGACCTTTGGACAGTAATTGTTCCCTACGAAACTGGTCCAATGTTATTGATACATTTACTTCATCCCATTCCTTGCCAGCGGCTATCTGAAATACAAGATCTATTGAAGTTAGTGTGAAAACTTTAATAATAATAATAATAATAATAACAATAATAATAATGTTTTATTTATTCTGGCAGAGTTAAGACCATAAGGCCTTCTCTTCCACTCAACCAGCACAAATACAAATAAATATTTGACAAATATAGATATACACTATACTAATTATAAACAGTTAAAGATACAATAAATGTAGCAATGTAAATTTCATGTACAAACAAACATTTTATACAATAATAACAATAATAATACTTACGATAATAATAATAAAATAATAATAATAATAATAATAATAATAATGATAACATAATAATGATAATATAATAATGATAATAATAATAATAATGATAATAATAATAATATAATAATACAAAAATTATAAATTATACGAGAAACACCAACTAATATATGTACCTTACACTGTGTTGTGATGAAGTCGAGGTTAGAGCAAATATACATTTAGATTTATTTAATCAAAAAATTAGAGAAACATTGATGTTTTTATTATTGATTTATTACTTCTCACTGAAAGATAAATTATATTTGAAGAGGAAAATTCATGCCCAGACCGAGACTCGAACATGGGACCTTTGGCTTTCCAGTCCAATGCTCTACCAACTGAGCTACGTATATAAGAGAAAAATTTGCATCTAGATTGAAACTCGCCCCGGTAGGTCAGTTGGTAGAGCAATGGCCCGGAAAGCCAAAGGTCCCGGGTTTGAGTCTCGGTCTGGGCGAGAATTTTTCTCTTCAAATGTAAATTAGAGAAACATTAAGGTAGAATATACCTCATAGTGATAATTCCTAAAATAAGTAATTAGAGAAACATGTTTAAATTAAAGCCCAAAAATAAATACTGCATCAATGTAACATAATTTTTGACAATCAACTATTTTGGATTGAAGAATTGTGTAAGAGATAAGAAGAATAATAGAAGTGAAAAGAGATATAACTACAGTAGTGAAAAAAAAAGATTACACCTTATAAATTAATATGTGAATGGGAAATTAATGGAAGAAGACGTAATTCAAAGAATATTTGGCAGAAAATAATATTGAATATTCTATGCAATTATTATACAGAATAAATACATTTCAAAATGCTGTCATACTCTCTGATTCTAAGGCAGCAATGTATGCAATAAATTCACACAAAATGAAGTCAATACAAATTAAAGAGTGCTACAAAATGAGTCAACAATTCCTTCCCAAAAAAGGCTCCAATCTAATTCAGAATACTACTAAAAGTTTACCTTTCGCATCCATAAAAAGAATAATTAAAAACAAATATAAAATCAAACAAAACCAAGACCTATGTAATAAAGCCAAAGACAAGAAATGGAATATTTTAGTAAAGAAGCCAGATATTATTCCAGAAATTCCACGTAAAACTACAGTAGCTAAATATAGACTGCTTACAGAACACAACTGCAGATTTTTCTACTTCCCTTTTCTTGACATTCCTGAGATGCTCTTTCACTGCAGTAGCTGCCCATGCATGGTCTGAAAAACATCTTATCGAAAAAGAAGCTAGATTATTAAAACAAATAGAAAAACCAAAAGAACTTACTGTTTGGGAAAGGATCTACATTCAAATGAGTGAAAAGAAGAAATTGATGAACTTTGAAATTCCCGGTGAGAATGACCTGGTTTCGAGGTTTTTCAGTCAGCCAATGGAAACAGAGAAGGGCAGCTCTTCAAGACGACAGAACAACGGTTGTGACGATACTGGGGATGGAACAGAAACTATGTTCCAAAACTTGTTTGTAGTCAAATAAGAAGAACAATATTGGGTGAGTGATAAAAAAATTCTACCTTAATGAATATACCTCATAGTGAGAATTCCTAAAATAAGTAACAAATACATTATTTCAACAATTTCTGGTACTTTCATTTAAACACATGTTACTCTATTTTTTTTTGCTATTTATGTTTTATTCTCTAAATTTATAAAAGTAGCGCAATGAGATGATTCATGTAGAGATTAAGTTGGTAATAGATACCTCATCTCATATTTTGCTCACTCATCTGGACCATGTTTCAGTAAACATTCCCACCATTTTCAGTCAAAAACTGATTCTTGCTGAAAATGGTGAAAATTTCATATCCCAGTTGAGAGAGAAAATATGAGATGTAAATACTGGTTTAATTTCTTGAATGCATAAGTTATCAATACATATGATGAAATTAAATGTTTCTTACTTCTCCTCATATAAATCTTCTAAGTTGATCGCGATTTCGAGACCATAACTGTCTCATCTTCAGAATTTTCTTGGCGACTGGTGTTATGTCGATCGGAAGAAACTCTTCTTCTTCCCTCTGTTGGTGAACCGATGAACCTCTGGATCAGGTCAAAATTTGCGGAAATTTCAAAGTTCATAAGTTTTCCTTTGTTTTTCTGAATGTGGATTTTTTCCCAAAGCATGAGTTCCTTTTGTTTGTCTATTTGTTTAATTAGACTGACTTTTGATTTTGATTCAATTAAATGTTTGTCAGACCAAGCATGAGCTACTGCTGACTTTTCCACTTCTCCATTTTTGATGTTTCTAAGATGTTCTTTCACCCTTGTTTTCAAATTTATTTTCGTTTTTCCAATATACATTTTGTCACAATCCCTGCATATGATCTGATAAATTTCTGATTTGTTTTGATTTTCAATTCTTTCATTTTTATTGGTTTTAATTATCCTATTAAGACTGTATTCATTCTTTGGTGCTAATCTTATATTAAACATTTTGAAATTTTTTTGAAAAAAAAAATTATTTTTATTTTCTGAGAATGAGACAGTTATAGTCTCGAAATCGCAATCAACTTAGAAAATTTATATGAGGAGAGGTAACAAACATTTAATTTCACCGTAACATGTTACTCTATCTTTTTTTTTGCTATTTATATGTTTTGTTCTCTAAATTTATAAAAGTAGAACAATGAGATAATTTATGTAGAGATTAAGTTGGTAATAGATACCTCGTCTCATATTTTCCTCACTCATCTGGAACATGTTTCAGTGAACATTCCCACCATTTTCAGTCAAAAACTGATTCTTGCTGAAAATGGTGAAAATTTCATATGAAATATATCCCAGTTGAGAGAGAAAATATGAGATGTAAATACTGGTTTAATTTCTTGAATGCATAAGTTATCAATACATATATTTATTGCAATACTAACCGATTCTTCAAAGTGAGCAAGGAAATCACACAAAGCTGCTGCATCCCTAATGTGGGCCTTCCTCATTCCATCAGCTTCAACTTGATTCTTACGAGCCTTCATGAAGATAATAGGTGATTGCCTTGGCATTCGTTTTCTTGAAGGAACCTGCATACACAATCTACACCATGGGTTAATACTGCTGAAGCATAAATCACACTTCATTCATATTTTGTATACATTATGTTTCAATATATCTAAATCTTTAAGAATTTTAGGGTTAATGAATTCTATCTTCAAGCCACAGTTAGTTCAAAAACATTCAAGACTAAAAGTGTATAAAACCTTGCTCTTCCAACTCTTTTGTATGGTAGCGAAGTATGGACGTTGAAACAGAAGGATATACAGAGACTTAGATCTGCTGAAATGAGATACCTTCGGAGGACTGCAGGATACACACCACTAGATCACAAAAAAAATGAAGACATCTTAGAAGAATTACACATGGAACCTTTAGAAAACAATCCAAGATTCACTCCCATACAAAAGGACAGGGACAGCCATTGTTTTATAAAATAGTAAAAGGCTGCACTAGAATGGATCAGATAAGAAACGAGGATATCCGTGAAGAACTGCAGATCTACTCCATAAAAGAAAAGATATTTAACAACAAGATATAGTGGAAAGAACATGTAGAAAGAATGGAAGAAAGAAGATTACCAAATAAAATCTTCCATTATTTTCCAAGAGGAAGAAGAGATGTCGGACGTCCTCGGAAGAGATGGTCTTAGATCTATTAGTGAAGACGGAAAAGGCAACTCTTGCCTAAACCAGGAAGTAAAGAAGAAGAAGACCTTTAGAAAACAACATTTCTGATTATAAGTCAAGATGGATGCAACATGTTCATCGAATGGAAGATCACAGAATACCCAAACAAATGTTAAGATATCAACCTGCAGAAGAAGAAGAAGACCAGGACGTCCACTCAAAAGACTTCTGGATGGTGTTTCTCTTGAGGCCAAAACAGGTCAACAAATGGCCTAAATTCGTGAATGTACTGTGATGATGATGATATATTTTAATCAACTGGTCAAAATGTTGTGCTTTAATATGAAAAAGTGTTCGAATATGTGTTTAAATATTTAAATAATTGAGGACGTCGCCCTAACAAAGGTGTATAATTGAATATGATGATCTAAAATAAATTAAGTTTAAAGTTTACTACATTATTTTAGTCTGAACTCATTCAATTGAACGAAAACTGAGTACCTACCTTGATATATGTTATAAATACAATGTGATTCAGAAATATGGCTATACGTTTAATCGCATTTTGTGACGAAAATATTATTATTAAAAGAAATATGATGTTATCATTTGAAAGGGAATCCTTCAAATTACAACAATAGAACAAAACAAATCACTTACAACAACACTAAGCAAGTCACTTAATTGCTTCAAACTGTTCGCCGTTTACATCCAAGCATAATTGGCAACGCTTTGGGAAGTCATTCATTGCGTTATGATACATGTTTAGAGGAATAGCTCTAATTTCTTCCTCAATCACTAATTTCAGCATGTCGACGTCTTGAGGTTTCCGGGCATAAACCTTCTCCTTAAAATAACCCCACAACCAATATGCTAATGCGAGGCCTTCCAGGAGGTTTGATTTTCTGCATCCTTCCCGTTTCCAGCTGTCATTTTCTCCACTTCCCCACAGTCGATGGCTGCAATGCTACGTTAAACTCACGTCTTGCCCGTCTTGAGGCCTCACGATCATTAGCATACGTTATTGCCATGCAGCAATTGTAATTTGCTGTTGCATATTCAATGCCATTTTGACTAATGACATAAATTCTACACTGTTTTGTTTTATTCCATTGTTGTAATTTGAATAATTGCCTTTACAACAGTAATTTCATATTTCCTGTAATGGTAATATTTTCATCACACAACACGATCAAACGTATAGCCATATTTATGATTCACCCCGTAGATATTTTATTTAGCTAATTCATATTAAAACAGATTTTTATTTAGTTATTTGTTATAATAATAGACTAAGATATAAATATTTTGTTTATTTAATTCATATTAAAACAGATTTTTATTTAGTTATTTCATATTTAAACAGATGTTGAAATATGGAGAGACAGGAAATATGAATAATGACATTTGAGGGCAAGTTATGTAGGATATCTAACAGCATATTTCTAATAATAGCTAGCTATATGTAGCTTATTGACATACAGAGGCAGAATCAGAGAGAAAGCTAGACTATGGATAATATAAAAATACCAGAAACTTAGAACCCAGGGTCATTTCTGCCCTGAAGTTTCATCAAGAGGTAACCTACACCATTTTTCTTAACAAGTTTTATGCTTTAATAAGAGTCAAATAGTTCAATCTTCAAGGATTAATTAATACTTTAAAATTATGGATTAGAACTAAGTTAATCGAGAATAATGATATCCCTATTAGGTTCGTCTTCCGGGCATATAGGCCGTGGTCCAGTCGTTCTTCTGCTCGACGTTTCGTCTACTGCTGCGGTAGACATCTTCAGGAGATACTGCGTGCTCTCTGTGAACTCCTCAACAGTCGGCTGCAGACTGGCTGGTCGTCAGAATCAGAATCAGAATCAATGTTCGTTCAATCAAGAACGAACGAACAAATCTGCATAGAATGCGGCGTTTGATGGCGGCTACTATGCAGCTATGTCGACTGTAAATTTTGTCGACATGGGTACGAAGGCCGAGCCCATTAACCCCATGTGTTGATAATTGAAGTGTTGAAAAACACTTTTTTGATTATTATTATATTAAATAAATATTGTGATTAATAATTATGTCATTCGTTCTTTCCATGGCTGTGACTCAGTTGCGTATTTGGGCTCCAGCGTTGGTGGCTCCCGTGTAACCTAATTAGGTTTGATTATTTTATTTAGTTTTATCCCATTTCGCTGGTATGGGTGACCATTTTGAATGTTAACTGTTGCCCATGCATTGGGATGGGTGACCGTTCTAAAGATGTGCAGTTTATTCTGCAGTTAATTCGATAATTTATGTTTTTTTCGTAAGTATTTTAATTTATTATGGTAGTATATGGCGGATTGTACGTTTTTGTGTATATTTAATTAATTCCTGGGCTTTTTTGAGCTAAAGAAGCTTTATGTAAGTCCAAGAATTCGTGCATAAGGCACGGACCGCCTAGAATTGGTCAAGCGACACTCTGTGTCATTTTTCCAGTGATGGGTGACCGCGGTAAATTTTGTCACTTTTTTCTTAAGTTTTTCGATTATATATAATATTTTTTTGTAAATATTTTGATTTTATTTAGTTAAATATGATTAAATATATGTTTTAATACAAGTTATAATAATTTCTTAGGCTATTTTGAGCATAAAATGCTTTACTAAAGCCTCGGATTTAGTGTTATGAAACACGGACCGCCTCGAAAATATTGGGACTTTGAAATTTTTTCTATATTTTTGGACTCTGAAAACTTTTTCCATTGGTCTTTCAGCGGACCTGATGGAATGTTGGCGGGTAGTGGTCCCGTCCTTTGGGGTGCGATGATACGCGGTGATTGTTTTTGGACTTTGAAATTTTTTGACGTTTTATGTAGTCGATCCTTTGAAGTTCGTTTCCTTGTGTCCCAAAGCTGTTGCCCCGAAGCGTTGGCCCAGAGAAGAAATGAAATCCTCAGTTCTGCCTTCCCCTTGGTCCCGGCAGTGAATTTAATAATGGAGTTGAATTTACTGGTGGAACTAGGGAACTACTTCGGTATTTACCTTCGCGCCAAGGGAACCACCGAAACCTTGGCAAAGTAGTTAATAATAATTAATTTAATTAACACATTTAAGTATTTAAATGTTTTACTGCTATTAATTTCTATTTAAGTTTTCAAAAGTATTATAAATTTTTAATATTTTGGGTGTAATTTGGAATAATGTTGAGTCTATAAAATTTTGAATTTAGAAGAATTATAATGGGATTTTATATATGAATTTACTGATGGAATTTAAGGGAGCTGTTCCGACATTTGTCTTAACGTTAAGGAAACCATCTGAAACCTTAACAGAGCAGCTTTGAAGTTAATGAGAGTATCGAAAGTGGCCAAAATCTCGTGTCCGGACCTTTCTTCGGCTCTTATCGGTGAACTAGCCGGCGGAGTCACCTTTGTAGAGTATTCCTTCATCTACGAGAGGAAGAAGATTTAGTGAAGTCTAAGTCCTCGTAATACTCGAGTCTATAGTCGACTTTCTTATTTTTGGAAGGCTTTGAATAATTCGCAAAGCTGGTTCCAGGATTGCTAGGTTTTTTGGCTTGCGAGTCCAATTTGCTGCAATCAATTAGTCCTCCAGTGTTAGTGGCTAGGTTTTTTGGACCTTCTATTAGACTGTAGCCTAATATATGTCCATTTGTATCACGTTCGAATTTAATTTGGAGCGTGAACATATTGCAGTATACTTCAGTCTTTATAATTTCCAAGTATTCTGCCATGTCATGAATAAGACTACATTCATTATATTCAGGACATGCTTGGCCGCCTGGGGTTTGTTTCGTCACAGGCTTCTAAGCTTGCTTCCTCAAGCGTTTGAGTGCGTTGATCTTGGTTCTTTTATGAGTTCTGTTTGAGAACTGCTTTTCAAATCAGAATTGATTGGTTTGGTTGGTCCCGGGTTTCGGAGTTCCAGGTCCGTGATCTCAGTTTGGATTATTACGTCCCGAGTATTTTTCTCGGTATTTTTGTCTTTTTTTCTAGTTCCCGTAGATGAAGGGATCTCCTTTACGCTTGGCGCCTCTGAGGAGGGAGTGCGTTTCTTTTGCCTTCTTGCAGATTGAGGAGCTGCTGGCTCAACTCTTTCTGAAGAGGCTTGTCTTCTGACAGCAGGAGCTAGCTCAACTGGTACTGCCGAAGAGGGTACATTGAATTTATTTTTGGATTTTTTATTATCCTGGGCGAGGGGAGACGGAGCAATGCGCGTTTCCTTGTTTTTTTTGCATTCGTCTATATTCAACTACTTTGACTTTGTGAAAGCAAAGAGTGGATATATTAAATGCTTCGCGGACTGTGGACTCATCTACTAGGACTGCCGTGAACATTGGCAGCGGTCCTTTGGTCCTCGCAGAAGTCATATTTGATACTTTGAGGACCCGGTGTCCGAGACTTTCCAAATCCTCCTGTATATATGATAAGTCCATTTGTGGGTCGAGCCCTT
Source organism: Diploptera punctata (assembly GCA_030220185.1). Lineage (NCBI taxonomy): Eukaryota > Metazoa > Arthropoda > Insecta > Blattodea > Blaberidae > Diploptera > Diploptera punctata. The sequence continues at coordinate 1,008,779 of JASPKZ010000446.1, forward strand.
TTATTACGATTCTCCTTGTTTTGAGACTTTTTTTGGTCCATCTACAAACGGTATGTTACGTTCTTGTAGCAGCCTTTTATATTTATCGAGGTCTACCGTTGATGATAGCCTCACCCTTATGTCGAGTCTGGATAGATCACAAATTAATGTGCCAGTCTCGCATTTGAACTCCTTGTTCAAGGCTGCCAATTGAGTCGAGTAAACCCGGCGTATCAGCAGATGAGAGGAGTTTTTTACGCAAAAGCGCTGGTCCCGCGACTCCGAGTCTGTAGTCTCTCCTCCATTATTTGGTGAAGAGGCAGCAGGCAGGGAGTCGAAAATTGGGGACGCTTCTGGATTCGTCGGAGTCGATGTTTTTGTGATTACGCGTTTTCTTTTTCTGCTACGCGTTCGGAGCGCAATATGGGGCTCTGAAGGCAAGCTTATAGCTGACGTTTCCATTCCTATGCGTTGGGGGTTCTTATTTGGTAAAGGTATAATTTGGTAAACAGGTGGGAGTCGCCCTGACAAAGACCCTTGGGAGAGAGGCCGAGCTAGGGGCTTAGGTGCTATTCCAGGTGAGAAGGAGGGGGAGAAGAACCCACGTCGTCCTGAAATGAAAAGTGCCGTCAGACACGTGTTTTGCTCAAGCAAGGCGTTGCTGGCGCCTGCTTATGCTGTCGGCCAATTGCCGGTGATTTGTCTCGGTGGAGGGGGGGAGAGCGTGCTTGCAGCACGTGGTCTCCCTGTGATGCCTCCGAGCTCTGCTTAAGCAACCGATGGGCTGGTCGTCTTGTCGGTTACATGACGTCCGTCTGCCGCGAAGCTGGACGAATGCAGGGGCTGGTCACTGGCTGGTCGTTGGAAACTCCCTCCCTATTTATAGGCACGCCCCTGGTGGAGAGGCGGTTTTCTGCGCGGTCCGTGTTGCGTGCTGTTTTGTCTGGATCCCGACACTGCACAATACGACAACGAAGCCTATGACTTCTGCTAAAGTTAAAGTGAATTGTACTGCGACCTGCTTGCGCGGGTGGTGTACAACTCTTCGATCCACTATAGAGTGGATCCCGGGTTCCAAGACAATTTGTCCATTAGCCCCGTCTTAACATGTTTAATTTGCCTGTTATTGCATGTGCGTTGTTGTTTTGGCTTTTGATCAGTTTGCAGCAAGCGCTATAATTTTGAATGGTGAAGATATTGATTTTTAGATTTTTTTTTTGATAATTTTATGTTATTTTGTATCCTTGAATAGTAATCTGTCTGTTAATTTCTGCTAGCGACAGCCTGGACAAAACAGCACGCAACACGGACCGCGCAGAAAACCGCCTCTCCATCAGGGGCGTGCCTATAAATAGGGAGGGAGTTTCCAACGACCAGCCAGTCTGCAGCCGACTGTTGAGGAGTTCACAGAGAGCACGCAGTATCTCCTGAAGATGTCTACCGCAGCAGTAGACGAAACGTCGAGTAGAAGAACGACTGGACCACGGCCTATATGCCCGGAAGACGAACCTAATAGGGATCAAGACGCCGGCCGTGAAAGCCTACAGTTATAAATAATGATATCCTTAAGGTTAGGTCGTAATGTGCTAGGTTCCCACCAAAGTCCTCTGGCTCTCTCTCTCTCTCTCGTTCTGCCCTTAGGAAACCGCTTAGATTAATTAGAGTAAGTTTAAGGTTAATAGATTTTGTACTAATTTATTAAACAGTTGAAAATATAGTAGTTAAGATTTAATTAATTATTTCCATGTGCCACAACTTAGTCTTTCAGCTCGGCAGATCCCATATCCATGCTACCATGTCATACGAAGAGTATCTGTGCAAATTCCATTTAAGCCCTTTTGGAAATGCCTTAAATTACAATAATATACATTACTCTACCCAACATCACAACATACTATATTAAAATAATAGTCATTATGAACAAAGTTTCACTATTATGGGTATATGGAATTAAAGAGAGAAAAATTTGTGCTTACATCTGGAGTTACCTTATTAGCTCAATGCTAGAGTGTCAGCAGATAAAACAGGAACTCTTGGGTTCAAATCTCAGTTCAGGCACAAATTTTCTTTTAGTTAATGAAGGGCATTATTAAATAAAATACCAACTAATATTGAATCATACCTTACTGTAAGTACAGAGTTCTCAAAGGAAGATACTTGACATCTGACATCAAGATGTTATCATTGTTGTTACAAATACTAGCCATTTATTACACATAATGTTAAAAGATTCCAGGCTATGTGGCTGTGTTCTATACCTGGTATTTCTTCCAGATGTTTCTCCCTCAAATGCAGGAACACCATTTAGAACAACTCGCCACTGAAGATGCCCTCCGCAGTTGAGGGCGAAACATCTGGAAGAAATACCAGTCACATAGCCCGAAATCTTTTAACATTAAGATTACTGGCCATGAAAGCCTGCATCCACATTTATTATACACTTTTGACTGTATGGTTAGTAAGAATTTGAATGAGTATGAAGTTGGCACAGCTGAAAGCATTAGTTACCATTTGCAAGGCACCATTAGCTAATTGAATTTTGTTGACCATAATATTTAATTCTAAAGAGTACTTATTGAAGCAAGAATGATATCACATTTATTCTGTCTTACCGCTGAATAGATGGCTCTACTGGCTCCTGGTGACATCACACAATGAGCAGGTAACAGAACCTTCTTCCATTTCTGCACTTTAGTTCTTAAATCAGGAATTAATGTTTCATAATCATTCAACCTGTAAAATTAATTTATTTTCTGTATCTTGAGATCTCATTTAAGAAATAATTATTACTCCTAACAAACCAAGATGACATTTTTATGAAATGACATTTTTTTACCACTATATATATATATATATATACTTACTTACTCACTGGCACTATCGAACCCGAAGGTTCATGGCCGCGCGGACATAAGCTCTCCATACATCCCTATCCTGAGCTAATGCTTTCCAATCATTCCCTGTATAATCTACTTCCCTTAAATCATAGTTAATGTTGTTCTCCCACCTCATTCTTGGTCTACCAACTGGGCGTTTTCCCTCTGGCTTTCCTACAAGAAGCTTCCATGCACGTCTTTCATTCCCCATATGCGCAACATGTCCTGCCCATCGCAGTCTACGAGACTTAACTGTTCTTATTATATCTGGCTTCCTATAAAGACCATGTAGTTCATTGTTATGTAGTCTTCTCCATTCACCTGTCTGTTCATCTCTCTTTGGTCCAAACATTTTCCTAAGAACTTTATTCTCAAATACTCGTAATCTCCCTTCCTCCCTTAAAGTAAGAGTCCATGTTTCGCACCCATATAATATAACTGGTAGAATAATAGTTTTATATATCTTCAGCTTAACGTTTTTTGAAAGGAGTTGGGACATCAAAAGTCTCTGCAATGCATAATTGCTCGCATTTCCAGAATTGAGCCTATGTTTAATTTCTTTGTGCATCTCATTCCTATTTGTGATTATTGTTCCTAGGTATTTGAATTCAGCCACTTCCTCAAAATTTCCCTCATTTGTCATTAGCTGTCCATTTCCATTATATACTGAATTTCTACGTGTGGCCATATATTTAGTTTTACTGATATTTACTTCCAGTCCTAATTTCTTAGTGTTACTATATATATATATATATATATATATATATATATATATATATATGATAATGTGATTTCACTACAGACCTTAGGAAGCCCTTGGGTGGTAGGAGGCTGAAACTCCCATCTTTCTATACGATAAAACAAAATGTCTGCCAGATTGTCAGATCGGTGTGGCTTTACCCCCCAAACGTACATCAAGTATTCATTTGCATCAAGTTTTTTTGAGTCTAGAGACATCTTACCTCAATTTAATGTTGATTTGTTCTCGAACATGTTTCGATATATTCTTCTATATCATCTTCAGCTTTGCTAGACTGATGAGTTTTATATTGTGAACCCTGGATGTCGATATCAGCTCCCTCTTCCGGCTGGCTGAAGAACCTCCGAACTAGGTCACGTTCAGCAGGAATTTCGAAATTCATAACTATTTTTGTTCTTCTGAATGTAAATTTTTTCCCCAAATGGTGAGTTCCTTTGTATTTTCTAACTGTTTTAATAATTTAGTGTTCAAATTTACATTGTGTTTTTCGAACACAAATTATTAAAACAGAAAATACAAAGGAACTCACCATTTGGGGAAAAAAATTACATTCTGAAGAACAAAAATAGTGTTATGAATTTCGAAATTCCTGCTGAACGTGACCTAGTTCGGAGGTTCTTCGGCCAGCCAAAGAAGAGGGAGCTGATATCGACATCCAGGGTTCACAACATAAAACTCAACAGTCTAGTAAAGCTGACGATGATATAGAAGAACATATCGAAGCATTAAAATTCATCGGAGAACATATTGTTTAAACAACTCACCTCATAGGATTCATGCTTCCATGATATCGCGATTTCAAACACAGTCGTGTTCATCTTCAGCCATAACTCCGACTGGAAGCATGAATCCTATGAGGTGAGTTGTTTAAACAATATGTTCTCCGATGAATTTTAATGATTATACCTCATAATGTTTACTTCCCAACATTAATTTAATATAATATCGAAACATGTTCGAGAACAAACCAACATTAAATTGAGGTAAGATATATCTAGACTAAAAAAAAAAAACTTTATAAAAAGAACCTGAAAATATTACTTCCTAAAATAAATCATTCATTTGCATTATATATTTTTTCACATGTAGTAGTAGCAGTGGTAGTAGGAATTTCGAAATTCCCGCAAATTTTTACTTGATCCAGAGGTTCATCGGTCCACCAACAGAGGGAAGAAGAAGAGTTTCTTCCGATCGACATAACATCAGTGGCCAATAAAGTACTGAAGATGAGACTGTTATGGTCTCAAAATTGCGATCTACTTAGAAGATTTGAGGGGCTCGGTGGAATAAGGGCCCATCCCAACCAATGGTTGGTTTTTAGTTATTTGCAGATTATGTATCCTATGGCCATCTTCTGTTAATCTTTAGAAGTTCATAATTCTAACTTTGCTCAAAAGAGGGTAAATGAGATATGTCTAAGAAAAATTTCTAACTTCTTCACGCGCGCGGGAAATAAAGGCCCATCCCAACTGCTGGCACGTGACCGTATACTGTCCGCTACTCTGTGGTCCGCTGCAATACTGACTAGCATTGCCGGCAAATATCAGTAAATGCAGAATGGCTGATGCGGCAGGTTCTTGTGCAAATGGAAAGAGTGTAATAAAATATAAGAAAAGAAAAATAAACTGGAAGAGTGGAATAGAACGAATCAGAACATTTTACGCAACAGTGGAAAGGAATAAGTTATATATCGGCCTGAATCAGTTGCTTCAATAGGTGCGGAAGAAATTGCTAGTTGTTTATTAAAAGCTGTGCCACTGATTGAAAAGGTGCTAATAAAAATAAACTTATAATGTATATAGTGATTCATGTGTTGTTCAAAACAAGAATTATACAATAATTTGGCTGTACATGATTGATTGTGGTTGGTTTGAAGAAATTGAACATAAATTTCTTGTACCAGGTCACACTTTCCTTCCCTGTGATACTGACTTAGGTGTGATTGAAAAAGTTAAAAGAAAAACACAAGTGGTTTATACACCTGGACAGTTGGCTCACCTTATACGAAATAGTTGAACAAAGAAACCATTTACAGTAATTGAGATAAATGCAGAAGATTTTAAAGATTTGGATAACTTAAATGTTCACAAAGAGAAATGTGACGCTGGACAAGCATTAGGTAGACATCAGAAAAGCATCTCAGTTTCGTTTTGTGGAAAACAGACACGTAATGTACGTAAAATCCAGTTTCGGTGATTTAGCTTTAGAGGAAGTAATAAGCCTTTAAAAAAAGGAAAGGAAAGTGCCCTGTATTACGAGATATAATATTGATAACAAAATACCCTAATGGTAGGATGATAAAGAAGACATCATGACTCTCATGACATTTGTACCACCTGTACACCAGACATTTTAACAGTAGCCTTAAATCAGATGATGATGATGATGATGATACAAATGCTGCAAACGTTGAATACGTAGATTAATGCAATATTCAAGTTAAAAAGTGTTATTTAATTTGTTTATGTATGATGTATTTTTTATATTCTCAATTTTCTTTTTCTTTGATTAGACATATGAAACAAAATTGTGATGTATACATTTGCAGGTAGAAAGCTTATTTTATGTACAAGACATGTACCAAATATTATCAATGTGTGCTCTATATATTTTACTCAATATAGAATTTAATAAAATGCAATTTTTCTCCAAACTTAGCGCAGTTGGGATGGGCCCTTATTCCACTGACCCCCTCATTTATATGAGGAGAGGTAAGAAACATTTAATTTTAATATCAGTAAAGAGTTACTTATCTTTTAAAAGGGATGAGAAAAAAAATTGTTTTTTAAATAAATTAAAAGTTTTGTGCTTACCGTACACACGAGTCAGAAAAACAATTCCGTGCTTTAAGATGAAGCTCTACCTCGGTGCTCAGTTTGGTGACGTTAGTGTACATGTTAATGTCATCACGAGACACAATCACATATGCTAACACAAGAGGGTTGTATGGAATGTCGTAACCACGGATATTCAACAGCCATGCTATCTCGTCCAGAGCTGTAACTATCATCGCATCAGCTCCTATTGAGTTTAGTTTTTTTCTCAAATCATTCACCTTATCTTTCCATTTTTTACCTGTAAATAACAACATTGTTTTAAAATTACCGCGGTAATCCAGTTGGATAAAAAGTTTGCACCGTATTGGTTCTGGATCGTACCAATGTTGTTGATAATTACCTTGAGTTGAGAACATAGATTGCTCCAAATTAACATATCTTTGCCCGGGCCCATAAAAAGCAAAGATTAATTCAGCTTTCCTCAATAAATTGTTAAGCATGTAATATATTGTAAGCTATACAGATTAAAATCGTGGAAGTTTCAAGGAAAGAGGGAATCATATTCGCTTGAGAAAGCTTTGGAACTTTATACTCATATCTGACATGACTAGCTACTGAAGCAATAGACAGAAGTTAACTAAAAGCAGGTAACTTATATTTAATAAGAGTAAAAAAACAGTCAGATATAACATTCAAATAATAAAAGATAGTTAGTTTGACATTGAAAAATAAATTGAGAAAAGAAACAATAACCTAATCGGCCATCTAAACAAAACAATAACAATGAAACATACGTACTCTCTTTCATTCACACTAGTCCCTAGTCCCGCCAAGGGCTAGGGTACACGGTCCTTGTGGCCCTACCCTGGCCTAAGGGACCAATAAACAAAACAAGCTCCTCCGAGCTGTATCGACTTGACCCTTTGATTAATAAACAGATGATGACCTTGATGTTAGTAAGCGCAGCTTATTTGAGGGTTCACTAGGAGAAGGGAGGATGCGTGATAGAACACGGCGCATAAAGGAAAGGGGGGGATACGTAGGTAAAGAATTTGGCACTGTTCATTAAGATCACAGAAGAAATGAAGACGCAAAGATGTATTGGTTGCGCAGTAAGACGTAATCCATGTATCGAAAACTTGATTTCAGTACAAGTTTTTATTATTATTCCAGTTTGTATCAGCTCTAATTTTGCTAGGTCTATCAGTTAATTGTGAGCTATGCTTCCAAACAACTTCATTAATTGGAGTGAAACTGGTTCTACAGACTCATTTTTTTCTTTTTACTTGATCCATTTCTGTTTTTTCATAACACAAGATAAATCTGAAACACTTTTATTTTTGAAAAGCAGGAATCAAATAGATCTCAGACTTTGTACGTCGGTGTGCAGCCCACTACACCATTCCAGACACTGCACAAATGCTAACATCTCTTTCCACTTATACAATTCTCTTATTTCTGAAGACAGATAGCTAGAGCTATTAACAACCCTATCAGACAACTTCTATTTTTTATATCTCCAATAATGCGAACCCTATTTCACCACCCGGTATGTTAAGGTTTTAGTTACAATACAATTAATTGTTTACAATAATTTAGAGTGTGGTTAATTTCTAGCGTCACATATGTATCGAAAATGCTACTTCGGTACGAAACATCTGTACTGTTATCCTCCCTCTACAGTGAGATTAATGAACTATGCCAATTTCCTTTCTCTTTGTGTTTACTCCCACTCTCCTTCCTACCCCTCCCTTTGCTCTGTTGGTAGTGCGCAACTTCCCCTCTACCTCGGAACCCTCAAATAGGCGATTCAAGTGGTAAACTGTATCATTCATTCTTACAATTCATTCAATTAGTTTCGTTATCGTCTGAAGGACGTGAGCTCAAGGAGAGCTGTGTTGTTTTGAGTTTGGTCCTGTAAGCCAGGGTAGGGTACCCTAGGCTGGACTAAAAAGATATTCATGGGTGTTTGAATATGTAAAGATTATTACTTTTGTTATTATTATTGTTTTCTTTAAACTTTAGAATGATCAAGTGTGACTTATGTTTAATATATTTTCATATTTCAACTTCAGACGTACAATTGAAATATTAAATCTTATTTTAAGTAAACAAGAATGTCTAATTATTGTATTTGCTAGCTATGCTACAGCTGTCTTGTATAATTCCTGTTTACGAGCTTTCTCAAGGTTACATTAAGCTCCCCTTTCCCGTCTAGCTTTCTTGCTTGAAAATAATATACTGAGTTAATAACGAATCATAAATTACTACAGTGTGTTTCAGGAATTATTGTCAATTAATATATGTTATTAAATCGATATAGGAAAGATGAATCAATCTTTGCCTCTCATGGGCCTGGGCAAAGAATTATAAATAGCACTGACAGTTATGATCTGGATGCTACTATAAGTATAACTAAATATATGAGTAAATTCTCTATAGGTCAGTGCAGAAATGGTAAAATAATGTAATATCTGTAGACCAGGCGGCACACACATAAATAATAATGTAAAGTAAAATTAACAAATAAAATTGCTCTGTTACAGTGAGGGACAGATTGAAAATAGACAAAATTAATGTCATGTATCTGCATTGCTTAGAACCAGAAACACAAAAAGTGCAGTGGATGACACACACATTTTTACATTGTGGATGTTTTGTGAAATTATTATTACCTGCATATCTTAAATCCAACACGTAGGCTTGAAATTCAGGGTATGGTGGTCTCCCAGTTGTGGAATTCCAGATCCTATCAACAGGATTTTCAAAAGCTTCCTTTAGAGTAATGTTGTGTTCTTCTACAATAAAGATAAATAACACATTTAAAAAGAATGTCTTAATATTATTATGAAATATTGAAATGGAATGAAGAAAAATGTATTCATGTGACAAACAAATAATTATCTAAAATAACAATATTTATGTTATTGTACAAATTAACATAAAATAATAATTTGGCAAAATGTTGAGAAAATAATAACAATGGGAGAAAAGGAATAATTACACTGGACAACATGGTGTTTGTCTCATGAGTACCAGTAGTTGTACTTAATGCAGTTTTTTATCGTGTTTTCAAATATGTATTCGGAATGTCTCCATCACCCACAGTTTTTTATTTAAATTTCAATTAATAATTATTTTTTTAATAAACGTTTTTTCATGGTGAAATTAAATGTTTCTTATCTCTCCTCATATAAATCTCTTAAGTTGATCGCGATTTCGAGAGTATAACTGTCTCATCCTCAGAACTTTCTTGGCGACTGGTGTTATGTCGATCGGATCTGAGGATGAGATAATTATAGTCTCGAAATAAGACAAACAATGTATATATTAAATTTGGGAATTTTTAACATTATGAGGTTCAATTCATAAGAATTAAATGAAGCGTGATTTCTTCTTACCTCATACTTCTATGTTCCTTTAAACATAGCACTGCAGTATCAGCGACTCCTTGTCACCATCGTCACCTGTTTTCACGACTGTCAATTTTTTCTTTTGTCAAACTGCCATCTGATGTTCTTTTTAAGGAATTATCTTCTAAACTACCATCAGGTGTTCTTTTTAATGAATCATTTTCTAAACTGCCATCTGTTGTATTTTTGAAGAACTTTGTAATCAAGCTCGGTTCGTCTGGAATTTCATGGTTCTAGTATTTTTTTTTTTGAATATTTGGGAAAAAATATATATTCAAGAAAACCATACTAGAACCATGAACTTCGAAATTCCAGACGAACCGAGCTTGATTACAAAGTTCTTCAAAAATACAACAGATGGCAGTTTAGAAAATGATTCATTAAAAAGAACACCAGATGGCAGTTTAGAAAATAATTCCTTAAAAAGAACATCAGATGGCAGTTTAGATAATTATCCAGGGATTAGTTAACTAATCCCTGAATTATCAACAAAAGAAAAAATTGACAGTCGTGAAAACAACTGACGATGGTAACAAGGAGTCGCCGATACTGCAGTGCTGTGTTTATAGGAACATAGAAGTATGAGGAAATAATTGTAATTCATTTAATTCTTATAAGACAAATAACTTACTTAATTTTGATTCCCATTTATTCCATTGGCTGTTAGACACAAGATTTGGGTCAGCTCCCACAACTGTTTTAGATGGCAGAGCTTGAACAAGCCATTCTGTTACCGAGGGTTCTCCTGGCTGTCCCATGCGAATTAAACTCCAGTCACATGACAGTTGTCTCTCTGCTTGTATGAAGTATCGTCCATCTGTCCACAAGGCTGCTTCTTCATTTGTTATCACTACAGTAGCTTCACTTCCTGTGAAACCTGATATATATTCGTATCGGCGATCATGTCTTGCTGTATATTCACTCTGTATAATTTGAAAATTTTAAATTATTCAATTATCAATTTTGTCAAAAGAATGCCAGAGCAAAGATTGCCTAAAATTGTTATGGAATGGATCCCAATGGAAAGGAGAGAGAGGAAGACCGAAGGAAACTTTGATAGAAGGAGTACAAGCAGCTATGAATATCAGAGGAGTGGAGGAAGATCAATGGATGGACTGAGAGGAATGGCGTTTGGTTTCCGGAAGCGGCGGCGGCAGCTGCTATGATACCGGATGATTATGATGATGATCAATTTTGACAGAATTAGATGCTTCTGCTTTTGGCCGTTAAAAAGGTTTATTTTTGGGAAAAAGCAAAGGATATCAAGATTCCAAAGAATTTGGTACAAAGAAATCAAGATATGGATGAAAGGTATTAGATAAAATTCAAAATGAGGGAATAAAAATGGTTTGACACCTAATGAAGATGCTACAACCATGATGACCTAAAAAATTGTAATTGCCATCTGTTGGAAGACGTATTCGAGGAAGGCCAAGAAGATCAGGTATCAAACTTAATGAAGTTGTTTCTGAGAACGGACTTCAAGAAGAAGATACCTTTGATTGAGAAGGATGGAAAATGGGAAAGTGGCTTCTGATACATCTAGAAATTGATCAAGCAAAGTGAATTGTAAGTCAAAGTGTGAAGTTAGGTGTGAAATATACACTGATGTTTCTAATAAGATCACAAGATGTAGGATGTTACATGACCTCACCACAAACTTTTGTGGATGATAGACTATTCAGAGAGGATTTTTTTGTTAAGGGACATTTGGCAAATCATCTGGAGCGAACCTTCGTACCACATGACCCTCCAAATAACCCGCAATTTACAAGGGAAACAGAAACAATGGTCCAAGAATTTCTAAATAGAATACCCTGTAAACAAATCAGGAAAACAAACGTTTCCGAAGTCAAATGGCTAATAAATCATCTTCCCGATAGAAAAGCACCTGGCCCTGATGGCATACAAAACATAGTGCTAAAACAATTGTCCAACATCGGACATGCATTTTTAGCAAAAATATTAAATGCCATATTCGAGATGAAGTATTTCCCAAAAAAACATAGAAAACTGGGTATATAATATTATTCTCCAAACCTGGAAAAAACCCTAGAGAACCAGGAAATTATCGCCCGATGACATTATTAAACATAATGAGTAAGGTAACTGAAAAAAAAATATATGTAAGCGCCTTAATCACAATCTAAAACAATTAAATGTAATTTGGGAAGAACAGAACGGATTCCGTCTGAAACACAGCACAGTAACCCAGCTAATGAGACTCGTTGAACATATCACTAGAGGGTTCAACGAATTGAATTATACTTAGATATAAAACAAGCCTTTGACAGAGTATGGCATCACGGTCTACTACGGAAAATGATCGAAACAGGATTAGATGACGAAATAATTCAGTTAATAGCTAAATACGAGTATATAAACAACAGGCAATTCGAAGTTGCTTTTCATAACTCAAAATCCGCCCTGCGGCCCATCTAAATATCCCCAACATATTATAATATATTGTTGGGCTTTTGGGGTTTCATAGTCTGCAAAAAGACTCAGAAAGTCTCACCTTATATGTATACATTAGTTGGGAATTCCCACTCTGTGAAGTTATTAAAGATATTCTATATATTCCAACACCACCGCAACCCATTACAATATAATTTATGAGTTCTGAATATTGGCCAAGATGCAACCAAGACCAAGATTTTTCTTTGTGGCTTTGTTAAAAACATGATGAATGAAATTCGAGCTGTCACTGTAGCTCAGAAGATAGCCTGAATCAATGATTCAGTTCACCATATCAAACAGAATCCTGCCATACCCGATAGAGTTGCAGACTTGTTTCTGTTAAAGGTATCAAGCATGTAATGAGGCACATGGTAGTCTGTTTGAACACACATTGTTAACTGTCAGAACAAGTCTTTTAATAAAATATATTCTGCGTACAATTGTTATTATCCAATATCTAAACCACATGGGTGAGCATCTTGACCAATGCACAGAACTAAGAGGCATGTTGAAGTATACTGTGATGTGTCATAATAACGACAGCTGAATTTCGCGGGCAAAGGCGAGGATAATGGTCTCGCATTGGTCGGAATAGATTTTCTGGTTGCCGACTCACGAGTCGAAAGACTCGCGCATACCACCGAAATGTCTGGGTTGTCATTCCAGAGGTCTCTACGAGTCTTTGTTTTCCTCATTCGGGAAACATCGGTGTCGAGAAGGTTCCATTCGTAAGTCTCGACTTTGGGTCTAGAAATTTAAGACTTCCTCCCTATATAATCTGTGGTGAAGACGGAAACCAGTTAAATTAAAAAAAAAATTAGGTAAGTGATACAATTTTACCTAAATGAATATATCTCATAGTGTGAATTTCTAAAATAAGTAAAGCAAATTTGTTTAGACATTTGTGTGATATTTAATGAGCTGGATTTGCCTAAAACAAAGATAAAAACCTAAGTATTCATTGTGTCATTATTTACTCTGGAGTTTTTAGGGAACATTAAAACAAATGCAAAATTAGTTTGAAATTCGATTAACACCCCTTTATCACCAAACTCCCTGAAAGGTCCTAAGTAGTATGATTTTGCTTTTTGTTGGTGTCTTAATATTCTATAACAAATACGATACAACTGGGTATAATTAATGTGCATTTTTTTCCTTCCTCTTAAAAAATCATAATTTTGCAGTTTTGCCACCATTTTTTTAAAGTTACAATATATCATAGGAGATTATGGTGGCCAAATTGTATTTTCAAACTAGTTGGGCCTCAGGAAAAACCCCAAAAGAAACTCACCCAGTATTAAAAACCGTATGTTACGGACTATAAGACGCTACGGACTATATTAAAAAAAAACATTTTTACCATTTTTATTATTAGATTGCAAAGCCAGACTAAAAAAAGTCTTGGTTTATAAAACCGTTCTGATCTTTAAAATCCGTGTAAATCGTCATTTGAACTTCCTTCTTATTCTTCATCTTCTTCCTCTTCGTAGTCATCGTTGTCCTCTTCATATATACGATGGTCTTCACTGCCATCGAGAGCGTTACTTACGCCGCACTTCTTGAAAGATTTGAAAATAATGTCTTCTCTCACTCTAGACCACGACTTTTTTATGCACTGACACACTTGTTTGATTGTATGTCGTTTCAAAGCTCCCTTCGGCGTGAATTCATGTTGAATTTCATCCATTATCCATTTGTTTAAGTTCGCTGGCATCGTAGACTGCAATGACACATCATAGGCTAGACAGAGTTTTGGGTTTGTGATGGCGAGATGGGAGGGAGACAATGTTAGCAAGCTTGTGAATCCCCGCAACTCATGTTCATCGCATCGGTGCACTGCTGCTGCCAGTTGAATCCAATGTTGCCAGATAGAGATAATTCCCGCGGCATCGAATGTGTGGCCATTTTTAAGACTGGCGGGAATTTTGAATCAAACGCTGGACTTTTTATATTAATTTCGAAATAAGACGACCTTAATTTTGGAGGCAACTTTTCGAAGAAAAAAGTGCGTCTTATAGTCCGTAAAATACGGTATGTATTTGAGGTGACAACATTGCCTGAGACCACAGCTTTATTTCATGTGGCACATAAACAACAATCGGCCGCGGTGGACTAGTGGTTATGCTCCTTGCCTCTGGTCCCGAGAGTTCAAACCCGGCCGGGGTCGATGGATTTTTTAGGACGGAAAAATCCAAGGGGCAAGTCCTCCGGGAGGGACTTTAAGCCGTGGGTCCCGAGTCTGAAGATTTTCAGGCTCGTAAAAAATCCTTAAGCCTGAATGAAAAGGCAAAATTTACCTAATTTTCCCGTCCTAGTGCTACCTTGGTTTCCTAGATGTCAGTATGAGGCGGAACGCTGACCACGGACCACTCAAAATGACATCTATACGAAAACAAGTGTAACTAAATTAGTATGGTTCAAATTGTTTCCTGTAGGGGGAGAGCGCCTAAATCTCTGTAAAGGGAAAACATAGGCATACAATATAATACAATACATAAACAACACTTACCTGATGCCTGTCATCCTTAGTGATAATGAAGGCATCTAGATTCATAACACTAAGACGCTGTCTTAATTCTGCAAGTTGGTACGAGGTGTTGGCTCGACTTGTTGGTTGCGTGTGGAGATGCGATGGGCACTTACTTCTGTTCACAATGATGCTTAAACAACATCTTGTCCATAACGCCACTGCTGCAAAGAAAAATTCAATATAGTCGAGGAAGATAAAATATAAGTATTGTTTATTTAATTTATTTAGTATGTGGAAAGGAGATTACGAGTATTTGAGAATAAAGTTTTTAGGAAACGTTTTGGACCAAAGAGATGAACAGACTCGGTACACAATCCGGAAAATATAACTTGTTGGAGGCAAAGAGGGGGTTGAGATGTAAAAATAATAGAAAAAGACATATTAGTGACAAGTCCGTAGTTAACGGGATTGTTAATTTGATTGGCGAAAGTCTCAAGGTCGTTCAAGGCCACGTTTAATCTCCTAGCGCCCCTAAAGATGGTGAAAAGGGATGAAAAATGTCAAATGTGGCCAAGATTAGTGTCGGATCTATAGTTTTCGCGGTTGCTAAAATCATACTTTCGGCCCCGCGTTACACAAGGATAACAGAGATGCATGAGGCCACGAAGATACCATATATTGATACTATCATAACGGAAAGGGTCACCACCATGTTTCAAAACATAAATGATCATGAAAACGCAATATAGGACACCTTCCGCAATGGCGTACTACACATAGAAACATATTCGATGAAATAAACCAGCCACAGTACTCAGTTTGAAGTAACCAAGGTCAGAAAGGTTAGTGCAGAGTGGCGTGGCTCATTCCGGTCCTGAATCGAGCCGAGCTCTTCAGAGACACGGATTCTGATGCCCCAATTCGCTTTGGCAATAAACATCCATATTAAATCACATATTACATGATTCACTAAAATAAATCCCTGTAAAATCGCCGTGTAGGCAAGGGCCAACCAGCTAACCCCAATACTGAATACACACGCGAATTCGCCGACAAGGGACAAACAAAAGTCACAGAAAAAGGCACACTGGATAGCACCAATAGCTGTCAACAAGAGAGAGAGAGAGAGAGAGAGAGAGAGAGAGAGAGAGAGAGAGAGAGAGAGAGAGAGAGAGAGAGAGAGAGAGAGAGAGAGAGCGGTTGCTAAGCTGACTGGGACAAGAAGATTATGATAAATATATACTCGTGCAACACAGGGTAATTAGCTAGTCATTTAGAAAATTGTACATTTTTACACGCTTTATATTAGCTTGACGGAATCTTTCAACGCGATTTTCACCCACTTAAATTCATTGGATCGACCTGAAACTTTGTATACTTGTAAAGGACTAATGACAATACAATAATTTCATACTTTCCCCCCCCAAAATCCTGCCTAGAATCATCACAAAATAAAAAAAGGTGTGTGTGTAATTATGTAACGGAATCTTTCAACACAATTTTCACCCACTTAAAATCACTGGATCGACTTGAAACTTTGTATACTTGTAAAGGACCAATGACAATACAATAATTTCATAAATGTTTCTAAAATCGTGGCCAGAATCGGCAGAAAATCAAAATAATAAAAACCGATATAATAGGTTGCGGACTTATCAACTTCTTATTCAATCGCTGTAAGAGCTCAGTTGGTAGAGCGGTGGACTGTAGTGGTATATAATTTCAGTAATCCCGTAGGTCGCTGGTTCAAATCCAGCCCGGAGGACTTTTTTTTTTACTAGAGTATTACTTTTAGCTCATACTACAATAGTATCGAATTTAAACATATTTACATTTTTAACTTATTCTGCAAAATATTAAAAATAAGAAATAAATAATCATTTAAAAAAACTAAAACAACGCGCTTTATTAGAAAACCGAACTAAAAAATGAAAAATAAGTTTAATTTCCAACACGCTTGGGATAAAATTAAAGTGATCAAGAAAAAAATCATCTCCAACACATCTAGAATAAAACTAGAGTTATCTACAAAACGAAATAATTTTACCATCAAAAGCGTGGGGTGCTCTATATCAATTAATATATTTGATAGTAAACAGATATTGGTAAAAGTAAAGTCTCTAAGAAGAAAATGTAAAAATCATAAAAATCACCCCACGCTTTTGATGGTAAAATTATTATTTTTTTTGTAGATAACTCTAGTTTTATTCTAGATGTGTTGGAGATGATTTTTTTGTTGACCACTTTAAATTTATCCCAAGCGTGTTGGAAATTAAAATTATGTTTCATTTTTTAGTTCGGTTTTCTAATAAAGCGTGTTGTTTTAGTTTTTTAAACTATTATTTATTTAAACATTAACATGAACTGAACAATCAGCATTCCTTAATGTTATAAGACTAATTCTTAGAACTCTGTTGAATTGAAACATGTTCTTTGTATTGTGGTTGAGTTATTTGATTGAGAAATTAAAAAGTACAAAACATTGTGATTGACTTTTGAAAGTAACGCAAATTGACATCACCGCAAACAAGAATAAAGTAGGTCTAGATTAATGCAATAGTCGGTTAACAACACGTATTGTGGTGTTGGTTTCAAGTTTCAAATATCATTCTTTGTGACTCGCCGCACCGAGAAAGAAAGGCTAAAAAAAATGAGTATATTGAAAAATGGTGACACAAAACCTTGATCATAAGTAATGCCACGATAAGTGAGGAGTGAATTTATCTAGAGAATTTGGAAATCACTCGTGGCATTTTTTAGGACTATTTAACGAATAAAATTAAGATGTTTACTCACAAATCATTGTTTAAATATAGTTATTTTAAAATATTTATATATTTAATGTAAACGGCGATGTTTGAAAACAAATGAGAAACGATTGGTACGCTTCATTTGCTTCTTCTTTTGTTGGTCACTGCAACCAGATCATATTATTTATTGCCAAATGAACGCAATATTGTAAAAATGCACTCTAGTGGAGAAAAAATGAAACACACCAAACTGTATATTAATTCATTTCTGATCTCCTATGATGTAAATATGACAATTATATTTTTCTGGAATGTTATTACCTGGGAAAAAAATAAATTTAAGAAAGTGCAAACAGTGGTTTCCTTTTTTTGGTGATCTAATCAATTATAGAATCTGGTAGCCGTATTTCTTAGTGAGTCAGTCACTGCAAAATAATGCTATGACCTATTCAGAATATTAAAAAGGAGGTGCTTTCTTTATTATGATAAACTTTAGTTAGTAAATTGTAGGCGAAACACGACTGTGATTGGTTGTAAATAAAAACAAAACATTGTAACGTGATTAGTCATTGACTCCCATTTGGGGCATGAGTTAAATATTGTGGTTAACAACAAGCAGATACATATTGCTGTGTTGATTTCAAGTTTCAAATATCGTTCTTTGTGGCTCGCCGCACCGAGAAAGAAAGGCGAAAAAAAAAGACGAGTATATTGCAAAATGGTGACACAAGACCTTGATCGAAATAAAGACACGCCCTCACTGCATTCAGATACCCAAAAACAATTTACCTCTTTACCTCAAATCCACATGCGGTAAATAAAAGTGGCAACAATATAAAAGGCGACGCATTCGTGAATGACATAAAACACTTTGAAGAAATATTCTTTCGCAAATAAAATTAAATATATATATTTAAACTTAAAATTGTTAACAATATTTGATATTTTTCTTCTTCCTTTCCTATAGTTTAACCCGTCCTTTCATAGGTAGGCCTATACAGGGTGGTCTAAAATTCCCCTTATAAACTTCTAGGACTAGTAGAGGTGACCGAGTTGATAACACTGAGCAACAAAAAAGAAACTTTTTTTTTTTGTCTCAGAGAGAAAAATATGTGATTCTAATAGTATTTTTTCTCCTGAATTCAAATATGATATCGGTTTTTCTCCATCACACAAGGTTTCCGAGAGACAGGAATTTATAATTTCAAATACTTTAATATTTTCTACATTCGTAACTACACAATATTCGAACATTCGGACTCACCTAGAAATTAAGAAATTACGATTTTCTGCTATATTTCGCCTGTGGAGCATCCATCTTGATAGTCCAACAATAATCGGCCAGCATATTAGGATTCCATTTGCCTTGATATATCTTTTCCATAGCTGAAATCTCCTGAGTTAGCTCATTTGGTTTTATTTTACAATGGACAAATGGACAAAAAAACGCTTATTAAAAATAATTATTTAAATCCGTTAATTGAAATTTAAAAACAGAACTGTGGGAGATGGAGAAATTCCGAATACATATTTGAAAACACGATAAAAACTGCATTAAGTACAACTATTGGTACTCATGAGACAAAAATCATGTTGAACAGTGTAATATTTAAAATTGGAAACCATGTCTGGAAACTTACCGTTTCCGTGCTACAGCCGTTTGAAAACAAGTCTTTAACGCGACCACTTTTACTTCTTCTTCTTCTTCTTTACGGTTTAGGCTTCTTTACTAGCCTGTTCTGGCTCCAAATTGCTGCTCTTTCCATCTTTTCCTTGGTCTTCCCAAACTTCTTCCTCGTGGTGAATAGTTGTATGCAAACTTTCCAGTTTGTTGCGTATTTTTCTATTGTTGTGTTTAATTCCTCTATTTTTAGTTGTCTTATTCCTGTGTTGTGTTTTTTCTCTGTTCTTTGATATCCTGCTATTGGTTTGAGGAATCTCATTTCTGCAGCTTGTATTCTGGCAGATTGTTGTGTTGTCACTGTCCATGTTTCGGATCTATAAGTAATAATAGGCACTGCCATTGTCTTGTATAATTTCATTATAGAGTCTTTCCTGGCTTTATTTTTCAAAGTTCTTTTTAGTGTTCCTGTTATATAATTAAACTCATTTAGTTTGTTATTTATATCTGTTTCCGCTGTGTATGATATTTCGCAACCTGGGAAGTTATATCTTACCACTTGTTCTATTGGTTTATTTTCTAATATTATCTTTGTCCGAACTGGATGAGCGCCCTTGAAGGCCATTGTTTTTTATTTTTGTGAGGATATTTCCATGTATTTTTTTGATATTTAATTTAGTTTATATAGCGCGACCACTTTTATAAGTAATTTATTACGAGGCGTGACACAGTGAATGTGTTTTGGTAAACGCGCTCTATCACGCCTGGTGTATCTGCAATCTCTCCTGCAGCGACCACAACTCGTGCTACCAGAACCAAATCTTCTTCTGTCTCTACAGGAATACGATAAAGCAAACTCTTCATACGACCCCAGAGGAAAAAGTCCAATGGAGTCAAATCCGGTGATCATGAAGGCCATGCAATTGGACCACCTCGGCCTATCCATCTTTGTTCGAATCATAGGTCCAGATGTTCCCGAACATGAAGTGAAAAGTGCAGGCAATGCTGTTTTCGTCGGTTGTAATGGAAACGGTGAGCTTTCGGACGTGGTTTCCAATTCTAAATATTATAAACTCAGTCCCTCTACAAGTCCTAGAAGTTTGTAAAGGGACTTTTAGAGCACCCTGTATTTACGACCCCCTCCCCAGTCTCTCAAGCATTACAAGAGAGCATTTTAAACTCTATCACAAACATACATTTTGACCAATTGCAATTTAGATATATTCCAATGCAAATTCTAACCCCTCTCCATTACAAAAAAAACTTTACAAGTAGGTCTACAATGTAAGTCTAAGGATCCACTATATATTGTATAAACTTAATCACTATTCCAAAGGAATATTTACGGAGAGTCTTCCCGGATGAGTAATCAGCTCTTGTCAAGGCCATCTCCAAGACAACACCAATATTTACTAGACACGTCATTCACGCATATATTCACACCAATAAATGTGAATGTGATAGGGTGATTATGATGGCAGATTGTATTCTGGGTTTATTTTTGCCTTAACCTTAAAGTTTTCCTATATTTGTCTTATAGATGAGGAAATTCCAGAAAAAACTTCACTGAGAAAACTTGTCCCGACCGAAGATCGAACTCGTGTCCGCTGCGTCAGCGGAAACGACGTTACTCCGAGACACAACAATGGACTAACAATATAATTAAAATAATAAATTCAAATTTTCTTTTAAAAAACAAAATTTCTGATTATAAGTCAAGATGGATGCAACATGTTCATCGAATGGAAGATCACAGGATACCCAAACAAATGTTAAGATATCAACCTGCAGGAAGAAGAAGACCAGGACGTCCACTCAAAAGATTGCTAGATGGTGTTTCTCTTGAGGCCGAAACAGGTCAACAAATGACCTAAATACACTATGATGATGAAATTCAAAAATGTCTCTCTTTACCTTAAAAACAAAATTATCTGTTCATTATTTGTTATATAGGCCCTACAACATATTTGTTCGAGAGTTCAGTCTCTGCAAAATAATGCTCTCACCTTGTACCGAAATAACTTTTTCGGTACGTAACAACTACGTTATCGTGTCTTCCCTCTGCAGTGATGTTCTAGAACAGTGCCAAATCCCCGTCTTCGTTGTCCTCTCTCCTATGTACCTCCCCCTACTTTCCTTCTGCGCTGTGTGTGACTGCGCGACTTCCCTTCGTTATCAAAAGCCTCAAATAAGCTGTGCAAGCGAGTATCAGGGTCATCACTTTAGTGTCGTCATGGTCAGGTCGACTGTAGCTCGAGTGAGCTGTTTAGATTCAATAGTCTCTCAAGCCAGGGTAGGGCAACCGGACTGTGGACCCTAGCCCTCGGCTGGACTCGAGAGTGAGTTTATGTATGCTTAAATATTATTGTTTTTTTTCGAATTATTGATGACCGAGTTTGTTAATTGATATTATTTCATTCATATATTTTCTTTCAAATTATATAATGGTCATGAAGATAATTTTTTGTTAAATTAATTGTATTTCAATGATCTGACTCAAGATTTTCATTAAAAGTTATTTTTAGTTAACGTATGTTTACTAATTGTGTAGCTAGTCATGATATTTGCTGTTTCGTATTGATATATATTCTAAAGCTTTCTCAAGCCAAGTCAATTCCCTTTTTCCTTCTAGCTTCCACGATTATAATACTGTTTAGAAATCAGTACTATATGTTAAGTATTTACTAAGGAAAGGTGGATTAATCTTTGCCTTCTATGGGCCCGGGCAAAGGAATGTTATAAAAAGGTAGGATCGCGGGGCAACCTGTTCAGAATATTACAAAAGAGGAGCTGTTTTATTTTGGTAAACAGAATCCGATAAATATCGAGGTGAAACACTACTGTCATTGCTTGTAAAGCAAAATTCATTGAAACGTGATTGGTCATTGACTTCCATTTGGGGCACGAGTTAAGTAGTCTTAACCATTTGGCTACCGCGCGGGACAATGTCTGAGTAAGCTTACAGAGAAATAGAAATTTTAGTGGAAATCTTGATACCAGGAGATACAACAGTGGCTGTAACATCAATCATAACAAGAATAATATTTACACTTCGTTTCCAAATCTCGACACGGTTCTTTAATTTCTAGTTGAAAATGTTCCAATGTAAATATACTAGTAAAAATAATATATCCAAGAATACTAACATATTTGATCTGTGCATATTTGATCCACCACATGTTAAAAGAACATCTGGAATAATACATTTAAACGCCAATCTATCTCTTTTAAGAGCAGATATATTAAGTTAGGAGGAAAAAGATAACTTCGGAATTTTGTGAGTTGGTTTTGTGATGGGTGAAATTTCTATTTTCTATATTTTTTTAGCCATATATATTACGTGTCACGTTGTTTGTCCGCGATGGAATCCTAAACTACTGAACCGATTTTAATAAAATTTTGCACACTGTGTGCAGTTTGATCCAACTTGAGACTTAGGGTAGTTTATAACTATATTTATAGTCGCATTATTTTTTATTGCAAATTATTTGTCTATTATTTAACAAAGAGTTATAATTATCTGTGAATTCCATACGATTCTAACAGATGGCCGTGTAATTATCTGTGAGTTCCATACGATTCTATCAGATGGCGGTGTAAGGTAATTGGTTTA
This sequence comes from Diploptera punctata, assembly GCA_030220185.1. Classification (NCBI taxonomy): domain Eukaryota; kingdom Metazoa; phylum Arthropoda; class Insecta; order Blattodea; family Blaberidae; genus Diploptera; species Diploptera punctata. The sequence continues at coordinate 1,031,498 of JASPKZ010000446.1, forward strand.
TTATTTAACAAAGAGAGATCCAGATGGCTGTGCTTTTTGTTGCAACTGCGAATTTCAATTGAATTACAAATATTGATTATTTCATAATTTAAGTGTGTTCAATGTTTATTTTATTTTCAATATTATTAATTTCGTGTGTAAGTATTAGTTTTAAGTAATCTGGCTGAAAGACAGCAACTTAATTCATATTTTTAACGTATACCTTAGCCACAGCAACGCGTGTCCGGGACTTCTATAGTCGGTTCCAGATGTCTACGGAGCAGATGTAAACAGCGGTTGTAACGGCGAAAAAGCGCGCTTCACAAGCGGATAAACCTTACGAGTACATCGACAGGTAATTACGGTTTCATAACATATTTGTTTAACAACAATGAAATGCAATACTGACAATAATAATGAAATTAATAATGATAATAATAACAACAATAATAATCCATCCATAGTAATTCTGCCCGAAGGCAGGCCCTTCACTGCAATCATAGCATTTTCATGCTATGCTTGCAGCTTTACTAGGGAATTGTGTAGGTGTGGTAGCTTCCCGTTTCTTTCCACACCGGTGAAGGATGATTATGATAATGATAATGGTAAGGATGATAATGATAAGGATGATGGCCATATGATTTCGGGGACCGTTTCGGCCTTAAAGTTTTCCTGACATTTGTCTTACAGGCGAGGAAAAACCCCGATAAAAACCTCACCCAGAAAAACTGCCCCGACCGGGGATCGAACCCGGGCCCGCTGCGTGACAAGCAGTACGCTACTTCGAGACCACAGAGGTGGACAATATATAATAATAATAATAATAATAATAATAACAATAATAATAATAATAACAATAATAATAATAATAACAATAACAATAATAATATAATAACAATAATAATAACAATAATAATAACAATAATAATATAATAGTAATACTAATACTATTACTAATAATAAAAAATGCTAATACGAATACTAATAATGAATAACAATAATAATAATATTAATAAATAATAATAAATACCAATAATAATAAATAATACTAATATTAATAATAAATACCTATAATGATAATCTCTAATCGCCGTGTGAGGGTTCTCCTTCAATAATGTTTTATAAACGTTTATAATCGTCTGTATTTTTCCCGAAGGAAATCCTTTCCTCTGTTTATGTTTTCCTACAAGAAGTTTCCATGCACCTCCTTCACATTCCCCATTCGTGCCACATGTCCTGCCTATCGCATTTTTCGATACTTAACTGTTCTTATTATATCTGGCTTCCTATAAAGACCATGTAGTTCACTGTTATGCAGTGTTCTCCATTCAACTGTCTATTCATCTCTCTTTGGTCCAAAAATTGTCCTAAGAACTTTATTCTCAAATACTCGTAATCTCCTTTCTTCCCATGAAGTAAGAGTCCGTGTTTCGCATCCACATAATATAACTGGTAGAATAATAGTTTTATATTTTTTCATATTTATATTTTTTTAAAGGAGTTGGGACAAGTGTCTCTGACTTATATCGTAACATTGTGAATAATGCTGATGTGGGATTTCCCACCAGACACTTGCAATGCAACCAATGACGCGCCAGCATTTTAAATGAAGGGGAGAGCTGGCTTACTGCTTTGCTGCGAAGACATCTGGAATATGGTATAGGTGAATTATATATTTGTAACTTATTTTTCCTGGTTATATATAAGGCCTCAAGTGTGTACAGTGTAGTTAGCATGACTGTACAAGAGACAAGTTCTCACTGCTTGTTGCTTATTTTTGCTGACACCTTTGCTCTAAGTTAGTGTTTTACACTACATTATTTTGGCAGGAGTTCATTTTGTCGAGTTGTCTTACGTATTCAACACGAATTTAATTCTGGTTCGAATCATCTGCCTGTATTCACTCTTGTATTTTTAAACATTTACTATTCTTACAGTCATTTTCATATTGGTTGTTTTATAAATGCATTTATTTACGAGCTACTGAGGTGTATTTTTATTTAAGTACCCGGAGTTGGCGCAAATCTGCATTATTTTAGCAAGTCGCTCAGAAGGTGGGAGTTAAGAGACAGTACGTCAATTTTATAGTTCACCTAATTTTACTTTTTGCTTCACCCACAGTACTATTGGGCGAAGAGATGCTAAAGACGAACACGCGCACACTATTGAATATCACTAAGAAATTGGGACTGGAAGTAAATACCAAAAAACTAAATATATGGTCACACAAGAAAATAGAGCATATAATGAAAATGGACAGCTAATGACAAATGAGGAAATTTTGAGGATGTGGCTGAATTCAAACACCCATAAATACTAAGACTAGAGGACAACACGCACACACTATTGAGTAACACTAAGGACTTTATATTGTTAGTCCATTGCTGTGTCTCGGAGTAACGTCGTTTCCTCATACGCAGCGGGCACGGGTTCGATAAGAGTTAATGGTAAATCCAGAAAATTGGATCAACTTTGGTACATTTCTGGACAAAACGCGGAAAATAAGAACAACTCTCATTCATGAATAAATATATGTTATCAAAATGTAATACCATTAATTCTTAATAATTCTACATAACTTAATTAATGTATAATGCTATTGTATAATTATATAATTGTAATATTATTGTGTTTTCTTTATGTAATTGTAATATTATTGTTTTCTTTTTGTTTTTCTTTATATGTGAGTCGTGAATTTATCGATAATTTGGAAATCACTCGTGGCATTATTTTTGACTATTTAACTCATGCCCCAAATGGGAGTCAATGACCAATCACGTTTCAATTATTTCTGTTTTACAACCAATTACAGTCGTGTTTCACCAAATATTTATCAATATTAAATTTACCATATTAAATAAAGCTCCTTCTTTTTAATATTCTGAACAGGTCTGACCATTATTTTGTAGTGACCGGCTCTGTTAAGAAATACTGCTACCAGATTGTATATATAATGCATGGATGTCAACACATAGCGCTTGCAGGAGTTAATATAGAAACATTTGTAGCAATTGATTATACCACCAAAAAAAGAAACCACTGTTTACACTTTCTTAAATGTATTTTTTCCCAGGTAATAAACCAGAAAAATAAAATTGTCATATTTACACCATACCACATCAGAAATGAATTAATATACAGTTTGATGTGTTTTATTTTTTCTCCACTAGAGAGCATTCTTACGATATTGCGTTCCTTTGGCAATAAATAGTATGATCTGGTTGCAGTGATAAACAAAAGAAGCAGTAGAAGCGTACCTATCGTTTCTCATTTGTTTTCAAACATCGCCTTTTACATTAAATATATAAATATTTTAAAATAACTATAGTTAAATAATGATTTTGAGTAAACAGCTTAATTTTATTCGTTAAATAGTCCTAACAAATGCCACTCTTGATTTCCAAATTCTCTAGATAAATTCACTCCTCACTTCGTGAGTCGTGAATTTATCGATAATTTGGAAATCACTCGTGGCATTACTTATGATAAATCTCTGTTCCACTCTGCAGACTGTAATAACAGGAAACTACAAATGAATTTTATGGAGCCAATAAAATGCCTCGGGGAGTTAGTTTTGTGGTCACATTCACTTGAGATCTGACATTTTGAGTAAACGCCTGTAAGAAAGTGAAAGACCTCATTCTATCACGTGTACTGTATATTTATGTTCTTATGAATATACGAGTTACGAAAATACTTCAGCATTACTTCCTGAAATATGGAAATATGCATCAACATTTCCACATTGATTATTTAGTCTACGTAAATCTTGAAAAATGATACTGTATGTTTACAGACCAGAGCCAAGAATACATTTTTTCTTCAAAATCAACATTATTTCAAATTCTATTCTTAGTCTCAGGTTTAGCGAATAAATAAATATTATTAACTTTCTGTTTGCTATTATGTATTACAGAGACTCTTGACCTCCCAATTTCTTTCAAAAAACGTTAAACTGAAAGCATATAAAACTATTATTCTACCAGTTATATTATATGGATGCGAAACATGGACTCTTACCTTAAGGGAGGAAAGGAGATTACGAGTATTTGAGAATAAAGTTCTTACGAACATTTTTGGACCAAAGAGTGATGAACAAAAGGTGAATGGAGAAGACTTTTTAACAGTGAACTACATGGTCTTTATAGGAAGCCAGATATAATAAGAACAGTTAAGTCTCGTAGACTGCAATGGGCAAGAGATGTGGCACGAATGGGGAATGAAAGACGTGAATGGAAGTTTCTTGTAGGAAAATCAAAGGGAAAACGCCCAGTTGGTAGACCAAGAATGAGGTGAGAGAATAACATTAACTACGGTTTGAGGGAAGTAGATTATACAGGGAATGATTGGAAAACATTAGCTCAGGATAGGAATGTATGGAGAGCTTATGTCCGCGCGGCCATGAACCTACGGGTTCGGTAGTGCCAGTGAGTAAGTAAGTAAGTGAGTATTATTCTACCAGTTATATTATATGGGTGCGAAACATGGACTCTTACTTTAAGGGAGGAAAGGAGATTACGAATATTTGAGAATAAAGTTCTTAGGAAAATTTTTGGACCAAAGAGAGATGAACAGACAGGTGAATGGAGAAGACTACATAACAATGAACTACATGGTCTTTATAGGAAGCCAGATATAATGAGAACAGTAAAGTCTCGTAGACTGCGATGGGCAGTACATGCGGCACGAATGGGGAATGAAAGACGTGCATGGAAGTTTCTTGTAGGAAAATCAAAGGGAAAACGCCCAGTTGGTAGACCAAGAATGAGGTGAGAGAATAACATTAACTATGATTTGAGGGAAGTAGATTATACAGGGAATGATAGGAAAATATTAGCTCAGGATAGGGATGTATGGAGAGCTTATGTCCGCGCGACCAAGAACCTATGGGTTTTTTTTATTCTATTCGCTCATTTTAGGCATTTTTAGGCTTACATGTCACACGCAGTCGGGCAAAATGTTTCAAACTTTGGATCACACAGATACTTTTCTAGCCACTAAAGGACATGCAAGGCTACCCCGATTGAATGATCAGCTCTATGAGGGGCCACCTCTGAGACAGCACGAACAATTAAGGCAAGACACGCCATTCACTCACACATTGAAACTAAACAAGACGAATATGATAGTTTTGGAATACATTAAACAGTACAAACTAAATTGGAAACACCATCTTGAAAGAATGAGTTCAAATCGGATCCCCAAAGCTGTTTATAATTATATACCAAGAGTACGAAGATCACTGGGCCGTCCTATGAAACGCTGAAGGGAAAATTTTCTATAGGATCGTAACAGGCCTTGGCCTAATACTTGGAAGGAAGGAAGAAGAAGAAGATTATGGTGACCAAATGGTGTTCGGGGACTATTTGGGTCTTAAAGTTTCCCGACATTTGTCTTGCAGGAAAAACCACGAAAAAAACTCACCGAGGAAAATTGTCCCAACCGTGGGTCAAACCTGGGCCCGCTGTGTATGAGACAATTTTATTCCGAGACCACAGCAGTGGAAATTATTCATTAAAAATAGATATTTAACAGTTGTTATCCAAACCAAAAAAAAAATCACAGTTTTGAATAATATGCTTGTAGTAGTAAACAGGCAGAGGTGTTGTAGTAACTATACCATGAAGTTAGGAATGGTTAAGAACGCACAGAAGGAAGGTGGAGATGCCTATGACCTTACAGTGTTCTCTCTACACCAATATGATGTGTTATACCACGAAGTTAATTCTGCACAGGCGGAAGGGAAGAGTTTTAGCGCCAGTGTCGCCGAACTACTGAATTTATGGAAGGGATGTAGGGAAAGACTGTACACTCGATCACGTACTGAAATGGTTCAACTTTAAGGGCCGTATGCAAATACATTAGTCTCTACTCAAATTACTTCCAATCACTGGTGAGCTGACTCACCGTGAGCAATTGCTGAGATCGAATTAACGGCCGACTTACCGGTCATGCATGAAAGTTGACGTTTTCGTAATATTGGCAACGAATTACCCAGAATTCTCAGCGATAAAACCACTTCCGTTATTTTCGTCTGCTATAGAGGAACACATTTACGCTTGCGTCTCGCAAATAATACCGTATACAACGACGTCTGCGTCGCGCAATATTACGCCGATTCTCCTGTTCTTCCAGTTGAATTCTTTGGTAGACTATCAAATTCCTCTTCTCCGCGTATACCGAAAACATGATCGAAGTCTTCAAGGTCCGACGTCTTGAATAAAGCTGCAAAGGTTTCAAACTACATCGGTTACCATCGGTTCCCTTCGGGATTTTCACGATAAGTTTCTATCTTAAGCTATGATCTTAAGGTACCTCGTCAGGTAGCTTACAATTATCATCGCATGAATAGATTTCTGAGTAAGCAAAATGTAATTGGATAAAACTTTCTCAGCAGAGAACGCCTTTTACTGTCTAATGCCTTCAAGCATTCGACCCTAAGAGTCGTATCTATGAACGCATTAGACCTTAAAAATCGTTCTCTGCTGAGAAAGTTGCATCCAAAGACGTTTTGCGTACTCAAAAATCTGTTCATGCGATAATAATTGTCGAAATTCCTAAGCTACCTGGCGAGATGACTTTGCAGAGAACGAATCGTGAGCAACCCGATGGGAACCGATGGTAACCGATGTACTTTAAAACCTTGCTGCTTATCTTGCTGCTTTATCCAAGATGTCGGACCTTGAAGACTTCGATCATGTTTTCGGTATACGCGAAGAAGAGGAATTTGATAGAGTCTACCAAAGAATTCAACTGGAAGAACAGGAGAATCGGCGTAATATCGAGCGACGCAGACGTCGTCGTATACGGTATTATTTGCGGGACGCAAGCGTAAATGTGTTCCTCTATAGCAGACGAAAATAATGGAAGTGGTTTTATCGCTGAGAATTCTGGGTAATTTCTTGCCAATATTACGAAAACGACTTTCATGCATGACCAGTTAGTGGGTCGCTAATTCGATCTTTGCACTTGCTCACGGTGAGTCAGCTCACCGGTGATTGGAAGTAATTTGAGTAGAGACTAATGTATTTGCATGCGGCCCTAAGTGTCGATTAGTGTGTTTTGTAATGCACGCCACTGACGCATCCCAAAAGCTGCATTGAGACTCGATGAGGAAGAGCAGAACTCGATCGGGCAAGTGACTACTTTAAATGCTATCTACTGAAGTGGATATAAATTATAAACATTTGTTAAACAGTTTAGAATTTTTTTTAAATTTGTAATTATTCATTATTTATTTACACCATATTAATGTATTTTCGATTTTCATAAAGTATTCCAGACGTTATCTTTTCGGCTATTATTTATGTAATGACGGCACGGATTATGTACTCAGCATTAGTTAATGGACGTCTAAGAAAGGGTGATCTCAGCGTTAGCCGAGGTCAGCACTCTGCGGCTCCTTAAAAAAATGTAAGGGAATAAAAAAATAGCGTTATCAAGGGCATTATCATTAGAATAGTCACGAGTGATTTCTAAATCATCGATAAATTCACGAGTCACGAAGTTACCCGTGAATTTATCTAGAGAATTTGGAAATCAAGAGTGGTATTTGTTAGGACTATTTAAGGAATAAAATTAAGCTGTTTACTCATAAATCATTATTTAAATATAGTTACCGGTATTTTTAAATATTTATATATTTAATGTAAACGGCGATGTTTGAAAACAAATAAGAAATGTGAGGTTATGTTCATTCACTGCAACTAGATCATATTCTTTTTTTCGAATGCCCCAGGTTTGTCTTTTTAGACATTCCTGGTTTCTCTCCTGGCATGGCGTATTTGTAACCCACTTCTGAGGTTGGGACGCCTGGAAGGCGGGGTTACGTTGCCCCGATGATATGATGGATGATGATGATAATGGTGCGCCAGGAGAGTCCCTAATCCTAATCCTAACCTAAGATGAATATGAATGATGATGATTGCGATGGCCATATGATTTCGGGGACCGTTTGGGCCTTAAAGTTTTCCTGACATTTGTCTTACAGGTGAGGAAAACCCCGATAAAAACCTCACCCAGAGAAACTGTCCCGACCGGGGATCGAACCCGGGCCCGCTGCGTGATAAGGCAGCACGCTACCCCGAGACCACAGCGGTGGACTATTATTTATTGCCAAATAGGATCGCAATATTGTAAGAATGCGCCCTAGTGGAGAAATAATGAAACACGTCTAACTGTATATTATAATCAACATTATGGCTTATTAATTTTAGTAAACAACTCAGTAAAATCAAGGAATCTGTTTATTATTTTATATTCAATGTATTTTGTTAGAGTTGGCCTGTTCAGAACATTAAAAAAGGAGGAGCTTTCTTTATCACAAAAGCAGGAGCTGGTAAAGAGCGAGGTGAAACAAGACTGTCATTGGTTGTAAAACAAAATTCATTGAAACGTGATTGGTCATTGACTACCATTTGGGGCATGAGTTAAATAGTCATTGTAAAATTCCCTTACTTCATAAGAAAACTTTACGTAACGGAATTATGAAATATTCTATGCAGCGTTCTGACATATTTTACTATTCTGAACGTCCTCTCTCAATTCCCTTGAGGTTGACAGTATCTAAATCAGGAAACAATGGACTGAAGGCCAGGAGGGCGTGCCGCGATGTCATGTTCATGATACGCGCTTCAAAAGTTGTGAGCACAAAGCCAGGGACGAAGGCACCCTGCAGCGCCAAATCATCATCTTTTTTACTTTCCATTCTGTTCGTCTCACTTGGCACTATTCAATTAGAAACTTACATTTAATATTCATTTATATAGTATTTTATTGGATTTCAATAATAATTCTACATTAGAACTTGCGATTTATGGTACTCTGTATTGTGACGTAAAGCCCTCCCATCAGAAATAGATCAAGTCTCTGACTGGGCGATACTATACCTTACCCGTTCTTAAAGAGTGATCTTAACATAAACATGGCAAATTGTATCCTTCCGCCAAACGCGCCACAATTACTGTCACATTGATAGGGAGCACGTGTGAAGTATATAAGACATGTGATCGTTGAATGGGGTAAATTACAAGAAATCTGATGAGATTTTTCACAGGACTTGTGAATCGGCGTAATTTTGCGCGACGCAGACGTCGTTGTATACGGTATTTTTTTGCGGGACGCAAGCGTAAATGCGTTCCTCTAGCAGACGAAAATAACGGAAGTGGTTTTACCGCTGAGAATTCTGGGTAATTTCTTGCCAATATTACGAAAACGACTACTTTCATGCATGACCAGTTAGTGGGTCGCTAATTCGATCTTTGCACTTGCTCACGGTGAGTCAGCTCACCAGTGATTGGAAGTAGTTTGAGTAGAGACTAATGTATTTGCATGTGGCCCTAAAAGTATTGGAGAGCAAGACTGCTAATGACTTCATTGTTAGATGCAGCACATTAGACAACAACATCTTAACTGATGATGGAACACCAAATCAACTGATCCAAACAATTTTTAATCTGTAAAAAAATAACATCATAACAGTACAAATAGGAACAGAATTGTCAGATTGGAAACATATAAATTGCGGAGTCAGACAAGGATGCCCTCTATCACCACATCTATTTAATGTATACATTAATGCTATCATCAGACACTTGAGATTGACAGTTCATGGTAATATTCCTCTCTCAAGACACACAATTTTAGACACACTCTTATATGCAGATGATCAGGCTCTTTTCGGCAATAATGAAGATGAATTACAATATTCCACCCATCATCTTAATATAATAGCTCAACGATTTAACATGGAAATATCAACAACAAAATCTAAAGTTATGGCCTTTCAAGGGAAATTCCCAGTAAGAAGTAAAATTTGTATTCAGAATTCAATATTAGAGCAAGTAAATTCATTTAAATATTTAGGATATAATCTAACTTATAATGAGGAATGTGATATATCCTTTAAAATACAAAACTATAATAAAGCTTTAAGAATTATCAACCAAGTTTTTAAACCATCAAAAGTGCAGAGACACACAAGAATGAAAATCTATAAAGTTCTCGCTAGACCCATAATCTGTTATGGCAGTGAAGCTTGGACCATCAGAACTCAGGATGACCGTCATATTACAGCCACGGAGATGAAATTTCTGCGACGAACTGCAGGTTTATATACCTTCTAGACCATCAAAGAAATTCAACAATAGCCAGAGAGTTAAAACATCGTACCTATATCTGAATACCTCCAAGAATGTAGAAACAATTGGCTAGCACATATTCAGCGCATGGATCGTCACAGAATACCAAAACAAATTCTTCACTACATTCCTCGAGGCAGAAGATCTGTGGGTCGACCTTTTCGGAGATGGCGGGAGACCGTAACGGGCCACTGGGCCTAATACTTGAAAGGACGATGATGATGATGATGATGATGATGAACAACATTTATATAAAGAGATAGTGTTATTATTAACACATATTTTCTGCATTTCTAAAGTCATGTCACGTATATCCAGTCACGACACATTCAAAGGCTGAAACATATAATTAACATCTTAATATTAAGATGTGAGATGTCCTTCGAGCGTTTATAATTGCTAATATATGGATTATACTATTTACATATTCCCTTGGGCAAAATATGCTATACTACTTATTGCGTTTTTGCAATTCATTTTCTTGTTTTACGAATTCAATGCAGCAAAATGAAGTTCATAAGAAGAACAGCTGAATACATAATGTTATACAAAAAAGAATTAAACATAGGCTCAATTCTGGAAATGCGTGCTATTATGCATTACAGAGACTCTTGATATCCCAACTCCTTTCAAAAAACGTAAACTGAAAATATATAAAACTATTATTCTACCAGTTATATTATATGGGTGCGAAACATGGACTCTTACTTTAAGGGAGGAAAGGAGATTACAAGTATTTGAGAATAAAGTACTTAGGAAAATTTTTGGACCAAAGAGAGATGAACAGACAGGTGAATGGAGAAGACTACATAACAATGAACTACATAGTTTTTATAGGAAGCCAGATATAATAAGAACAGTTAAGTCTCATAGACTGCGATGGGCAGGACATGTGGCACGTATGGGGAATGAAAGACGTGCATGGAAGCTTCTTGTAGGAAAGCCAGAGGGAAAACGCCCAGTTGGTAGACCAAGAATGAGATGGGAGAATAACATTAACTATGATTTGAGGGAAGTAGAATTATACAGGGAATGATTGGAAAGTATTAGCTCAGGATAGGGATGTATGGAGAGCGTATGTCCGCGCGGCCATGAACCTACGGGTTCGATAGTGCCAGTGAGTAAGTAAGTAAGTAAACAAAAAAAAGTAGATATTCTTCAAGAACTTCAAATCACTTCGGTTATGCACCACATAACTACATATAGAAGTAATTGGCTATAACGCCTTCAGCGTACTGATAGATCTCCAATCCCTCGTCAGATTTTGAATTATCCCCGAGGAAGGAGATCTTTAGGAAGACCACTCAAAAGATGGCAAGAGACCGTAACGGGCCACTAGACCTAATACATGGAAGAAAGATGATGATCAATTCAATGCTTTCTTGTTACTCTGGATCAGCCATGTCAAAGTTCAGAGCTCCAAGTTTTGTGCGGAGCACGGTACGAACTCTGGAGCATGTATTTGTACCCCGGCGGGACTGTATGAAAGCCTACAATTGTCACGAACGCTTATAACAGGAGGAATCGAAATATAAAACATATTGGCTACAACACATTCAGCGTATGGATAGATCTCGAATCATCGTCAGGTTTTGAAAATTACACAGCTCCAGAAAAACCTTTCTTTTTTGTTGCCCTGGATATCTCAGAGAATTTCTATGTTTTCAAGAGCACAGTTTACGATTATATTCATGAAAGTGCTGAATGTGATATAGTTTTTATGATTTTTGCGTATCTTATATCTTAAACAGTAAACGGCTTGTTATTAATAAATTGTATGTTTCCAGTCATTATTTGATTTCTGCACATTTTTTGTTTGCGTATACAAACATCACTTGATCTCTTAGATTGTTGATGCATAACTGTCAAACAAGGAAGATAACTTCTTCTTCCTTCCAAGTATTAGGCCAAGGCCTGTTACGATCCTATAGAAAATTTTCCCTCCGGCGTCTTCCGGGAAATTCTCGTATAAGACTCGGAAGCATAATAATAGTCCCTTCGATTGGTTACTGGCCAAAGGAAGGCAAGACCAGTGATGGGGCTGTCATCTTATAGCCTCTGGTCAGGCTTTTCTGGAGAAGAAAAGAAAATAAAGGAAAGAAGAAATGGAAGAAAGGAAAGACTCCCAAGCCCTCGGATGCCCTAATAGCGTCAGGGCCGAAAAAAAACAAGAGTTAACCAAGAGAGGTTAGATAGTAAAGTTAAAAGAGTGCAAAACACAAGTAAGTGGAAGAAATGTTTTGCACAGCTTGGGCACCTTGTGGTCGCCATCCACATATCCCCTAGATGAGGACCCCTGAGGGTGGAAGATAACTTGCCATATCCAATATTGTTAGTTCTGGCCATTTTATTCTTCATATTTTCTTTAGGCATGTATTTATAAACACTTGCAATTTAGTGTGCTATAGCTGTGGTGTAAAAATTTGGCAGTCATGACATGGAGCGTGACGGAAGTGAGAAGTTGATGAAAAGGCGAAGATAGACAGATCTTTATAATAATAATATGTAGGGCACACTTTGATCAACCAAGACGTAAATCTTTCCCCTCAAGTGATGTAAGACGTCCACACCCAGAATTCTTGAGTTCGAATTTGCGGGCACCACACCCACATTCACACGCGAAGCCGCAATACTGCCAACAGCTCGTAAATTAGCATCTCCCTTCATCTATCAATAGAGGGAAATAAGTAGGGCAATTTTACAAAGAGCAAGGTATCCAGAAACCAATGAGTAAAGAGACTTGAAGATGATGTGATATACAACATTTTTTTTTTTGTGTTCCAACTTTTGTTAAAATTTGTTAACATGTCTGAAGAAGGTACAGTGTACCGAAACAGCTGTCACTGAATTATATAATAAATATGAAAATCAAATAAAACTACGTTTTATTTTTATTTAATGAATTTTTTTTATTCAATACACCTTGCTGTCATTTCAGCATTCTGGTATTCTCTCCTGGGATTGCGATATTGTAACCCACTTGTGAGGTTGGGGCGTCTAGAAGGCGGAGTTACACTGCCCCGATGTTGTACGATAAGTGGTAATGATGCACCAGGAGAGGCCTTAACCATAAAGTTCCATCCATAGTAATTCTGCCCGAAGGCAGGTCTTTCACTGCAATCATAGCATTTTCATGCTATGCTTGTAGTTTTACTAGGGAATTGTAGGTGTGGTAGCTTCCCGTTGCTTTCCACATCGGTGAAGGATGATGATGATCATGATAATGATAAGGATGATGATGATGGCCATATGATTTCGGGGACAGTTTGGGCCTTAAAGTTTTCCTGACATTTGTCTTAGAGGTGAGGAAACGACCCGGTATAAGCCTCACCCAGAAAAAACTGCTCCGACCGGGGATCGAACCCGGGCTCGCTGCGTGACAAGGCAGCACGCTACCTCTAGACCACAACGGTGGACTACCATAAGGTTAATAAGTACAAAATATACAGTCAATATACCTAATTCACGAATTAATAACACTGTGCAACAAAAAATAAACTTTTTTTGTCTCAGAAATACAAATATGCGGTTCTGATAGTATTTTTTTTCTCCTGAATTCAAATATGATATTGGTTTTTCTCCATCACGCAAGGTTTCAGAGAGACGGGCATTTATCATTTCAAACACATTAATATTTTCTACATTCGTAACTACACAATATTCGAATATTCGGACTCACCTAAAAAGTAAGAAATGACGATTTGCTGCTATATTTCGCCTGTGGAGCATCCCTTTTGATGGTCCAACAATAATCGGCCAGCATATTAGGATTCAATTTGCCTTTATATATCTTTTCCATAGCTGAAATCTCCTGATGAAAGTGTTCCCTGTTTTATTTTACAATGGACAAATGGACGAAAAAAGTTTATTAAAAAATAATTATTTAAATTCAATAATTGAAATTGAAATAAAAAAAAACTGTGGGTGATGGAGAAATTCTGAATACATATTTGAAAACACGATAAAAAACTGCATTAAGTACAACTATTGGTACTCATGAGACAAAAATCATGTTGACCAGTGTAATTCATCATCATCTTCATGGTAGGCTCTCGGCCTGTTCCGCTCTCAGAATTCATCTTCCCATCGTCTTCTAGGACGTCCCACATCTCTATAGCCTTGAGGTTGGTACAACAGTGCTTGTTTTGTTAGCCTAGAAGAATCCATTCTTAAAATATGTCCATGCCATTTTTGTTTATAGTTTTGTATTTTTTCATTTAGATTAAAAAAAAATGAGTCCTTGTCTAATTGTTTCACTAGGAATGTGGTATCTTAGAGTATATCCTGCAACGTATCTGAGGAACCTCATCTCTGATGTTTCTAGGAATCAATAATTAACTGGAGTTAATTACACTGGTCAACATGATTTTTGTCTCATGAGTACCAATAGTTGTACTTTAATGCAGTTTTATCGTGTTTTCAAATATGTATTCGGAATTTCTCCATCACCCACAGTTTTCTTATTTCAATTTCAATTAATGGGTTTAGATAATTATTTTTTAATAAACGGTTTTTCGTCCATTTGTCCATTTAAAATAAAACCAAATGAGCTAACTCAAATGTGTACCTCACTAATGCGTATTCTTTTCCACGCATCTGTCTGTTAGTTTCTCTTTGGTCCAAAAATTTTCCTAAGAATTTCATTGTCAAATATTAGTAAAATGTTCTGCTATCTTAAAGTAAAAAAAAAAGCAATATTTCGCATCCATATAACTGGAATTATTATTATTTTATATTTTTTTAGAGAAATTGGGACGACAAGAGCACCCTTAATTAATCATGCGTTTCCAGAGTTGAGCCTATATTTAATATGCTTTGCACCTCAATCCTATTTGTGATTATTGTTCCTAGGTATTTGAATTGAGCCACTTCAAAATTTCCCTATTTTGTTATAAACTGTCCATTTTTAGTTCATAATGTATTTATACGTTGATTATTTTTGAAGACGTCGCAGAGAGCACGAAACCCTTGCACACGTCCTTGGGACCTGTCCGTTTGGACAATCACTGAGAAACATTCGGCACCACACTATTCGAAATATGATGGCAGAAGCCTTGCGAGATTTGGATACACAGTTTATGAGGAAGTTCATGGTGTAACCACTAATGGGAGTAAATAGATATTGCATTTAGACCATCTTCTAAAATTGGTATGATATTAGATCCCACAATTCGTTTTGAGACTCATAGTGGCCAACCTGAGGAAGTTGACTCTGAAAAGAAAGCCGTATATGAGCCAACAATTGACTATTACTGTCACAGGATTGATGATCGGGGCAAGAGGTACTATACCAGGATTCTTAGCCAAATTTTGGAATTCCTTAGATTTGGACAGTGTGCATCTTTCTAAAATTGCCATCGCTGCCATTAGAGGATCAATTTCAATTTTAAAAAACCATATTTACAAAATTTCTACTTTATAGTATGTATACTTCAATTAGGCCTACAATTTGAATTTTTTTAAATATATTTAATCAATTCCAAAAATTAATTGTCTGTATCACTTTGTCCTTGAGGCAATCCTCTAATGAGGAAAGTTATATATAATAATATTAGTTTTATTTGTAAATATTTTATGCCCCAATTTATTAGTGTTCTTTAATAAAATGTATGTATTGATTTTTTAGTATATCGCCTGTAATACATCATGATAAGTAATGCCACGAGTGATTTCCAAATTATCGATACATTCACGACTCACGAAGTGAGGAGTGAATTTATCTAGAGAATTTGGAAATCAAGAGTGGCATTTGTTAGGACTATTTAACGAATAAAATTAATCTGTTTACTCACAAATCATTGTTTAACTATAGTTATTTTAAAATATTTATATATTTAATGTAAACGGATGTTTGAAAACAAATCAGAAATGTGAGGTTATGTTCATTCACTGCTGCTTGATCATATTATTTATTGCCAAATAAGATCGCAATATCGTAAGAGTGCACCCAAGTGGAGAAATAATTAAACACATCAAACTATATACCATAATCAACATTACGGGTTATTCATTAGTGAACAACTCAGTAAAATTAAGGAATATTTTCATTATTTGCTATAATCAATGTATTTGTTGGAGAAAAATGCTTCGACCTGTTCAGAACATTAAAAAGGAGGAGCTTTCTTTATCACAAAATCAGGAGCTGATAAAGAGAAATCGATAAAGAGCGAGGTGAAACACGACTGTCATTGGTTGTAAAACAACATTCATTGAAACGTGATTGGTCATTGACTAGCATTTGTGGCATGAGTTAAATAGTCAGCATAATATAGATTTAGAACGGTTAGAAGATAGAATATGGAACCCGAATGTTGGTACAATATGTTATTTCTAAGAACTTTACCAGATATATTTCAGCTGGAAAAGCAATTAAACCAAAGTTAAATATTTTATAAGCAAGTTAATACGTCATTGAATAGTTGGTTAACAGAGTATAGAGGTTAACTGTTAAGGAAGTTACAGCAATTACTTGGCAAAATGGTCTGGACATAAATTTTACTAGCAGATTTGTGTAATGCATTGACATAAAATGGTACTAAATGTACGGCCACGTTTGGAATTTTAATGCCCGATAAAATGGTTAAATGTGACTTGGGGTTTAAGAAGAAAGTCATGAATTGCAGCTAGAATTCAAATTACTTGCACGTTCCATCTACTTTGATATGACAGTTAAGATTGATCTTAATAAAATATAAAATACTATATCTCTAATATTTTTCCCCTTTTTATCATTCATTCTTGGGGTTAAAATCTTGTTTTTCCTTATACTTAGGTCTCTAACAAGAAACCCCTTATTATTATTATTATTATTATTATTATTATTATTATTATTATTATTATTATTTTTATTATTATTATTATTTTTATTATTTTTATTATTATTATTATTAATTATTATGACCACCGCTGTGGTCTCGAGGTAGCGTGCTGCCTTGTCACGCAGCGGGCCCGGGTTCGATCCCCGGTCGGGGCAGTTTTTCTGGGTGAGGTTTTTATCCGGGTTTTTCCTCACCTGTAAGACAAATGTCAGGAAAACTTTAAGGCCCAAACGGTCCCCGAAATCATATGGCCATCATCACCATCATCCTTCACCGGTGTGGAAAGCAACGGGAAGCTACAACACCTACATTTCCCTAGTAAAGCTGCAAGCATAGCATGAAAATGCTATGATTGCAGTGAAGGACCTGCCTTCGGGCAGAATTACTATGGATGGATTATTATTATTATTATTATTACTTACTCACTGGCACTATCGAACCCGTAGGTTCATGGCCGCGCGGACATAAGCTCTCCATACATCCCTATCCTGAGCTAATGTTTTCCAATCATTCCTTGTATAATCTACTTCCCTCAAATCATAGTTAATGTTGTTCTCCCACCTCATTCTTGGTCTACCAACTGGGCGTTTTCCCTCTGGCTTTCCTACAAGAAGTTTCCATGCACGTCTTTCGTTCCCCATACGCGCAACATGTCCTGCCCATCGCAGTCTACGAGACTTAACTGTTCTTATTATATCTGGCTTCCTATAAAGACCATGTAGTTCATTGTTATGTAGTCTTCTCCATTCACCTGTCTGTTCATCTCTCTTTGATCCAAAAATTTTCCTAAGAACTTTATTCTCAAATACTCGTAAATTATTATTATTATTATTATTATTATTATTATATTATTAATTTTAGATGTAACTTCCTTGAATACATACAAAAATCTCCACTGAGATGCAAAATTAGCAACTTTGAATCCATTTTAAAAGCTTTCATGGCGGTGAATTTTTTTTTCAGCAGATGTTCTATGGTCCCGCGCCGTAGCCGAGTGATTAACACGTTCAGTACCATAAACCAGTTAAGGCGTTTAAAGAAACTATCGTGTATGCAGCCGTCGGTCGGTTAACTCGTTTTAGAGCGGGCGCGAACAAACCGCGTTTATATTCGGCGCCTAAATATTGTGTTGGCTTAGTATGTCTTGGAGATCATAGATGGCACGTAAATGTACATTTTCTAATCCCGTTTGACACGTTTAACCTTGGTGAATCCCCTTTTATTTTTAAAACAAACACATGGAATTCGTTCACCTAAACTTGCTCCAATGCAGTCGTATATGTTTCTCGTTATCGCGTTGTTGTTTGTGCGTGAGTGAAACCATGGAGAAAGAAAAATATCTCACTGAAGAAGAATTAGTAAATATTTTGTATAATGATGATTCAGGTGATGAACTGATTCCTGAATTAGAAGATTCACAAAGTGAAAGTGAAGATGAACTTCCACTTCCTGAAATTGATACGCCGATACCATGTGATGTCAATCACCCTAGTTATTTCACCATCTAATCCTACTAGGATATCTCCTTTAGGTATGTACAAAATTTGAATTTTCTATGACTAATAGTTTGTGAATAATGGTCCATTTTCTGAAGTGCCACGAAAAGGGTAGCTGGGGTATTTAAATGGTTGGCCTGTGGGTTTAAATGCCCTGCTCAGTCCCTGGTACTGAATGTAACATGCCTTGGCGCAGAGCTACGGGACTTGGGCTGGTTCGGGACTCTACGGAGGAAGAGATTTTCTCAGTATCGGACCGCAGCCCACCTGCATGTCCGTACCATCTTAATTGCTGAGTTTTAATATAGGCCTAATCATATTTCATTTAGAAATAATTTGTAAAGGATTAAGACAAGGATGCGGGATGTCACCAACATTGTTCAAGATATATTTAGAAGATGTATTAATGAAATGGAATAAGTCATGTAGGGGAATGGGAATCAACATTAATGACCATTTTCTGCACAATTTATTATTCGCTGATGACCAGATTATAATAGGACAAGATAAAGAAGATATAGAATATAGGATCAGAAAGTTGGTCGATGCATTTGAGGTAGGTGGGCTGAAGATAAATTATATTAAAACAGAATATATGGTAATCGGAGCAAATTCAGAAGACCTACAAATAAATAATATGATAATTAAATGTGTTGAAGAATTTAAATATCTTGGATCTATAATAGATAAATCTGGTACTTGTGAAAAATATATTATTAACAGAGTAAATTGTGCAAGGAAGGCGATTAGATCCCTGAATGGTCTTTTATGGAATAGAAATTTGACCAGAAAAACAAAAAAAAAAAGAGATTATACAGACAATAATAGAAAGTATACTTACATATGGATCAGAAAGCTGGACAATAAATGAAAGGATGCAGAAAAGAATCTTGGCGACAGAAATGGATGGATTACGGAGAAGTATGAGAATATCCAGGCTACAACATATTCGAAATACATATATCAGACAAGAAATGGATGCACAAGAAACTGTAATCGATAGGATAACAAAGAGAGCTCTACAGTGGTATGGACATGTACAACGGATGTCGGAAGACCAGTGGCCTAAACAGGTGTTGGATTGGATGGTACCAGGCAGAAGGAAGAGGGGGAGAAATAGAAGAGCATGGTATGAGGGAATATATGATGCCATGATGAAGAGGGGTATGGAAGATGGACAATGGGAAGATAGGAATCACTGGAAAGCAGGAATCAAAGGCAAACTGCTGTAAAGTGGAAAGCCTGTATTAAGTATTAAGTAAATAAGAAATAATTTGTATTCAATGAATCTGTGAAAACACGTGAATTAGCCAGCATACAACCTTATGTGTAATAAATATACACTGCAGACCTGTGTCTGTCCCGGGGGACTTTTGATTTCTCTCCTCGCATCTGGTCTCGTTGTTTGTGTTCAAACCCGCCGGAGGTTGATTGATTTTTAGGACATAAATATGTTATTAATTAAATAAAAATAAAACGTAGTTTTACTTGATTTTCATATTTATTATATAATTCGGTGACAGCTGTTTCGGTACACTGTACCTTCTTCAGACATGTTAACAAATTATTATGAATTGTGTTCCAACTGATCTAAGCAACAATACAAGAATATTTATTTAAATTTTTTAATTTAACAAAGGGGATTCATTCAAATCAAGTTGAGAATTTAACAGTTTTTTACTACTTTTAAATTTATTAATTTCTACAGCCTCCAAAAGATCTAACTTCTTACCCGTATCACTATCTATCTATCTTCGGGTTTTTACAGCTGCTGCCGTCTTCCCGTGCCAAACCTCCAAAGCCTACGGTCTTGGGCAATCTTCGATGCTTAGCCCTCTAGCTTGCATTACCCGTATCACAAATGTGTAAAATTTCAAAATTTGGATCGAAACAATGATTAAATTGGAATAGGTGGTTAGCATATTTTGAATTTTCTAAATGTCTGTTTATATGCTCTCATGTGTTCCTTTATCCGAGAGATAAAAGGTCTACCAGTTTGTCCTATATAGACATTGCCACATGTGCCACACTTCAATTTATATACACCTGATATTTTTTTTTTTGGTTTTATTGTTTTTTATTATATTTTGTAGAGTTTTATTAGTTTTAAATGCCACATTAATGTTCAACTTTTTAAATTTTATTTGAAAGTGGGCCTATGTATGACATTACGACATATTTCTTTATGTTTTCTTTGGGTAAAGGAAAAACTTTGTTAATTGCTTTTTTGTAATGAACCTTCTTAATTAAACATAAATATGTTGTTTAAGACTTCCTTGGGAGGGAAGTTAAACCCATGTGTCTCATACCGGAGATTCAAGGCAAGTATAAGATACTCAAATCTGAGAAAAAAAAACTTCTGAGCAATCTTTATCGGGTTTTTCACGCCTAGTTTTGAATTCCGACACAGATAACCTGGAACGTTTAAAGACCGCCGTTAAATAAAATGCTACATACTCTCTTATTAGGGGACACGCCGTAGCGTAGTGGTTAAGGCAGTGCCCTACAAACCGGAAGGTCGAGGGTTCAAGTCCCGGTGGGATCAGGATTTTTAAACTGACCCATACCTTCTGGTGGCAACATGTCCCTGGGGTCGACTCAGCCTCTAACTGAAATGAGTACCAGATGCTTGTTCTGGGGGTAAAGGCGGCCGTCACGCAGGACTGACAACCCGGCTGACATCAAGTGCCGGTTGTCCAGAAAAAGTGGGAGCCTTAACATCCTTGTCGTGACCTGGCCCTCGGGTAGATCAGACAATTTGAAGATAGGATTCGTTGTGAGTCCAAGAACTCCAGTGAATGCAGAACTTGATTTAATATATTTATTAAAGACGATGATTAAAAAGTTACAATATTGTGTCTCTAACTGTCATAGAGACGAGGTCGGAACCATGAAGAATAAGCCCTTATGCCAAGGGCATCAGCCGTTATAAACCCTCTGATAAGCGGGCGTGGCATGGACGCTGAGTTGGAATGTATCACCCTCATTTCCAAATAAGGACATATCTCTTCTAAAGTTACGTATGAGACGAATTTACCAGCCATGTTATCTTACTGTATTCAACTAGGGGATGGAGAGTAATCTTATCTTGACTCGTACGCCCCTGTATTAGACTGGGGGATGGTGAGTTATATTATCCAAACTCAACGCCCCTGCCTTTGTTTCAACTTGAATATCCACATGTAATTATTATTATATATTAGAGTGTCCAGTACGCAATTTCCTTTCATAATATAAATACATTCTGATTGTTAATTCAATACTTTAATATATATATGGATTTTATGCTATTGGCTAACAGTGCAATAATGAATTAGTATATGCGATAATAATGCTACAGCCAGCACATTCTACTACCCCAAGGGCCTCCCGGGGCCTGTAGTGGGAATACTTTACTTTTACTCACTTATTGCGGGCTTGTTTACTGTTAAACGAAGATCCTATACGCGACGTAACCAAATATATATTGAAGCATCTCAATAAATTTAAGATAAAAATGTGGATGTATTCTGTCCTGTCTCAGTTTCCTGGTATATTTAATGTCAACATGATAACAGTCTTCCAACTTTGCGACTAAGCTAGCTTTTAAAGGGCGATCTATACTAGATGACTGTGCTTGGCCACCTTACAGAACGCGGGTGCTGATACACAAGACATGAGCCAACAAATTCACCGCTACATTGAGAATGTCACATGCTGGTAAGCACTTGGTTAGAGGAATAGTTCAGTTTGAACATCGTTACTTTAGCTCTGCTAATGATGCACGTGGTGGGATCCACTCATTATGCGTAAAAATTTAATAAAACCAACTTTTAAATTATATGACTCATACCATGGCGCAGAGTTTCAGACTCCGCCGCGCCGCGCCGCGCCGCGCCGCGCCGGTTCGAGTCCCCATACACTATCCATCCGATTGAGAGTCTTTCCACTTTTCAGCGGTTGCCCTTTTACCAGCCGGCTGCTGGTCCTTCACATCCACATGTGTCAATCACAGAGGTAGATGATCAACAGCCAGTGTAGGGGTGACATGTGGTTAGCATGTCGAGTCCCCCAGCCGTTATAGCTGGTTCCTCAACCTGGAGCCGCTACTTATTGTAGCTACCCAATTGCCTCACGATGCTGGGTGGGCACCGGTCCCATACTGGCCGAAATACCATGAGAAAATTTCTTCTCCCATGGAGACTCGAACCAGCGCAAGTCCCGTAGCTCTGCGGCAAGGCTTCCTACCTTAACCGCTCGGCTACGGCGCGGGACTTACACTATCCATATGACATGAAAAGAAAAATAAATGCCTAAGCCGGGATTTGAACCCGAGTTTCTAAACTCGGTACGTTTAGCGCTCTAACCATCTAAGCTACTCGGATCCTAACACAAACATTTATTTTTACATATATATATATATATAGTAAAGTAAAGTGATCCCACAACAGGCCTCAGGAGGCCCTTGGGGTATATAGGAGGTTAAGGCTCCCACTTTTTTAGACAAACCGGCACTTTATGTCAGCCGGGTTGTCAGCCCTGCGTGACGGCCGCCTTTACCCCAGAACAAGCGTCTGGTACTCATTTCCGTTAGAGGCTGAGTCGACCCCAGGGCCATAGTGCCGCCAGAGCGTTTGGGTCAGTTTAAAAATCCTGACCCCAACGGGACTTGAACCCTCGACCCTCCGGCTTGTAGCTCAGTATCTTAACCACTACGCTACGGCGTGCCCCCATATATATAGTCCACCGCTGTGGTCTCGAGGTAGCGTGCTGCCTTGTCACGCAGCGGGCCCGGGTTCGATTCCCGGTCGGGACAGGTTCCTGGGTGAAGTTTTTTCGGGGTTTTCCTCACCTGTAAGACAAATGTCAGGAAGCTTAGAGTCCAACGGTCCCCGAAAAATAATCGGATCATCATCATTCACCGGTGTGAAAAGCAACGGGAAGCTACCACACCTATAATTCCCTAGTAAAGCTGCAAAGCATAGCATGAAAATGCTATGACCGCAGTGAACGACCTGTCCTAGGGTAGAATTACGATAGAATAGAATAAAGACCATGTACTTCACTGTTATGAAGTCTTCTCCATTTGCCTGTCTGTTCATTTCTCTTTGGACAAAAAATGTTCCTAAGAACTTGATTCTCAAATACTGTAATTTTTGGTCCTTCTTAAGGTAAGAGTCCATGTTTCGCATCCATATAATGTAATTGGCAGAATGAAGCAAAATTGGAATACTACTTCTTGTCTTGTAAGCCCATTTCCCTTAACAGAGATTTAGGCGCTCTCCCCCTACAGGGTAGAATTTGAACCATACTAATTTAGTTACATTTGTTTTCGTATAGATGCCATTTGAGTGGTCCGTGGTCAACGTTCCGCCTCATACTGACATCTAGGAAACCTAGGTAGTACTAGGACGGGAAAATTCGGTAAATTTTGCTTAAAGGCCTTTTCATTCAGGCTTAAGGATCTTTTACGAGCCTGAAAATCTTCAGACTCGGGACCCACGGCTTAAAGTCCCTCCCGGATTTTTCCATCCTAAAAAATCCATCGACCCGGGCCGGTTTTGAACCCGCGACCCTCGGGACAAGAGGCAAGGAGCATAACCACTAGTCAACCGCGGCCGAATACATGAATTAAAAAAATAAACCATCTTCCAAAAAAATAAAATAAAATAAAAATGAAACACTGCACTGGAATGTGAAGCTCGCAGAATGAATGAACCTGGAGGGTAAGAAATTTCAACACAATTCGTCAGATGTTTATCTTGGTTTGAGTGGAAAGTGCATTTAATTATTTATTATTTGGACTAATTTAAAAATAGGGCATGTCTTACGTTTCTGAAGTTGAAGAACCCCTTGTTTATCGCCTAAACTGTATCAATTTTTAATGTTATTTAAAACACTCGCTTGTTGAATCTGGGTTACTAGAGCAATAAATACAGTCTAAAAGTGGAGATTTATCAAAACAAATTCTCATAACATTAAACACGTGCATTAAAGATAAAAATAATAGCATATGTGGCGCACTTATTCAATTCCGTAATTCGAGGCAGATGTTTCTGCTAAGAGCTGCACTACTGGTATCAGATTTCAATTTTTTTTTCACAAAGTACAGTAAAAGCTCCATATTCGCAGGTTGAAAAATTGCGACACAGTTCCTGTATTCGCAGCTAAAAATTTATTTATTCGCGGATCCAGTCGGTATATTAGAAGGATTAGTGTCCTTTATTACACGCTTTATATTAGCTTGACCTGTATCTGTCTATGTAACGGAATTTTTCAACGCGATTTTCACCCATTTAAAAACATTGGATCGACTTGAAACTTTGTATACTTGTAAAGGACCAATGACAATACAATAATTTCATTTTTTTCCCAAAATCCTGACCAGAATCATCAGAAAATAAAAAAACTTGTTTGTGTAATTATGTAACGGAATCTTTCAACACGATTTTCACCCACTTAAAATCACTGGATCGACTTGAAACTTTGTATACTTGTAAAGGACCAATGACAATACAATAATTTCATAATTTATTTTCTAAAATCCTGGCCAGAATCATCAGAAAATAAAAAAAAGTGTCTGTGTAATTATGTAACGGAATATTTCAACACGATTTTCACCCACTTAAAATCATTGGATCGATTTGAAACTTTGTATACTTGTAAAGGACCAATGACAATGCAATAATTTCATAATGTTTTTTTCTAAAAATCCTGGCTAGAATCATCAGAAAATAAAAAAAAGTGTCTGTGTAATTATGTAACGGAATCTTTCCACACGATTTTCACCCACTTAAAATCATTGGATCTACTTGAAACTTTCTATACTTGTAAAGGACCAATGGCAATACAATAATTTCTTTTTTTTTAATCCTGGCTAGAAACATCAGAAAATCAAAAAAAAGTGTCTATGTAATTATGTAACGGAATCTTTCAACACGATTTTCACCTACTTAAAATCATTGGATCGACTTGAAACTTTGTATACTTGTAAAGGACCAATGGCAATACAATAATTTCATTTTTTTTCTAAAATCCTGGCTAGAATCATCAGAAAATCAAAAAAAGTGTCTGTGTAATTATGTAACGGAATCGTTCAACACGATTTTCACTCACTTAAAATCATTGGATCGATTTGAAACTTTGTATACTTGTAAAGGACCAATGACAATACAATAATTTCATAATTTATTTTCTAAAATTCTGGCCAGAATCATCAGAAAATAAAAAAAGTGTCTTTTTTATTTTCTGACGATTCTGGCCACGATTTTAGAAACAAATATGAAAATACTGTATTGTCATGGGTCCTTTACAAGTATACAAAGTTTCAAGTCGATCCAATTATTTTAAGTAGGTGAAAATCGCGTTGAAATATTCCGTTACATAGATAGATACAGGTCAAGCTAATATAAAGCGTGTAATTACATTTTTTTTCATAGGATGTTGACACACACATGTGAAGTTGTACAAAACTGTTTAGAACTGAAGTAGAATTGCGACAGTGGATGATTGGCTGCTGTCATAGGACTACCTTGGTATCGGCTATATTCTTGCCAAGACGTATATTTACGTTCTTAAGATAGAATCGCTGTGTCCATCATCACTATTTACAAAAAAGACAATTAGCACCTCGTAACTCCACAACCAACACCAACGTGCGTTGTTATTTAATAAATAATTATAAAGTCGCCCATTGCCGTGAATTCGTGTCTGAGCTCGGATTTAAGGCATTTTCTTTTTTAATTGGCGACCGTCAGAAAATATTTACTTGCTTGCTATATCGTGGGCTTACAAGGACTATTTAACTCATGCCACAAACGCTAGTCAATGACCAATCACCTTTAATTGATTTCTGTTTTACAACCAATCAGAGTCGTGTTTCACGAAATATTTATAATAAGTCATAAGTAAAGCCACGAGTGATTTCTAATTTATGTAGAGAATTTGGAAATCAAGAGTGGCATTTGTTAGGACTATTTAACGAATAAAATTAAGCTGTTTACTCACAAATCATTATATAAATATAGTTATTTTAAAATGTTTATATATTTAATGTAAATGGCGATGTTTGAAAACAAATGAGAAACAATAGGTACGCTTCTACTGCTTATTTTGTTTATCACTGCAACCAGATCATACTATTTATTGCCAAAGGAACGCAATATTGTAAGAATGCTCTCTAGTGGAGAAAAAATGAAACACATCAAACTGTATATTAATTCATTTCTGATGTCTTATGATGTAAATATGACAATTATATGTTTTGTGAGTAAACAGCTTAATTTTATTCGTTAAATATTCCTAACAAATGCCACTCTTGATTTCCAAATTCTCTAGATAAATTCACTCCTCGCTTCGTGAGTCGTGAATTTATCGATAATTTGGAAATCGCTCGTGGCATTACTTATGACTATTTAACTCATGCCCCAAATGAGAGTCAATGACCAATCACGTTTCAATGATTTCTGTTTTACAACCAATCAGAGTCGTGTTTCACGAAATATTTATCAGTGTTAAATTTACTATATTTCCTTTTTAATATTCTGAACAGGTCTGACCATTATTTTGCAGTGACTGATTCTGTAAGAAATACGGCTACCAGATTGTATATATAGTGCATAGATGTCAACACATAGCGCTTGCAGGAGTTAACATAAAAACATTTGTAGCAATTTATTATACCACTAAAAAAATAAACCACTGATTGCACTTTCTTAAATGTATTTTTCCCAGGTAATAATCCAGAAAAAATATAATTGTCATATTTACATCATATGACATCAGAAATGAATTAACATACAGTTTGATGTGTTTCATTTTTTCTCCACTAGAGAGCATTCTTACAATATTGCGTTCCTTTGGCAATAAATAGTATGATCTGGTTGCAGTGATAAACAAAAGAAGCAGATGAAGTATACCTATTGTTTCTCATTTGTTTTCAAACATCGCCATTTACATTAAATATATAAATATTTTAAAATAACTATAGTTAAATAATGATTTGTGAGTAAACAGCTTAATTTTATTCGTTAAATAGTCCTAACACATGCCACTCCTTGATTTCCAAATTCTCTACATAAATTGAAATCACTCGTGGCATTACTTATGACTATTTAACTCATGCCACAAATGCTAGTCAATGACCAATCACGTTTCAATGAATGTTGTTTTACAACCAATGACAGTCGTGTTTCACCTAGCTCTTTATCGATTTCTCTTTATCAGCTCCTGCTTTTGTGATAAAGAAAGCTCCTCCTTTTTAATGTTCTGAACAGGTCAAAGCGTTATTTTTCTCCAACAAATACATTGAATATAGCAAATAATGAAAAGATTCCTTGATTTTACTGAGTTGTTTACTAAAAAAATTAATGAATAACCCGTAATGTTGATTATGATATATAGTTTGATGTGTTTCATTATTTCTCCACTTTGGGTGCACTCTTACAATATTGCGATCTTATTTGGCAATAAATAATATGATCAAGCAGCAGTGAATGAACATAACCTCACATTTCTGATTTGTTTTCAAACATCGCCGTTTACATTAAATATATAAATATTTTAAAATAACTATATTTAAATAATGATTTGTGAGTAAACAGCTTAATTTTATTCGTTAAATAGTCCTAACAAATGACACTCTTGGTTTCCAAATTCTCTAGATAAATTGGAAATCACTCGTGGCATTACTTGTGATAATGAAAATATCTGGTAACTACAACAAATTATGTAACTTTATCATCTACTCTATAGGAACATTTTGGAGGTCTGTAGGAACTTTCAACAGAGAAATAGAGTAACAAGAGGAAGAAAGAGATATATAAGACTATGGCCTGTGTTTTGTATAATGTAAAAGAGATTTTTGTTTGCCGATCTGAATTCCATTCTACAGCAGAGAAAATATGAAAGAAAATCGTTAAAATGCATTAAGGATCGTGTTGACGTCATGTCTTTGACCTTTCACTGACTTGCCGTTAAAATATAGGGTGTCTTCACTATGACATCTTTTGTATCTGTTACAATGTACTGAGTCAAGGATACACGGTAATACTAGAACCTTCAATAGAGAAGTCGCCATTGTCAAGGCCCTCTAACAAAAAGGTTAAATGATAAAGATTTCAGTTGTTTTTAATTATTAAATGTTAGTAAATAATTGTTGCATTTGTTTATTTCCACCTTTTAGTTAGAATATATATTTTTTAACAATGCCTTCAGGTTGTCTTTATGACATTTATCCACATAAAATAAATGTTCTGAAATGGGTATTCCTATAGGAGGAAAAGTACTGCTTTCATTGTTGTTTGCAGATGATCAAATAATTTTTGCAGGGGATGAAGATGATATGAAATATATGATAAATAAACTAATGGAAGAATATAAAAAACGAGGACTGAATATAAATTTACAGAAAAGAGAATATATGTGTTTGGGAAACGGGGAAAATAAAAAAAAAATATGATTTTTTTTAAATATCTTGGGTCAATAATTACAGGTTTAGGTACCTGTGAGAGAGATGTACAGATTAAAATTGCAATGGCAAAAAATGCAACTAAAACATTACATGGAATAATTTGGAACAAAAATATCACAAAGGAAACTAAAATGAAAATTTATAAGAGCATAATACAGAATATTTTGTCATATGGAGGTGAAACTTGGTCTTTGACGGAAGTACAAAAATAAATAAAATTAGAACAGTTGAATTTGATTATTTTAGAAGAAGCCTCCAAAAAAACAAGACAGGATAAAATAAGAAATGAATTCCTTTGGAGAGAAATGAATGTCACCACATCTGTTGTCAAGAGGATTGAAAATCAAACACATAAATGTTATGGCCATGTACAAAGAATGCAAAATGAAAGATGGCTAAAAAATATATACCAATGGTCTGCCCCTGGAAGAAATAAACGTGGCAGACCAAGATGGAAATGGAAAACCTACGTCAGAACCATAATGGATGATAGGAATTTGGAAGAGGGAGATTGGAATGATAGATATATATGGAAACTGAAGACGGCAAATCTATAAATGGGGGAAAGCCGAAGAAGAAGAAGAAGAAGAAGAAGAAGAAGAAGAATCTACATATAGTCCGAGATCCGGCTGCAAGATAACTACGTTCATCGAATGTTTGAACAAAATCAATTTTTTTCATAAAATTGTGAACGACTGAATACATTTTTGCCGAGTTGTCATTAAAATTCGGCCGCCAGTAAGTTTGATTAAAATTTAATTAACTTATTTATTCGAAATAATTTGATTCACTTGTTATTAACAAATTATAATCCAGTTCGCAGAAATCGATGTATAGAGCTTGAAAAGTTTTTGCTGCCATTGCACACTTGGCCGTAAACCTCCTCGCGGCTACAGCAGGCTGTGACACGAGTCAGTAATAAAATGGCGATAAGTACGTATTTATTGTTTTATAATGTTTCAAATATAAAGTTCAGATCATTTAAAATGCTGTGATTTGTTTCGTATAATGTATATTAACACTACCTTTTGGGTATATTTTTGTATATACATTGTACGTAGTATACATAGAGGGCAGTGGTTTTACTGCCCGCTGCGAAGGAACAACATAAAACAATAAATACGTACTTACCGCCATTTTATTACTGTAGCCGCGAGGAGTTAATATAAAAACTCCTGGCGCGACAGGCCTACAAGGTCCTTAGCCTACCATCCGGCTCCTGGCCTCACATCCACATGTGTCAATCACAGGGGTAGATGATAATCAGCCAGTGTAGGGGTGACATGTTGTCAGCATGTCGAGTCCCCCAGCCGTTATAGCTGGTTTCCTCAACCTGGAGCCGCTACTTATTGTAGCTACCCAATTGCCTCACGATGCTGGGTGGGCACCGGTCCCATACTAGCCGAAATACCATGATAAAATTTCTTCCCCCATGGAGACTCGAACCAGCGCAAGTCCCGTAGCTCTGCGCCAAGGCTTCCTACCTTAACCGCTCGGCTACGGCGCGGGACGAAGTAAAGTGATCCCACAACAGGCCCGGAGGCCCTTGGGGTAATAGGAGATTAAGGCTCCCACTTTTTCTAGACAATCGGCATTTTATGTCAGCCGGGTTGTCAGCCCTGCGTGACGGCCGCCTTTACCCCCAGACCAAGCGTCTGGTACTCATTTCCGTTAGAGGCTGAGTCAACCCCAGGGCCATAGTGCCGCCAGAAGGTTTGAGTCAGTTTAAAAATCCTGACCCCAACGGAACTTGAACCCTCGACCCTCCGGCTTGTAGCTCAGTGCCTTAACCACTACGCTACGGCGTGCCCCCGGAGTTTTTTAAGAAGAAGAATAATGGAATTTATTGCCTTTTTTTTTTCAGAATAAAGAAAATACATATGCATTTACATTGCGCACGGGCCTGCTTGGCCGTACGTGCATTATTTTTCCATGAATAAAAAATAAAACTAATAATATAAACAAATACCTACAAATACACCTGTATCAAAAAACAATAACAGGCTACATATAAGTAAAATCTATGTCTACACTAAATCACAATAATACATATCTACATTCATCCACATTCCGTACATTAATATTAAAAAAAAATGCTAGAAAACAAATTAGAGAAAAAAAAACACACACACATACACCCACACACCCCCACACATATACACACCGCACGCTCATACCCCCCTCCCCACGTCCCTGCAGACATTAAATGCACTATCAGACTATTCAACTTATCAGACCTACTTATTATATAACATGATTAAAAATCGAAAACAAAGACCATATTGAGATTCTTCTTATTGTTAATACATATATCCTTAATCTACAATTTTGTTATATCTCAATTTTCTTACTGTACCCAAGTTAATATAACTTACTTTAATTCAACTGAAGCAAAATGATGTGATATGTCATTATTTTACATTAGGGACTTCATAATGTGGGAGGGAGAGTTAAATTGTGCACATTTTAACAAGAGAATGTGATGAAATGTTACAACCATCAAAATTTAATTAGGGAAGTTTATTAGTAAATTTCACACTAGGAAAGTATGACCCAATTCTACACAAGGTGCACTTAAATTCGGCGAAAAGCAGTTATTAATCAAAGAGCTATAATAAACGTGAAGGGCTCAACTGGAAACTTTCCAAATTGTTGTTTGCTTCTTTTATTATAAATAGTATTCAAATAGTGTTGGTTTATGCTGATGTAGTAGGCCTACTATTGGCCGATAACAAGGAGATACTAAAGGACAACATGCACACACTAATGAGTAACACTAAGAAATTAGGACTGGAAGTAAATATCAATAAAACTAAATATATGGTCACACGTAGAAATAATTATATAATGGAAATTGACACCTAATGACAAATGAGGGAAATTTTGAGGAAGTGGCTGAATTCAAATACCTAGGAACAATAATCACAAATAGGAATTAGATGCACAAAGAAATTAAACATAGGCTCAATTCTGGAAATGCGTGCTATTATGCATTGCAGAGACTCTTGATGCCCCAACTCCTTTCAAAAAACGTTAAACTGAAAATATATAAAAGTATTATTCTACCAGTTATATTATATGGATGCGAAACATGGACTCTTACTTTAAGGGAGGAAAGGAGGTTACAGGTATTTGAGAATAAAGTACTTAGGAAAATTTTTGGACCAAAGAGAGATGAACAGACAGGTGAATGGAGAAGACTTCATAACAATGAACTATATGGTCTTGATAGGAAGCCAGATATAATAAGAACAGTCAAGTCTCGTAGACTGCGATGGGCAGGACATGTTGCACGTATGGGAAATGAAAGACTTGCATGGAAGCTTCTAGTAGGAAAGCCAGAGGGAAAACGCCCAGTTGGTAGACCAAGAATGAGGTGGGAGAATAACATTAACTATGATTTGAGGGAAGTAGATTATACAGGGAATGATTGGAAAGGATTAGCTCAGGATAGGGATGTATGGAGAGCTTATGTCCGCGCGGCCATGAACCTACGGGTTCGATAGTGCCAGTGAGTGAGTAAGTAAGTAAGTAAGTATTCAAATAGTCCTACCAGAAAGCATACAAGTCACGTGTACACTCAGTACGTACTGCGGCAACAGAGGATATTGAATTGCCTTAAGGCGACGTTTGCACCTTTTGAACCTCCAGGATGATAGAGTGAGATCAGAGGCCACAATAATAATAATAATAATAATAATAATAATAATAATAATAATAATTTATTTTAGCTGCAGAGTTAAGGCCATAAGGCCTTCTCTTCCACTCAACCAGCGAATAGTAAAATTATACAAAAATTACGTACATATTACAATTTTAAGATATTATTAAAATACAGACTAAACAAAATACAATGATGATGTGATCTAATACTAGCTAATACTAACAAAAACATAGAATATAATAAAATTAAAATGATATAAAATAAAGTAAGTAGCTTCCTAGATGATTATTAATGGAATGCTCTATATAGTTGTTATGTAGTTAATGTTTTCATTGTGTCGAACTTAAGATATCAGTTAATTTGGATTTAAATAATGATAGCGATTGACAGTCCCTGACATGACTGGGAAGTGAGTTCCATGCTCTAGCCATAGATATTGAGTAAGATTCAGAGTACAGACAGGTCCTGTGTTGTTGTATCAAAAGTAAAGAACAGTCTTGTGATCTTGTTCCTAAATTGTGATGAGCCGATAAATGTTGAAAACGTGTTGTTAAATAACTTGGTAAATATGTGTGCAGAATTTGGAATAGTAAGGTATGTGAATGTAAAGTTCTTCTGTCATTTAGGCGTAGCCATGATAAGGCCTGAAATGAAGGAGACACGTGGTCATAACGACGGAGATTGAATATAAATCGAATGCACGCATTATGAGCACGCTGTAGTCTGTCAGATAGATCAGTTGTAAGATTAGTCAGTAATCGAATAGGGATATTACAAAATACTGTATGTTACAGGAATCAAATGGGAGGTAACTAACTAACTTGCTCAAGATGAAGAATTCAATTTATGTTTCGTTGTCCGTCTCACCGTGGCGTAGTCGGTAGAGTCCCTACCTTCCACTCCGGCGACCCGGGTTCGATTCCCGACGGGGTAGGGGATTTTTAATCTCCACCTTGGGTCTGGGTGTGTGTCTTGTCCCTGTGTCTATATGTGTGAATACCAGAAAGTTAACAAAAAGGTAAAACAAAAAGGAAAACGGTGTGCGTTTGTTTGAGTGATTTTGTCTGTGACTGCCAAAATTTGTTCATTTCGAAAGTGTACTGACTCGCTTTATTTCTTCATTTTATTCTTTATTATTTCGAAAGGGCTTTACTAATTACTAGGTAGCGTGTCTAAAAGAATTTACACACTTGTTTTTACGACATAAAAAGAAGCCATTGACACGGTGTATCAAACACTTTAATATATTTTTATTATTGATTTCGTACATCTCAATGATGGGTAAATCATATTTGAAGAGAAAAATTATACGCTCAGACCGGGACTTGAACCCGGGACCCTTGGTTCTCTTCAAATATGATTTATCCATCATTGAGATGTACGAAATCAATAATAAAAACTTGGAAAAAGCCGTACTGGCTGTAATGTATAATTCCCAAATATGTCTTCTTAATAAAGGAGCCGCCATTTGCAAGATAGAAGCATGGCTTCACAGCATTTGGTGGATGGGAATTACAATGTATATAGAGAGAGATTTGCGTTTAGATCGGTACTTGCTCAGGTAGCTCAGTTGGTAGAGCACTTGGTCTAGAGAACCAAGGGTCCCGGGTTCAAGTCCCGGTCTGAGCGTATAATTTTTCTCTTCAAATAAAACTTTAAAATATATATATATATATATATATATATATATATATATATATATAAGAACATATTATAGGTTACATTTGAAAATTACTTAAGATAGAACTTGGAAGCACCATTTAATAAAAGGTTAATATTTGATTAAGAGTGATTACATTTTAATTGTGGACATTCCCGAGAGAATTAAAAAACTATATTACAAACTTCTACTTACATAATTACGAAATGGGCCCAGCAGGGCGCTGGCCCTGCGTTGCGACCTCGCTGTCCGAGGGCTCCGACCAGACTGACCCTCTAGTAACGTTGGTTATTTTAAAAAATCCCTTGTCTCATAAATATACCTGAGAAATGTTCTTAAAAAAATCCCTTGTCTCATAAAAATACCTGAGAAATGTTCTTTCACAACCCCTCACCCTACAGTGTATTTTTCATTAGTGTTGATCTTATCTTAACATAACTTCTCTTTCAAGGGTTTGTTTTAAAATATCTCTTGTCTCCCAAAAACACCCCTCGTCTCGCGCTATAACAGAAAGATTTTGATTTCGTACTTTCGACTACGTTAAATTTTGAATGGTAGTAATTTCAAACTGATTGTGGTATATTTGTTGACTGAAATGGT
Organism: Diploptera punctata; assembly: GCA_030220185.1. Taxonomy (NCBI): domain Eukaryota; kingdom Metazoa; phylum Arthropoda; class Insecta; order Blattodea; family Blaberidae; genus Diploptera; species Diploptera punctata. The sequence goes on from JASPKZ010000446.1 coordinate 1,066,304, forward strand.
ATGATATGCAGCTTGCCGACACCCAGACCCTAAATAGAACATTAAAATTTCCTACCTCACCGAGAATCAAACCCCAGATTACCGACCACGCCACGCCAATGCACATACATAAAATATATAGACCTATTTATTTAGAGTGATACTTGTATGGAACGACTGTGGAACCACTTGAATATCTGTTTATTATCAGTAATTTAAGAGTCGATCTAAATTCTTACGTTTGTATAACGCACGCACTCGAACGCGATTTGTAGCGCTAAGAAGAATCATTTAACAAAAATAAACTTCTAACTCCGCAAAGTGTTTCAAGAGTCAATAGTGAACGATATCGTAATGAATGTGGTTCTGTTTCCAAACCATCAACTTTGTAATTCATCATTAGACACAACACTTCTTGACCCATTCGCTTTGAAAGTCTTATTCAGCTGGTAAATATAGTTTTTGCGCGATAGTGCATTTTGTCCAGCAATGGCGACCATGATTGAAAGTTCAACTTCCTACATTTCGGGGTTGCCAACCTAAATAACTATACTGTAATATTACATATTATAAACCCACGTGGAGTCAATGACCAGTCGCATTTCAATGATTTTTTATTTACAACCAATCACAGTCGTGTTTCGCCTAAAATATACCAACTAAAGTTTATCATAATAAAGAAAGCACCTCCTTTTTAACATTCTGAATAGGTCATAGCATTATTTTGCAGTGACTGACCCTCCAACAAATACAGCTACCAGATTGTATATATAGTGCATGAATGTCAGCAGAAAGCGCATGTGATAGATAATATAAAAACATTTGTAACAATTGATTATACCACAAAAAAATAGAAAACACTGTTTGGACTTTCTTAAATGATATATTTTTCAGGAAGAAGACGTTACAGAAAAATATAATTGACATATTTACATCATACTTACTTACTTACTCACTGGCACTATCCAACCCGTAGGTTCATGGCCGCGCGGACATAAGCTCTCCATACATCCCTATCCTGCGCTAATGCTTTCCAGTTATTCCCTGTATAATCTACTTCCCTCAAATCATAGTTAATGTTATTCTCCCACTTCATTCTTGGTCTACCAACAGGGCGTTTTTCCTCTGGCTTTCCTACAAGAAGCTTCCATGCAAGTCTTTCATTCCCCATACGTGCAACATGTCCTGCCCAACGCAGTCTACGAGACTTAACTGTTCTTATTTACATCATAGGACATCAAATTAATTAATACCTATAACGTTGGTTATAAATTTCTCCTCACTTCGTGAGTCATGAATTTATCGATAATTTGGAAATCACTCGTGGCATTACTTATGACAGTTTCTCTCCAGAAGATGGTCCATAGATTTCCTCATTCGCGATTTAATTTTCTGTCTTAGGTCAGTGACTATTTGAGTTCGGAAATTTGAATCGGTTTGTTCTCTTTTATAACTGTGATATCGTAGCAGAAATAACATTGCATCACATAAGGGTAGATAATGTGTTAGCAAATATTACGTCATGGGTCATTTAAACACTTCAAAGAATTGCTTTGTGGTTGTAATGAATTGTCATAATGAAAACAGCGCTTCACTGCTGCCTCATTTATCATGATGTCCACCTAAATGAAATGTATACATGCTGAGAGTAATACTTACGTAGTTAATGTTGTATATGATTAAATTGTTTAAAAATAGCTGCAATTATAACTTCTTCTTCGGCTTTTCCCTTTTTATAGGTTTGCTGTCTTCAGTTTCCATTTATTTCCATCATTCCAATATCCTTCTTCCAAATTCGCATCATCCATTATAGTTCTGACATAGGTTTTCAATGTCCATCTTGGTCTGCCACGTTTATTTTCTTCCAGGGGGTGACCATTGTTATTTATTTTCCATTCTTTGTACATGGCCATGCCATTTAAGAGAATGAATTTCAATCCTCTTGCCAATAGATGTGGTGACATTCATTTATCTACAAAGGAATTCATTTGTTATTTTATCCTGTTTTTGTTTTTTTTTTGAAGGCTTCTTCTAAGTTAATCAAATTCAACTGTTCTAATTTTATCATTTTGAAATTCCCTCAAAGACCGAGTTTCACTTCCATATGACAAAAATATTCTGTACTATACTCTTATAATTTTTATTTTAGTTTTTCTTTGTAATATTTTTCTTCCAAATTACTCTATGTGATGTCTTAGTTGCATTTTTTGTCATTGCAATTTTAGTTTGTACATCTCTTTCACATGTTCCTAAACTTGTAATTATTGACCCAAGATATTTAAAAATTTCACTTTTTTTATTTTTTTTATTTTCCCTGTTTCGAGTATGAGGTCATCCACATCCTTTCCCAAATCATATATAAAGTCATAACTTCATTCTTATTTATTATATCAGAATTATCGACATAAAAAATCTGTTCGACTCTCATTTCGAAACTTTATTAGCGCAGAAGGAAAATCAAGCTATGCACAACACGTTATCCATGAAGGACATAGCATGTTAGATATTGAAAACACCCTAACAGTAATGCACAGAGAAAATAATAGAGCGAAGATAAACGTACTCGAGGAGATGGGAATCTTGAAGGCAGTTAACAACAACGACCATCTGATAAATGAAAACGCACCCAGTACGTGTAACCCCCTCTACCAGATCTTCAGTGAAACACCAGTTTTGAATCCTGCTGTGATGATGGGACTAGTCCCGAAAGCGCTACAGATAAATAGCTAATAAAGTTGAGAGACGGACCTTTTAGGTAAATATTCTATAATTTTATATTTTAATTTGAATAATACCTCAACGGAACGCATCATGAATCTTATAAAAGTTGACTATATTAACGCTACCTTTTGGATATTTTTTTGTATATACATAAAGGTAAGTAATTTTACATCCCGCACGTAGTTTTTATGTATTGTATTAACATTAAAAGTGTAGATTACTTATATACCTATCAATTGCACCTGGGCAGTTATTAAAATATATTTTTTTTGTATATACATAAAGGTAAGTAATTTTACATCCCGCACGTAGTTTTATTGTATTGTATTAACATTAAAAGTGTAGATTACTTATATCCTATCAATTGCACCTGGGCAGTTATTAAATATATGTTTTAGGCACCCGAAAGTTTACATCTTAATAGTATACATATTGATCTTGAGAAGATTTTCGGGCTGTAGGCCGTGGTCGTGAGGCTTGTAGTTCCCCGAAGTTTCGCCAGAGACTGCGTCTGGCATCCTCAAGGGTTGTCTTGAGACTGGCAATTCAGATTGGTCGTGAGGCTTGTAGTTCCCCGAAGTTTCGACAGAGGACTGTGTCTGGCATCCTCAATTGCCAGTCTCAAGACAACCCTTGAGGATGCCAGACGCAGTCTCTGGCGAAACTTCAATTGCCAGTCTCAAGACAACCCTTGAGGATGCCCGACGCAGTCTCTGGCGAAACTTCAATTGCCAGTCTCAAGACAACCCTTGAGGATGCCAGACGCAGTCTCTGGCGAAACTTCGGGGAACTACAAGCCTCACGACCACGGCCTACAGCCCAAAAATCTTCTTCAAGATCATCATAGCAACTCCGGCCGTGAAAGTCTACGTGAATACAGTATACATATTTTTTGCGCGATAGTGCGTTTTGTCATACTTACAGCAATGACGACCATGATTGAAAGTTCAACTGCCCACATTTCGGGGTTGCCAACCTAAATAACTATACTGTAATAAAATAACTATATAACCAGATTTAAATTCGTAAAATCTTAACCTATTCATCAATATTAATCATTTAGGATATGGCGTAGTCGGTAGAGTCCCTACCTTCCACTCCGGCGATCCGGGTTCGGTTCCCGGCGGGGTAGGGGATTTTTAAAAAATCTCAACCTTGGGACTGGGTGTGTGTAGTGTCCAAGTTGTGCCCATTGGGTTTAATTTCTCTAATAAAAATTTAGGATTAATAATTACAGCCATACTTTTAGGTGAAAATTTTATGATTGATTAATATACATTATACGAAACAAATCACTGCATTTTAAATTAACTAAACTTTATTTGAAACAATATAAAACAATAAATACGTACTTGCCGCCATTTTACACCAAATTGGTCTCACGGCCTCCTGTTGTTTCAGCTAATAAACATTGCCCACTTTTTAAGGTTAGTCAATTGTTTACAATGAACGCAAATATTTCCAACAAAGGTGTTATTGTTTTACTGTTATTTATTATTTTGAAAACACGATCGTGCAAAAAATAATGTACAACGCACGTTTGTGAAGTGTTTTACAGGATCTCGGAAATTAAAAACCTGCTATCGCTCGGTTTTTAAACATTTTACTCGATTCTGTAAAAACCACTTCCCAACCTCGCATCGTATTATTATTATTATTATTATTATTATTATTATTACTATTTACTTTTAAAGACTTCCGTTTTTTTTTGTTTACGTATTATCATTTTTACAAATAATAAAAGTTCGGGAATTACTAATCAAGTTATGAAACAATCCCTCGTACAAGAAAACACCAGATTACGTTTATATAACACTTTGGCTAGACCAGTATTGACCTATGGTAGTGAAGCATGGACACTAAAATGACAATATGAAAGTAGAATAACGGCTTGTGAAATGAGATCCATGCGCAGAACAGCGGGTTACACCAGATGGGATCGGAAAAGGAACACCGATATCTTAAAAGAATTGAAGACGCCAATTTTGGAATATATCAAACAGTACCAACTAAATTGGAAACACCATCTTGAAAGAACGAGTTCAAATCGGATCCACAAAGCTGTTTATAATTATATACCAAGAGGACGAAGATCTCTGGGCCGTCCTATGAAAACGCTGGAGGGAAACATTTCTATAGAATCGTAACAGGCCTTGGCCTAATACTTGGAAGGAAGAAGAAGAAGATTATCCTTTTTTACAGGGGAGGAGGCAAAAGTTCGAAACCTCTGCTGTAAACTGATTAAATAGTCTTTAGTCTCTAATAAAATAATGAACTCCGACCAAGTTCGAACCCTGAATACATGGATTAAAAAAACGAGTACTATACCACCAGAAATGAATGCGAGTTCCTACATTTGGGAATTTTGCCAGAGATTTACCTCGCATATCCACATGTCCTTTAAAATTCTACACATCTCTGTGACACGGAAATCATTCCAATTTTTCTGCATCTGCGAAGTAAATTATGACAAAAGATGATATCTTTTTAACGTATTCCTTTCGTATATTGAATTTATAATTAGAACAGTTGCAAAAAATAAGTTAAACACGGGTCTGTCTGTTTTCATATGCATCAGGAGTTGGTAGATGGCAGAGATATGAAACAAGGCTCTTCACTCTTCAAATGCCAAATCCATTACAAGGATTATTTTTTTCTCTCTGAGTAACTGAATTGATGCCATCTCTGAATATTAATATTCTTACACAATACCCGATTGGTCGATTTGCGAGGAAAATATTCATTGCAGATGCTTATGTAAATCAAACAAAACAGTTTCATACAATAGGTATACTTTTAAACTTAAAGCAGGATTTTAATATCATAATAAAAGTTAAAGTTAATAATTTTATACTTCAAAATTCTTTTAATGCTTAAATGTAACTTAAATAAAGAAAAACATCTAAATAATTCATCGTTGTTCACTGTTGAATGAAAATGTCTCAGTAACAATTAAATAAATTGTATTACGTAACAGTCTTTCTAAATAATGCTTTTAAAATCTTTTAAGTCATTGTTGTCAGAATTATAAAGCTTTCAGTTGTAACTGTACACCAGCTTTACTTCATAATTTTAAATAAAAGTAAACTAAACTCTGATTGGATGTTAAAACAATTAACTTTTTGATTTAACAAATCAAATTTAAACATTATATTAATCAATAGAATTTAAAATTACTATCATGTGATGTAATAATGTTCTTTAAAATTATAAAAGAATTGCACTAGTCATTCTGCGTACAACTTTCAACAAAGATAGAAGCAATAAGAGTTCTCCTGATAAAATGTGATATTTAATACAAGAAGAATAGTTGATTCAAGAAAAGAAAATAATTTTATTTTAATTGACGGTGAAGAATAATACCACCTACATTTACTTAATCTGCTGGGAACCTACAAAGTGAATAAATGTGAAATTATTTCTACAAGAAACAATTTTTTTTATGATTATCCGCATACTTTGTTAGTTATGATTAATTAAAATGTGGGAGATTTGAATGGGACACCCTGTACTTCCAGAAATGTCTAGGAATGCTTCTCGACAGTTCAATGGACATGTTGCACAGAACGAGGCACGAAATCGAATACAGACTTGATATTGTTCGTGCTACTAATGGTGCACATATAGAGGTGTTTTAGTGTGTGGCAATGAACATTCTTTGTGTTTCTGTTTCGTTTAATATTGACCTCATTTCATAATTTGTTAGTTATGATTAAAAGTCCACCGCTGTGGTCTCGGGGTAGCGTGCTGCCTTGTCACGCAGCGGGCCCGGGTTCGATCCCCGGTCGGGACAGTTTTTCTGGGTGAGGTTTTTATCGGAGTTTTTCCTCACCTGCAAGACAAATGTCAGGAAAACTTTAAGCCCCAAACGGTCCCCGAAATCATATGGCCATCATCATCATCATTCATATTCATCTTAGGTTAAGCTTAGGATTAGGGGCTCTGCTGGCGCACCATTATCATCATCATCACCCATCATATCATCGGGGCAACGTAACCCCGCCTTCCAGGCCCCCAACCTCAGAAGTGGGTTACAAGTACGCCATGCCAGGAGAGAGACCAGGAATGTCGAAAGACAAATCTGGGGCATTTGAAAAAAAAAAAAAAAAAGATTAATTAAAATGTGGGAGGTTTGAATGGGACACCTTGTACTTCTAGAAAAGTCTAGGAATGTTTATTTATGCACTTGTACGAAATCATAATTAAAGTGTTTTTTTTTTTCAAATGCCCCGGGTTTGTCTTTCGACATTCCTGGTTTCTCTCTTGGCATGGCGTACTTGTAACCCACTTCTGAGGTTGGGGCGCCTGGAAGGCGGGGTTACGTTGCCCCGATGACATTATGGGTGATGATGATGATAATGGTGCGCCAGGAGAGTCTCTAATCCTAAGCTTAACCTAAGATGAATATGAATGATGAGTGCGATGGCCATATGATTTCGGGGACTGTTTGGACCTTAAAGTTTTCCTGACATTTGTCTTACAGGTGAGGAAAAACCCCCGATAAAAACCTCACCCAGAAAACTGTTATTGACATAACAAACAAAAGAACAAGGAAAATATATCGATTAATATTTAAATCGAGTTTTTTCTTCAAATCGAAAGCATTTATTATCTACATTATTAAGATTAGAATTTATTGTACTTTCACTTTATCAACGGGGATCGAACCCGGGCCCGCTGCGTGACAAGGCAGCACGCTACCCCGAGACCACAGCGGTGGTATTGTTGAACCTGTATTTTCTGTTTTGATAGCGTGTTTTGTTAGAATATAAAGCATAGGTTTTGTTGCCTGGTAACTACGAACTAAAACGCCACTGATTGTTATAATAGTAGATAAAGATGTGTTACTCTATGTCAAATTATATACAAAACAATAGACAATGAAATGTAACTGCCCAACAATATAAAAAGTTTATGAAGACTTACTTAGCGGATTGATGTATTATGATTTATATATTTTTTTAGTGTGTACTGCATATCGGAGAACAATGGCAAGAAGAAATGTATGAATGATTATAATACGCCTGAACAGTAAGTTATACTCAGTTCTTTGTTTGTAAACACGTAAATTTATATTGCCGGTAGTAGCTATTCAAATTTACAAATATTTTAACAAAAGTGAACACTACGCCAAGAGAATGTATACGTTTTAATCTTTAGCAGCCAACCTAACCTTATGGATATAAAACTACAAACAAAAGTTGAAATTGTAACTTACCTAAAATACATACTTCGATGCGGATTAATTCCATCGGCGAAGTATTCTGTATATACACACCACTTTAAACTCGTTTCTGGCAAGAAACTAACCAAGCGACTGTCAAAGCACAAAACAATTTCGTACTATACGCGCCGAGCGGAGACGTTCTCGATTATGCTGTCACCTAGCGGAACATTTTGCCACCTACTGACCGTACCATACATTAATTATTCATAATAGTCTGACCGGCCTCCGTGGCTTATTAAATTCTTCCAAAAGTCGTTTCCAATCGCTGTTTATACTTAAAATAAATTATAGTTAAAAAAAACTAAAACACGCTTTATTAGAAAACCGAACTAAAAAATGAAAAATAATTTTAATTTCCAACACTCTTGGGATAAAATTAAAGTGGCCAACAAAAAAATCATCTCCAACACATCTAGAATAAAACTAAAGATATCTAAAAAAAAATATTTTACCATAAAAAGCGTGGGGTGCACTATATCAATTAATATATTTGATAATAAACAGATATTAGTAAAAGAGTCTAAGAAGAAATCGTAAAAGCCATAAAAAGCAGCCCACGCTTTTGATGGTAAAATTATTTTTTTGTAGATAACTCTAGTTTTATTCTATATGTGTTGGAAATTAAAATTATTTTTCATTTTTTAGTTCGGTTTTCTAATAAAGTGTGTTGTTTTAGTTTTTTAAAACTATTATTCATTTTTTAGTTTGGTTTTCTAATAAAGCGTGATGTTTTAGTTTTTTAAACTATTTTTTTTTATTTTTAGTTTAATTGATTGTCATAAACCGGAACCCATGAAAATTTAATTGCTTACGATATTTTTAGTGTCTAGACACGAATATAATTATATTTTTTAAATTATTATTATCTAACATTATTATGATATTTTTGAATATTTTAATATAGATAAATAGCTACAGTTAATCGTATCCATCTCATATTTTTTGGAAAAATTGCAATGTGGTAAGTTTACAACATTGCCATTCATATTTTACAGAATAAGATAAAAATGTAAATATCTTTAAATTCGATACTATTGTAATATGAGCTAAAAGTAATACTCTTCCAAAAAAAAAAAAAAATCCCTCGGGCCGCATTTGAACCAGCGACCTATAGATTACTGAAATTATATACCACTAGAGTTCACCGCTCTACCAAACGAGCTCTTACAACGATTGAGTAAAAAGTCGACAAGCCCGCAACCTATTATACCAGTTGTATTTTTTTTTATTTTCTTCTTGTTCTAAAATACTTCCAATTAGACAAGATAACTGAAGTGTCTTCCTTGAATCCTTGATTCGTAGGAGGCTGGGAGAGTTGTATTGCATATTTGCAAGTAGTACTTACTTACTTACTCACTGGCACTATCGAACCCGTAAGTCCATGGCCGCGCGGACATAAGCTCTCCATACATCCCTATCCTGAGCCAATGCTTTCCAATCATTCCCTGTATAATCTACTTCCCTCAAATCATAGTTAATGTTCTCCCACCTCATTCTTGGTCTACCAACAGGGCGTTTTCCTTCTGGCTTTCCTACAAGAAGTTTCCATGCACGTCTTTCATTCCCCATACGCGCAACATGTCCTGCCCACCGCAGTCTACGAGACTTAACTGTTCTTATTATATCTGGCTTCCTATAAAGACCATGTAGTTCATTGTTATGTAGTCTTCTCCATTCACCTGTCTGTTCATCTCTCTTTGGTCCAAAAATTTTCCTAAGAACTTTATTCTCAAATACTCGTAATCTCCTTTCCTCCCTTAAAGTAAGAGTCCATGTTTCGCACCCATATAATATAACTGGTAGAATAATAGTTTTATATATTTTCAGCTTAACGTTTTTTGAAAGGAGTTGGGACATCAAAAGTCTCTGCAATGCATAATAGCACGCATTTCCAGAATTGAGCCTATGTTTAATTTCTTTCTGCATCTCATTCCTATTTGTGATTATTGTTCCTAGGTATTTGAATTCAGCCACTTCCTCAAAATTTCCCTCATTTGTCATTAGCTGTCCAGTTCCATTATTTAATGAATTTCTACGTGTGACCATATATTTAGTTTTATTGATATTTACTTCCAGTCCTAATTTCTTAGTGTTACTCAACAGTGTGTGCGTATTGGCCTTTAGTATCTCCTCGCTATCGGCCAATAGTACTACATCATCAGCATACACTAACAGCTTATTAATACCATTGAGTTGTAAGCCTTCATAGAGTGTTAAATTTATTTAATCTTAATTTACATTTATATTTTGTTGAATGTTTATTTTGTATATATGTAATGCTTTGATTTAAGTTTTATTCGTACTTGTACTTTATTGTAAAAATTTGACTTGTCCCATATCATGTACATAATCAGTTGGATGAATAAATTGAATTGAATTGAAAATAAAATCATCCTAGTTCAGACAGATTATGGAAACATAGTCAGTGGGAAGGGATGGCCAATGTTCTTCAAGAAGTACAGTTGTAGAGCAAGTAAATATTTTACATTTGTAAGTTTTATTTGTAAGATTCAAGAGGAAGGATTGCTAAACATAAAGTTGTAACACTTCATTTTTTTATAAACAACAACCCACAGAGGGCTAGTCTTATATATACCACTTTTAAAAAATGTCTGAATGTCAGACATTGTCAAATTAATGAATCATTATGTATAATTATTTATATACTTATAAGCTACATTTCCCATTTACAACTTACACAAATAATTACATATTTTGTAATGTTCTGATTGAAGATGTATACAGTAATAAAAGAACTGACACACAAACCTATATTTGTTCTAATGTATAATATAAACTAAATAACAGAAGTATTAAATTAAATAACAATTCTTAAAAGTATTATTTCCACTTTTCACATCCCTTACTTCTCTCTTTGAAGGTATTGGTAGACCAAACCAAATGTTTAAATGACAATTAAAGAACTCATATTTAAATTAATATTGGGAAGTAAACATTATGAGGTTATATCATTAATAGTGAGTGGAGAACATACTTTTAATGATTCACCTCATATAATTTCAAATTTCTTTGATACCGGCAGTTTCAGACAATGTCTTGTCCCTCTTCAGTATTGTCTGAAACTGCCGGTATCAAAGAAATTAGAAATTATATGAGGTGAGTCATTAAAAATATGTTCTCCACTCACTATTAATTAAAGAACTTGCTAAAATGTCTTTATGTGGTAATAGCAATTCATTTTTCTTTTTTCAAGCTTCCAGCTTTTGCCTTATGATGCCATGTTTTAAGCTATTAGTTGGTAACTGAAAATGTGTCCCTAGATGTTAACCTGTGAATTAATTTAAATTATTTAATGCTGAGAAAACATGAAAAGTCAGAATTGAAGAGCTCACTGTATAAAAAAGTAAAATAAATTAATAAAATCTCTTTCTTGCTCAATTTTCCGGCCATAATTAGCAACTGTAAGTTCAAAATGTTTTGTATCAATAATGTTTAAATTCTTCTTATAAATTGCATGTTTTCTCACAATATAAAACTAACTAAACTCCATGATGCCCTTGGCCTGCCATCCGCTGCTGACCTCACATCCACATGTGTTAATCACAGAGGTAGATAATTATCCAGCCAGTGTAGGGATGACATATGGTGAGCATGTCAGGTCTCTCAACCATTATAAGCTGGTCTTCTCAACCTGCAGCCACTATTTATTGTACCTACCTAAATTTCTCATGATGGTGGATGGGCACCGGTCCCATACTGGCCAAAAATTCCATGAGAAAATTTCTTCTCCCATGGGGACTCGAACCATCGCAACTCCCGTAGCTCTGCACCAAGACATCTTGTAACCACTGGGCTACAGTGCGGAACTTTCTCACAATATATTTAGAGTAATTGGCCTGTTCCACTTCAGGATAGAAATTGATCCCTCCATCTCTTCTTAGGTCTTCCTGGGTCTCTTCGCCCTGTGGGTCTGTAGTCCAATAGCTGCAGAGGTAGTCTATTGTTTGGCATTCTAAGAAGGTGTTCATGCCAATTATTTTGATATTTTTGAATGGTTTCAGTTATTGCTGGTGTGTTGAGAGCTTCATTACGCATGTGGTCATAAAGCGTATAACCCGCTAAAGGTCTTAATAACTTCATTTCTGCAGCTACTATCCTATTTAATTTACCTGTAGTAAGAGTCCAGGTTTCAGAACCATAAAGTAGAGTTGGAAGAGCCATTGTTTTATAAAATTTTAGAATTGTACCTCCGCGTACTTTTCGGAAAAGAATGCTTTTTATTGTTCCTATAAGTTTTTGAAATTTGACCAATTTTATGTGTATGTCTTTACATGTGTCGTAAGAAAGATTGCAGCCAAGATAAGTAAAGTTATTAACTTGTTCTATTATATTGTTATTTTATAGAATTTTGAATGGTTTTAATTCATGTAATTGTGTTGCTTGACGAGCAGACATGTGACTTAATTAATTTTAAGTTGTTTTTTGACTCACCTCATATTTCTTGACTTCCATGTAAACCCAGGGTTTCGTCACTGCATTTGTGACATTCTCAATGCAACACCATGATAACAACTGCCGTCCATCGTTTTCTCTCTACAAGAGAGAGAGAGAAACCCAGGGTTTGCATGGAAGTCAAGAAATATGAGGAGAGTCAAAAAAAACTCAAAATTATGATCCTGTAAAAGATTTCCAGGCTGTTGGTCATGGTCCTGAGGCTTCATCTGGCATCTTCAAGGGTTGCCAGTCTCAAGACAACCCTTGAGGATGCTGGATGCAGTCTTGAGACTGGCAACCCTTGAAGATGTCAGATGTAGTCTCTGGCGAAACGTCGGGGAACTACAAGCCTCAAGACTACGGCCAACAGCCCGGAAATCTTCTACAAGATCATCATAGTAACTCCAGCCGTGAAAGCCTAAGTCAATAAACTTAAAATTAATTAAAATAAGCCTCATAGTGTTATTTCCAACTACATAACACATTCAGAACCAGACACTGAGCAGGGCATTTAAACCCACAGGCCAGCCATTTAAATACCCCAGCTACCCTTTTCGTGGCACTTCAGAAAATGGACCATTATTCACAAACTATTAGTCCTAGAAAATTCAAATTTTGTACATACCTAAAGGAGATATCCTAGTAGGATTTGATGGTGAAATAACTTGGGTGATTGACATCACATGGTATTGGCGTATCAATTTCAGGAAGTGGAAGTTCATCTTCACTTTCACTTTGTGAATCTTCTAATTCAGGAATCAGTTCATCACTTGAATCATCATTATACAAAATATTCACTAATTCTTCTTCAGTGAGATATTTTTCTTTCGCCATGATTTCACTCACGCACAAACAACAGCGCGATAACGAGAAACATATATGACTGCATTGGAGCCTGGAGGCAAGTTTGGGTGAACGAATTCCATGTGTTTGTTTTAAAAATAAAAGGGGATTCACCAAGGCTAAACGTGTCAAACGGGATTAGAAAATGTACATTTACATGCCATCTATGATCTCCAAGACATACTAAGCCAACACAATATTTAGGCGCCGAATATAAACGCGGTTTGTTCGTGCCCGCTCTAAAACGAGTTAACTGACCGACGGCCGCATACACGATAGTCTCTTTAAACGCCTTAACTGGTTTACGGTACTGAATGTTAATGTTTGTGCTGGGAAACTAGCAGATCTGCTCACTGCAGAAAGCACATAGTGCCCACATACAGGAAAATTAAAATCTCCGATACTGGATAACCTATTTGCTCTGTATTGTTGACACAGAGACTGGCAAGCAACACAGCCACTAAGAAGTTGCTCTCTATTGTTATTCATAATTTTGATTGGATTGGAATGAATATAGAGGAAGCTTCACAAGAATGTATAAGTCAGAGGAGTATAGATGTGCGGGATGACCAAGAACACAATGGAAAGATTAGTTCACAGTTAAATGTGGGAAATAACATTATGAGGTTCTTATTCATAAAGAATGAGTGATTTTTTATATCTTACCTCATAGTTTATGTTTTCTTCTTCTCCCTTTTAAGTATTTGGCCAAGGCCTGTTACGATCCTATAGAAATTTTTCCCTCCAGCGTTTCATAGGACGGTCCAGAGATCTTCGTCCTCTTGGTATATAATTATAAACAGCTTTGGGGATCCAATTTGAACTCATTCTTTCAAGATGGTGTTTCCAATTTAGTTGGTACTGTTTAATATATTCCAAAATTGGCATAGTCTTCAATTCTTTTAAGATATCGGTGTTCCTTTTCCGATCCCATCTGGTGTAACCCGCTGTTCTACGTATGAATCAAATTTCACAATCCGTTATTCTGCTTTCATGTTGTCTTTTTAGTGTCCATGCTTCACTACCATAGGTCAACACTGGTCTAGCCAAAGTGTTATATAAACGTAATCTGGTGTTTTTGTGTTTTTTATGTTTTCTTAAACACAGGAACTTCAGTTTTCAAGAGGACATCCCTCCCATTTTCAACCAACATTATGACTACTGGATTTTCGTTGGAATCTCCATCTATAACATTGCCATCTGGTGTTGATTTGATAAACTTCGAGATCAGGTCCTGTTCACCAGGAATTTCGAAATTCATGGATCTAAATTTGTTCTTCTGTCATAAAATTGAAAAAATCTTTGGAATTGACAGTTTGGGAGAAGATATATATTCAGAAGAACAAATTTAGATCCATGAATTTCTAAATTCCTGATGAACGGGACTTGATCTTGAAGTTCATCAAATCAACACCAGATGGCAACATTATAGACGGAGATTCCAATGAAATCCGGTAGTCATAATGTCGTTGAAAATGGAGGGATGTTTCCTCTTGAAAACTGCAGTTTCCATGTTTAAAGAAAACATAAACTATGAGGTATAAAGTAAAGTGATCCCACAACAGACCCGGAGGCCCTTGGGGTAGTAGGAGGTTAAGGCTCCCACTTTTTCTGGACAATCGGCACTTTATGTCAGCCGGGTTGTCAGCCCTGCGTGACGGCCGCCTTCACCCCCAGAACAAGCGTCTGGTACTCATTTCCGTTAGAGGCTGAGTCGACCCCAGGGCCATAGTGCCCCCAGAGAGTTTGGGTCAGTTTAAAAATCCTGACCCCAACGGGACTTGAACCCTCGACCCTCCGGCTTGTAGCTCAGTGCCTTAACCACTATGCTACGGCGTGCTTATAAAAAAGTATTCATTCTTCACGGAGAGATTAGTTTTCGCCATGAGATAGAAATGAACCTTTTGCAGTATAATCCATGAAGATGATGATGATAATTGAAAATCTAAGAAATCGAGATGTAATAATTTGGGTGACAGCAGAAATGTGTTAATTTTTTTTATTGGGAAACCTTTGGGGAAAATTCTATTACGAATGCCTTAAGATAGATCTTAGAAAAGAGGATATTGGAGATATGAACTGGATACAGTTGGATAAATACACAGTGCCTTAGTGAATGCAGCATTGAATCTACAAATCCTATAAACCAGGGCCGTCCAAACTACGGCCCGCGGGCCGGATACGGCCCTCCATCACTTTCTATCCGGCCCCTGTAGGACTGTAGTATTCTAATACATTTAATTATGCTAAGGGTAGGTCATAAATTTGGCTCTCAGTAATGGAACAGGAAACTTGTAAAGTATGTCATAACGACATAACAAGAAAAGTAGCAATCAACACACGCTTATAATAATAATAATAATAATAATAATAATAATAATAATAATAATAATAATAATAATACATATGGTTATGTCAAAAGAATGACAGAAAACAGATTTCCAATAAGAATACTAGAATGAGTACCACTTGGTACAAGATGAAGAAGAAGAGGACAGCCAAAAATAATGTGGACTGGTGGTGTTTTGAGAAGTTTGAGAGAAAAAGGGATAGAACGATGGAGATTGGAATGACAGAGAGATGTAGAAGAGAATAACAGTAGAGTAATTGGGAGCAGGAAGATTTTGTGAAACACTGTGAAAGCTGCTAAATAAATAAATAAATAAATAATAATAATAATAATAATAATAAATAATCCACAACAGCTATAATAGGGCCCATGGCCCGCGTCACCTTGATGTTTCTTCCACTTGGCCCGCGGTACAAAAAAGTTTGGGCGGCTCTGCCATAAACAATACAATTAGATATTTCTTAGTGATAACACTAGTCAACATGATTTTTTGTCTCATGAGTACCAATAGTTGACTTAATGGATTTTTTTTTTATTTCAATCAATGGATTTACATAATTATTTTTTTAATAAACCTAGATTTCTTTCCGGAAAATCTTGGTGCAGTGAACGATGAGCACGGGGAACACTTTCATCAGGAGATTTCAGCTATGGAAAAGAGATATCAAGGCAAATGGAATCCTAATATGCTGGCCGATTATTGTTGGACCATCAAGAGGGACGCTCCACAGGCGAAAATCGTCACTTCTTACTTTCTAGGTGAGTCCGAATATTATGTAGTTACGAATGTAGAAAATATTAAAGTGTTTGAAATTATAAATGCCTCTCTCTCGGAAACCTTGCCTGATGGAGAAACCCCGATCTCATATTTGAATTCAGGGAAAAAATACTATCAGAATCACATATTTTTCTTTCTGAGACAAAAAGAAAAGTGTATTTTTTGTTGCTCAGTGTTATTAATTTCTAAATTAAATCTGTGAAAGCTAAAATGGATGGCATTATGCATCAACAGGCTATGTGCCATTATGAAAGTTTTGATAAAAATACGTTTAAAGTTTAAGTCAATCTTCGCTGTTTATTGTAGCATCAAACTAACAATACTGGCTATTGCAAGATATTTTGTTTGGCAGTTATGCATCAACAATCTAAGAGCAAGAACATTTGGCGCTTAGCTGCATGATGCAAAATTTAGATTAGCATTTATGAAGATATGGATCAGAAAGCTGGACAATAAATGAAAGGATGCAGAAAAGAATCTTGGCGACAGAAATGGATGGATTACGGAGAAGTATGAGAATATCCAGGCTACAACATATTCGAAATACATATATTAGACAAGAAATGGATGCACAGGAAACTGTTATCGATAGGATAACAAAGAGAGCTCTACAGTGGTATTTTTCCAAATGTTTTAAAAGTTGGGCTTCTTTTTCAATTTTATGATTCTCCAATAAACTATGTGCTACAATAGCTGATTTTTCAATTTCACCATTTTTAATATTTCTGAAGTGTTCCTTAATGCGAGTGTCCAGATTTCTTTTGTTTTTTCCTATGTATACTTTATTGCAGTCCTTACAATTAATTTGATAAATTCCAGATTTGTTGCTATCTGGGGTGTTCAATTTCTTATTAGTTATTAGTAGATTACCAAGGCTAAATTTATCGGTGCCAATGTAATATTGAATTTCTTGAATTTTTTTTTAAATTTGTTATGTCCCATGTTTGAAGAAACATAAAATATGAGGTAAGATGTTAATAAAAGACTCATTAATTTACATATTAAGAACCTCATAATGTTATTTCCCATATTTAACGATGGAGTTATGATTGTCCTGAATCTGTCCTGTTTCATCCTAAAGCATTAAGATAAAACAAGTATTTTCCTATATTTTTAAAACTATGTTTGAGTTTACCAATCAATTATTTAATAATTTAATACAGTTCTTAGGTTTCATCAATCTGTCACAGTTTTAAGAATATACAAATCTCATACCAGAATTAAACTAAATAAAAATACATTTCACCTGCTTAGAACCAGGTTCTAATTCCACTTTTTTTTTCTTCTAATTTTCAGGAGAGCTGAGTTAAGTTTTATATGGTACCAAATTTGAGTGCCTTAGTGCCATAGGTGCCTAACCCACAATTAAAAAAAAAGCATGCTTTTCCTGGTGATTGCACTAGAAATAATCTCTGTCAGAGCCACATCTGCATGTAACATTTTTGTGTTAATTTTAACTCATCCATAGGGTCGAATGTTTGAACGCATTAAACAGTAAAAGGCGTTCTCTGCTGAGAAAGTTTTATCCAAATACATTTTGCTTACTCAGAAATCTATTCATGCAGTAATAATTGTAAGCTACCGGACGAGGTACCTTAAGATCGTAGCTCAAGATAGAAACTTCGTGAGAATCCCGAAGGGAACCGATGTAGTTTGAAACCTTTGCAGCTTTATCCAAGATGTCGGACCTTGAAGACTTTGATCATGTTTTCGGTATACACGGAGAAGGGGAATTTGATGGAGTCTACCAAAGAATTCAACTGGAAGAACAGGAGAATCGGCGTAATATTGCACGACGCAGACGTCGTTGTATACGGTATTATTTGCAGGAAGCAAGCGTAAATGCGTTCCTCTATAGCAGACGAAAATAACGGAAGTGGTTTTATCGCTGAGAATTCTGGGTAATTCGTTGCCAATATTACGAAAACGTCAACTTTCATGCATGACCGGTAAGTCGGCCGTTAATTCGATCTCAGCAATTGCTCACGGTGAGTCAGCTCACCAGTGATTGGAAGTAATTTGAGTAGAGACTAATGTATTTGCATAATCTTGTAGGCAGATGTGGCTCTGACAGAGATGATTATCCCCCCACGGGCTAGACCTTGTCGTGGTGGAGGGGCTCAGTACCTAATGACCCAGACGACTAGATGGGATAGTCTGGTTTTTAACTAGCTTGCTATCTAGTAAATTTTTATGTTAATTTTAACTCATCCATAATGTTATAGGCAGATGTGGCTCTCACAGAGATGATTATTTCTAGTGCAATTACAGGGAAATGCATTTTTTTTTTAAATTGTGGGTTAGGCACCTATGGCACTTCGGCAGTCGTTTGTAATAATGGCACTATTTTGAAAAAAAGTAATTTACACCTAATAATATTTTTAATGCAATCTTTAATGTTGATATGAACTCTGAATTGAAATTACGCATTTTGACTACAAAAAACCGACTTGCAAAAAGAGGTAAAGAAGATATACCAATGGACGGGAGAAGAACTAGAGGAAGACCAGCCAAGAGATGGATAGAGAGTGAATGCACATCCAATATGTCTTCCTCCGAGGAGTGATTTTGGAAATAAACAGGATGAAGATCCTACAAATTATGATTAAGAAGAAGAAGAAGAAGGCTACAAAATTTACAATTTTATATGTGAAACTGATCATGGATACAAAAGAGATTGTTTTCAAAAGTGGAGTTAGAACATCCTAGTTCTAAGCAGACAATATACGAGATGGTAATTTTACATTGTTAATTAAGACAATATATAGTTTCAGTTGTTTAAAATCCAAATTTAAAAATCATAGCATGACTATATGTCCAAAATATAACCTCAAATATTTAACAAAATACCTAGATATAACAAACACGTTATGAAGGAGAATGGGTCGTTGCATGTAAAAACACTTCTTTATATTTTAAGATTGGCAGGTATAAAGCATCAAGGAGAACACTATTTCAAACAGATAGAGTGAAAAAACTATCTTATTTAATTATATTAAATTTTTAGATATTATAATATCATCCAACGTTTCAATTAAATCATTTATCACTATAAACATTTCTATTTTAAATGAGATATCTATATACACAGCTCCGGAAATGGACAACTAATGACAAATGAAGAAAATTTTGAAGAAATGGCTGATTTAAGTATCTAGGAGCAATAACACTGGTCAACATGATTTTTGTTTCATGAGAACCAATAGTTGTACTTAATGCAGTTTTTTATCGTGTTTTGAAATATGTATTCGGAATTTCTGCATCACCCACAATTTTTTTTATTTCAATTTCAATTAATGGATTTAAATAATTATTTTTTTAATAAATGTTTTTTCGTCCATTTGTCCATTGTAACTCAGGACATTTCAGCTATGGAAAAGAAATATCAAGGCAAATGGAATCCTAATATGCTGGCCGATTATTGTTGGACCATCAAGAGGGATGTTCCACAGGCGAAATATAGCAGAAAATCATAATTTCTTACTTTCTAGGTGAGTCCGAATGTTCGAATATTGTGTAGTTACGAATGTAGAAAATATTAAAGTGTTTGAAATTATAAATGCCTGTTCTCTCGGAAACCTTGCGTGATGGAGAAAAACCGGTATCATATTTTAATTCAGGAGACAAAATACTATCAGAATCACATATTTTTCTTTCTGAGACAAAAAGTTTCTTTTTTGTTGCTCAGTGTAATTAATTACAATAAATTGTCACCATCTTCAGCATTGCCATCTATGGTTGAATTTATGAACTTCAAAATCAAATTTATTTCGTCAGGAATATCAAATTATAGATCAGATATTCCTAACGAAATAAATTTGATTTCGAAGTTCATAAATTCAACCATAGATGACAATGCTGAAGATGGTGACAATATCATAGTTGATGGCCGAAGAATTTCATCAGTTGGAGTTGTGGCTGAGGATGAATGTGAGCACGTTTGAAACTGCAGTACCGTGATGAACATTAAATCTATGAGGTGAGTTGTCAAAAAATGTTCTCTGATGTTTACTTTGCAACATTAATTTAATATACAAATAAATATATTCATTTTTCCACAATTTCTGTTCAAAATATTCTCCATCTGAAATAGTCTTAGAAAGATTTATTTGATCAGATAAAAAGGAAGAAATATTCAATGAAAAAAATAATAATTTCTGAATATAAATCTTCCATTTTCTCTCCATCTAAAATTACATATAATTATAACTACTGGACAATAGTAACACTAAATTTATTTAAGCTTTTCATTCATAACCACACATACTTATTACATTTTTAATTATATTACAAATAAAAGAAATGAGCCATTCATCCTATCAGTAAATCACACTTGGTTGTAATTATCATTAAATCCATTAGTGGCACTAATCTACCACTGTTTAAATTTGTAAAGCTCAAAACATCACACACACAGCAGTGTTCCTTCCTTATTCCGGTATTGTATAAATGCACTGTACAATCAGGAATGTGTTTTTAAGATTGACATTGTGAATAATTTTTACATATTTAGGATGCAATATCTCATATGAAGAAGAAAAGACGTAAATGCAAAAAAATATCAAAATTTTAAAGGATTTTAGGGTTAATAAATTCTATCTTCAAGCCGCAGTTAGTTCAAAAACGTTCAAGACTAAGATGATCTTGAAGAAGACGTTCGGGCTGTAGGCCGTGGTCGTGAGGCTTGTAGTTCCCCGACGTTTCGCCAGAGACATCCTCAAGGGTTGTCTTGGCAGTCTGGAATTTCGAAGTTCTGGATGAACCAAACTTGATTACAAAGTTCTTCAAAAGTACACCAGATGGCAGTTTGGATAATTACTTCTTCAAAAGTACAGATGACAGTTTAGATAATTACCGGCAAGGGAAAAAATTGTCAGTTGTGAAAACAGCTGAGGATGGAAACGATGGTTTTCTGATACCGAGGTGCTGTGTTTAAAGAAACATAGATATATGAGGTAAGAAGAATTCATAATTCATTTGATTCTTATTAAGAAAACCTCATAATGTTAAATTTCTCAAATTTATGATATTAAATTCACAAAAAACTCAACAGTCTGGGCAAGCTGATGATGATATAGAGGATTATATCGAAACATGTTCAAACAGAAACAACGTTAATTCAAGGTAAGATGTTCCCATTCTCAGAAAAACTTGATTAGAAGAACCTAAATATGTTATTTCCTAAAATAAACCATTAAACCCATCTTATCTGGACCTTTATTAATATAAGACTTCCAACATAAAAGTCATGTATATCTTCTCAGGGCAATTTGACAAAATACAATATTACCATTTTCTCATTACAATTATTTGACTTTATAGATAGGCTGACCACACTCGTGCATAATATATATAGCTTCCTATATACTACAGAAATCCTCAAACATTTTAAAAATCTCCACAATGTTAACACTTTGAGTCTGGCGATGGTACTAGTACCACGGCATTTAAATGACACTGAAGCCGGAGAAAATTAAATTCCTCGGCATGCATGTGCAGGCGGATTTACAGGGGTTGTTTTCTTATCTGTAGATCTGCTGGTACAGACATGCCGAGGGATTTAATTTTCTCTGGCTTCAGAGTTCATTTAAATGTCGTGGTACTAGTACCACCACTGGACTCAAAGTGTTACGAGATCAGCAATATATTATAATTTTCTGTATATTTTAATTCTCTCAATATCTGAAAACTTCACAGAGCCATGTTCTGTGGTTTTTAAAGGTACTTACACAGTATAATACAAAATTAAGAAGAAACATGCTATTAATTCGAATGAAAGCATCTTATTGAAATGGGAGCAGTTTCTCAGATAATTATGCTTGTAGATATGAATAAATATTTTAAATTGTTTTATAAAAGTTATCTTACAGTCAAAGTCAGTAGACAAGATAATCATCTATCTCGGTCGTTTTCTCTTGGGACTTTAAAATTTGCTTTTTGTCAGGTTGTACTCAGAATCAGGAGAACAACAACTGTGCAATAACAGTTGTAACAAATCTTATATTTACAATTATATTGGGAAGTAAACATTATGAGGTTATATCATTAATAGTGAGTGGAGAAACTAATTTTAACGGACTCACCTCATATAATTTCAAATTCTTTGATACCCGCGGTTTCAGACAATATCTTGTCCCTCTTCAGTCATGGCTTCCACTGATGAAAATTCTTGGTTGTTGATTTCATCAGTGGAAGCACATGACTGAAGAGGGACAAGATATTGTCTGAACCGCGCTGGTATCAAAGACATTTGAAATTATATTGAGGCGCGTCGTTAAAAATATGTTCTCCACTCACTATTAACAACTGTTTATATTGATGAGAGGTTTAAGACCGTACAGCATTTAATTAAAAATTACAGTGGATGAAACACTATGAGTTTTTTTCTGTATGTGAAATGAGCTGGAGTAATGTCTAACAATCTCACCTCACCAAGTTGCTTGTCTTTACGATACCCCCGGTTTCATTCTCAAAAGTATAGTACGACGACTTACTTCCTCCATCTTCAGTCAATTCCAACTGTCAACATTCGTCGTTAATATCATCTTCTGAACTGCCATCTGTGTGTAGATTTTATTGAACTTGGAGATTAAATTATTCTGTCAGGGATATCGAAATTCCATTGCTTTATATTTATCTTCTGAATGTAAATTTTTTCCCAATTGTTAATTCCAATGGTGAAATTGAAAAATGAGCAATTGCAGCTCATAGTTTTGCTAGAAAATCCTAAATCGGAAAAGCCACTACACTTTTGAAAACATTTGGAGAAACCTTGGAATTAACATCTGGGAAAAGATATACGTTACGAGAAGGAATAAATATAAAGCATTTGAGTTTCGATATTCCCGACGAGAATAATGTTTATCTCCAAGTTCATAAAATCTACACCAGATGGCAGTTCAGAAGATGATGTTGACAACGAAATTTCAAACAGTTTTTGGAATTTGACTGAAGAGGGAAGTAATACTATACTTGTGAAACCGGGATCGTGAAGACCACACTACTTTTGTGAGGTGAGATGTTAAAGTGTTTCTCAAACTCATTTATTAACAGTACAGTCTATTACAATAAAAAGTATTATTAATGTTAAGATTAACCAGTGATAGCATGGTAGTTGAATCTCATAATATAAAAGTTAATAGCAATTAAATATATCATATATAAATAAAATAAAATATAAAAAAATTACAAAAATATAATAAAATGAATGTGGTAATACGAAGACATTTTGGTAAAGAGATGAGGACAGAGACAAACTAAGATTACATAACATCACATCAAAAGCTGTTCTAAAATACGGAAGTGAAATTTGGATTTTTAAATAAAAGAAACTCTCATAAACTTCAAGTAAGCAAAATGCGCTTCTTACGATTATTGTTAGGAGTTAATAGACTGGATCACCAATGAGGAACACTATTATCGAGGAAAACTTGGAGTAACAAAGTTTAATGAAGATATACAAAGATACAACAAGTATGGAAAAATCATCTGAGGAGAATGGCAAGAAATAGACTCCCAAAATGGGCATCCCAATATACCCCAACTGGACATAGGGACCAAGGAAGCCCAAAACATCGTGGAAAGATCAAGACCATCTTCGCTAGGTTTTCCGTACAGGCCACATGGCCTAAAACTGAATTTGTTCATGATGATGATGATGATATATAAATACTTTAAATTTATAATTCCATTAAAGATTAGGAATATGACTTGAAATTTATTCGCCTACAAATAATAAACTCGCTTTTCAACTCATCTAAGAAACACTACGACATTAAGGTTAGGCAGTTCTTCTTAAACTCTGTTACCTCAGAAAATAATATCTGAATTTCAATTTTATTATAAAGTGTTTAAGGGGGGTGATGTGGTGACATTTTTAACATTTTCGGTCAAATTCAAGCATTTTTTGTTTTTTATTAAAAAATACTACGTACCAGATCAAGTATAAGTTGGCAAAGTTGGAGTGTCCTATGTCACTTGTAAGAATTCTCCCTAATGACTGTAGGAGGGCATGTATGCTACATTATCATAATTTAACTGCAAGCAAACTTTCAAATTGACTTTTCCACACTTTTATTTTCATTGCCATTTCAATACATTCAAATCAAAATAGCATCGACAAATTTAATGATAGAAGCACAAAATTTTAACTAACTGCACACGTCCCCCAAACACGATGTCTCATAATTCTGATGCATGGATGTATGAAAAAATGATTGATAGTTTTAAAAAAAAATAAAATATGTGTCGTAGTAATTAAATAAAAAATCATATGCTGTATGTATGACATATAGACTTTCAGGCAGGAGTTGCTATGATGATCTTGATGAAGATTTCCGGGCTGTAGCCGTGTGTCGTGAAGCTTGTCAGTTCCCCGACATTTTGCCAGAGACTGCATCTGGCATCCTCAAGACAACCTTGAGGATGCCAGACGCAGTCTCAGGCGAAACTTCGGGAACTACAAACTTCACGACCACGGTCTACACCCGAAAGGAAAAACTGCACCTTACCACTATCTCAAAAACTCAAAGAAACTGCAAATACAACGGTAGCAGTTAGAATCAGCAGCCGATAACGTTATCATTGAATGATAACCCACAAACATCATAGTGAGTGTAGCAAACGTTTATTAAAAATGGTGTACCACTTTACTTTCACTCCTAAACGCTGATCCCACCAGCGATAACCCAAACAAGCGATAGAAATAAATCATAGACTAAGTATATACTCCGTGGAGAAAATACAGTGTAGCGTCAACAGTCTCATAATATTGCGATTTGCACATTTAAATAAATACTGTTAAAATTGGCTAATAATTTTTAAAAATTGTTTTAAACATTTTAAAATATAGAATGATGGTAAGTACAGAACAAAAGCTATGTTTACAACCATATAACAGAAAAATTAATGCGCTAATTAGAAGTGCAGTTGAGCCTCCCGAAATCTTCTTCAAGATCATCCTATTCTGTAACAAAATTTTTTTTCTTCCTTTATTATAATGATATAAGAAAAGTTAAACATAGTGTTGTTCTAAATAAGTCAGTAGTCGTGTAGAAAAAAATTAAAAAATTTTACTAAAAAATTATGGAACTTATTAAAATTTTTAATATGCAGGTTTGTAATGGATTTTTCTTCAATAACTCAAAAACCTTATATGCCTAGAAGGATGAAACTTTAATATAATAGTACAATTATGGCATGAATGTGTGTACAAAAAACCAAGTAAGTAGCTTAAAAACTGTAGAAAATAGGCATTTCACCCATCACCCCACTTCATTTTAAATCTCTTTATAGTCTACGCACATTGCCATCAGGGAAAAAGAATACTTGAACATTATTTTAACGAAAAAAAAGTATCTATATGGTCACAGAAATATTTCTGGAATTTAACCTCAAATACTGATTCACCAGTATCTGGGTAACGAGTGGAACCCTTGAAAAAGGTATTCCACTACAGGAGTAGCAGCCCTGCCCCTTTAGTGAGCTCCAGGTCCCACTCGTCCAGTGGGTAGTACCTGGGAAGGGCTCCATCCACAGGATTACATGGGGAGAAGACAAGTCCCCAAAGCTGTAGTGAAGGCAACTTCTCTAGGAGACGAACACTCCGAAATTGCAGTTCCCTGCCCTCCAGGAAGAGGGTTTTGGCGAGAGGCTGGTAACCTCTACTAGTAAAAAAATAACTTGCTCATAAACTTCAGCAGAAGAAAAGCCGGAAACAAGAGAGACCCATTGAAAATTTACAAAACATTGGCAGTCACCGGTACTGCTCTATGGTTCAGAAGCCTGGATACATAAAAAACAAGATCTAAAGTAGGATAACCGGCGGCAGAAATGAAATTTTTGGAGATCTGTTAAAGGGTGCACTAAGGAAGACAGAATCAAGAACACAGAGATGAAGACAGGAACTTGAAATATTTGCATAACTGATAAAATAGATACATATAACAAAAATGGAAGGCAACACATAGACAGAATGAATGAAGATAGATATCCAAAACAAATAACAAAATACAAACCTAAAGGCACCCGAGATTGTGTGCAGACCTAGAAAGAGATGGGCTGAAGTCGGAACGGGTCAACAGACCTAATCCATGAATGCAGATGAGGATGATGATCACCAATACAACATATGTTTAGTTTAATTGAATCTTCAAACCATCATTAGTACAGAAACACATACCATTTTATAACATATGGGCAAGAAGTATTAATGAAAATGAGAATCAACAAAGCTCCTGGAGAGGATGGAATCAGTATTGAACTATTTAAAAATGCAAATCCTCTGTTTTTAAGACGCGATTTCTAACCTTCTTAAATAAACTATTGGAAAGAGAGAGACATTCCTGTAATTGTACAAAATCTGTGTAATACCAATATTTTAAAAAGGAGACAAGAAAAACTGTGAAAATTACAGAGGCATCAGCTTACTAAATACTGGATACAAATGTATCCAATATAATTAAGAACAAATATACCAACATCTGAACAGCCATCCCTCAGACGAAGAACAGAATGGCTTTCGTAAAGGCGATCCTGCTGTGATGGGTATTTCTTCTTGAAATATTAAGAAAAACACAGGGAGTTCATGTATAAACACATTTAGCTTTTGTGGACTTCAAAAAAGCCTTCGACAAAATCATAGGAATAAACTGTTGGAAATTTTAGCTGACAACAATCACCAACAACATCATATTTAAACTTTATACATAACTATAAAACAAATTGGATTTCAGTGTTGAAATTAATAACACACAAACAGAATGGACGCGAAATAATAGGGGCGTAAGACAAGGATGTGGCCGCTCTCGCCCTTGTTCCTATATCATATACATGGATAGAATACTTCAAGATTTTCGAGAGATGAGACACGGTACTATTCAAATTAATAGAAACCTAAAAATAAACGCCTTGCTTTTTGCAGATGGATTTGGTATTAATAGCTCAACAGAAACAGATTTACAGTATTCTATACACAATATTAATATAATTGCAAAAAAAGGTACAATATGGAATCAATACAAAGAAACTAAAGTGATGTCCTTTTGTGGGAATACCCTATCCTAGCAAAACTGTTTTTGGATGATGAAATTTTAGAATGACTAAATGAATTTAATTATTTGGGTTATAATTTAACATTTCAAGATAAAGCTGATATATCAAAGAAAATCACAAATTTCACAAAAAACAATAGGGATAATGAACAGAAACCATCTTTAGTACACAAGATTACGGCTTTATAACATTCTTGCAAGACCAGCATTATGATATGGTAGTGAAGCATGGACAATACGAAAAAGGGATGAAAGCCGAATAACAGCAAATGAGATGTGATTTATGCACCGTACAGCAGGCTATACAAAGCGGACCATAAAAGAAATGAGGAAATTATGGAAGAGTTGGATGTAGAACCCATTCTCCACCATATACAAAACTACCAGAACAACTGGAAAGCCCATTTTCAATGAATGCTGTCTCATAGAATTCCAAAAGCCATACTTCGCTACTGCCCCCAAGGCAAAAGATCACTGGGACGTCCAAAAAAGCGCTGGATGGAAAATTCCTCTTTGAGATTGTAACAGGCCACACGGCCTAATACTTGCATGGATGATGATGATGATGAAATTGTCATATAAATGTGAAACCAGTCTTAAACTACATTCTTGATTATCAGAGAATGTCTAAAACAAGGATACTTAGAACCATCAAACTGTATGAACCACAAGGCAATAGGCAGAACACCAGCTCTTCAAACTGTATGAACCACATGGCAAGGGGCAGACATCAGCTTTTATATAAGACCATAACAGTTCTTTTAGGACAAAGTCATGGATGAATGATGATATAAAAACAGCAAAAATAACACAGGTCAACATGATTTGTTCTCATGAGTACCAATAGTTGTACTTAATGCGTTTTTTATCGTGTATCTACACTGCTCAAAAAAATTAGGGGATATTGTACAATAACCTATTAAGACTCATGTTTTTTGGAATAGTATTAGATGCAATCACGTTCTATTTACTCCAAGATAATTGTAATAAGAGTTTGAAGTTGTTACGTAACCTCGGTACCACACCAGAGGGCATGTCTGTACTGTTGATGTGAAAGGGTGGTGTGGGGGTGAATGTTTTGTTGCTGTTTTTAAATCCAGTCCAGTTTTCTGTTAGTGAATGACTTGCCTTAGGGACAGTGATGTCTCGACAATGTGATTTACCTGAACCAATGGCTTGGAGGGCCATAGGAAGGATGGAAGCTGGACAGACACAACAAGAGTGGCACAAGCCATTGGGGTGGCCTCAAAGCGTGATTTCCAGTCTTTGGAATCATTTTCAAAGAACATACTGTTTCACAGAAGAGCCGGAAAAGGTCGACCAAGGGCAACAAGCAGAGGGATGACCGTTACCTCTTGTTAACAGCCCATCGGAATAGACAGCAGAATGCAACTCAACTGCGAAATACACTTCAAACCAGCAACAGGACGCAGGTGGTGCTCTATGGCCCTATGCCCATGGTGTGTACCATGTTAACTCCACAACAACCCGTAGAGATCGCAGAAACTGGGCAGAGGAACATCGTGGGTGGAGGCATGCTGAATGGAGATCCGTTCTTTTTTCTGATGAGTCGCGATTCAACATGGAATGTGATAGTCGGCGTGTATTCATCTGGAGAGAAAAAGGGACACGAAACAATCCAGCTCTTGTACGTGAAAGATCCCCATATGGTGGCGGTGGATTGATGGTGTAGGCAGGACTCAGTAGTGGTGGACGTACGGACCTCTACGTTATCCAAGGTGGTACTTTGACTGCGGTAAGGTATAGAGATGAGATTCTCTGACCTTTTGTCGTGCCTTATGCTGATGCCATAGGTGATTCTTTTCTTTTTATGGACGATAATGCACGACGCCACAGAGCTGGCTTGGTGGACGACATGCTGGAAGTGGAGGGTATCGAGCGTATGCAATGGCCAGCTTCCTCCCCGGACTTAAATCCGATTGAGCATGTGTGGGATGCATTAGGCAGGTACATTGCAGGCAGACCAGCACCTCCCACAACTGTTCCAGAGCTGCACATTGCTCTTATGGAAGAGTGGCCACGTATCCCCCAAGAACTCATTGCTAACCTCATTGCATCAAGCCACACAGGTGTGAGGCATGCTGGGCCTTCCGAGGAGACGACCCATCACCCATACTAAAGAAACATTTTCAACCCATGTTAATGTTGCTTTGTTTGGTTTGCCATATTCCTAATCAGGATCTCTTTGACATCTGGTGTGGTACAGAGGTTACGTAATGACTTCAAACTCTTGTTGACATTCTTTTGGAGTAATAGAAAGTGATTGCATCTAATACTGTTTCCTAAAAACATAGTCTTAATAGGTTATTCTACAATATCCCCTAATTTTTTTGAGCAGTGTATATGTTTTAACTTGTTACTGGCGCACTTACAAATGATTTTATGTAAATTTCAATACATTTTTTAATTATATTTGAAAAGAAAAATATATACCTAGACTGGGGTTTGAACCCAGGACCTTTGATTCTCTATGTCAATGCTCTATCCAAGTGAGCCACCTAGGCCTCCAATCTAAACGCGTATTTTTTCTCTTATGCATAGTTAATTGCCTAACCCCTAATGCTATGAGCCATTGCTACGATTTTTGCAAATGGCGGCTTCTTTATTAAGAAGACTTTTTATTGGGAATTTAAACATTACTTATAAAGCCAGTAGTGCTTCTTTCAATGTCAATATTATTCGTTTTTAAACATCTTAATGATGGACAAATTATATTTGAAAAGAGATTGGATAGAGCATTGACATAGAGAGTCAAAGGTTCTGGGTTCAAACCCGAGTCTAGGCGTATATTTTTCTTTTCAAATATAATTTGTCCATCATTAAGATGTTTAAAAAATGAATAATATGGACATTTTTAAATATTTGTGAGAAATAACAGTATGAGGTTTATTTTAATTATATTTGAGTTGTGTTTTTGACTCACCTCACATTTCTTGATTTTTTGCAGACCGGTTTCATTGCTACCTGTTCAACATTCTTGATGCATCACAACTCATCGAGAATGTTGCACAGATAACAACGAAACCGGTCTGCATAAAATCAAGAAATATGAGGCGACTCAAATATAATTAATTTCAATACATTTTTTGCTTTCATTGTAATAAATGACATTTCTTAACAGAATATAGCTTACTTATTTTAGGAATTCTCACTATGAGGTATATTCATTAAGGTAGAATATGTTTATCACTCACCTCATATTGTTCTTCTATATTGATTATGAACTAGTTTCGGAACATAGTTTCTGTTCCATCCTCAGTATCATCCCGACCGTTGTTCTGTCGTCTTGAAGAGTTGTCCTTCTCTCCTTCCATTGGCTGACTGAAAAACCTCGAAACCAGGTCATTCTCACCGGGAATTTCAAAGTTCATTAATTTCTTCTTTCGCTCTTTTGAATGTAGATCTTTTCCCAAACAGTAAGTTCTTTTGGTTTTTTTCTATTTGTTTTAATAATTTTGCTTCTTTCTCGATAAGATGTTTTTTCAGACCATGCATGGGCAGCCACTGCAGATTTTTCTACTTCCCCTTTCTTTAATTAAAGAAGAAAACAAATCAGGGATTTATCAAATTAAATGTGAAGAATGTGAGAAATTCTACATAGGAAAACTAAAAGAAATTTGAAAACTAGAGTTAAAGAACATCTCAGGAATGTCAAGAAAGGGGAAGTAGAAAAATCTGCAGTGGCTGCCCATGCATGGTCTGAAAAACATCTTATCGAGAAAGAAGCAAAATTATTAAAACAAATAGAAAAACCAAAAGAACTTACTGTTTGGGAAAAGATCTACATTCAAAAGAGCGAAAAGAAGAAATTAATGAACTTTGAAATTCCCGGTGAGAATGACCTGGTTTCGAGGTTTTTCAGTCAGCCAATGGAAGGAGAGAAAGGACAACTCTTCAAGACGACAGAACAACAGTCGGGATGATACTGAGGATGGAACAGAAACTATGTTCCGAAACTAGTTTATAATCAAATAAGAAGAACAAATATGAGGTGAGTGATAAACATATTCTACCTTAAAGAATATAGCTTATCGTGTTACTGCCCTAAGCCCTTCATATGTTAAGCACAGTCCTTCTATCATGTTTTTAAGATGAATATGTCTTTGTGACAGTATAATGGCCATCAACCGTTATTTTAATATGTGTATTTTGATTAAAAGAAATTATTTTTTCCATTTTATTTTAAGATTTTGCTCTCATTACAATATGAAACTTTATGTTCTTGGTATTTTACATTACAAAAGCACCAAAAATTAATAACACCCCATATTTAACTACCAGTAGAACCATTCATTTCAAACACATCATAAATATTAATTTGATTCTATAAATAAAGATAAGTTTTATTACATTCAATGGGTTAATTTGGTCCTTGTCTAACGTCCCCCTTTAAATTGCGTCTTGGTTTCCCCATTCTTTTAATTAATACATGCTCATTACTGGACAATCTGAAAATTCTTATCTAATTAATGGATACATGTCATGTATTGAGGAATGACTCACTCAATGAGTTAGCTAGAGACAGGAGAGCATCTATTGCAGACATAACACTGATCAAAATATGTTTCTTATACTACGGTAAAGTTCCAAGTTCTCAAGGTAGACTCAATTGAAATTGACTCATAACACTGTCAACATGATTTTTG
Source organism: Diploptera punctata (assembly GCA_030220185.1). NCBI lineage: Eukaryota > Metazoa > Arthropoda > Insecta > Blattodea > Blaberidae > Diploptera > Diploptera punctata. The sequence goes on from JASPKZ010000446.1 coordinate 1,098,375, forward strand.
TTGGGTAGCTGATGGACTTGCCAAAAAGGGTACCAAAATACAGATAACAACCCACCCCAAATCGAACCTCCATAGAAAGAACGAAGAAATTAAGAAAGCATTCCAAATGGAAAACATGAAAGAAAACATTGCAACAGCCAGAGGGAAATCATGGGAAAAATATTGATGAGCTATGCACAGAAATAAAATATAAAGGCCGCAAGGAAGCAGTAGCAAAATTCAGACTGATGTCAGGACACGACTGCCTGGCTCACCATCTCCACAGAATACACGTTTTTCAATCCGACAGATGTGTCATATGCAAAGACCCCCGGACCTGATCATGGACAAACACCACCTTCTAGTCTGTCCAGCTTTAAATCCAACTGCACAACACTCTAAGGACCTTGTTCGCTTGTATTGGCAAGCCAGAGAGAAAATTACAAGCGTCAAATCTCACCATTAGAAAACAACAACAACATGATTTTTGTCTCATGAGTACCAATAGTTGTACTTAATGCAGTTTTTTTATCGTGTTTTCAAATATGTATTCGGAATTTCTCCATTGCCCAGTTTTTTTTATTTCAATATCAATTAATGGATTAAATAATTATTTTTTTAATAAACCTAGATTTCTTCCCGGAAAATCTTGGCGCAGTGAACAATGAGCAAGGGGAACACTTTCATCAGGAGATTTCAGCTTTGGAAAAGAGATATCAAGGCAAATGAAATCCTAATATGTTGGCCGATTATTGTTGGACCATCAAGAAGGATGCTCCACAGGCGAAATATAGCAGAAAATCATAATTTCTTACTTTTTAGACGAGTTTGAATATTGTGTAGTTACGAATGTAGAAAATATTAAAGTGTTTGAAATTATAAATGCCTGTCTCTCGGAAACCTTGCGTGATGGAGAAAAACCGATATCATATTTGAATTGAGAAGAAAAAACACTATCAGAATCACATTTTTTTTCTGAGACAAAAAGAAAAGTTTCTTTTTTGTTGCTCAGTGTTATTATTTGTAGTTTTATTCTAAAATGAAATGTATTACAATTCATATGACCATTTCCTGAGATCACAAATCAATTATTTTCACTGCACTCACTTTTATCCCCTCTATATGACTTCAAGAATAGATCAGTACCCAACAAAACAGCTTTGAAAATGGAACTAGTTCCGAAAGGCCTAGGTGAATATTTTGAACTTTTATAGGAAAAATCACTATGAGATTCAATTTAAGATTTGAATTAAAATGATTTATACCTCACCACGGTATAACCACATCATCAGAAATAGAGGAAATGCTATTTCAACATTTATGCTGGCATGCCACAGCATTGAAATGGTCCACAAATGGTGCTTGTGACAATGGTCGGTGGATCCAAAATATATATATATATATATATATATATATATTAATTAAATAAAAATAAAACGTAGTTTTTATTTGATTTTCATATTTATTATATAATTCAGTGACAGCTGTTTCGGTACACCGTACCTTCTTCAGACATGTTAACAAATTATGAATTGTGTTCCAACTGATCTAAGCAACAATACAACAATATTTATTTAAATTTTTTAATTTAACAAAGGGGATTCATTCAAATCAAGTTGAGAATTTAACAGTTTTTTACTACTTTTAAATTTATTAATTTCTACAGCTTCCAAAAGATCTAACTTCTTACCCTTATCACAAATATGTAAAATTTCAAAATTTGGATCGAAACAATGATTAAATTGGAATAGGTGGTTAGCATAGTTTGAATTTTCTAAATTTCTGTTATATGCTCTCATGTGTTCCTTTATCCGAGAGATAAAAGGTCTACCAGTTTGTCCTATATAGACATTGTCACATGTGCCACACTTCAATTTATATACACCTGATAAATTTTGAAATTTTACATATTTGTGATAAGGGTAAGAAGTTAGATCTTTTGGAGGCTGTAGAAATTAATAATTTTAAAAGTAGTAAAAAACTGTTAAATTCTCAACTTGATTTGAATGAATCCCCTTTGTTAAATTTAAAAATTTAAATAAATATTGTCGTATTGTTGCTTAGATCAGTTGGAACACAATTCATAATTTGTTAACATGTCTGAAGAAGGTACAGTGTACCGAAACAGCTGTCACTGAATTATATAATAAATATGAAAATCAAATAAAACTACGTTTTATTTTTATTTAATTAATAAATATGGATTTTCATCAAGTAAACACCAACTCAATTGATTATATATATATATATATATATATATGTTATATTGCAGATTTTCGTGGATATAAATATGAATATGAAAGTTTTCTTGGTTTTCCGTGTCTTGGATTCAAGTTCGGCCTCTGGCCACTGATTCCGATGTTTCGGCATGATCCCACATGCCATTATCAAGGAATCATAAGTTTGAGTCACAGATTTAGGTCTTATATAATAAAACACATAGAGTTTTTGCTATGGTCCATTTCCGAAGCCATACACCCATCTGCATAAGAACTAAACCTTAGATGGGTGTACGGCTTCGGAAATGGACCACAGCGAAAACTCTATGTATTTTATTATATAAGATCTAAACCTGTGACTCGAACTTATCATTCCTTGATAATGGCATGCCGAAACATCGAAATCATTGGACAGAGGCCGAACTTGAATCCAAGATGCGGAAAACCCAAGAAAACTTTCACATTCATATATATATATATCCTCCTGGCAAGGTCCGATGGATATATATATATATATATATCCTCCCGGCAAGGTCCGATGGACCCATTAACCACTGGCATGTGTAGCCCTCCAGTCATACTGGGGGTTTATGTGAGTGAGTGATGGTAACCACCATTACAAATAAAAAATTGGTGCCCGCTTAAAAAACGGTTACATTTATACTGAACTAATGGCAAATCCTTCAGATAAATTTTCCGGAGTTAAAATAGTCCCCTTTTTGGATCTCCGGGTGAGGACATCTGCAGGACATCATATATGAAACATCCTTAAAATTCTCCAATGGAACGCAGGAGGACTTACACAAAGATGAAGAAATGAACGAAGAACATCTACAAACCTGTGAAGTACTACCTGTTGGATCCACCACAGAGAAATATTGGACAGCAAGAACGCTAATGGCTTCATTGCCAAGGCCCAGCATTTGAAAACAACAACAACAGTTCAATTTAAGATTTAAATGAAAATGGTTTATACCTCACCACATATCCAGGTTGGAAAGAACTATATAGTTTATATAGTTTGTTAGGGATATAAAAAAATCACTGATCTATATTTATATAGATCAATGAATTTTGATATTCCTAACAAACTAAAATTTATTTCAAAGTTCATAAATTCAACCATTGATGGCAGTGCTGAAGATGGTGACAATAGAAGAGTTGACGACCAAAGAATTTCATCAGTCGGAGTTATGGATGAAGATAAACGTAATTTCGTTTGAAACTGCAGTATCATGAAAAACATGATATTTATGAGATGAGCTGTCAAAAAATGTTCTCCGATGAATTTTAATGATTATACCTCATAATGTTTACTTCCCAACACTCATTTAATAGAAATAATTGTGTTTGAATTGCAATGCCTGGTAGCTTAGTGGATAGAGCACTGGTATATAGAACCAGAGAATCCCGATTCAGGTGTAAATTTTTCTCTTCAAATAAAATAAAATTTACTTATAAGTAACTACGATATATTTAAATTAATATTGGGAAGTAAACATTATGAGGTTATATCATTAATAGTGAGTGGAGAACATATTTTTAACGTCTCACCTCATATAATTTCAAATTTCTTTAATACCGGCAATTTCAGACAATATCTTGTCCCTCTTCCAAATTTCTTTGAAACCGTCGGTATCAAAGAAATTTCCATGATCTATGAACTTCGATATTCCGGTGGATAAAAATTGAATTACAAAGTTTATAACCCCAACCAAAGATGGCAGCACAAGAGGTGATGTCCTTAGAGAAATCAACAACCAGAGAATTTCATCAGTGGAAGCCATGACTGAAGAGGGACAAGATATTGTCTGAAACCGCCGGTATCAAAGAAATTTGAAATTATATGAGGTGAGTCGTTAAAAATATGTTCTCCACTCACTATTAACTAAGATATACCTTATTTAATTATGACATAACTATATTTTGTTTTGACGCTATAATCCCATCACCTGCTGGACTTATGACATGTACCCATTTTCAGTTTACTGTGCAACCACACTTCACTAGCAGTACCAGGTACATCATTATATGAGTATTAGAAAGTCCACAACAATTCCAGGAATTATCTACTCAACATATCATTTTAATTCATTATCTACATTAAAGTATGAAATAGAATCTTAAAATTATTTACAAATACTTTCAATCTACTTTTAGATGAAAGTTTTTTAAATGTTTGTGGCAGTGGTTAATAAACAAATCCAAACACTGCTCACAAGTAAAGGAAATGAGGGAAACCAAGGTAATCTCACTAAAAATAATATTTTGTAAATCATATGTGGAAAATATGCATATATTTTGTTAGAACCCAAAATAATAATAATAATAATAATATTTGTTCAGCAATTAAATGTTCATCCACAAAGATTGTAAATAACAAATTACTTGAGGAAAACTATTTGCAGTTTACAAAATTAATAATTATAATAAAATGTTTATATATCTTATTTTAGGTATCAAAGAAAGTAAGCAAGCAATGTAAGTGATCCGTAAATTATGAGTCATTTTTTACATCTTACCTCACATTTCATGTTTTCTTTAAACGCAGGAACTAGTTTTCAAGACAAAGATCTCTCTCATTTTCAACCAACATTATGACTCGTATTTCCCATACCAGAATCATAAAATGTCACTGTATTTTTTCTTCTGAAAACCCTATTTTAATTTGCTTATCATATTATTACATTTTCTTTCCTTAATTTCAGGGGTCCTCATCTAGGGAATATGTGGATGGCGACCACAAGGTGCCCAAGCTGAGCAAAACATTTCTTCCACTTACTTGTGTTTTGCACTCTTTTAACTTTACTATCTAAGCTCTCTTAGTTAACTCTTGTTTTTTTCGACCCCAACGCTATTAGGGCATCCGAGGGCTACGGAGTCTTTCCTTTATTTTATTTTCTTCTCCAGAAAAGCCTGACCAGAGGCTATAAGATGGCAGCACCATCACTGGTCTTGCCTTTCGTTGGCCAGCAACCAATCGAAGGGACTATTATTATGCTTTCAAGTCTTATACGAAAATTTCCCGGAAGGATCAATCACACTGGAGGGAAAATTTTCTATAGGATCGTAACATGCCTTGGCCTAATACTTGGAAGGAAGAAGAAGAAGAAGAATTTACAACAAATTGAAAGATCTAAAAATAAAAATAATCTTCAAATCATCTTTATCTTTCATAGAAAAAATGTAAAATGGCACTTGCATTAGAAGATATATTTGTTACAACCTTTGTGGATTTATTTAAATATATTATGGAAAGACAAAAGCCACCTCTTCTAACAATCAAATTATTTAGCTTGTCTTTTTAGCATTAATGTTCGGAGTGCTGATTTGCATACATACATTCTTATTTTAAATTGTTATGTACATACTGGAGTTTCAATGCTAAAAACACAATTAACTAAATACACACAAAGTCATTAACACTTTGAAGGGATGATTTTAGTTTTTCTCTAACTCACAATATTTACAGGTGAATATTGTTTTAATGCAAACTCAGTGATTTTAAATTCTTAATGCCACAATATAATTAATTATGCTTCACAAAATGGAAGGCATCACATAAATAAAACCCCTTTATATAAAATACAATTGTAATTTAGTTATAGACTTAGTAATAGCAGAATATATTTTTTAAGAAGCAATTGAAATTGTATATATATCCTTTAAAATACAAAACTATAATAAAGCTTTAAGAATTATCAACCAAGTTTTTAAACCATCAAAAGTGCAGAGACACACAAGAATGAAAATCTATAAAATTCTCGCTAGAACCCATAATCTGTTATGGCAGTGAAGCTTGGACCATCAGAACTCAGGATGATCGTCATATTACAGCACGGAGATGAAATTTCTGCGACGAACTGCAGGTTATAGCCTTCTAGACCACCAAAGAAATTCAACAATAGCCAGAGAGTTAAACATCGTACCTATATCTGAATACCTCCAAGAATATAGAAACAATTGGCTAGCCCATATTCAGCGCATGGATCGTCACAGAATACCAAAACAAATTCTTCACTACATTCCTCGAGGCAGAAGATCTGTGGGTCGACCTTTTCGGAGATGGCGGGAGCCCGTAACGGGCCACTGGGCCTAATACTTGAAAGGACAATGATGATGATGATGATGATGATATATATATATAGGAAATATCACAATAAAATATATTTTTAAATTTAAAATAAATTCTACCGAAACAGGGAAAATAAAAAAAACAGCACAATTTTTAAATATCTTGGGTTAATAATTACAAGTTTAGGTACCTGTGAGAGAGATGTACAAACTAAAATTGCAATGGCAAAAAATGCAACTAAGACATTACGTGGAATAATTTGGAACAAAGACCTCAGGGGTCCTCATCTAGGAGATATGTGGATGGCGACCACAAGGTGCCCAAGCTGAGCAAAACATTGCTTCCACTTACTTGTGTTTTGCAATCTTTTAACTTTACTATCTAACCTCTCTTGGTTAACTCTTGTTTTTTTCGACCCCCACGCTATTAGGGCATCCGTGGGCTAGGGAGTCTTTCCTTTCCTCCATTTCTACTTTTCTTTATTTTCTTTTCCTCTCCAGAAAAGCCTGACCAGAGGCTATAAGATGGCAGCCCCATCACTGGTCTTGCCTTCCTTTGGCCAGCAAACCAATCGAAGGGACTATTATTATGCTTTCAAGTCTTATATGAAAATTTCCCAGTTCTGGAGGGAAAATTTTCTATAGGATCATAACAGGCCTTGGCCTAATACTTGGAAGGAAGAAGAAGAAGAATTTGGAACAAAAATAGTACAAAGGAAACTAAAATGAAAATTTATAAGAGCATCCATCCATCCATAGTAATTCTGCCCGAAGGCAGGTCCTTCACTGCAACCATAGCATTTTCATGCTATGCTTGCAGCTTTACTAGGGAATTGTGTAGGTGTGGTAGCTTCCCATTGCTTTCCACACCGGTGAAGGATGATGATGGTGATGATGATAATGATAAGGATGATGATGATGGCCATATGATTTCGGGGACCGTTTGGGCCTTAAAGTTTTCCTGACATTTGTCTTACAGTGTGAGGAAAAACCCCGATAAAAACCTCACCCAGAAATCTTTGCCCCGACCGGGGATTGAACCCGGGCCCGCTGCATGACAAGGCAGCACGCTACCTCGAGACCACAGCAGTGGACTATAAGAGCATAATACACAATATTTGTCATATCGCAGTGTAACTTGGTCTTTGACGGAATTACAAAATAATAAAATTAGAACATTTGAATTTGATTTTCTTAGAAGAAGCCTTCAAAAAACAAGACAGGATAAAATAAGAAATGAATTCCTTTGGAGAGAAATGAATGTCATTACATCTGTTGTTAAGAGGATTGAAAATCAAACCACTGCAGGACTCTAAAGAGTTAAATTTTAAATCATTCTATATTTAATTTATTTTAAAACAAGGATTAACTCTCTGGTTATAAAATTATAAGGTACCGTGTTTCTTGAGCAATATCTTAAAACAAGAGAATATAAATATGAACCGAGAAACTTCGCACTTCACCTCATAAAATATGCTTCTCTCATCTGATATGTTTCAAAAACTTTCATTTCACACCATCAGCTAAAACTCCAATTGTTTTTTAAGTTATGTAGGTAGGAAATAACACTATGAGGTTTATTTTAATTTTGTTTAGTTGTTTCTTGACTCACCTCATACTTCTTAACTCCCTTGCATATCTAGGTTTCGTCACTGTATTTGTGACATTCTCAATGCTGTTCACGTTCACAACTTTTGTTGACGAAATCTAGATATGCAAGGAAATAAGTATGAGGTGAGTCAAGAAACAACTAAACAAAATCCAATTGTTTTAATTGAGTCTTCCCAGGGAGAATGACCTGATTTCAAGGTTTTTCAGTCTGCTAATAGAGGGAGCGAAAGACAGCTCTTCAAGTGACAGAACAATGGTTACAGGGATACTGATGATGGAACAAAGTTCCGAAACTAGTTTAAATTGAAATAAGAAGAAAATATGAGGTGAGTGATTAAATTTTACCTAAATGATACGTCTAATTCTCTGATACATCATTCTTCTTATTTTCATTTTCCCCTAAATAAATATTCATAGAAGACAATAACATGATTGAATTTTGCAAAAAAAAATGGATACAGTTTTAAAAAATTAAAATACAATTCCACTAATAGTGAGTGGAGAACACATGTTTAATGACTCACCTCAAATAATTTCAAATTTCTTTGACAGTTTGGGAGAAGATATTCATTCAGAAGAATGAATATCGATCTATGAACTTTGATATTCCGATGGATAAAAATTAATTTCAAAATTTATAATCCCAACCAAATATGGCAGCACAAGAGGTGACATCCATAGAGAAATCAACAACCAGAGAATTTCAACAGTGGGAGTCATGACTGAAGAGGTGACTGAGATGTCGCCTGAAACCGTCGGTATCAAAGAAGTTTGAAATTATATGAGATCCATCCATAGTAATTCTGCCCGAAGGTAGGTCCTTCACTACAATCATAGCATTTTCATGCTATGCTTGCAGCTTTACTAGGGAATTGTGTAGGTGTGGTAGCTTCCCGTTACTTTCCACACCTGTGAAGGATGATGATGATGATGATGATGATAATGATAAGAATGTTGATGATGATGATGGCCATATGATTTCAGGGACCGTTTGGGCCTTAAAGTTTTCCTGATATTTGTCTTACGGGTGAGGATAAACCCCGATAAAAACCTCACCCAGAAAAACTGGCCCGACCGGGGATCGAACCCGGGCCCGCTGCGTGACAAGGCAGCACGCTACCTCAAGACCACAGCGGTGAGATGAGTCATTAAAAATATGTTCTCCACTCACTATTAATGATAAAACCTCATAATGTATACTTCCCAACTTTAATTGAAATATACAATTCCACATTTATTTAAAAACCAAAATATTAATTTCTTAATATGTAATTAAAAAAAGAGGATTTTCTAAATTATAAAAACTATAATAAAAAATCTTAATATTCATTCATTTAAATATTTACTAATTAATATTGAGTTGGAGAACATATTTTTAATAAATTTGAAGAGAAAAATTTTTGCCTAGACCGGGACTCGAACCTGGGACCCTTGGCTTTCCGGGCCAAGTGCTCTACCAACTGAGCTACCGAGGCGAGTTACGATCTAGACGCAAAATTTTTTCTCTTATATACGTTGTAATTCCCTATCGCCAAATGCTCTTGAAACCATTGTTTCTATCTTTGCAAATGGTGGCTTCTTAGTTAAGAAGACATTTATTGGGAATTTAACATTACTTTATAAAGCTAGTAAGGCTTCTAATGATGTTTTTATATTGATTTAACATTTCTCAATGAAAGATAAATTAAATTTTTCTCTTCAAATTTAATTTATCGTTCATTGAGAAATGTTAAATCAATAATAAAAACATCATATTTTTAATAACTCACCTCATACAATTTCTATCCTATTGAACAAAAACATGCAATATTTAATAGCCTATTATTAAATTAACAAATATCCCATTCAACGAAGAAAATTTTAAGAAAGAATACAACAATATCTTAAATATAGCAAAAGTATTTAACTTTTATAGGAATTATTCACTATGAGGTTTAATTTATGGTGAAATTAAATGTTTCTTACCTCTCCTCATATAAATCTTCTAAGCAGATCGTGATTTCGAGACCATAACTGTCTCATCTTCAAAACTTCGGCCAAGAAAGTTCTGATGATGAGACAGTTATGGTCTCGAAATCGCAATCAACTTAGAAGATTTATATGAGGGAGAGGTAAGAAAACATTTAATTTCACCATATATAGCAAAAGTAAATGGTTTTGATAAGAAATTAATAACAAACAAATTAAAGTAATTCAAACAGAAAAAAAGCCTTAAAGAATACATTACCCTAAAAATTGATAGCAAAGAAAATAATAAATTCAAGAAAATTACTTACCAACCTGAAGTACATAGAAAATTTAAAAAAATGTTTAACAAACACAATGTTAAGTTATGTAGATAGGAAATAACACTATGAGGTTCTTTAATATTGTTTATTTTTTATCATTTCACTCACCTCATACTTCATGAGTGAGTGAAATGATAAAAAATAAACAAAAACACAATGTTACTTTGGCACCAATAAATAAATTCAGTCTGGGTAAACACATAAGTACCAATAAAAAAAATCAACATTCCAGACTGTAAAAAATCTGGAATTTATCAAATAAATTGTAATGATTGCAGCAAAATATATATATAGGGAAAACGAAAAGGAATTTGGAAACATGTACTAAAGAACATTTTAGAAATATTAAAAATGTGAAATTGAAAAATCAGCAATTGCTGCACATAGTTTATTACAACATCATAAAATTAAAAGAGATGCAAAACTTTTGAAACAATTGGATAAACCATTAGAATTTAACAGTTTGGGAGAAGATATTCATTCAAAAGAATAAATATCAGTCAACAAACTTTAATATTCCTGTAGAAAAAAATTGATTTCAAAATTTATAAAGTCAAGCAAAGATGGCAGCACTAGAGGTAACCATGGTAAAATAAACAAACAGAGAATTTCAACAGTTGGAGTTATGACTGAAGATGAATGAAAAATTTATTTGAAACCATTGGTCTCAAATAAATTTGAAATTGTATGAGGTGAGTTATTAAAAATATGTTCTCCACTCAATATTAATGATATAACCTCATAATTTAACTGTCACAGGGAAAGAACACTATGAGGTTTAATTTAAGAATTAAATTAATGTTTTATTACCTCACCTCATATCCTTTTTCTTCTATACTGCAGTTTCAGAGCTTATCTCCATCTTCAGTAGCCTCTGGTCGACCGGTGTTATGTCGTTTCTTGGTGGGTTTTCTTCTTACTTCTATCGGTGGAACAATGAACCTCTGGATCAGGTCAAAATTTGCGGGAGTTTCGAAATTCATGAGTTTATCTTTCTTATTTTTTTGTGCGCTGTGGATTTTTTTCCCAGACTGTGAGTTCTTTTTGTTTATCTGAGCCTAATCAAACACACAGATAAACAAAAAGAACTCACAGTCTGGGAAAAATCCACATCCTAAAAAATAAGAAAGATAAACTCCCGAATTTCGAAACTCCCGCGAATTTTGACCTGATCCAGAGATTCATCGGTCCACCAATAGAAGTAAGAAGAAAACTGCCAAGAAACGACATAACACCGGTCGACCAGAGGCTACTGAAGATGGAGATAAGCTCCGAAACTGCAGTATAGAAGAAAAAGGATATGAGGTGAGGTAATAAAAACATTAATTTAATTCATAACCTCATAATGTTTACTTCCCAACATTAATTATAATATAAATAATTATTGTATAAAGGGTGTTCTAATATTTGTGCACGAAGATTATAATTTGAATATTGAACGAAATAGAGACAAAATTTATCACAAAACTCTGTCTGAGGAATTTTTAGTTATACAGTGCAACCTAGATGTTTTTTCTCAATAAATAACAATAAACAATTTTCTGTAACATCTGTAATTTCGTGAGAATATTAATTAATAGTGAGTGGAGAACATATTTTTAACGACTCACCTCATATAATTTCAAATTTCTTTGATACCAGCAGTTTCAGACAATATCTTGTCCCTCTTCAGTCATGGCTTCCACATCAGTGGACAAGATATTGTCTGAAACCGCTGGTATCAAAGAAATTTTGAAATTATATGAGGTGAGTCGTTAAAATATGTTCTCCACTCAGTATTAATGATATAACCTCATAATGTTACTTCCCAATATAATTGAAATATTTCGTGAGAATAACTCAGCTTTCTTATTATGCAACAAACAAAAAGTTCATAATAACCTGGTATTTGGATACTTTTAAAATAAGATAATCAATTTACCTCTTTTGATAATCTTTCTGCTATTACCAATTCTATCAGCTAACATCAATTAGCTTGATGTTGTGTTATTTATCTAGCATAATTGACCTTTACCAAAGTTTCTCTTATTTATGATGTAGAATTCACTGTGGCATGGCACATGTTACTTAGAAAAGTACTAATTCATCCAGTACATTATGTTTATATAGATATTTGGAAAAGCAGATCTATAACACTGGTCAACATGATTTTTGTCTCATCAGTACCAACAGTTGTACTTAATGCAGTTTTTTTATCGTGTTTTCAACATGTATTTGGAATTTGTCCATCACCCACAGTCTTTTTTATTTTAATTTCAATTAATGGAAACAGGTGTCTAGTTTCAAATATTTGGGCTGTGATGTTGGCTACAATGTGGAAAGAGATATTGACTCCAAAATAAATAAATTTCAGACAGTGTGTGGAACAATACAGAGAACATTCAAAAATAAAATTAGAAAAGAAACCAAGATAAAATGTATAATGTTATGGTGGTTCCCGCAATATTGTATGGATGTGAAACTTGGGCTCCAGTGAAAAGACAGAAGGATAGAATACAGACGGCAGAGATGCGGTTCCTAAGACAAGTAAAAGGATGTACAAGACTTGATAGAATAAGAAATGAGGATATAAGAGAAGAATTGAAAGTACAGCCTTTATTGGATAAAGTCACAAATTACAGACAGAAATGGATTGATCACATGGATGGAATGAGTAAGAAGAGATATCCATTGTTAGCCAGAAATTATCAAGCAAGAGGAAGGCGTGATGTTGGAAGACCTAGAAGACGTTGGGCTGATGCAACATGAAGTCGGAACGGGCAATTGCCTAATCCCTGGAGTGATGATGATGATGATGATTAATGGATTTAAATAAATATATTTTTAATAAACGTTTTCTCGTCCATTTGTCCATTGTAATATAAAACCAAATGAGCTAACTCAGGAGGTTTCAGCTATGGAAAAGAGATATGAAGGCAAATGGAATCCTAATATGCTGGCTGATTATTGTTGCACCATCAAGAGGCATGCTCCACAGGTAAAATATAGCAGAAAATTGTCATTTCTTACTTTCTAGGTGAGTCTGAATGTTCAAATATTGTGTAGTTACAAATGTAGAAAATATTAAAGTGTTTGAAATTAAAAGACTGGATGAGGAGAGGTATGAAACATTTCAATTTATTCACAAATTAGTGATTTATTCCTACACAAGTTCAATGAAGAAAGATTAATGAAAAATTATTAGGTCCACTCATAACCTCATTTGTTATAAATATAGCCTACCGTGAGAATATGTGGAACAAAAGAATGTATCCAAAGAATAAAGCATGGGTTATGCAGTGCAAAAACTGGTTTGGAGTAATTGGGTTAACACATCATTGACACATCATCATTTTAGGTTTGTAACTTTTAACATTTATCAGAGAGATGTGCAAAAAACTCTCTATTTAATACATACCGTCTACAGGGCTATTCAGAAAGAAGGAACAGATTTCAAACATTTATTTCTTCCAAACTACAAAAAATAGAAACACAATTCCAACATTCCTAGAAAGAGAAAAGTTGAAGTTCCGATCATGGCTGCAATTATTGCTATTGCTTGAAGTTTCATCATGGTTGCAATGGCACTGTTGGATTGGAAGAGAAGAGCAGAAGATCAACTTTATCCCAAGTCTCTAGACATAACCCCTTGTGATTTTTATCTGTGATGTTACATACAAGACTGTGTTTTTATCCCTCCTATGCCTGACACTCTTGAAAATCCGCAACAACAAATTGTTGAAGCTGTGAATTTGGTAACTAGAGATCAGCTGATTCGTGTGAGGCAAGAAATGAGCCACCGTTTTGATATTGTCGTGTAACACATGGTGCTCATATTGAATACATAACATAGTGAAATTTGAAGTTTTCTCTTTCCAAAAATGTTGGAATTGTGTTTTTTATTTTTTGTACTTTGGAAGAAATAAATGTTTGAAATCTGTTCCTTCTTCTTGAATAGCCCTGTACACCAAACTCCTGAATATCCGTGTTAATTGGGACCGAGATATGCACGGAAAATCGAAAAAACACGGATAATCCAACTAAGTTATTCGGCGTCGTGGAAGTTGATCAGAAATGTATTTACCCACTTTAACACAACTTAAATGCAATAAATATTCATAAAATGGTTATATTAAATGAATTTAGATGCGAGTCGTAATTTCATTATTTTATTTCACTCGTAAATATGGAAAAAAAAGTGGGACTATTTGCTGTCAGTGGTCATGACAGTTATTCAAAATGGCCACCATAACCAGTGACAATACACTAGTAACCACCGATATCCACACTTATAACCAGCGATGACAATAATCAGTGATTCCCACACTAGTAGGGTTGTCACTGACTAGTAAGCACCAATCACCACACTACTAACCAGTGATAAACCCACTGCCACAGCATATCCGTGGTTTCAATCTGTAACAACAAACTTTCAGTGACACACACAACGGAAATTTCCAAATTAGTATCCATATTTGGTTCGTCTTACGGGCTTATAGGCCGTGGCCTGGTTGTCTAACTACTCGACATTTCGTCTACTGCTGCGGTAGACCTCATCAGGAGATACTGCGTGCTCTCTGTGAACTCCTCAACAGTCGGCTGCAGACTGGCTGGTCGTTGGAAACTGTCTCTCTATTTATAGCTAAACCCCGGGTGGTAGGGGGGGTTTTCTGCACGGACCGAGTTTTGTGCTGTTGTGCCGTTTGCAGAAGTCATAGGCTTCGTTGTCGTGTTATGCAGTGCTGGGATCCAAATTTTGTTTATCTTCATGGTTTCTTCTTTTTTGTTGAAGGAACACTTGATTAACAACCAACAACATATTATAAGATTCGAAGATACTCGGGTATTATCACAAACATCACATTACTACACCAGACTATACAGAGAAGCCATTGAAATATATAAACATAAAAATTCCTTCAACAAAAAAGAAGAAACCATGAAGATAAACAAACTTTGGATCCCAGCACTGCATAACACGACAACGAAGCCTATGACTTCTGCAAACGGCACAACAGCACAAAACTCGGTCTGCGCAGAAAACCCCCCCACCACCTGGGGTTTAGCTATAAATAGAGAGACAGTTTCCATCGACCAGCCAGTCTGCAGCCGACTGTTGACGAGTTCACAGAGAGCACGCAGTATCTCCTGATGAGGTCTACCGCAGCAGTAGACGAAACGTCGAGTAGTAAGACAACCAGACCACGGCCTATAAGCCCAGAAGACGAACCAAATATGGATCATTTGTATCCAACTTAACATCGCAAAAGTTTAATTTAATTGCATGTCCTGTGCCACTGTAAATTCTACATCCCACTCATCCATTTCATATTACGCTCATTAGCACAAAACATTAAGGAATGGAATATATCCCTTAAAAATTATTAATAAAATGTACAAAATTCATCGGAGAACATATTGTTTAAACAACTCACCTCATAGGATTCATGCTTCCATGATATCGCGATTTCGAACATAGTCGTGTTCATCTTCAGCCATAACTCCGACTGACAAAATTCTTCGGCCGTCAACTGTTCTATTGTTGCCATCTTCAGTGCTGCCATCTATGGTTGAATTTATGAACTTCGAAATCAATGTAATTTCGTTAGGGATATCAAAATTCATTGATCTATTTTTGTTTTTCTGAATGTATATTTTTTTCCCAAACTGTCAATTCCAAAGGTTTCTCTACTTGTTTTAAAAGTTTAGCTTCTCTTCCAATTTTATGATGTTTTAATAAACTATGTGCAGCAATTGCAGATTTTTCAATTTCACAATTTTTAATATTTCTGAAATGTTATTTTGTCCGAATTTCCAAATTCCTTTTTGTTTTTCCTATATAAACTTTATTGCAATCTTCAGAATTTATTTGATAAATTCCAGATTTCTTACTGTCTGGAACATTGACTTTTTTATTGGTACTTAGAAGATTACCTAGACTAAATTTATTTATTGGTGCCAAAGAAATGTTGTATTTGTCAAATTGGAAGAGAAGCTAAACTTTTAAAACAAGTAGAGAAACCTTTGGAATTGACAGTTTGGGAAAAAATATACATTCAGAAAAACAAAAATAGATCAATGAATTTTGATATCCCTAACGAAATTACATTGATTTCGAAGTTCATAAATTCAACCATAGATGGCAGCACTGAAGATGGCGACAATAGAATAGTTGACGGCCGAAGAATTTCATCAGTCGGAGTTATGGCTGACGATGAACATGATTATGTTTGAAATCGCGATATCATGGAAGCATGAATCCTATGAGGTGAGTTGTTTAAACAATATGTTCTCCGATGAATTTTAATGATTATACCTCATAATGTTTACTTCCCAACATTAATTTAATATAATAAAATGTACAGTTTATACAAACTTCAAAAAAAAAAGACAAATAAAACAACTGAGGCTAAGAAGAGGGAGAGGAAGCCAAAAACACTCATACATAAGACATTCAAAAGTATGGGGGGGGGAGGTTTCCACAAAGAGCGATTTCTACAATTATCCTTGTCCTCACTTCTCATTTGAGCAAAATTCAATCCTGTGTCAATAACGACAATTCATTACACTCTTTTGTAGAAGATAAACCACAACTCCATGCAGCATTGTGAAGAATGGCATCCGTCAGTCTTGGAGCAATCATATCTAACTTTGCTTATCCTCCGAACCCTTTGAAGTTCACATCACAAACGTCACACTATTCCCAGTCTTGTACATTTTTCCTCTCGATAAAAATTCTTTACTATTAACTTGATACCACATTAAATTTACAGAGTTCTGTCTCAATGCATTCATCTGAAATAAAGAGTTACAATTCATTATTTCTATAACTCACAAGTCTGTTGATAGGTGCCGTCGTCCTCAACTTTATTAATATAACAAAGTTGAGGACGACGGCACCTACCAACAGGTACAATTTAATTTTTAACTTTCATCATATGACTTCACGTCAATGGAATTTGATATGAATTTTACTAGTATTGACTCACAAGTCTAGCGTGCAATTATACTTTGCTAATACCAGTATCCATTTTTGTCTTTTGAACTTGTTTAACAATCAAAGCACTCTTCTAAAAGTTAAAGAAGATAATGTAAAATTTAGAAAATTCACATATCATCCATTAAAACACCACAAGTTTCAAAAATTTTTTAAAGATTTCAACATAAGGTTAGCACCCAAAAATGACTACAGCATTAGTAGACTGATTAGACCTAATAAGAATGAGAAAATTAAAGAAGAAAACAAATCAGGGATTTATCAAATTAAAATGTGAAGAATGTGAGAAATTCTACATAGGAAAAACTAAGAGAAATTTAAAACTAGAGTGAAAGAACATCTCAGGAATGTCAAGAAAGGAGAAGTAGAAAAATCTGCAGTGGCTGCCCATGCATGGTCTGAAAAACATCTTATCGAGAAAGAAGCTAAATTATTAAAACAAATAGAAAAACCAAAAGAACTTACTGTTTGGGAAAAGATCTACATCACAAGAGCGAAAAGAAGAAATTAATGAACTTTGAAATTCCCGGTGAGAATGACCTGGTTTCGAGGTTTTTCAGTCAGCCAATGGAAGGAAGAGAAGAACAGCTCTTCAAGACGACAGAACAACGGTCGTGATGATACTGAGGATGGAACAGAAACTATGTTCCAAAACTAGTTTATAATCAAATAAGAAGAAGAATATGAGGTGAGTGATAAAAATATTCTACCTTAATGAATATACCTCATAGTGAGAATTCCTAAAATAAGTACGTAATATTAACAAAGTTGAGGACGACAGCACCTACCAACAGGTACAATTTAATTTTTAACTTTCATCATATGACTTCACCTCAATGCAATTTGATATGAATTTTACTAGTACTGACTCACAAGTCTGGCATGCAATTATACTTTACTAATACCACTATCCATAGTTCTTCTCTTCACCCATATACTCATAAGATGGTAGCCTTTAATAGTTACATTCATAACTTTTAAATATCCCTCTTTCACCCTTGGAATATAATAATGAATTGAATATTATTAAACAATTAACTACGACCCTAAAATTATAGAATATTTAATTAAGAAGGTTCATTACAAAAAAGCAATTAACAAAGTTTTTCCTTTACCCATAGAAAACGTAAAGAAATATGTCGTAATGTCATACATAGGCCCACTTTCAAATAAAATATCTAAACACTTTAAAAAGTTGAACATTAATGTGGCATTTAAAACTAATAAAACTTTACAAAATATAATAAAAAACAATAAAACCAAAATAAAAAAAGAAAAATATCAGGTGTATATAAATTGAAGTGTGGCACATGTGACAATATCTATATAGGACAAACTGGTAGACCTTTTATCTCTCGGATAAAGGAACACATGAGAGCATATAATAGAAATTTAGAATATTCAAAATATGCTAACCACCTGTTCCAATTTAATCATTGTTTCAATCCAAATTTTGAAATTTTACATGTTTGTGATAAGGGTAAGAAGTTAGATCTTTTGGAGGCTGTAGAAATTAATACATTTAAAAGTAGTAAAAAAAACTGTTAAATTCTCAACTTGATTTGAATGAATCCCTTTGTTAAATTAAAAAAATTAAATAAATATTGTTGTATTGTTGCTTAGATCAGTTGGAACACAATTCATAATTTGTTAACATGTCTGAAGAAGGTACAGTGTACCGAAACAGCTGTCACTGAATTATATAATAAATATGAAAATCAAATAAAACTACATTTTATTTTCATTTAATTAATAATTATACTTTAAATACCATATTTTATCTATGTAAAAAATAATTAATATTGATATGAATTAACAGGTATAATTTATTTAAGAAATTTATATCAATGAAGTAATATGTTGCTGGAACAAGACATATAAATTTGGAATAAGAATATCAGAAAATAGAAAATTAAACACCCTATTGTTTGCAGATGACCAAATAATAATAGCATATTCAGAAGATAATCTACAGAAATGTCTGTATGAACTTAACAAAATTACAAAAGAATATGGATTAAAGATATCTACAGAAAAAACAAAAATTATGGCATTTCAAGGTGTAGATCCTGTCAGAAGTAAAATTGTACTGGACAATAAAATTTTGGGGCAGGTGAATAATTTTACATATCTAGGATGCAATATGTCATATGAAGAAGAAAAGGATTTAAATGCAAAAATATCTAAATTTTTAAGAATTTTAGGGTTAATAAATTCTATCTTCAAGCCACAGTTAGTCCAAAAGCATTCAAGACTGAAAGTGTATAAAACACTGGCTCTTCCAACTCTTTTGTATGGTAGCGAAGTATGGACGTTGAAACAGAAGGATATACAGAGACTTAGATCTGCTGAAATCAGATACCTTCGGAGGACTGCAGGATACACACTACTAGATCACAAAAAAAATGAAGACATCTTAGAAGAATTACACATGGAACCTTTAGAAAACAAAATTTCTGATTATAAGTCAAGATGGATGCAACATGTTCATCGAATGGAAGATCACAGAATACCCAAACAAATGTTAACAACCTGCAGGAAGAAGAAGACCAGGACGTCCACTCAAAAGACTTTTGGATGGTGTTTCTCTTGAGGCCGAAACAGGTCAACAAATGGCCTAAATTCGTGAATGTACTGTGATGATGATTTATTTAAGAAAAATTGGTTCGCCTCACCTCATACCCTTCTTCTTATTACGAGGCTCATCCAGAAAGTAAGTTTCCCAATTTTATTTCCTTTAAAGGAAAGTATTTAGGGACTCCACACAGCTATAGTATTATTTGTTTATTTTTTATTATTTCACTCACCTCATACTTCATAATTCATAGCAGACCCTGGGTTTCTTCACAACATTTGTGACATTCTCAATGCTGTGTCACGTTCACAACTGAAGTCCAACGGCTTTCTATCCTGCAGACTGACCTCTGCGCCATCTGGTGGCCGACCGAAGAATTTCCAAATCAGTCCTCTCTCCTTATAACCGGGTATTTCAAAATTCATAGTTGTATTTTCATTCTTGCATATGTAAATTTTTTTCCCAAATTGTGAGTTCCTTCGGTTTTTCCAATTGTTTAAGTAATTTTGTTTTGGTTTCTATTCTATGTTTTTCTGATCAGGCATGTGCAGCTATTGCACCAGATGGCGCAGAGGTCAGTCTGCAGGATAGAAAGCCGTTGAACTTCAGTTGTAAACGTGACACAGCATTGAGAATGTCACAAAAGATGCGAAGAAACCCTGGGTCTGCTAGGAATTATGAAGTATGAGGTGAGTGAAATAATAAAAAATAAACAATATTAAAAAAACCTCATAGTGTTATTTCCTATCTACATAACTTAATAGCATTATTTATTAATTAATATTGGGAAGCTAAAGCTATTACTATGATAGAAATAAGTAAATTAATGAACACAACTAAATTATTGTAATTTTTCTCTTTACCATTGATTACAATAATTTAGTTGTGTTCATTAATTTGACTTATTTCTATCATAGTAATAGCTTTAGCTTCTCAATATTAATTTAATACTTTATTAATATCAATGTCTTACCTGTAATAAATAAATTAACATCCTATAAAGTGGCAATGAGAGTCCCTAAGATTACCAGCCTTATACTAGTTCTCTATACAGAGGGTTGACTCCCTTAATAGGAAGAGGATGCGCTTCTGTATTGTATACCCACTCATCCAAGGATATCAAGCTGTCATCACTGAATAGCAGGTACAGATACTGAAACAAACAATAAAATTATGTAGCTTAGATCAGTTGGAACACAATTCATAATTTGTTAACATGTCTGAAGAAGGT
Organism: Diploptera punctata; assembly: GCA_030220185.1. Classification (NCBI taxonomy): domain Eukaryota; kingdom Metazoa; phylum Arthropoda; class Insecta; order Blattodea; family Blaberidae; genus Diploptera; species Diploptera punctata. The sequence continues at coordinate 1,119,328 of JASPKZ010000446.1, forward strand.
ACAGTGTACCGAAACAGCTGTCACTGAATTATATAATAAATATGAAAATCAAATAAAACTACATTTTATTTTTATTTAATTAATAAATATGGATTTCATCAAGTAAAACACCAACTCCGTAGCCGAGTGGTTAAGGCAGAAAGCCTTGGCGCAGAGCTACGGGACTTGCGCTGGTTCGAGTCTCCATGGGGGAAGAAATTTTCTCATGGTATTTCGGCCAGTATGGGACCGGTGCCCACCCAGCATCATGAGGCATTTGGGTAGCTACAATAAGTAGCGGCTCCAGGTTGAGAAAACCAGCTATAACGGCTGGGGGACTCGACATGCTGACCACATGTCACCCCTACACTGGCTGATTACCATCAACCTCTGTGATTGACACATGTGGATGTGAGGCCAGCAGCCGGCTGGTAGGCTAAGGGCCTTGTAGGCCTGTCGCGCCAGGAGTTTTTAAACACCAACTCAATTGATTAATAAAATTATGTTTTTATTATTGATTTAACATTTCTAACTGAAAGATAAATTATATTTGAAGAGAAAATTTTTTGCCTAGACCGAGACTCGAACCCGGAACCTTTGGCTTGCTGGGCCAAATGCTCTACCAACTGAGCTACCGAGGCGAGTTACGATCTAGACATAATTTTTTCTCTTATATACGTTGTAATTCCCTCTCGCCAAATGCTTTGAAACCCATTGCTTCATCTTTGCAAATGGCGGCTTCTTAGTTAAGAAGACATTTATTGGGAATTTAACACTACTTTATAAAGCTAGTAAGGCTTCTAATGATGTTTTTATTTTTTTAACATTTCTCACTGAAAGATAAATTATATTTGAAGAGAAATGGTTTCAAAAGCATTTGGCGAGAGGGAATTACAATGTATATAAGAGAAAAATTTGTGTCTAGATCGTAACTCGCCTCAGTAGCTCAGTTGGTAGAGCATTTGGCCTGGCAAGCCAAAGGTCCCGGGTTCGAGTCTCGGTCTAGGCGAAAATTTTTCTCTTCAAATATAAACAATAAAATTATTCCAAACTAAACAAATTTATCTTCTGCAAAGTGATTTACAAAATAAATATCTGAAAAATTATTAAATAATCAAACTTAATAACACTGGTCAACATGATTTTTGTCTCATGTGTACCAAGAGTTGTACTTAATGCAGTTTTTATCGTGTTTTCAAATATGTATTCGGAATTTCTCCATCACCCACAGTTTTTTTATTTCAATTTCAACAATTGGATTTAAATAATTATTTTTTTAATAAACCTAGATTTCTTCCCGGAAAATCTTGGCACAGTGAGCGATGAGCACGGGGAACACTTTCATCAGGAGATTTCAGCTATGGAAAAGAGATATCAAGGCAAATGGAATCCTAATATGCTGGCTGATTATTGTTGGACCATCAAGAGGGATGCTCCACAGGCAAAATATAGCAGAAAATCGTCATATTTTACTTTCTAGGTGAGTCCGAATGTTCGAATATTGTGTAGTTACGAATGTAGAAAATATTAAAGTGCTTGAAATTTAAAAAAATCCTGTCTCTCGGAAACCTTGTGTGATGGAGAAAAACCGATACCATATTTGAATTCAGGAGAAAAAATACTATCAGAATCACATATTTTTCTTTCTGAGACAAAAAAAAAGTTACTTTTTTGTTGCTGAGTGCAATTAAGTTATTTGGTCTGTGTAACCTCTTATGGTTGTTTTTTGTTGAACATATGTTTCAAGGTTTGTTAGCCCCATCTTCAGCTATTATTACTCGACCACATTAACTTTCAATGTAGAAAAATTGGGAACTAAAAGGTTGTGGTAAGGGTGAGTATGGGTTGGAGGTAGTAGACCCTTGTCTTAGATTGCAGTGACAGTGTTTATGTTCCGTTAGTCGTGTATAATCAGTTGTTAGTGACAGTGTTAGGTGTGAAAGTTAGACCCTATTTTCACAGTATATAATTTAAGTCTGACAGACAATAGCTGGAAATCAGTGCTGATTTAATTTCTCTGTACGTAACATTATCTACAAACCCGTAGGCGTACAAACTCTGACCATCTTTCATTAACTTCATCTCCTATTTCAAGTAGGTCTACTGCTATATTTTGCCAGTGATTATACCACTTGTCCAATCATTTGCATGTACCAACGGTGGAATGAGACACTTTCCCCATCTTCAACACTTGCACCTTTGCTTCCCTTCACCGGCTAAAAAGTTAATGTGATCAAGTAATACAGCAGACTGATTTATCATAAGTAATGCCACGAGTGATTTCCAATTTATCTAGCAAATTTGGAAATCAAGAGTGGCATTTGTTAGGACTATTTAACGAATAAAATTAAGCTGTTTACTCACAAATCATTATTTAACTATAGTTATTTTAAAATATTTAATGTAAACGGCGATGTTTGAAAACAAATGAGAAACGATTGGTATGCTTCATCTGCTTCTTTTGTTTATCACTGCAACCAGATCATACTATTTATTGCCAAAGGAACGCAATATTGTAAGAATGCTCTCTAGTGGAGAAAAAATGAAACACATCAAACTGTATATTAATTCATTTCTGATGTCGTATGATGTAAATATGACAATTATATTTCTCTGGGTTGTTACCTGGGAAAAAATACATTTAAGAAAGTGCAAACAGTGGTTTCTTTTTCTGGTGGTATAATCAATTGCTACAAATGTTTTTATATTAACTCCTGCAAGTGCTATGTGTTGACATCCATGCACTATATATACAATCTGGTTGCCGTATTTCTTTCAGAGTCTGTAACTGCAAAATAATGGTCAGACCTGTTCGGAGTATTCAAAAGGAGGAGCTTTCTTTAATATGGTAAATTTAATATTGATAAATATTTGGTGAAACACGACTGTGATTGGTTGTAAAACAGAAATCATTGAAATGTGACTGGTCATTGACTCCCATTTGGGGCATGAGTTAAATAGTCAATTTAATTGCTGAAGATGGGGCTAACAAGCCTTGAAACATATGTTCAACAAAAAAAAACCATAAGAGGTAAGAATATACACTCTATCAATCATCATCATCATCATTACTCATGCAAGTATTAGCCGTGTGGCCTGTTACGGTCTCAAAGAGGAATTTTCCATCCAGTGCTTTTTTGGACGTGCCAGCAATCTTTTGCCTTGGTGGCAGTAATGAAGCATGGCTTTTGGAATTCTATGAGACGATATTCGTTGAAGATGGGCTTTCCAGTTGTTCTGGTAGTTTTGTATATGGTGAAGAATGGGTTCTACATCCAACTCTTCCATAATTTCCTCATTTCTTTTATGATCCCACTATGTATAGCCTGCTGTACAGCGCATAAATCACATCTCTTCTTCTTCTTTTCTTCAACTTAATTTGTAGGATTTCATCCTGCTTATTTCCAAGATCACTCCTCGGAGGAAGACGTACTGGATGTGCATTCACTGTCTATCCATCTCTTGGCTGGTCTTCCTCTTGTTCTTCTCCCGTCCATTGGTCTATCTTTTTTAGCTCTTTTTGCAAGCCGATTTTCTCCAATTCTTTCTATATGACCCTTACCATATTTTCGTCTATCTATAATAAATTTGGTTATTGTTTTGAATATGGCATTTGTCCCTAATTTCTGTGTTGTGTATTTTATCAAATAATGTTTTCCCTGAATAGTTCTTAAGATTTTCATTTCACATGTGCTTATTATTTGTTTAGTTTTGTGTGTATCAGCCCTAGTTTCTGCTCCATATACGATAACTGGTCAAACTATCGTTTTGTATATGCGGGTTTTGCTTTCTATTGCCATATGTTTGTTGCGCCAAATTAAATCTTTCATAGATCCTGATATTTGTGCTGCTTTATCAGCTTGTTTCTTTACTTCTTTTATTAAATTTTTAGTGTTTGTTATTAATACACCTAAATAATTAAATTCTGACACTTGTTCTATAATTTTTCTTTCCACTTCTAATTTGCATTATTTAGCGAATAACACAACATCAGAAGCTAAAAATAATTATAATGTTTAATATTTACCAAATGTGAGGTTATGTATTCCGATCTTACTTAAAATAAGAGTCCTGACATGCTAAGTGTTATATCTCACTTACCAAATGTGAGGTTATGTATTCCGATCTTACTTAAAATAAGAGTCCTGACATGCTAAGTGTTATATCTCACTTACCAAATGTGAGGTTATGTATTCCGATCTTACTTAAAATAACAGTCCTGACATGCTAAGTGTTATATCTCACTTACCAAATGTGAGGTTATGTATTCCGATCTTACTTAAAATAACAGTCCTGACATGCTAAGTGTTATATCTCACTTACCAAATGTGAGGTTATGTATTCCGATCTTACTTAAAATAACAGTCCTGACATGCTAAGTGTTATATCTCACTTACCAAATGTGAGGTTATGTATTCCGATCTTACTTAAAATAACAGTCCTTGACATGCTAAGTGTTATATCTCACTTACCAAATGTGAGGTTATGTATTCCGATCTTACTTAAAATAACAGTCCTGACATGCTAAGTGTTATATCTCACTTACCAAATGTGAGGTTATGTATTCCGATCTTACTTAAAATAACAGTCCTGACATGCTAAGTGTTATATCTCACTTACCAAATGTGAGGTTATGTATTCCGATCTTACTTAAAATAACAGTCCTGACATGCTAAGTGTTATATCTCACTTACCAAATGTGAGGTTATGTATTCCGATCTTACTTAAATAACAGTCCTGACATGCTAAGTGTTATATCTCACTTACCAAATGTGAGGTTATGTATTCCGATCTTACTTAAAATAACAGTCCTGACATGCTAAGTGTTATATCTCACTTACCAAATGTGAGGTTATGTATTCCGATCTTACTTAAAATAACAGTCCTGACATGCTAAGTGTTATATCTCACTTACCAAATGTGAGGTTATGTATTCCGATCTTACTTAAAATAACAGTCCTGACATGCTAAGTGTTATATCTCACTTACCAAATGTGAGGTTATGTATTCCGATCTTACTTAAAATAACAGTCCTGACATGCTAAGTGTTATATCTCACTTACCAAATGTGAGGTTATGTATTCCGATCTTACTTAAAATAACAGTCCTGACATGCTAAGTGTTATATCTCACTTACCAAATGTGAGGTTATGTATTCCGATCTTACTTAAAATAACAGTCCTGACATGCTAAGTGTTATATCTCACTTACCAAATGTGAGGTTATGTATTCCGATCTTACTTAAAAATAACAGTCCTGACATGCTAAGTGTTATATCTCACTTACCAAATGTGAGGTTATGTATTCCGATCTTACTTAAAATAACAGTCCTGACATGCTAAGTGTTATATCTCACTTACCAAATGTGAGGTTATGTATTCCGATCTTACTTAAAATAACAGTCCTGACATGCTAAGTGTTATATCTCACTTACCAAATGTGAGGTTATGTATTCCGATCTTACTTAAAATAACAGTCCTGACATGCTAAGTGTTATATCTCACTTACCAAATGTGAGGTTATGTATTCCGATCTTACTTAAAATAACAGTCCTGACATGCTAAGTGTTATATCTCACTTACCAAATGTGAGGTTATGTATTCCGATCTTACTTAAAATAACAGTCCTGACATGCTAAGTGTTATATCTCACTTACCAAATGTGAGGTTATGTATTCCGATCTTACTTAAAATAACAGTCCTGACATGCTAAGTGTTATATCTCACTTACCAAATGTGAGGTTATGTATTCCGATCTTACTTAAAATAACAGTCCTGACATGCTAAGTGTTATATCTCACTTACCAAATGTGAGGTTATGTATTCCGATCTTACTTAAAATAACAGTCCTGACATGCTAAGTGTTATATCTCACTTACCAAATGTGAGGTTATGTATTCCGATCTTACTTAAAATAACAGTCCTGACATGCTAAGTGTTATATCTCACTTACCAAATGTGAGGTTATGTATTCCGATCTTACTTAAAATAACAGTCCTGACATGCTAAGTGTTATATCTCACTTACCAAATGTGAGGTTATGTATTCCGATCTTACTTAAAATAACAGTCCTGACATGCTAAGTGTTATATCTCACCTTTAACGTCTCTGCTAGGAAGAAACTCTGTTGTACATCATCTTTTGGAGGTTCCTCCAGATATACATTTTTGAGGCCTGTATAACCACCTGCTACTCTGCAATGTTTCTCAATTGCCTGTGAAAATATTGTGATTATTATATCCATATTTTTTAATAGAATCAAAATTAAGTTCATTTATACAAAAAATTTATAATTAACTTCATTTATACAAAAAAAATTATTGTAATTCAAGCTTACATACTTTTATGTATGTAAAAGCTAAACAAGAAATTATCAGAATCTTTTAATAATGTTTGAAGAGGTAAATTATACACTCAGACTGGGACTCAAAACCCAGGACCTTTGGCTTTCCAGGCCAATGCTCTTCGAGTCCCAGTCTGAGCATATAATTTTTCTCTTCAAATATGATTTATCCATCATTGAGATGTACGAAATGAATAATAAAAACGTAGAGAATCTTTTAATGTTAAATTATTTAAGCAAAATGTTGTTGTTGTTGTTGTTGTTTTCTAATGGCGAGATTTGATGCTTAATTCATTTTCTCTCTGGTTTCCCAGTACAAGCGAACAATGTCCTTAGAGTGTTGTGCAGTTGGATTTAAGGCTGGACAGACTAGAAGGTGGTGTTTGTCCATGATCAGGTCCGGGTCTTTGCATATGACATATCTGTCGGATTGGAAAACGTTTATTCTGTGGAGATGGTGAGCCAGGCAGTCATGTCCTGACATCACTACTGCTTCCTTGCGGCCTTTATATTTTATTTCTGTGTATAGCTCATCAATTTTTTCCCATGATTTCACTCTGGCTGTTGCAATGTTTTCTTTCATGTTTTCCATTTGGAATGCTTTCTTAATTTCTTCGATCTTTCTGTGAAATTTAAGTAAAATGATATCACCCCTATTAAGTTGTGTAGGTAGGAAATAACACTATGAAGTTTATTTATTTTAATTTTGTTTAGTTGTTTCTTGACTCACCTCATACTTCTTATCTCCCAAGCAGACTCAAGTTTCTTCACTGCATTTGTGACATTCTCAATGCTGTATTACGTTCACAACTGATGCCCAACGGCCTCCTCTATTGCATACTGACCTCTGCGCCATCTGATGGCTGACCGACGAACTTCCAAATCAATCCCCTCTCCTTATCACCGGGTATTTCAAAATTCATATTTGTGTTTTTGTCCCACGCTGTAGCTGAGCGATTAAGGTAGGAAGCCTTGGCGCAGAGCTATGGGACTTGCACTGGTTCGAGTCTCCATGGGGGAAGAAATTTTCTCATGGTATTTCGGCCAGTATGGGACTGGTGCCCACCCAGCATCGTGAGGCAATTGGGTAGCTGCAATAAGTAGCGGCTCCAGGTTGAGGAACCAGCTATAACGGCTGGGGGACCCGACATACTAACCACTTGTCACCCTTACACTGGCTGTTCATCATCTACCTCTGTGATTGACACATGTGGATGTGAAGAGCCAGCAGCTGGCTGGTAAAAGGGCAACCGCTGAAAAGTGGAAAGACCCTCAATCGGAATATTTGTGTTTATATTCTTGCATATGTAAATTTTTTCCCAAATTGTGAGTTCCTTCGGTTTTTCCAATTGTTTAAGTAATTTTGTTTTGGTTTCTATTCTATGTTTTTCTGACCAGGCATGTGCAGCTATTGCAGATTTTTCTGTTTCTCCATTTTTAACATTTCTGAGGTGTTCCTTTAATCTTGTATTTAGATTCCTTTTTGATAAATTAATTGTAAAGATTGTGAAAATATATACATAGGAAAAACAAAAAGGAATCTAAATACAAGATTAAAGGAACACCTCAGAAACGTAAAAAATGGAGAAACAGAAAAATCTGCAATAGCTGCATATGCCTGGTCAGAAAAACATAGAATAGAAACCAAAAACAAAATTACTTAAAACAATTGGAAAAACCGAAGGAACTCACAATTTGGAAAAAAAAATGTACATATGCAAGAATAAAAACACAACTATAAATTTTGAAATACCTGGTGATAAGGAGAGGGGATTCATTTGGAAGTTCGTCGGTCAGCCATCAGATGGCATGGAGGTCAGTCTGCAGGAGACATCAGTTGTGAATGTAATACAGCATTGAGAATGTCACAAATGAAGTGAAGAAACTTGAGTCTGCTTGGGAGTTAAGAAGTATGAGGTGAGTCAAGAAACAACTAAACAATATGTTATCACCTCACCTCATATTATTCTTCTTCTTTTAGTATTGTTGTATTTAAAATATGTTTTCATCTTCTTCTGATGAAGAATTTGAGGTTAAATATCCAAGACAGAAGCCACATTAAATTTGTCTCAGTGGCTTCAAACAAAAACTAAAAATCTTGGAGTAAACCATTTACTGGTAATATTTCTGGTAACCTATATGAAATATCTGTAGCATGTAACTTGTAATTATTGGTTTGATTACCTGAAAGTCTATAAACTTTTACTTTCATGTAACAAACTCCATTTGATTTATAAAAGAAATTGAATAAATAATTTACAATTAAATTAATATTAAGAAGCTCAAGCTATTACTATGATTGAAATAAGTAAATTAATGTACAGAGTGATTCAGAAATATGGCTATACGTTTGATCGCATTTTGTGACGAAAATATTATTATTAAAGGAAGTATGATGTTATCATTGGAAAGGGAATCCTTCAAATTACAACAATAGAACAAAACAAAACAAATCACTTCTCATGTGCAGCTTGGCGGGTTGATTTTTGTGCGCTAGCATTGAATGCCTCCATAATTCTCTTTGTTGTTTCTGCATCCGTGCTAATGCGAGGCCTTACAAGAGGTTTGATTTTCTGCATCCTTCCCGTTTCCAACAGTCATTTTCTCCACTTCCTCACAGTCGACGGCTGCAGTGCTATGTTAAACTCATGTCTTACCCGTCTTGCGGCCACACGATCATTAGCATACGTTATTGCCAATGCAGCAATTGTAATTTGCTGTTGCATATTCAACGCCATTTTGACTAATGACGTAAGTTCTACACTGTTTTGTTTTATTCCATTGTAGTAATTTTAAATAATTGCCTTTCCAACGGTAATTTAATATTTTCTGTAATGGTAATATTTTCATCACACAACGCGATCAAACGTATAGCCATATTTATGATTCACCCCGTACATAAATAGTTTCCTCTTCTCTTTATTTAGTCTTTTGTTTGTTTGTTTTCAGAATAAAGGATATGGTATCTAATGAACAAATTCTTACATGAACATATTTAATATTTTATAGGAAATCACTCAAGTGAAATTGAGATTATTATTAATATTTTGGTCATATTATCTCCAGCGTCTTTCAGTGGCCAAAATATTGAGCAATAATTGTAATTTACCTGTGTGATTTCCCAAGAAAAACTCACTGAAAACCAGCTTATAAATAAATACAATAACGGTATTGAGATTAATAAAAACATAGTTGATAAGTTGAATAATTTACCTGAACAGCTTCCCAACCCCAGTCTCGATATTTTTGATTTTTAGTAAGTCTCCACATGATGAATAAGATTCTATCACTTCTGGTCGGAGAATATAATACTTTTCACTGCTCTTTAGAGCTTTAGCTTCAATGGCATCCGTAAAGCGGAATGCCTCAGGTCCCAGTTTGGTTGCAGTACGATCATATGACTCATGGCAAGTATTTGTAATAGCGTCAGCAATTCCCATGTAACGTTTTGATAGATCATTCTTCAGTGTATGTGCTCCCAGACCAATCATTCCACCTGTAAACAAATAATTAATCTTACTAATTCATTGAACTTTGATAGGAATAAATCACTATCAGATTTAATTTAGGATTAGAGTCCGGATGTTAGGCGCATAAAAAGTTCAAAATAGGCAGGCAAAAGGCACTAAAAATCATTAATATAGGCATTAAAATCAAAATAGGCTCTTACAAAAAATGGACTACAACATAAAATTGTACAGTCTAAAGATTATAAACATATGCTATCAATAGCATACAAAGATATCAGACATGATTTTGGAACATGTTTTGCCTTTTTACAAAGAGCATACTTATGTTTTGCAGTGTACGTGCTGCGACACATGGCACTTCTTTGCACAATTCACTGAAATTTTACATACTTTGCAAAACATTGTCATTTGAGAATATTTCCGCACCAAATTCTTTCACGAAATTGGTCAGTTTGTCTTTACTGTTTTACTCCTTTCCGTTCTTTAGGCATCGTGAAACAACTGTTCTAAAGGTGGTCATACAACTTTGTCTTTGAAGCAACTGTCTGTGAACGAGGACCACAGGCTGAATTCAGTGTTATCAACATCAAAAATAATATTGCCAGGCAATTAAAGGTTTCTTTGCTATAATATGTGTCATGAAGTTTGTTCATATCAATTAATTTAATTTAAATACCAAGTTAATTTCAAGAAAAAATGGCAAATAGGCATTTATAGGCATTGTAAGTTGAAACAGACATTTATAGGCAATAATTAAATGAATCGTGAGTCGTGAAAACAGCTGATGACAATGTGTCGCCGATACTGCAGTGCTGTGTTTAAAAAAACATAGAAGTATGAGGTAAGAAGAAATCACGATTCATTTAATTTTTATTAATTGAACCTCATAATGTTAAAAATTCCCAAATTTAATATATAAATTTATAGGCAAAATTAACTTCATGAAAAAAACTCTAAGGTCGTCGGTATGAACTTATATGAAGTCACTTTTACAATATCTATAATAAATAACTGTAGGCATTTTCCCTAACATCCGGTCTCTATTTATGATTAAATTAAAATGCTTCATACCTCTCCTCATATCCAGTCTTCTAAGCAGATCATGATTTCAAAGTCTTAGTGGCTTCATCTTTCAGTACTTTCTTGTCAACTGACATTACGTCAATCAGAAGAACTACTACTTCTTCCTAATTACAAAAAAATAAACGTTATCTCAGTCAAAACATAAATTTATTAAGTCGACGTTTCATAAACAACCACGACTTGAAAATGATCTCACATAAGGAGATTGAAATGCCGACTTAATAAATGACTGAGATAACGTTTATTTCTTTGTAATTATGATTATTAATTACTCTCAGTGAAAAATATTTAAAAAATATGTATTACATATTTCATACTTCTTCTTCCCTCTGCTGGTGGACCGATAAACTTCCGGATCCAGTCAGAATCTGTAGGAATTTTGAAGTTCATAATTTTTCTTTTTTGTTTTTTTAATGTGGATTTTTCTGAAACCATGAGTTCTTTTAGTTTTTCTGTTTCTTTAATTAGACTGATCTTTGATTCAATTAGATGTTCTTCAGACAAACATGAGCAGCTACTGCTGACTTTTCCACTAGCTGCTCATGCTTTGTCCGAAAAACATCTAATTGAATCAAAAGCAGTCTAACTAAACAAAAACTGAAAGAACTCACAGTTAGGGAAAAAATACACATTTAAAAAAAACAAAAAAAGAAAAACTTATAAACTTCGAAATTCCCACGGATTCTGACTGGATTCAGAGGTTTATTGGTCCACGAACAGAGAGAAGAAGAAGTAGTTTTTCTGATCAGTCGACAAGAAAGTACTGAAGATAAAGCCACTAAGGCTTTGGAATTGCGATCTACTTAGAAGACTCGATATGAGGAGAGGTATAAATCATTTTATACCCGAGCCACCATATTGGATGGACCGACAAAACTGGCTATTAGAAATTGGACGATGTCAAAGACATTAATCAACTGATCATATATGTATAAAATCAAGGTGAAAAAGCCGGAGATTGGTTGTAAAACAAAATTCATTGAAATGTGATTGGTCATGAACCCATCCCCACTTGTCTATCTGTGCATCAACATTATATGCAGGCAATATCCCTCGATGCAAAAACCATAACAGCAAAAATCTTCTTCAAAGCTTCAAGATCTGCATTTCGAGCGAGGGATTCCAGATACGAGTCCCTTGGCCCATTAACTTCATATTATTTAATTTTGATTTATATTGTTTGCATCATGCTGTGAATATAAGGAACTGTGTTATATGAGTGGCTGATATGAATGTTTAATGGTATATCAGGTATTATTGCTATTATTATTATTGTATTATCTCAAAGAAGCATGGCTCTAGGATTTATTATGTTTATTAAGTTTATTTTGCTCTTTAAAGTCACCATAGCAATTAACATTTATTTATGTCTATTTATGTAATTTATATTCATGACTATTTTGTTTTGAAATACATTACCATTTTAGTTATGTCATTTATTATTCATTTGTGTGGTAATACCCACTGGAACTGAGTTTATTGCAGTAGATTAATTTAATATAGAACATTTCCCAAAGACAAGGTCATGATTGACTATACAAACAGCAATAATAAGATTAAAACACTAAGGAACATAATTGAATATTTATATAATTTTACAAAATTATGGCAGTGCCAGTCTTAACACATGCAAGTGAGAATTGGACTCTTAACTGTTCAGACAGAAGAAAAATAGAAACTGCAGAAATGAAGTTCTTACGTTCAGTAGCAGATGTGATAGTTTTGGACAGAAGAAGAAATGAAGATAATAGAAAAGTCTTGAATATTTTTAATTTAACAAATAGAATTGACAACACGAGAAACAACTGGTATGAACATGTTAAAAGAATGTCTACAGATAGAATCCCTCAGCTGTTATTAAAGTACAAACCAATAGGACATAGAAGTGTTGGATACCCATTTTCTAGATGGGAAGATTAATTAAATCCCACTTGATGTGAAAACAGGTCAAAAGGCCTAATTTCATGAAGTAGAAGAAGTAGACATTGTACCACACCTAGTAGTCTGTATATTAGAGAAATTAAACATGTCTATGAATCTCAGGGCCCAGCCATAGACACTCTGCTTAGTTTTAATGTTAATATTGGATTTAAGGTTTGTTGCATTTAGATTCTCCATTTGTATCACGATCCATGATTAATGTCAGTATATTGAAGTTATATATATATATATATATTGTGCCGGGATAGCCTCGATTTTTCTCCTAGGTTATTTATTCATAAATAAGCACAATGAATTTATTAAAAATTTCACTACACATTTTTATTTAACTCTTAAATTATCAATAAACTTATATTCACAATTACAATTCCCGAAATAATCTTTTTATTTAATTGTTATCTCAGTTAGAACAATTTTCCACTCACTGATAAATAAATTTGGCACAACTTACCATTCACTGTTCACCACATGACCAGCTATCGCAGATTGTCTGCGCTCGCTGGCATCAAACACAAAACTAACTTCCGGCCTTCTGCCTCTGCTCTTTTATAAGCAAGAGGAAAGCTGTAGAAACAGCTTCAAGTAACTTAGATGCACAGAATCCTCTAGAAATGGATCCTTCTCCAAAGGGGAGAGAGACACCGGTAGAACCGTCTGGCAACAAACTCCAGAAAATCCTGCCGGCTTGCAGGCAAACTAACTTGCCATGGGCGACTTGCCCACGTAATTCAAACATCGCTATGCGTGACACATAACACTATATATCCATTGCTATAATCTCTATAGTCCAACAATCTATTGTATGAGCCAGTGGATTAATGTTAAAGATAGCAGATTTATTTATAGGAATCCATACATGGCATTATTTGAGCATTAGCGATGATAGCAATGTTAGATTCAACAGCATTATATGTTAAAAATAATTGGTGCAACCCAGAGCAAAGCATTGCCATTGCATCCCTCGTCCACTTTTCACACTTCCAAATATCTCTACTATCCCGTGACATAGCCGAGTGGTTAAGGCAAGAAGCCTTGGCGCAGAGCTACGGGACTTGCACTGGTTCGAGTCTCCATGGGGGAAGAAATTTTTTCATGGAATTTCGGCCAGTATGAGACCGGTGCCCACCCAGCATCGTGTGGCATTTGGGTAGCTACAATAAGTAGTGACTCCGGGTTGAGAAGAACAGATATAAACGGCTGGGGGACATTGGCATGCTGACCACACATCACCCCTATACTGGCTAAATTATCGTCTACCTCTGTGATTAACACATGTGGATGTGAAGTCAGCAGCCAGAGATAGGCCAAGGGCCTTCTAAGGCCTGTTGCGCTTGGAGTAAATGTCTCTACTATGAAAATTTACATCAATGCATCTTCTTCATTAAGATTAACAACATGTCCATCCATAGTAATTCTGCCCGAGGGCAGGTCTTTCACTGCAATCATAGCATTTTCATGCTATGCTTTGCAGTTTTAATAAGTAATTATAGGTGTGGTAGTTTCCCATTGCTTTCCACGCCAGTGAAGGATGGTGATGGCCAGATGATTTTTGGGGACCGTTGCATCCTAAGCTTCCTGAAATTTGTCTTACAGGTGAGGAAAAACGTCCTGCGCCGTAGCCGAGTGGTTAAGGCAGGAAGCCTTGGCACAGAGCTACGGGACCTGCGCTGGTTCGAGTCTCCATGGGGGAAGAAATTTTCTCATGGTATTTCGGCCAGTATGGGACCGGTGTCCACCCAGCAACGTGATGCATTTGGGTAGCTACAATAAGTAGCGGCTCCAGGTTGAGAAAACCAGCTATAACGACTGGGGGACTCGACATTCTGACCACATGTCACCCCAACACTGGCTGATTATCATCTACCTCTGTGATTGACACATGTGGATGTGAGGTCAGCAGCCGGTAATAGGCCAAGGGCCTTCTAAGGCCTGTCGCGCTTGGAGTAAATGTCTCTACTATGAAAATTTACATCAATGTATCTTCTTCATTAAGATTAACAACATGTCCATCCATAGTAATTCTGCCTGAAGGCAGGTCTTTCACTGCAATCATAGCATTTTCATGCTATGCTTTGCAGCTTTACTAGGGAATTATAGATGTGGTAGCTTCTCATTGCTTTCCACACCGGTGAAGGATGATGATGATGATGGCCAGATGATTTTCAGGGACTGTTGGGCCCTAAGCTTCCTGACATTTGTCTTACACGTGAGGAAAAACCCTGAAAAAACCTCACCCAGGAGCCTGTCCCGACCGGGAATCGAACCCAGGCCCACTGCGCGACAAGGCAGCACGTTACCTCGAGACTACAGCGGTGGAGTTAACAACATGTAAACAAGGATATATGTAGCATTCACTGTCAACCTGTACAGTGCTTTGTCATTTTCTACAGTGTAGCTATCTCAAGGACTTAACAAGTAGGCTTTCAAGAAGTCTTGTTATTGTATACCATGTACGAGAGATAAATACGACACTACATTTGGTAGACCTTTGACTGTCTGGCAAGCATAAAAATACATCTGATAAGATAGATTGCTAGAATTAAAAAAAAAACTCTATTAAAAATAGTTTTACATAAATAAAAATAACAAAAATATTCCTTATGATATACTTCTCATCATCATCATCATCGTCCTTTCAAGTATTAGGCCCAGTGGCCCATTATGGTCTCCCACCATCTCCGAAAAGGTCGACCCACAGATCTTCTGCCTCGAGGAATGTAGTGAAGAATTTGTTTTGGTATTCTGTGACGATCCATGCGCTGAATATGGGCTAGCCAATTGTTTCTATATTCTTGGAGGTATTCAGGTATAGGTACGATGTTTAACTCTCTGGCTATTGTTGAATTTCTTTGGTGGTCTAGAAGGCTATAACCTGCAGTTCGTCGCAGAAATTTCATCTCCGTGGCTGTAATATGACGATCATCCTGAGTTCTGATAGTCCAAGCTTCACTGCCATAACAGATTATGGGTCTAGTGAGAATTTTATAGATTTTCAATCTTGTGTGTCTCTGCACTTTTGATGGTTTAAAAACTTGGTTGATAATTCTTAAAGCTTTATTATAGTTTTGTATTTTAAAGGATATATCACATTCCTCATTATAAGTTAGATTATATCCTAAGTATTTAAATGAATTAACTTGCTCTAATATTGAATTCTGAATACAAATTTTACTTCTTACTGGGAATTTCCCTTGAAAGGCCATGACTTTAGATTTTGTTGTTGATATTTCCATGTTAAATCGTTGGGCCATTATATTAAGATGATGAGTGGAATATTGTAATTCATCTTCATTATTGCCGAAAAGAGCCTGATCATCTGCATATAAGAGTGTGTCTAAAATTGTGTGTCTTGACAGAGGAATATTACATGAACTGTCAATCTCCAGTGTCTGATGATAGCATTAATGTATACATTAAATAGAAGTGGTGATAGAGGGCATCCTTGTCTGACTCCGCAATTCTTATACTTCTAATACAGTTGAAGGAAAATTATAGGTAAAATCAGTGCTTTTTATGGCGGTACGCAGTACCGGGACCTTTTTCCTCATTATAATATTATAATGATATTGTGAAAAGAAATATTAATGTCTGAACCAGGAATCAAACCGTGGACCTCTAGTTCTCCAGACTAGTGTGCAGCCCACTACACCATTCTAGACCCGGCACAAACATTAACAATTCTTTCCACATATACAAATCTATAATTCTCGTTTCCTCCGCTGTCAGGTAAGATGACACTGCCCTCGCCAACTGCTGGCTTCGTTTAGAAGTATCTATATTTGAGAATTTTTAAAACACACCACTACTTTTATAAGCAGTAATCAATGTTATTAACATTTTCCCAATACTGTTATTTAAACACAGTTCCAATAATGATCATATTATTTTTGGGTATATATTATATAAAAAAAAATAAAATTTTTTTTTTTAAGCTACAAACGACATTTAATGGTCACTGCGGAAAACAAATGCATGAGCCATAAGGAGAGTGCGGGGCACAAAGAATGCCACAATGTAAACATTCTCAACGATCTGTGAGTACCGGCACCTTTGTTTTTCACAAAAAAAAGCTCTGGGTACAATATTAAGTCCTGCAACAAAGTCAAGGAGTATAGGGCACCATGCCTTGGGAATTATAGAAGTTTCAAGTCCCCATGGAGAAGACATGTTCCTCAAGTAATTTCGGTCCATGTGAAACCAGAGGCATTAAAAAAATATATATACATACAAAAAACTGTATTATATATTAATTAGCTTATAAGATGCTGAGAGTCGGGAGTTATGACTGAAGATGGACGTGAGGTCGTCTGAAAACTACAGTAGCATGAAAAATATCAAATGGATGAGGTGAAGTTGTCAAAAAATGTTCTCCGATAAATTTCAACTGGGGTCACTATAGTGTCGCTTATATATAATGTTGGTTGGTTGGTATCTAATGTCGAGCACTTGATAATTACAATAATGAATCATCGCTCTCTTGCAGCTCCAATATATATACACAGCAGAAGGCTGGTCTCTTCTACAAAAGCTGGAACACGGAGGATATGGGTTTCTTCTTTCATATCTTCATTTAAATTGGCAAAAAGGGCTATCGGAAAGGCTGACTTTACCAGGGAGGATACCCTTTAATTCCTTCCGTCGAAGGCTTCAAGGAACCGACCTGGACAGTACCTTAGTTTCCAATCCCTCACCTTCTCGTGGTAACAAATCTTTTAGTAATCCCTGCTTATGAGCTGGAAGGGCTACTCACCAATAATCACTGGTCCTCTCCTGTGATTTTTTTCCTTTTTTTTTTGACCAAATTGGTATTACTTCTACTTCTGTCTTCCCCATACCAATTCCCCTCTTTCAACTTTTGCTATCCAGTCTCCCTTGACTGACCTCTTGTTTTCTTTCGACCCGATGGTATTAGAGGTATTCGAGGTATTCGAGGCCTAGGGGTTCATTTCTCCTTCCTTCCTATACCTACTTTCTCTCTAGGGGTGACGTAACCGCCACATGTGGTGCCTACTACTAAATGGTTACAACTAGTTTAGTTTAATACAATACAAACATGATTATAATGTATATTGTTTAGATATAACCATACCGGGCTTCCCATCTAAACCCGGACCGGCCTCACAGGGTGTTTCACACCCATCCATGGCAGCGCTTGGCAGCGCTCTTTCCACATCCGCATTTCACTCTGCCAGTCGCTCGTCCTTGAACTAGTCAGTTATTACTATCGTTCGACAAGATGAGACGTCAACTGACATTAGAGCAGCGCCTTAATATGTGTAAATGTTATTATAAATAACGAATCAGCTCGTCGCGTTCGTGAGGCAATTTATATTCGAACTTCCCTGGACAAATTAATACCTCCCCCCTTCCATATTGACAATCCACGAGCTTGTGACTAAATCTGAGACCACTGGTTCAGTATATAATAAGAAAAACACCGCGCGAATGGGTACGGTTCTCACCAAGAAAAAATTAGAAGACAAAGTGGCGAAAATTTGGAATGTTCACACAACTCCACAAAAAATCATTACCGAGAATTAGCACAATCACATTGTGGATTTCCTTCGCTCGTCCCCAGATCTAACAGTGTGTGATTTTTATTTGTGGGGTAGCCTAAAAGACAAAGTGTACAAAACAAATCTGCACATATTGGAAGAACTGAAGAACAACATAAGAAATGAAATCAGAAACTTGACAGTGCCCGAACTACAGTGTGTCAATCTAAATGTGTTTACTCGGTATAATGCCTGTTTAAATGCGGGAGGACAACATTTCCAGCATTTTCTATAAGGTAAGAAACAGTTCAAGAACGGGTGGCAGGCAGGGTGAATTGCGGGAGGAAGAGACAGCACTGCGTGCCGGGTGAAACTCCGTAAGGCTGATCCGGTTTTATATTGGAAGCCCGTTACTAACCTGAGAAGCATGCTAGATGATCCATCTTGTGTTCAAGTCGGTCAAACTTCATGTCTGATATGTAAGTTAGACCACCAGGAGACACCTTCAACATATGTAGCAACACGTAATGCATAGCATCATCGTACATCTGACGTGCTTCTTGATCTTCTCTTCCTGACTGAAGCCACGCCTTCAGCAAGTACTCGTAGAAACTATCTCCAAGTCCACCCATCGACATATGATCTGAAAATACAAAATAATATTTACATCTTAAATGCTGACCCTGGGAGATGTGAAGACAATTTTTGCTTTCTCAACTCTGAAAGAGGTTTTTTTTTCTAGATCGCAACTCGCCTCGGTAGCTCAGTTGGTAGAGCATTTGGCCCGGCAAGCCAAAGGTCCCGGGTTCGAGTCTCGGTCTAGGCAAAAAATTTTTCTCTTCAAATATAATTTATCCTTCAGTGAGAAGTGTTAGATCAATAATAAAAATATCAACACAAGCCCTACTGACTTTATAAAGTAGTGTTAAATTCCCAATAAATGTTTTCTTAACTAAGAAGCCACCATTTGCAAAGATAGAAGCAAAGGTTTCAAATTATTTGGCGTGAGGGAATTACAATGTATATAAGAGAAAACATTTGCGTCTAGATCGCAACTCACCTCGGTAGCTCAGTTCGTAGAGCCATTTGGCCTGGCAAGCAAAGATCCCGGGTTCAAGTCTCGGTCTAGGCAAAAATTTTTCTCTTCAAATATAATTTATCTTTCAGTGAGAAGTGTTAAATTGATAATAAAAACATTTGAAAGAGGTTTTGCTCCCTCCGAAAAATAATGAGAGGGTTTGATCCATCCAAAAAAATTCAAAATGGGGTTCTTATTTTAAAAGATTAACCAAAACATATGAAGTTGCAATTATTACAGTATTTCACAATCATATTGGTAAACAAAGATGCAACGGATAAACTACAAGGGAAGAGACAGATGGACTAGACCAGGTTAGGAACGATGCTGAAGATAGAGGACAAACATGATGCATACAATTAAAACATGGGTGGACATAGTTACAGCAGTAAAATTCATAGTTGTGTGTTTTCATTCTTGCATATGTAATTCTTTTCCCAAATTGTGAGTTCCTTCGGTTTTTTCGAATTGTTTAAGTAATTTTGTTTTGGTTTCTATTCTATGTTTTTCTGACCAGGCATGTGCAGCTATTGCAGATTTTGAAATACCCTGTGATAAGGAGAGGGGATTCATTTGGAAATTGGATGGTCAGCCATCAGATGGCAACGGAGGTCAGTCTGCAGGATAGAAGGCCGTTGGACCTCAGTTGTGAACGTGACACAGCATTGAGAATGTCACAAATGATGTGACGAAACCTGGGTCTGCGAGGAGTTATGAAGTATGAGGTGAGTGAAAGAAAAAATAAACAATATTAAAAAACCTCACAGTGTTATTTCCTATCTACATAACTTAACATATTTGATATTATCATCAAGTACCAATGTACCAGTTAGAGAAATTTCTTACAATGATAGTATGCAGACTGACAAAATCTAAAGTAGAGATTTTAGAGGAAAATATATGTTCATTTGAAAATATTACACTTGGGTTTAATCACAGAATAGATAGAAAGTAACACTAAAACTATGACGTATTTTATCAAACACGCTGATATGTAAATTGAACCAGTTTTTGGCAGAAAATGAAGGAAATGTCCTTCAAAACATGTCCTGGGTTTAGAGCGCACACATAATAATGACCTGAGGTTTAAACTAACCATTCATCAATTTATTTCTTTAATACCAATTGACGGGCCAACTCCTTTCAAAAAATGTTAAACTGAAATATATATAAAATATTATTCCACCAGTTATATTATATGGTTGCGAAACATGGACTCTTACTTTAAGGAGAAAAGGAGATTACGAGTATTTGAGAATAAAGTTCTTAAGGAGAATTTTTGGACCAAAGAGAGATGAACAGACAGGTGAATGGAGAAGACTACTAACAGTGAACTACATGGTCTTTATAGGAAGCCAGATATAATAAGAACAGTTAAGTCTCGTAGACTGCGATGGTAGGACATGTGGCATGAATGGGGAATGAAAGACATGCATGGAAGCTTCTTGTAGGAAAACCAGAGGGGAAACGCCCAGTTGGTAGACCAAAATGAGGTGGGAGAAAACATTAACTATGATTTGAAGGAAGTAGATTATACAGGGAATGATTGGAAAATATTAGTTCAGGATAGGGATATATGGAGAGCTTATGTTCGTGGGGCCATGAACCTATGGGTTTGATAGAGCCAGTGAGTTAGTTAGTTAGTTAATAAATTAGGTATTCTACTAGTTTTATTTATTTTTATCTTTTAACTGCTATTATGTTTTCCTATGTCCACTGCTGTGGTCTCGAGGTAGCATGCTGCCTTGTCATGCAGCGGGTCCGGGTTCGATCCCCGGTTGGGGGAGTTTTTCTGGGTGAGGTTTTTATTGGAGTTTTTCCTCATCTGTAAGACAAATGTCAGGAAAACTTTAAGGCCCAAACAGTCCCTGAAATCATATGGCCATCATCACCATCATCATCCTTATCATTATCATCATCATCATCCTTCACCGGTGTGGAAAGCAACGAGAAGCTACCACACCTACAATTCCCTAGTAAAGCTGCAAGCATAGCATGAAAATGTTGTGATTGCAGTGAAGGACCTACCCTCGTGCAGAATTACTATGGAAGGATGTTTTCCTATTCACAAGAATTAATTATGAATAGAATCTGTATAACATATGTACAAATATATAAGATTTTGATACGTTCCAAAAATAAATTAATGAAACTTACGTTGGCCCCATTTTCCATCTTTGGATTAATATAATTAGGATATAGACCACGTGGCTTATCCATGCCCTGAATCACTCGTCGAATGTGATCTACTTTGGCACGATATACTGGATTGCCTGTCACATCTGACAAATATGAAAATTCCAGATGAAGTGTGCCAATTTCAGATAAAATGCTGCAACCTCCACTTGCCCAACCATAATTCTTGCTTGCCTATAAAAAAAAACATCAAGTTTATATGAATTTATCAATAATCTCATAAATCAAAGGTCAGTAATCAGAATATTTATTGATAAATTTGAACTGAAATTACAAGACACATATCCAACAAGCAGTGTACAAATTATTTCATTTACCCATTTATACAGGGTGAAAATTATTTAAACCAACAAACTCTGGGAGGTTGTAGGGGACACCAAAACAAATATTTTTCCCTGATGTAATTTTTTCCTATGAGGATTATTTAAAACGGGAGAGGAAGATTTCTCTGGCGGCAAATTAATTA
The DNA here is from genome assembly GCA_030220185.1 of Diploptera punctata. Lineage (NCBI taxonomy): Eukaryota > Metazoa > Arthropoda > Insecta > Blattodea > Blaberidae > Diploptera > Diploptera punctata. The sequence continues at coordinate 1,141,378 of JASPKZ010000446.1, forward strand.
AACCAACAAACACTTTTGCATTTTTATTACCAAGAGACAACACATTAACACAACGCAATTACTTAAATTACAGTAGAGGTTCAAAAATGCCTCCATTGACATGTAAACAAAGGTTACACCGGCGGATCATGTTCTGTCTAACACGGGCAAAAACTCCAGGAGTATCGTTAATTGCTCCTGCTGCTGCTACTATCCGGGCAACCAGATCCTTTTCTGATGCAACAGGAGTTGTGTAAACAAGGTTGCGCATCTCTCCCCACACAAAAAATCCAAAGGGGTCATATCTGGGGATCGAGCAGGCCATGATACAGGACCACCTCTGCCAATCAACTTTTCTGAAAATCGTTGGTTCAAGAATCGACGCACACGACGACTGAAATGTGCCGGCGCCCCGTCATGTTGGAACCACATGCGTTGTCTTGTAGGGAGCGGGACGTCTTCCAGCAATTCTGGCAATGCTCTGGCGACAAAATTGTAATAGTGCCTGCCATTTAATGGCCTAGGTAGGAGATATGTCCCAATTAAACAGTCCCCAACAACACCGGCCCACACATATCAGTGTACTCACTCCAGGTGTATCGCTCCATTAGTAAACAGATACAATTCACTACTACACTGGTGGACAAAACAATTCCTACCATCAACAGCAGTTGCAGTCATGACAACTGAAGAGCGTAATACGCCCTCTATACCGGTTTAAATAATCCTCATAGGAAAAAATGACAATAGGGAAAAATATTTGTTTTGGTGTCCCCTACAACCTCCCAGAGTTTGTCGGTTTAAAATAATTTTCACCCAGTATGTGTTGCTGCCAATGCTTAAGGAGCTTGGACTTCCTCCCATTTGCCTATGGACGTCCCAATAATACCATTTATATATAAAAAGTAAAAACTAATTCACATATAAAATATGTAATTTAGGTTAACATTATCGTACTAATTGTAAATAAAATAAATTTATATTTTTGCTCCCATATTTTCCATCCAATATTATTTAAAAATTATGTTATTTTAATTTTAATATTCACGTATATGACATATGATGAAAGTTCTCTTCTCTTCTACTACAAGGTTTAGGCTATGCAGCCTGTTCCACCAAACTTAAAAGTGGAGTCCATCTTCTGCGTGGTCGGCCAACATCGTTCCTCTGGGATTATACAGGAAGGTTCTTTTTGGTATTCTTTCGTTGTTCATTCTCATTAAGTGTTCTGTCCATTTCTTATTATTTTCGCTGATTTTATCTTCAATTTTATATATATTTAATTCTTCTCGTATAGTTTTCACTCCTTATTCTATCCGCTCTTGTGCATCCTTTCACATTACGTAAAAACAGCATTTCCGCAGTCTGTATCCTGCTTTTATCCCTTGATTTCATTATCCAATTTTCACTTCCATACAACAACAAAGGAACAGCCAGTGTTTTATATAATTTAAGTTTCGTATCTTTCCTTGTTTTCCGACCTAAGTCCGACCTAAGTTAAAAAATTTAATTGTACCCGTTGGTAGGTGCCGTCGTCCTCAACTTTGTTAATATATTGTATATAAAATTAACTGGAGCGCTTTTGGAAGTTATCTTCCATCAACTCAGTTGCTGCTACAAACAATTGGAGTATACACCACCGTACACAACAAAAACAAGTAGCAGAAGCTCAACCTGCAGAAGATGGAAGATAACTTCCGAAAGTGCTCCAGTTAATTTTATATACAATATTTTAACAAAGTTGAGGACGACGGCACCTACCAACAGGTACAATTCATTTTTTTAACTTTCATCATATGACTTCACCTCAACAGAATTTGATATGAATTTTACTAGTATTGATATATGACATATGTCCACCACTGTGGTCTCGAGGTAGCGTTGCTGCCTTGTCACGCAGCAGGCCCGGGTTCGATCCCCAGTCAGGCCAGTTTTTCTGGGTGAGGTTTTTTATCAGGGTTTTTCCTCACCTGTAAGACAAATGTCAGGAAAACTTTAAGGCCCAAACAGTCCCTGAAATCATATGGCCATCATCATCATCCTTCACCGGTGGAAAGCAACGGGAAGCTACCACACCTACAATTCCCTAGTAAAGCTGCAAAGCATAGCATGAAAATGCTATGACTGCAGTGAAGGACCTGCCTTTGGGCAGAATTACTATGGATGGATGGTATATGACATACTGTATATAATGAAAATATAAATTTATAATAATTAATTTTGTTTAGTTGTTTCTTGACTCACCTCATACTTCTTAACTCCCTGGCATATCTAGATTTCGTCACTGTATTTGTGACATTCTCAATGCTGTTCACGTTCACAACTGACGTCCAATGTTCTCCTCTCCTGCAGACTGACCTCCGCGCCATCTGATGGGTGATCCCTCTCCTTATCACTGGGTATTTCAAAATGATATAAATGATAAGGAGAGGGGATTGATTTGGAAGTTTGTTGGTCAGCCATCAGATGGTGCGGAGGTCAGTCTGCAGGAGAGGAGACCATTGGATGTCAGTTGTGAATGTGAACAGCATTGAGAATGTCACAAATACAGTGACGAAATCCGGATCTGCGAGAGAGTTAAGAAGTATGAGGTGAGTCAAGAAACAACTCAACAAATTTAAAATAAACCTCATAGTGTTATTTCCTACCTACGTAAGTTATTTTAAATGTATTTCACAAGTTCAGTGAAAAATCTCACCAGCTTTCTTGTAATCTACTCCATTCAACTATCACATGTCTCATATATTTCACAAGTGCTCCCTGTCAATGTGTCAGTAATTGTGGCACAAATGGCAGAAGGACACCAATTGGCATTTGTTGATGTTAGGATCACTCTAAGAGCGGATAAGGTATACAGAAAAATAAATGTCGCTCTTAAAACCACAATTACTTTGGAAAGATTACTCCCAAAATGAAAATTCACTTCTAAGGGTTATCAACCAAAATAATTTTTATATTTAGATTATTAAAAGCTTCAACTATATATAATTAATTTTGTTTGGTTGTTTCTTGACTCACCTCATACTTCTTAACTCCCTTGCATATCTAGATTTCATCATTGTATTTGTGACATTCTCAACGCTGTTCACATTCACAACTGACATCCAATGGTCTCCTCTCCTGCAGACTGACTTCTGCGCCATCTGATGGCTGACCGATGGAAGTTCGTCGGCCAGCCATTCAGATGGCAAGGAGATCAGTCTGCAGGAGAGGAGACCATTGGATGTCAGTTGTGAACATGAACAGCATTGAGAATGTCACAAATACAGTCATGAAATCTAGATATGCAAGGGAGTTAAGAAGTATGAGGTGAGTCAAGAAACAACTAAACAAATTAAAATAAATAAACCTCACAGTGTTATTTCCTACCTACATAACTTATAATAATTAAGTACGTAAATTTTTGTATTTCTAATTATATTATGTTTCTTTTTGCTTTTGGGCTATGCCCGAGCTCACTTACTGCTCTTTTGAGTATATTTCAAAAAGTATGTACATACTTACACTATGAATAATAAATAAAATTAAAAAAATAATAAAATTGCTTTGCAAAGGTTATAAATAACTATATTCAGAACTGATTCATAACAATATATGTAAATATAGAAATGCACTTACCCCAGTTTTACATTAATAAGAGAATGAGGAATGCCAGTTTGTGTTTGAAATGCCGGAAGTAACTTTTCTGCTATCTCCTCTGCTTTGTCTCGGAACATGATATCACCCGTTAAGGCAAAACATGTGAGGAGACCACCAACAAAACGAATATTTGTTTCAAATACTGACAGGTCTGTGGTCTGCAAACAACAAAAATATTACATATCAGCATTAGTTTCACTTTTAAACAACATTATATATATATATATATATATATATATGTGTATACATATATATATATATATGGTATGATAATAAAAATAAATGCCTGGACGGGATTCGAACCCGGATCTCTGGGTCTGTACCTCAGTGTGATATCCATTACACTACCAGGCGAATCCAATTCAAACACTTATTTTTCTTATATATGTATTCTATTCTCCATTATTACTAGATGTCGCGACCAACTCGGTCTTCACTGCCATCTAGTAGCTGACTATAACAAGTTAGCCAAATTAAAGAGAATATTTTTTACCTTATAGCAGTGACGCTTTATAGATGTTATAATTAAATGTTTAACATTGAGCAATGCAAGCTTAATATGGTATGATAAGAAAAATAAATGCCTGGACGGGATTCGAACCCGGATCTCTGAGTCTGTACCTCAGCGTGATATCCATTACACTACCAGGCGAATCCAATTCAAACACTTATTTTTCTTATAATATTCTCTTAATTTCTCTTTGATTTGCTTACTTGTTATGTCAGCTATTAGATGGCAGTGAAGACCGAGTTCTCGCGAAATCTAGTAATAATGGAGAATATAATACATATATAAGAAAAATAAGTGTTTGAATTGGATTCGCCTGGTAGTGTAATGGATATCACACTGAGGTACAGACTCAGAGATCCGGGTTCGAATCCCGTCCAGGCATTTATTTTTCTTATCATACCATATTAATTCATTGAAAAAATAGACACTATGAAACTCAAGCCGAATGACATAATAACTAAGCTTCGATGTGGTTGCATTATTCACTAAGGTACCTATCGGAGAAACTATGACATACTTACACAGAACTCTTTCCTCCAGACATAAAGAACAGCGCTCTACAACATATGTCTCACAGAATCTGATTTTCAATGGAGAGGTATATTCTACGAACAGATAGACGGCGTGGCCATGGGAAGTCCATTAAGTCCCGTAATAGCAAATTTCTACATGGAAAAATTTGAAAAACAGGCTTTGGAGAATGCTACCTTAAGACCCACAGTTTGGCTAAGATATGTGGATGACACCTTTCGTCATTGGGAACACGGTGAGGAGGAACTAGATAACTTCAAGAAGCACATAAATGGGATTTGTCCCAGCATCCAATTCACCCTGGAAAAGGAACATGACAACAGTCTACCGTTTTTGGATGTTTTGGTAATCCGAACCAAGACATGACACTTGGACACAAGGTTTACAGGAAAAATACTCACACAGACAGATACCTACACAAACAGTCTAACCACCATCCTAGACAAAAACGCGGGATAATAAAAACCCTGTTGAACGAGCCAAAAGGATTTCGGAACCACAGTATCTGCAAGAAGAAATCAATCATCTCCATGCAGCTTTTCTTACCAATGGATACAGTAAAAACAGATTTTCGTCGAGCCATAAATCCAAAGAAATATAGGCCCGAAAACGAAAACAAGGAAGAGATAAATGGTAAGGTTTACCTACCTTATATCAAAACAACAACAGAGAAAATTGGACGATTATTAAAGAAATACAACATAGCAACAACCTACAAACCAACACAAAAAATCAGCAATATACTACTGCGCCCAGCCAAAGACACTAGAGATCCTTTGAGTCATGCCGGTATATATCGTATTCCCGTGCAGTTGTGGAGAGGGTGTAAATCGGTACAACAAAGAGAATGATCAACACACGATACAAGAACACATGAGACACTGCAGGTTAAAACAAAATGAAAAATCGGCCGTAGCGGAACACTGTATGAACAACCAACAACATATTATAAGATTTGAAGATACCCAGGTATTATCACAAACATCACATTACTACACCAGACTATACAGAGAAGCCATAGAAATATACAAACATAAAAATTCCTTCAACAAAAAAGAAGAAACCTTGAAGATAAACAAAATTTGGATCCCAGCACTGCTTAACACGACAACGAAGCCTATGACTTCGGCACACGGCAATACAGCGCACAACTCGGTGCGCGCAGAAAACCTCCCCTCCACCCGGGGTTTAGCTATAAAACAGAGAGACAGTTTCCAACGACCTACCACCAGTCTGCAGCCGACTGTTGAGGAGTTCACAGAAAGCACGCAGTATCTCCTGATGATGTCTACCGCAGCAGTAGATGAAACGTCGAGTAAGAAGACAACCAGACCACGGCCTATAAGCCCGGAAGACGAACCAAATATGGATCATACCATATTAAGCTTGCATTGCTCAATGTTAAACATTTAATTATAACATATATATATATATATATATATATATATATATATATATACACATACATATATACATTTCTTTTTCATATTTGAATTTTAATGAAAAAAATTATTCCAGTACTCTTTGTCATATTCTTAACGACAAAAAAGGTTATAATTGCTTCTTCTCTTTTGTAAATAGTGTTTATTCTCAACTGTAATTTAATTTTACTGTGTTCATCTTTGTTAAAAATATTGTTATGTAATTGTCTTTTGTTCTACTGTTTTACGTTAAGTTATTTGTTAATGTTACATACATAATTACAACCCTTATATACCGTAAGGTAAAAAGGGTTTTATTCTTTGGATATAATAAAAAAACGAACATTATTACTATATAACAATAAGTAATTATTGTTATAGAAAATAAAAAAGACAAAACTCTTTGAAAAACAAAAAGTAGTTCAAATACTTGACAGTCCACATAAGTGATTTTTTTAGTGGTGACAAAATGTTTTAGTAACTTGATGGATAACAGATCTCAGTACATTTTGTTTTTAAGGAATTGAGTTTTGTGTTAGCATGCTCTTTTCATAGTAAAAGGGAATTAGTCCAGCTTCACTGTTGTAAGAAAAATCTGTGAGCTGCATTCAAGAAAAAAAATATGTGTTGGAGCACTGGACATGCTATCACAAAAAATAAAAATAAAAAACTGACTTGAAATTCACAGTATACAGAAAACAGTACCCGAAAAAAAAAAGTTATATTTTTAAATATCTTCGGTCAATAATTACAAAGTTTGGGTACATGTGAAACAGATGTACAAACTAAGATTGGAATCGCAAAAAATGCAACTAAGACATTACATGGAGTAATTTGGAACAAAAAAATACCACAAGGAAACTTCTTTCAATAATTTGGTGCAAAATCCAGTGATTAAAAATCGTGCATCGCCATTCCTCCTAGAGATTTACAATTATAATTTTGATGTCCCACCAGGAATAGAAACTCGTACCCGCTCCATCTGAACTAGTGTGATAGACTCCAGTAAGGTATATTTTTCATAAGTAATGCCACGAGTGATTTCCAAATTATCGATAAATTCACGACTCACGAAGTGATTTGAGGAATTTGGAAATCAAGAGTGACATTTGCTTAGGACTATTTAACGAATAAAATAAAGCTGTTTACTCTCACAAATCATTGTTTATCTACAGTTATTTTAAAATATTTATATTATATTTAATGTAAACGGCGATTGTTTGAAAACAAATGAGAAACGATAGGTACGCTTCTACTGCTTCTTTTGTTTATCACTGCAAACCAGATCATACTATTTATTGCCAAAGGAACGCAATATTGTAAGGATGCTCTCTACTGGAGAAAAAATGAAACACACTCAAACTGTATATTAATTCATTTCTGATACCGTATGATGTAAATATGACAATTATATTTTTTCTGGATTGTTACCCGGGAAAAATACACTTAAGAAAGTGCAAACAGTGGTTTCTTTTTTTGGTGGTATAATCAATTGCTATGTTTTTATATTACCTCCCGCATGCGGCATGTGTTGGCATTCATGCACTATATCTATATATATATATATATATCTGGTAGCCGTATATATATATACAATCTGGTAGCCGTAATTCTCACGGACTAAGTCACTGCAAAATAATGGTCAGACCTGTTCAGAATATTAAAAAGGAGGAGCCTTCTTTAATATGGTAATTATAACACTGATAAATATTTCGTGAAACACGACTCTGATTGGTTGTAAACAGAAATCATTGAAACGTGATTGGCCATTGAGTCCCATTTGGGGCATGAGTTAAATAGTCAATAAAAAGAGTACAATAATTTACTTCTAACAATGTAGGATACTTCAGCTAGTTAGCCAGATAACAGACAAGGTCAATGTTGGTGATCTTGGAAATCCCTAGTGATACGTTACACAATAATGGCTTTACAAAACAATTGTAATTATTTTTGTGGAGTCGCTTACACAATAAACAATCTGGTTTGATGTACCTGGTACAAGAATTAAGTTTATTTATTCATACTAGTGGTCGCCCAGCGGTCGAAATTCTACCACAATTCATTAAATTTTTAAGTTTGTCACAAATACGTCATTATGCCTTAATTTTCGATTTATTTTAAAAATACGAATGATAGGAAATATGTGGTATAGCTTGACTCGGCCATATTTAAAACACAATAAAGCGTGCATGTGACCATTTGGGGGCCATATTCAACGTTTAGCGGGAAATCTAATATCCCTGATCCGGGGCTTCTTCTTTGTCTCTGACTCCGACCCGTCAATTGTTCAATGTTGAGGCAAAATGTAAGTAGGTTTGGCGAATATCTACATATAAAAAAATAGATATGTAATGAAATTACTGAAACCAAGATTGTACAGGGTTTAATTTTAATTTAAATATTAAAATGTACTCATTTTTTAAACCACTAATAATAAATACGCGAGAGTAAGTCAATTACATTGCTGCGGCACAATTTTCTTTTTGTAACAATGCACTTTCTGTATGAACATAAACAAATGAATAACACACACATAAATCCCTTAGTGGCAATTAATTTTATTTTTTTTAATTTAATTTATTTGTAACGCATTATACATATAAATTTTATTTTTCTGCTCTCCTTCTCTGTATGAACTTTTAAATTATGACAAAAATCCCCCACACGCTCCGTGCGCGCAATGTGCTTTTAAAAATGGGTACAAAGTTTTTTCTTCACGTATTAATATATAGATAACACTAGGTCAACATGGATTTTTGTCTCATGAGTACCAATAGTTTGCTACTTAATGCAAGTTTTTTGTTTTTTGATCGTGTTTCAAATATGTATTCGGAATTTCTCCATCACCCACAGTTTATTTGATTAATAATGGATTTAAATATATTTAAAATAATTATTTTTTATAAAACGTATTCTTTCGTCCATTTGTCAATTGAGCGATGAGCACGGGGAACACTTTCATCAGGAGATTTCAGCTATGGGAAAAGACGATATCAAGGCAAATGGAATTCTAATATGGCTGGCCGATTATTGTTGGACCATCAAGAGGGATGCTCAACAGGCGAACTATAGCAGAAAATCGTCATTTCTTACTTCCGCCTAGGTGGGTCCGAATAGTTCGAATATGGTATAATTAGGGAAGTAGAAATAGAAACTCTAAAGTGTTTTGAAATTATAAATTCCGGTCTTGTCGCCGAACCTTGCCGCGGATGATGAAAAACCGATATCATATTTGAATTCAGCGAGAAAAAATACTATCACACGAACCACATATTTTTTCCTTTCTGAAACAAAACAAAGTTGCCTTTTTTTGTTGCTCAATGTTCATTATCACAAAGAAATGTGATGGTTGACTGTCCAGGAGTATCATACACATCTACGAGTTATGTAAATAAATAATTTAAATTAAAATTAGTGGAAAATACAGAAGCGAAAAAACTAAATTAATGTGGCTCCTAGGAGGAAATTGGAGTAAAATAAATGTCATCCTAATTTTTATAAGATTCTTAATAAAAATAATTTCTATATATATTTTAAACCTAAATAAATTGCTAAAATTTGTCAATTTGTTTAGTAGTACACGGTGATTCCAAAATTGACTTTAACAACTTTACAAGCGATAGAGAAATGTATTTTGAAGACCTACAGAATTGGTTTTTAAATGTCATCTGATAGCATCAACTCATCAAGTTTCACCGACCTAGTTTTATAGTACCTAGTTCTCTCACCGCGTGCGCTTAACGTAGTGCATATCAAAATTGGCTGCTTTCACAGGTGTCGAGCGTGCTACACCCCCTGTCGGTTGTTGGTGTTTTTGTTCGAAGAAACTAACTCTGCGGACACTTGTTCAGCGTTCAACATTAACTAACCGCCCGACGTCCGCAATTTTCTGAACATGAGGGTTTCCTGGTAGGTGGATTGGTCGTGGGGGAACCACAAATATGGCCACCTCGGTCTCATGATTTAACGCCACTGCGACTTTTTCTTATTGGGGTGGGTTCCTAAAAGATAAAGTGTACGTTCCGCCCCTACATGCCAATCTTGCTGCTGAGCTCTAAAACCGACCCATCACCGCCGCAGCATGCGTTACTGAAGCCGGAATACAGCACCCCTCGCAACGGGTGTGGGAGGAGGGAGATTGATTTCAGGTTGGATGTTTGCTGCTTGACCAACGGAAGCCACATTGAACCACGTTGACTGAATAGGTGAAAACTTGATGAGTTGTGCTATCATATGACATTTAAACCAATTCTGTAGGTCTTCTAAATAAATTTCTATAAGCTTGTAAAGTTGTAAAGTCAATTTTGAATCACCGTGTATATTTATTTGTGTATATACGACCTAATTGAATGAGATGCACAAAGAAATTAAACACAGGCACAATTCTTGAAATGCATGATATTATGCATTACAGGGACTCTTTTGTCCCCAACTTCTCTCAAAAAATGTTAAACTGAAAATATATAAAACTGTTACTATCCCAGTTATATTATACGCATACGAAACACGGACTCTTACTTTAAGGGAGGAGAAAAGATTACGACTATTTGAGAATAAAGTTCTCAGGAAACTTATGACCTGATGGTAGATACGTCAGAAATGGTGACACATGGACAAACTCTAATCTATATCCGATCCGATTGAGGGTCTTTCCACTTTTCAGCGGTTGCCCTTTTACCAGCCGGCTGCTGGCCCTTCACATCCACATGTGTCAATCACAGAGGTAGATGATCAACAGCCAGTGTAGGGGTGACATGTGGTTAGCATGTCGAGTCCCCCAGCCGTTATAGCTGGTTCCTCAACCTGGAGCCGCTACTTATTGTAGCTACCCAATTGCCTCACGATGCTGGGTGGGCACCGGACCCATTACTGGCCGAAATACCATGAGAAAATTTCTTCCCCCATGGAGACTCGAACCAGCGCAAGTCCCGTAGCTCTGCGCCAAGGCTTCCTACCTTAACCGTTAATAATACCAGTAATAATAATATTACTAATACAGCAAAACTTTTTCAAAGCGGAATCGCATGGGACCAAATTTTTTTTCCACATTAGACAAAATTCCGCATTATAAAACACAAAAAAGATTAACCAAACTTGGATTATAGAGCACCATGTATGTCTTTTTACGTACCTTGGATTAATTGTAGTTCCGCTGTCGTTGAAAAGTGAACGAGCGACTTCGACGGTAATGCGCAAAAAAAAAATAAAAAAATAAAAACAGTCCGGTTTCGTCAACGTTAAAAATGCATTTAGGCGCGTATCCTGAAATTAAAGGACGCAGTTTCGGTTTCCGCTCACTAACTACACTTTCGTCCACATCCTTTGATTCCCCACAAATTTCATTCCACACTACATCGTGTCGTCTTTTAAAACTGTCCAGCTAACCTGAAGATGCCTTGAAATCGTTATTCCTAGGGATAGGCCTATAGCAACAACTACAGTTTGACTTTGGAGCATCGGTCCGGAAATTTGGATATTTTTTTTATCGTGCACTTGTAAAACACTCCCACACTATTTCGTTGATTTCTTCATTTTTTTAATTTTCATTTGATCATTTCCTTGAATCCTTTTTGTTTTAAAATCTCATAAACTTGTATTTTTCCACATTTAAATTTAGTCATTATTTGGCGTCCTGAGAGTTTTTTTATCTTCAATCACTTTCACTTTTTTGTTTAATGACAATGATACATACGATTTAGCCATCTTTATTCCGTAAATTCGAGAACGCTACCTGTGAAAGATACGTACACAATCGGTCTCAGATCATAAAGTAATTTAAGATTTTACAGTGCACTGGTTATTTGTAAGAGAGATGTCACACGCCAATGTTTTGTTAAAGGAGCCTGTATTTCGCATAACGGGTGTGCAGTGAGGTTGAAAGAAAATTTCAGATACAGGTAGAAACTCTACTTCACCCAGCGGCAGGAATCATCTCTTATTGTTATTTCACTTAACGGGAATTCAATAAAGTGGAAACTAATTTATTTCTCTCTCGGTCTTTCCGCCTTATAAACATTTTTTTCATGAATTGTGTAGAAACAGCCTTCAGTTTCCGCGTTGGACAGATTCCGTTTTATACAAAATAAATACACGTAAAATTACTATTATTTCGCCGGGACCAATAAATGTGTTCACATTGGACAGATTTCCGCTCACGTTCCGGATTAAACAAGTTTTACTGTACTTGATATGGAGCCATGTTCCCACAATTTTATTCCTTTGGAGTATGTCCCACTGTAGTAGGGATTTACAATCATGTACATCATCTCATTGTCCTAACAAACTCGAGAATTAAACAATGAAAAACCTTCGTTAGCCATTGAATTGGTTTGAATTCTTATTGCTTTCATTTGCAAACTGAAACTAAGATTTAATATTAATCAAGTTATGTAATATTGTAGGAATAATACAGAGTGAGAACGCCAGTAGTCAGTCAGCTGGCATTTATTGTGTGTGTGTGGGTTGGACAATACCTGACTGCAATTTCCCTAGGTTTTAATTACATTTTGTGAAATTTCCGCTAAATTACATAAATGAAAAATTTAATTATGTACTCTGTCAATGACAGGATATACATAATAAGCAAGACAATAATGAGTTAGTTTGACAAATGCGTTGAACATTCTAAGGAAATGCATAAACAAAAAAAAAAAGCCGTACTGGCTGTAATGTATAATTCCCAAATATGTCTTCTTAATAAAGGAGCAGCCATTTGCAAGATAGAAGCATGGCTTCACAGCATTTGGTGGACGGGAATTACAATGTATATAGAGAAAGATTTGCGTTTAGATCGGTACTTGCTCAGGTAGCTCAGTTGGTAGAGCACTTGGTCTAGAGAACCAAGGGTCCCGGGTTCAAGTCCCGGTCTGAGCGTATAATTTCTCTCTTCAAATATGATTTATCCATCATTGAGATGTACGAAATCAATAATAAAAAAAACTTTAAGGTTTAATAAAAATTGCATAATTTACATATTTTAATCAAATAATATATTGATCCTGGCGCATCATTATCATCATCACCATCTATAATATAAAGGGTGTATAAAAAAGGATGGCGCAAACTTAAATGGTTGAAAGTACACGATAATAGAAGCAACAATGTCCCAGTAAACATGGGTCCGCAAACTAGCCGATTGCGAGATAATTACGAATGTATGGTTACAAGCGGCCACTGCTTCATTGTAAACATCGTCCTAGTTAGTAGAAATTAATTTGAATTTAGACTTTAATATTAATTTTTCATCTCATTTAGTTCACATTTCACAGTTCACCTCCTTTAACAGGTGAAGTGAACTTTGTTCCTAGAGTGAACTTCTCGTCGAGGTTCCTGGAGAGAGCTGTCCTGCTTCCAACACCATATCCTCAACCTCAGGCGTAATGCGAGCAGGCCTACCTACTGCTCTGCCAAGTGCAAAACCCCTATTTTCTCTCAGGCGCTGATGGACCCTTGTAAATGTACGACTTTCAGGGTGTCTTCGATCAGGATATGTTCAAGCGTGCAGCCTCCCGTGCATTGACATTAGCCCTACCGTACATGAAATGCATATCCGCATACTCTTCGTTACTGTAAGGTTCCATTGTAACTACAACACAGTACAAGACGAGACTGATACCTTTCGAGACTGTGTACTGTATCCGTCCTGTACGTTCTGCGCGTATGGTTTGATTACAACTCCACATCTCGGCAATGTTCAGTTTTGTAAACAAAGAACATAGGACGGCTTCAAGTGCGCAAGGAGTAAACCGTACGACGTTACACGATGGCGTCAGTGGCGGCTTGTAACCATACATTCGTAATTATCACGCAAACGGCTCGTTTGCAGACCCATGTTCACTGTGTCATTGTTGCTTCTATTATCGTGTACTTTCAACCATGTAAGTTTGCGCCATCCTTTTTGATACACTCTGTATATTATCAGGGCAGCGTAACTGCGCCTTCCAGGCGCCCCAATTTCAGAAGTGGGTTACAATAATTGCCATGCCAGGATTTAATATCAGAATGTCGAAATGACAAGTGGAGGCATTGAATAAAAAAATATTTTTTAAATTTTTATTAAAAATAACTTTTGTGCAACCAATTTTCTAGTAATTAATGCTGTAAGAACTCAATTTATTTTTATAGCAGTTCTTTTTACAAAGGCATCATGTGAAATTAGATAAATTATATTATTATTAACAATTTTATATAAAATAATTGTTTTGTAATATTGGTATATGATAATTATAATATATATAATCCGCTGCGGTGGACTAGTGGTTATGCTCATTGCCTCTGGTCCCGAGGGTCGCGGGTTCTAACCCGGTCGGGGTCGATGGACATTTTTTTTAGGATGGAAAATCCAAGGAACAAGTCCTCCGGGAGGGACTTTAAGCCGTGGGTCCAGAGTCTGAAGATTTTCAGGCTCGTAAAAAGATCCTTAAGCCTGAATGAAAAGGCCTCTAAGCAAAATTTACCGAATTTTCCCGTCCTAGTACTACCTTGGTTTCCTAGATGTCAGTATGAGGCGGAACTCTGACCACGAACCACTTAAATGACATCTATACGAAAACAAGTGTAACTAAATTAGTATGGTTCAAATTCTTCCCTGTAGGGGAGAGCGCCTAAATCTCTGTTAAGGGAAACATGGGCTGACAAGATAGAAGAAGATAATATATATAAAATACATACCGCTGAATTGATGTCAAATTTCTCTGCTATCCAATCCCGACCCTGTTTGAATTCTTCATCAAGTCCCATGATGTAAAGTGTATCCAATCCATCGACGATTGTTGCACCAAGAGACATTGATCCAAAAATGCTTGCACTGTGACCTCTTTTGGAAATTGGTCGCAATTCATTCTTTCCCCAGGCATAGCGAACATAATTGTCCCATGAATGCTTCATCATCTGAAACAGAAAATTAATAATGTAAGAATATTTTCGAGCTAAATAAACTGATTTTACACGCTTTATATTAGCTTGACCTGTATCTATCTATGTAACGGAATCTTTCAACGCGATTTTCACCCACTTAGAAACATTGGATCGACTTGAAACTTTGTATACTTGTAGAGGACCCGTGACAATACAATAATTTCATATTTTGTTTCTAAAATCCTGACCAGAATCATCCGAAAATCAAAAGAATGAAAACTGGTATAATAGGTTGCGGACTTGTCGAGTTTTTAGTCAATCGTTGTAAGAGCTCAGTTGGTAGAGCAGTGAACTCTTAGTGGTATATAATTTCAGTAATCCATAGGTCGCTGGTTCAAATCCGGCTGGGAGTTTTTTTATAGAAGAGTATTACGTTTAGCTCATACTACAATAGTATCGAATTTAAAGATATTTACATTTTTATCTTATTCTGTAAAATATTAAAAATAAAAAATAAATAATAGTTTTAAAAAACTAAAAGAACACGCTTCATTAGAAAACTAAAAAATGAAAAATAATTTTAATTTCCAATACGCTTGGGATAAAATAAAGTGGTCAACAAAAAAATCATCTCCAACACATATAGAATAAAATTAGAGTTATCAACAAAAAGAAAATAATTTTACCATCAAAAGCGTGGGGTGACTTTTATGATTTTTACATTTTCTTCTTAGAGAGCTTACTTTTACCAATATCTGTTCATTATCAAATATATTAATTGATATAGAGCACCCCAAGCTTTTGATGGTAAAATTATTTTCTTTTTGTTGATAACTCTAATTTTATTCTATATGTGTTGGAGATGATTTTTTTGTTGACCACTTTATTTTATCCCAAGCGTATTGGAAATTAAAATTATTTTTCATTTTTTAGTTTTCTAATAAAGCGTGTTCTTTTAGTTTTTTAAAACTATTATTTATTTGTAATTTACTTTCCTTGAAATAAATATTTCAACAGAAGTCCCCAGTTCCCAAACAACATTAAACAATATAAACCAACAAGGGATAACAACTGTCTCTTATTCAGCAGATACCAGATTTGATTTCTAAAGCAGTTGAATTTATTCAGAGTTTTTCACAATTATAAGGCAAGTACCAGAAATTTGGGCCATAACTTTCCTCTGAAATCATAATCCACAAATTTATCATTAAACATATTCAAAACAAACATGAGCAAAGAAAATTATAATAAAAGAATACATAATTAATGTTGTAACAGAAAACGGTTTTGAAGAAAATATGGTATATAAGAAAATAGATTTAAAATACAAAAGAAATTAAAGTAACAAAAGACCTTCGTCAAGGTTGTAGCATATCACCAACATTATTTAAGATATTTATACATAAAGCGCTGTCAAACTGGAGCAAAACATGTTCAGGAATGGGAGTACCAACTGGAGATGGATCAACAGATACAGTATATACACTGTTATTTGCGGATGACCAGATAATAATTGCTCAAGAATATGAAGGCGTACTCCATGTGCAGCACCAATTCTGGATATCTCTCTCATCTGATCAATCTACAGATTTCTGGATATCAACTCTTGATTGAAATTGAATGCCTTGAAGAGGTTATTTGATATTTATGAATAAGTTATAGACACAAGGAATCATGTCTGGTGGAACTTCGAGTTCTTCCCAATTCCACCTTCTAAACAAATTCTATTGAACATCATTTTAGTGCGGTATTACTACTATGTGAGAAATAATGAATGTATTCACAAACTATTGTTATTTTGAGACTTTTAATATTACAGATTTAAGGGGGTGATGGCTGAAATTTCTATTTTCTACATTTTTTTAGTTAGAGACTTGATTGTTTGTACACACATCCACTGCATGATACATAATGAGGTGTTTAAGTTTCATTCTTGTGAGACATTTATTTTATGAGTTATTAAATATTATATTTAAAAAAATTAGCACATATTATAATTAAATGGGTCCACAATTTTTTAGTAAAATGTCTGATTTTTTTTACAAGGCCCCTAAAATATTTATAAAAGCATCATGCATTAGAATTCTTATAATGTGAATACAAAGGGAGAAAAAAATGTTGTACTTCATGCGTGGAATTACAAAAAAAAATAATTGCTTACGTTATATTTTTTTATTTCTTAAAATACTACTTCAAACATGAAATCCATTCACTACTTTGTTACCCATTGTTTTTAGGACATGCAGTAAAAATTTGAACCTTCTAGAGCAAAATTTGTGAATTCCATTTAATTTTGAATGTACAAAAATGCAGTAGAAATAAAAGGGTGGAAAAACAAGTTTAAAGATTTGCATGCAGGTAGTATTAAACTGGTGCAGCCTTTTAACTCTGACGTAATTTAGGACACTTAGAAGCATCATAGGCCTCTGAAACTTTTCCAACATATGCTTTAGAGTACAGGCTACTTTTTAGTTCAAAAAACAAAAAATGCCAATTTTGATCTCAAATGGTCAATATTTTACCCATCACCTCCCTTAAGAACAAAAACTGCTCAACAACATACTACAAGATTACAATGGTCACCACTAGGATCGCTGATTTACAACAGTAAAACCCTATTGGCTTTATAAAGTAGTTTTTAAATTTCCAATAAATGTCTTCTTAAAAACAAGAAGTCGCCATTTGCGTGATCGAACAAATGCTCGTAGCATTAGGCGATCGGGAATTAACAGTGTAGCAGATCTAAAGATTTCTGTAAGGAAAACGAAGACCATGGCATTTAGAGGAAGAGATCCAGTGAGATCCAAAATTATTTTAGAAAATCAAAGTATAGAACAGGTGTCTAGTTTCAAATATTTGGGCTGTGATGTTGGCTACAATGTGGAAAGAGATATTGACTCCAAAATAAATAAATTTCAGACGGTGTTTGGAACAATACAGAGAACATTCAAAAATAAAATTAGAAAAGAAACCAATATAAAAATGTATAATGTTATGGCGGTTCCCACAATATTGTATGGATGTGAAACTTGGGCTCCAGTGAAAAGACAGAAGGATAGAATACAGACGGCGGAGATGAGGTTCCTAAGACAAGTAAAAGGATGTACAAGACTTGATAGAATAAGAAATGAGGATATAAGAGAAGAATTGAAAGTACAGCCTTTATTGGATAAAGTCACGAATTACAGACAGAAATGGATTGATCACATGGATGGAATGAGTAAGGAGAGATATCCATTGTTAGCAAGAAATTATCAAGCAAGAGGAAGGCGTAATGTTGGAAGACCTAGAAGACGTTGGGCTGATGCATTATGAAGTCGGAACGGGCAATTGCCTAATCCCTGGAGCGATGATGATGATGATGAGGAGGAGAGAAAAATTTGCGTTTAGGTTGGAGTTTCTCAGGTAGCTCAGTGGTAGAGCATTGGCTTAGAAAGCCAGAGGTCCTGGATTCAAACCCCAGTCTGAGCTTATAGTTTTTCTCTTCAAATATAAATGCCCCAATTACTTATCGAATACCCTATTATATTATATAGTATATGCTATTACCTGTTTAACAATCTCTCTTTGTTTTGAAGTTGTATTGTCTTGTTTAACTTGAGAGATGTCATAGAAGGGAATATCAGGTACAGGTGTACTTAAATCTTCAATAATGATTGGTGTTGAAGTCAAGTCATCATCTGTTACAGATGTATTCACTGTTGTATCAGTTGTATTTTCCATGACCAGCTCTTCTTTTTCATTTCTTGAATGTTGAGGAGCACGAATCACAATTATTACACAAACTAGCGTTGTTACAGTCATCACAGAAAGAATTCCAACAATAAGTGAATGATGCATATCCATTTGTTTGATATATCACAAGTAAATATAAAGTCATTCAATTTTATGCTTTCACGTCATCAAATCATATGGAGGTATATTTTGAGTAATCTTAAAAATAAAGTAATTAGGTTTCAGTGCAAAAGAAATAAACCCTGTTCATTTAGGCCCTAACTGTTTCACCATACAGAAGGTTAAATCTTAATTATATTATATTTTTAGTCTGATCGTCAAAGATATATATATATATATATATATATATATATATATATATATATATATATACTGGATCACCAAAGGAACACTATTAACAGAAGAAAACTTGGAGTAACAACTTTAAATGAAGATATACAAAGATACCAACAAGAATGGAAAAATCATCTGAGGAGAATGGCAAGAAATAGACTTCCAAAATTGGCATTCCAATATACCCCAACTGGACATAGGGACCAAGGAAGACCAAAACATCGGTGGAAAGATCAAGATCATCTTCGCTAGGTTTACCGTACAGGCCACATGGCCTAAAACGAATTTGTTCATGATGATGATGATATATATGTATACACACACACAATATATATATATATATACATATATATATAAAATATATACATAGGAAAAACAAAAAGAAACTTAAAAATTAGAACCAAAAAACACATAAGAGATATTAAAAATGGGGAAATAGAAAAATCTGCAGTTGCTGCTCATGTTTGGTCTGAAAAACAATAATATACATTCAGACACTAAATTATTAAAACTGTTAGAAAATACTGACTATTTGGGGAAAAAAATCTATATTCAGAAGAACAAAAAAACAGAGTTATGAATTTTGAAATACCGATGGAGCGTGACCTTGTTTGGAGGTTCTTTGGCCAACCAAAGGATGGAGCTGACATCGACATCCAGGGTGTGCAACATAATGCAACATAAATCAAACCAGTGTGGACAAGCTGACGATAAAAATAGAATTGTTTTGAAACATGTCCAAGAACAAATCAACATTAATATTGAGGTAAGATGATCAGACTAAAAATAATATAATTAAAATTCATACCTCAATCGTCCTCAATTAAATCAGTTTCAGTTTAAAGACTTTATCAATTTTTACCAAGATTTCTATGTAATGGGTTGAAGCAAGGAGATGCACTATCTCCTCTACTATTTAATTTTGTACTAGAGCATGCCTTCAAATCTCTAGAGGGTGAAGAAGACCTACAACTCAATGGTATTAATAAGCTGTTAGTTTATGCTGATGATGTAGTACTATTGGCCGATAGCGAGGAGATACTAAAGGACAACACGCACGCACTATTGAGTAACACTAAGAAATTAGTACTGGAAGTAAATATCAATAAAACTAAATATATGGTCACACGTAGAAATACATTATATAATGGAAATGCCTTCAAATCTCTAGAGGGTGAAGAAGACCTACAACTCAATGGTATTAATAAGCTGTTACATACGGAATCGAGATCATATGGCAGAAATTAACAGTCAGTGACCTCAACAAAATAGAAAAAGTGAAAGCAAGCTTCATGAAGAGAATCACTGGAACTGGGAAAACAGCACCATCCAGATTAATTTATGAACTTATGCGAGAAACATATTTCATAGAAGACATCAGGATAACATACCTCCTACCATCTACAGAACCATATCAAAAAGCAGTAAAAGTGAGGGAACAGAAACGGAAGGAAATAAATGAGGAATTTTACACTTCCAGTGCCATGACAGACAGAAACTGGACAAGAGAATGTCAGACACTGAGACACGTTGTAACCAGACTAGCAATACATGGCTTTCATCACAAGGTCTGCGAAAATAAAAAATTCCACCAGCCAACTGAAGACTGCAGATGTGCACTGTGCGGTGATAAGTGTAAACTTTATCATATCACAGAGTGTAAAAACAGAACAAAATCAATTAATGAATACAGCAAAGAGTGAATACAAGTGATCAATGGAAAAGAACGTAAAACTTTCGAAACTAATGCTCTTCTGAGTGCTCCTTTATATTATTATTATTATTATTATTAATAAGCTGTTAGTTTATGCTGATGATGTAGTACTATTGGCCGATAGTGAGGAGGTACTAAAGGCCCAACACGCACACACTATTGAGTAACACTAAGAAATTGGGATTGGAAGTAAATATCAATAAAACTAAATATATGGTCACACGTAGAAATACATTATATAATGGAAATGGACAGCTAATGACAAATGAGGGAAATTTTGAGGAAGTGGCTGAATTCAAATACCTAGGAACAATAATCACAAATAGGAATGAGATGCACAAAGAAATTGAACATAGGCTCAATTCTGGAAACGCGTGCTATTATGCATTGCAGAGACTCTTGATGTCCCAACTCCTTTCAAAAAACGTTAAACTGAAAATACAAAAAACTATTATTCTACCAGTTATATTATATGGGTGCGAAACATGGACTCTTACTTTAAGGGAGGAAAGGAGATTACAAGTATATGAGAATAAAGTACTTAGGAAAATGTTTGGACCAAAGAGAGATGAACAGACAGGTGAATGGAGAAGATTACTTAATAATGAACTAAATGGTCTTTATAGGAAGCCAGATGTAATAAGAACAGTTAAATCTCGTAGACTGCGATGGGCAGGACATGTTGCACGTATGGGGAATGAAAGACTTGCATGGAAGCTTTTTGTAGGAAAGCCAGAGGGAAAACGCCCAGTTGGTAGATCAAGAATGAGGTGGGAGAATAACATTAACTATGATTTGAGGGAATTATATTATACAGGGAATGATTGGAAAGCATTAGCTCAGGATAGGGATGTATGGAGAGCGTATGCCCGCGCGGCCATGAACCTACGGGTTCGATAGTGCCAGTGAGTAAGTAAGTATACGACTATTATTGATTCCGTCTTTTTTTTTTTTTTTTTAGTTGGGCGTAAAATTATCAGAAGTATCAATTCTCTGAAACTATGTGGATCACAAATATCATACAGAGCTTCATGGTCTATTAACATTTACTTTCATAAACTAATATTTTGTGTGAATTTTATGTAATATTTAAGCTCCATGGTTCCATAGCCGAATTGTGGTACCGTGACTGCACAAGGAGGTAAAGTGAAAATCATATAAAACACGTTGTGTTACAGGTCATTTAACAGAACGTCTTGTAAGAAATTCAGAGTAAAAACCTGCCGGTAAACCACTGCGATTCCCTTCAAATGCTCAAGCAAAAGTCAATCTGGCGTTCAGTTATAAAGAAGTTAATCGAAAGTGAAAATCAATTATACTCGGTGAGGTCTACTGGAGACATTTTCTTTTTGCACTCGAATACCACTCTAACGTCCTAGAAATCCATTTTATGAATATAGGAGCTTACTAACATTTTTTATAAGTTCATTCATTAAATAATCATAAGTAATGCCACAAGTGATTTCCAATTTATCGATAAATTCACAACTCACGAAGTGAGGAGTGAATTTATCTAGAAAATTTGGAAATCAAGAGTGGCATTTGTTAGGACTATTTAACGAATAAAATTAAGCTGTTTACTCACAAATCATTATTTAACTATAGTTATTTTAAAATATTTATATATTTAATGTAAACGGCGATGTTTGAAAACAAATGAGAAACGATAGGTACGCTTCATCTGCTTCTTTTGTTATCACTGCAACCAGATCATACTATTTATTGCCAAAGGAACACAATATTGTAAGAATTCTCTCTAGTGGAGAAAAAATGAAACACATCAAACTGTATATTAATTCATTTCTGATGTCGTATGATGTAAATATGACAATTATATTTTTCTGGATTGTTACCTGGGAAAAAATACATTTAAGAAAGTGCAAACAGTGGTTTCTTTTTTTGGTGGTATAGTCAATTGCTACAAATGTTTTTATATTAACTCCCGCATGCGGCATGTGTTGACATTCATGCACTATATATACAATCTGGTAGCCGCATTTCTTACGGGCTCAGTCACTGCAAAATAATGGCCAGACCTGTTCAGAATATTAAAAAGGAGGAGCTTTCTTTAATATGGTAATTATAACACTGATAAATATTTCGTGAAACACGACTCTGGTTGGTTGTAAAACAGATATAATTGAAACGTGATTGGTCATTGACTCCCATTTGGGGCATGAGTTAAATAGTCTAGAGAATTTGGAAATCAAGAGTGGCATTTGTTAGGACTATTTAACGAATAAAATTAAACTGTTTATTCACAAATAATTATTTAAATATAAGTTATTTTAAAATATTTATTTATTTCATGTAAACGGCAATGTTTGAAAACAAATGAGAAGCAATCTTTGAAAACAAATGAGAAACGACTGTTACGCTTGTTTATCACTGCAACCAGATCATATTATTTATTGCCAAAGGATCGCAATATTGTAAGAATGCACCCTAGTGGAGATATGTATAACCAACATTATAGATATTAATTAATTTCTGATGTCCTATGATGTAAATGTGTCAGTTGTATTTTTCTGCAACGTTATTTCCTGGGAAATAATTTGTTTAAGAAAGTGCAAACAGTGGTTTCTTTTGGTATAATCAATTGCTACAAATGTTCTTATATTATCTCCCGCAAGCACCATCAGCTGACATTCGAGCACTATATATAGAATGTTAAAAAGGGGAGTTCACTTATTTTTCTTCTTCTTCTCCACTCACGGGATAGGCAAATTGCCTGTTCGGCCTCACAGTTGTTCTGTCCATGTTTTCATTGGCTTTCCTACATTCATTGAACCTCTTGGCTTGTAGTTAAATGCTGTTTTTAGGAATCTTGTTACATTCATTCTTTCTATATGTCTAAACCATTTATCTCCATATACCTTGATTTCACCATTAAATTAATATATATTTAACTCTGTTACTATATATTCATTCTTTACCCGATCCAATCTTGTTCAGCCTTTTGTTATTCTAAGGAAGTTCATTTCAGCGCTGGGAAGTTGCCTATGTGAACTTTATTACAGAGTGCTAGAGCAAGAAACCACCATACCTAATGGTCTGATTTCGCTAGTTTTCAAAAAATACCTTTCTCTCTTTTTTTAAAGAGATATATTGAGTTTCATTGTAAAAAAAACTGCTGCCACTAGAGCAATTTTAAAATTTTTGCTTCGGAATAAACACATTCCTATTGCCGTAGCTCAATCTTACTCTTCTTAATAGATTGTTTGTTACATGCCAAGTTTGGTTATGATAAAATAGAAACTGCAGTTAGGAGAATTGCACTGGCACACATACAAACGCACATTTCATATAATAGTATAAGCAGACATAGATTCACAATGTTTGAACGTATTACATGTTTTCCATTGATTTAACAAGGAAGTGACATGTTTTCCATTGATTTAACAAGGAAGTGACATGTTTTCCTTGATTTAACAAGGAAGTGACATTTTTTCCATTGATTTAACACGGAAGTGACTGTTACAGTTTTCCATGATTTAACAAGGAGTGACATGTTTTCCATGATTTTAACAGGATAGTGGACATGTTTCCATTGATTTAAAAGGACAGAGTGTGAATGTTTTCCATGATTTAACAAGGAAGTGACATGTTTTCCATTGATTTAAAAAGGAAGTGGAAATAAATAAGGTTGCAGATCGATATATGAAATATTGTGGTCTGTCTGTTGATATTTCTTCAACTTCTAACTCCGCGCGTATCGACAAATTTACAGATAATTTGACGTTATTATTATTATTATTATTATTTCCCTTATCCTGCTTGTTCATTTTCCGTAAAACCCATTGTTTCCGTGGCTTAAGATTCGGCATTTTAGCATTTTATATTCTTTACGATGGTCCACACATCAAAATTAGAAATACAGAAATTAGAAAATGGAGAATGCAGAAAGAAATATAATGGATGAGATTGAACACAGAAGGCTAAATGGCATGGACTCGTAAGAAGAATGCAGGATGGAAGACTACCAAAGGCCGTCTTTGCATGGAAAATTGAAAGAAGAAACAGAAAAGGAAGACCAAGAACAACCTGGAAGAAAAACATTTCAAAATTCAATGAGGAAATTTGGTGAAACAGATGAAGACACAGAGGACAGAGAACGATGGAGAACTTTAATTAAGGGTGAATTGTGAATGTTTGTTGCAAACTGGTAGTCTGTAAGTCCGTAGTCATTTACGGTTATTTATTCATTTTTTATTTATTTTTTTAATTCATGTTAATTATCAAGATTGGTTGGAGAAATCCCTCAATGATGAGGAAAATTCTCAAAATGAAATGATTATTATTATCATTGCCATTATTATTATTATTATTATTATTATTATTATTATTATTATTATTATTATTATTATTATTATTATTATTATTATTATTATTATTATTATTTGCCGGCCGCGGTGGACTAGTGGCCGGACGAGATCGATGAATTTTTTAACATGGAAATGAATACGAATAAGGCTAAATGCTTAACAATATAAAAAAAACCAGTAAGATGCAAATCAGAATTGGAAAGAAAAATTATAGAACAAGTATCAGAATTTAATTACTTAGGTGTATTAATAACAAACACTAAAAATTTAATAAAAGAAGTAAAGAAACAAGCTGATAAAGCAGCACAAATATCAAGATATATTAAAGATTTAATTTGGCGCAACAAACATATGTTAATAGAAAGCAAAACGCGCATATACAAAACGATAGTTCGACCAGTTATCGTATATGGAGCAGAAACTAGGGCTGATACAACAAAAACTAAACAAATAATAAGCACATGTGAAATGAAGATCTTAAGAACTATTCAGCGTAAAACATTATTTGATAAAATACACAACACAGAAATTAGGGACAAATGCCATATTCAAGACACAACCAAATTTATTATAGATAGACGAAAACATTGGAAGGGTCATATAGAAAGAATGGAAGAAAACCGGCTTGCAAAAACAGCTAAAGAAGGTAGACCAATGGACGGGAGAAGAACCAGAAGAAGACCAACAAGAGATGGATAGACAGTTAATGCACATCCAATTCGTCTTCCTCCGAGGAGTGATTTTGGAAATAAACAGGATGAAAATCCTACAAATTATGAATAGGAAGAAAGAAAAATCCAAGGAGCAAGTCCTCTGGAAGGGACTTAAAGCCGTGGGGTCCGGAGTCTGAAGATTTTTAGGCTCGTAAAAGATTCTTAAGCTTGAATAAAAGAGTATCTAAGCAAAATTTAGCAATCTCAACATCCTAGTAATACCTTGTTGCCTGCTAGATGTATCATTGAATCGGTATGTTGACCGCATGCCATTCATGACATCTATGGGCAAATAAGGTAACTAGTAGTAGTAGTAGGACTTTATTAGACAAAAAAGTAAGATATTTACAATATTATTTACAAATATGGGTCGCACGGGCAGTAAGCCGTACGTGCTGCTGTTGACGGAGTTACAATAAAGTAATAATTGGTACTAGTGTAAAGAAAAATAAACAAAAACGGCAATAACATTACAATTACATAAAGAAAACACAATAAAAATATTACAATTAAATAATAACACAATAGCATTATACACTAAAAACATTAACATTACAATTACAGAAAGAAAACACAATAATATTACAATTAATAACACAATAGCAATAACATTACAATTACATAAAGAAAACACAATAATAATATTACAATTAAATAATAACACAATAGCATTATACACTAATTAATGTATATATAATTGTTAATAATTAATGGTATTGCATTTTGATAACATATATTTATTCATGAATGAGTGTTGTCCTTATTTTTCGCGTTTTGTCCAGAAATTTACCGAGGTTTATCCAATTTTCTGGATTTACCAATAACTCGTAGCATGCCAATCATTCCCGATTTGAATTTAGAAATCTTTCCGGTAATAACTGACGTCTCCAATATTCTAAATCATTACATTTTCCTAATATATGTATCTCATCTTCAAAGTTCCCGCACATTGAAATTAACTTCGTCCAGTAACTCCTAACATAGGAGAGGCTGTGGCTCAACAATGGGCTACGTTATAATAATAATAATAATAATAATAATATAATAATAATAATAATAATAATAATAATAATAATAATAATAATAATAATAATAATAATAATAATATACTTTTAATTTATATACAGATTTTCAATGTTTACACATCTTTCTGTGCCTAAAGTTTTATTTTCCTTCTCCACTCGTCTCTATCCATGCACTCCATTTCCTCCAGTCCTCTTGTTCTCATTCCAGTTCTTATTTCTTGAATCCACGAGTTTTGAGGTCTTCTCTTCCTTCTTCTTCCAGGTGGACACCAATCCAATGTTTTTCTGTGTAATCTTTCGTCTTCACTTCGTCGTACGTGCCCATACCAATTTAATCTAGTATTGAATATCTAACAATCTTTTTTTTTCTCGTATGACAGAATTTCTTATTTTTTTCTAAGTTTGAACATCTTGCTGCTCTACTCAAGAAATCCATTTCCATCGACATAAGTTTCTGTTCTAAGTTTTTGTTGAATTTCCAAACTTCAGCTCCATATGTGACAGTACTTCTCACTATTGAATTATATATTTGTAACTTTATTCATCATCATCATCAACATCAAGGCTTAGGCCCTCTGGCCCATTCTGACTTCAAGAGATTTGGGTCTTTCCATCTAGCAAATGGTCTTCCTTGACTTCTATATCCTGTACGTCTGTAGTTTAAAATAATTTTAGAAGGTCTATCATCTGACACTCTTAGTAGATGTTCGTACCAATTTTGTCTTTGTTTGTCAATTTTATCCGTCAATTTAAAAATATTTAATTGATATTTTATCTCAGAAACTTATTTTCTGGTCCATAAGAGTGTAGCCTGCCGTTGGTCTTAAACATTTTATCTCCGCCGCCTCTATTTTTTTCCTATCTGAATCAGTCAAAGTCCAACTTTCACTGCCAAAGATAATAATAGGAACGGCCATGGCTTTATAAAATTTCAGTTGAGTTTATAGTTATTGTTACTTGTCATTTAATAGGCCTACCATTGGATTATCGTTGTGGAATAATGAATATGCATTTAAGTGGGCAGACGGTATCAAATACCTTAATATCATTGCTATTATTACTAAAATATGTAACTAGGGATCTTTATTTATAACCTAACGGGCAGACGGCGTTTTGCCTGTAGCAAGAGCTCGGGACAGGCGAAACGCCGTGTGCCCGTTAGGTTATAAATGAAGAAGCCTGTATATTGACTATGAAATCCGTAGATCAAATGATCAAATTCCTTAAACCCACCTCTAGCTCTTACTAACCAACTCACTGGTAGGCTATTGTTTAATCCGGAGGCTCGGGGGCCGCACGGACATAAACTCCCCATACATCCCTATCCTAAGCTGTGTCATTCGGCATCCTTGTCGTTCACACTCCTCTATAAATATAGGGGCTTCATCTCATCCCTCGATCCGACCCTCAGTTGGACACGAGTTGTGGATATTATACAGAGTGATTCAGAAATATGGCTATACGTTTGATCGCATTTTGTGACGAAAAGATTATTATTAAAGGAAATATGATGTTATCATTGGAAAGGGAATCCTTCAAATTACAACAATAGAACAAAACAAAACAAATCACTGCTCACGTGCAGCTTGGCGGGTTGATTTTTGTGGGCTAGCAACGAACGCCTCCACAATTCCCTTCGTTGTTTCTGCATCCGTGCTAATGCGAGGCCTTCCAGGAGGTTTGATTTTCTGCATCCTTCCCGTTTCCAGCAGTCGTTTTTTCCACTTCCCCACTGTCGACGGCAGCAATGCTACGTTAAAGTCACGTCTTGCGGCCTCACGATCATTAGCATACGTTATTGCCCATGCAGCAATTGTAATTTGCTGTTGCATATTCAATGCTATTTTGACTAATGACGTAAGTTCTACACTGTTTTGTTTTATTCCATTGTTGTAATTTGAATAATTGACTTTCCAACGGTCATTTCATATTTCCTGTAATGGTAATATTTTCATCACACAATGCGATCAAACATATAGACATTTTTATGATTAACCGCGCAATTTTTATTAACTCTAAAGTTATAATCTATTGTATAAGATGTTGAAAGTTATAATTATTATATTAGCACATACTATATAATTCTATTTTATGATGTATATTAACAGGTGTGTAAAGATAATTACCTGACACCACCTGACACAATTAATCATAACACAGAATAAATAAAATGTAATAGTATATTACGATCCAATGTTGGGAGGTGGTTTTTACAGAATCGAGGTTTTTACTTTTCGAGATTCTGTAAAACACTTCACAAACGGCGTTGTACTTTTTTTTTTGCGCGAAGGTGTTTTCAAAATAATAAATGATAGTAAAATAATAAGATTTTGTTGGAAATATTTGCGATCAACATAAACAACTGACTAACGTTAACAATATGGGCAATGTATATTTGTTGAGACTACAGTAGGCCGTGACACCAATCAGTTATAAAATGACGGCAAGTACGTGTTTATTGTCGTTAGAGCGCTAAACGTACAGAGTTTAGAGACTCGGGTTCAAATCCCCACTCAAGCATTTATTTTTCTTTTCTTATCATATTTGCCTTCATTGCAAAATGTCAAAAATATAGTTATAACATCTAAACACACACACACACACACGCGCGCGCGCGCACATACGCACACACACACACACACACACACACACACATATATATATATATATATATATATATATTATATATATATATATATCCATCCATCCATTCACAGTAATTCTGCCCGAAGGCAGGTCCTTCACTGCAATCATAGCATTTTCATGCTATGCTTGCAGCTTTACTAGGGAATTGTGTAGGTGTGGTAGCTTCCCGTTGCTTTCCACACCGATCAAGAATGATGATGTTGATGATAATGATAAGGATGATGGCCTTATGATTTCGGGGACCGTTTGGGCCTTAAAGTTTTCCTGACATTTGTCTTACAGGTGAGGAAAAACCCCGATAAAAACCTCGTCCAGAAAAACTGCCCCGACCGGCGATCGAACCCGGGTCCGCTGCGTGACAAGGCAGCACGCTACCTCGAGACCACAGCGGTGGACTATATATAAATTGTCAACCGCTGTGGTCTCGAGGTAGTATTCTGCCTAGTCACGCAGAGGGCTCGGGTTCGATTCCCGGTCGGAATAGTTTTTCTGGGTGAGGTTTTTCCTCACCTGTAAGACAAATGTCAGGAAAACTTTAAGGACCAAACGATCCCCGAAATCATATGGCCATCATCATCATCCTTATCATCATAATCATCATCCTTCACCGGTGTGGAAAGCAACGGGAAGCTACCACACCTACAATTCCCTAGTAAAGCTGCAAACACTGCATTAAAATGCTATGATTGCAGTGAAGGACCTGCCTTTGGGCAGAATTACTAATTACTATGGATTTGATCAATTCCAAAAATTAATTGTCTGTATCACTTTGTCCTTGAGGCAATCCTCTAATGAGGAAAGTTGTATCTAATAATAATAATAATAATAATAATAATAATAATATATATATATAATCATCCTTATCATTATCATCCTTCACCGGAGTAAAAAGCAACGGGAAGCTACCACATCTATAATTACCTAATAAAGCTGCGGCCAAGGCCCACATGGAGCTGTCGGTCCATTGATAATGATAATGATGAATTCTTTTGGCAGTCAATATTGAAAAACGGTACAAAAATGAACTGTCTTTTATTCGCAGATGACCACATCATTGTAGCTTCCTCAGAAAATCAACTACAAGGACCAGTTTATAAATTATGGAAACTAATAAACGATTATAATTTAAATATATCAACAGAGAAAACAAAGTCAAAGGCATTTATTGGAACTCAGCATAAAAGGACAAACATTGTAATTGGAGCAAACATAATTGAACAAGTAACTTGTTTCAATTATCTGGGACGGATGATATCGTACCAGCAAAATTTGGACAAGGAGAAGAAATTAGGGAAATTTCAACAGATATGTGGTTCAATAAGAAGATATTTGAGAAATACGACCACAAGGGAAACTCAATTAAAATTTTACAAAACAGTAGCCGTTCCAACGTTAACATACGGGTCTGAGACTTGGCCTTTAACGATCTCTGATAAAAATAAAATTGAGACAATAGAAATGAGATTTCTCAGATCAGTTGCAGGCGTATCTCTAAGAGATCAAAAGAGAAGTCAAGATATCAGAGATGAACTACAAATCTATAATATAAACGAGAAAATACACACAAATAAACGTAATTCTTCTTCGTCAGGCTCTACGACTTCCAGTGGAATGTCTTGGCCTTATCAACCAGTTACGCCACTTCTTCCTATCTTGTGCAGTAGATTTCAAATCAAAAATCCCCATCTCTCTCAAATCTTCAATTACGTCATCTTCCCATTGATCCTTGGGTCTTCCCCTTGGTCTTGTTCCCTGTGGCTTCCAATTTAAAATATCATTCGGCAATCTTCCCTTTGGCATTCTTAGTGTATGTCCAAACCATTGTAATCTTTTGGATTTGATGAAACTAACTATATTTTCTTTATTATTCTTGAGGTATAATTCGTCATTCCTTCTCAACCTCCAATTTCCATTTTCCTTTACTGGACCTAGCACTCTTCTAAATATTTTTCCTCTCAAACGTTAATAGTCTTAATTTATCTGCTTCTTTTAGTACCCAAGTTTCAGCTCCATAACATATGATTGGTCTTATTATTGCTGTATATAATTTGAATTTAACAAATAGAAGGTGAATTAACCAGGCTCATACAATATGTTATCAGAACGACAGTCACATGAAAAATAATAAAAAAAACTAAATAGAATATAGCATGTAACGGAGGGGTGGGGGGAGGAAACATTATTTATAAACCAATGAAACGCTTTAGTATCTTGAATGGCACTTTCATGTCATAATTCCTAACAAAACAATACAGCGTCGCGTATAGTCTAGGTACTCGTAAAATTGCAAAACAAGCTTAAAAATAAACTGAAAATGACCGGAAATCAATGAAGAGAATAGAGGTTCAGTTTTTAACATGCATGTACATTAATGCAGCTCGTAAAAAATCTTTTGTTTCGATTTTACAACTTTCCTGTATTTGATCTTTAACAAGATATACATGTGAAGACCATAAACTATGTTTGTACAGCAGACATGCAGCCCTTCAGGGTTGTTACCTACTTCATCATCATCATCATCACAGTACATTCACGAATTTAGGCCATTTGTTGACCTGTTTAGGCCTCAAGAGAAACACCATCCAAAAGTCTTTTGAGTGGACGTCCTCGTCTTCTTCTTCCTGCAGGTTGATATCTTAACATTTGTTTGGGTATTCTGTGATCTTCCATTCGATGAACATGATGCATCCATCTTGACTTATAATCAGAAATTTTGTTTTCTAAAGATTCCATGTGTAATTCTTCTAAGATGTTTTCATTTTTTTGTGATCTAGTAGTGTGTATCCTGCAGTCCTCCGAAGATATCTCATTTCAGCAGATCTAAGTCTCTGTATACCCTTCTGTTTCAACGTCAATACTTCGCTACCATACAAAAGAGTTGGAAGGGCCAGTGTTTTATACACTTTCAGTCTTGAATGCTTTTGGACTAACTGTGGCTTGAAGATAGAATTTATTAACCCTAAAATTCTTAAAAATTTAGATATTCTTGCATTACACATCCTTTTCTTCTTCATATGAGATATTGCATCCTAGATATGTAAAATTATTCACCTGCTCCAAAATTTTATTGTCCAGTACAATTTTACTTCTGACAGGATCTACACCTAGATTGTTACCTACTTTCAAAGACATAATTAGATGTGTCTATGGTTGCTAGATAGCAATCTTCAAGAAAGAGACATTCATATATTGAATTCATTCATTTTGAGAATTTTCCTCATCATTGAGGGTTTTCACCAACCCATCTTAGTAATTAACATGAATTAAAAAAAATACGTAAGTTACTACGGACTTATAATACTATCGGTTTGCAACAAACATTCACAATTTTCCCTTAATTAAAGTTCTCCATTGTTCTCTGTCCTCTGTGTCTTCATCTATTACACCAAATTTACTTATTGAATTTTTAATGTTATTTATTCTTGGTCTTCCTTATCTGCTCATTCTTTCAATTTTCCATGCATAACCGCTGTGGTCTCGAGGTAGCGTGCTGCTTTGTCACGAAGCGGGCCCGGGTTCGATCCCCGGTCGGGGCAGTTTTTCTGGGTGAGGTTTTTATCGGGGTTTTTCCTCACCTGTAAGACAAATGTCAGGAAAACTTTAAGGCCCAAACGGTCCCCGGAATCATATGGCCATCATCACCATCCTTATCATTATCATCATCATCCGTCACCTGTGTGGAAAGCAACGGGAAGCTACCACACCTATAATTCCCTTGTAAAGCTGCAAGCATAGCATGAAAATGCTATGATTGCAGTGAAGGGCCTGCCTTCGAGCAGAATTACTATGGATGGAGATAGCAACCTTTGGTAGTCTTCCATCCTGCATTCTTCTTACGTGTCCATGCCATTTTAGTTTTCTTTGTACTATCTCATATCATATATATATATATATATGGAAGTTTTCTTGGGTTTTCAGCGTCTTGGATACAGTTCGGCCTTTGGCCAATGATTCCGACGTTTCGGCATGATCCCACATGTCATTATCAAGGAATGATAAGTTCGAGTCACAGGTTTAGGTCTTATATAATAAAATACATAGAGTTTTCGCTGTGGTCATTTGCGCGAAAATCTGCAATATAACATATATATATATATATATATATATATATATATATATATATTCAAACAATTATATTACCATATGAAGTCTGCAAAGAGTTCATAACGCTTTTGCACGTTACGTATGCAACCTTCGAAAATCAGACCACTTCACTCCAGTATTTAAAATGTTGTCTTGAAAGTCAGGCGAAAGATACATTGGTGCAATGGAAGACCCTAATGCTAATGCTTAACCAACCAGAAGGCAATGAGGATTCCGGACGCAGTCTCTGGCGAAACGTCGGGGAACTACAAGCCTCAAGACCACGGCCAACAGCCTGGAAATCTTCTACAAGATCATCATAAAAACTCCGGCCGTGAAAGCCTAAGTCAATATATGAAGATACATTGGTTCTGCTTCTTATACAACACGTTGCCCACCTCATCACCTCTTTATATTTCTACTCGCTTCCATTCGCTATCCTCCCACCATAACTTACACGCAAGATCGAGAGAAAATTTAACTTTATCTGTTCCTCTACATCGAACATCTCACTATAACCCTAGCAATAGTTCCTGAACAATGAAATTTGTAATGGGAGCTTATATGCGAGTCCTGTGTAGGTCTCAGCCAATAGGAAGTATGGCCACACGTCATTGCTAACTCCCTCGCTAGCGAATATCGAATACAGTCACTGCTAAACATTTTTAAAATCTCACTACAAAGATTAATTAATATAGGTAATCTTTATCGTAGACTGCGATGAGCAGGACATGTGGCACGAATGGGAAATGAAAGACGTGCATGGAAGCTTTTTGTAGGAAAACCAGAGGGAAAACGCGCAGTTGGTAGACCAAGAATGAGGTGGGAGAATAACATTAACTATGATTTGAGGGAAGTAGATTATACAGGGGATGATTGGAAAACATTGGCTCAGGATAGTGATATATGGAGAGCTTATGTCCGCCCGACCATGAACCTACGGGTTCGATAGTGTGAGTTAGTTAGTTAGTTAGGAGGCATTGTGTAAATAAAAAAAATCGCAACTGTTAAGTAATTAACTAAATACACATTCACATTGCACTATAATTTTAAGACTTGAGGCAGCAAGTGTACAAAATATTATAATTAAAGTCTACGGTTTTAAATCTAAAATCAACACATCCGCGTCTCACTATAATTCTCTATGGACTGTACATAGGAACTGTTTTGTTTGTTCACGTGGCAGACAGGGAATTCACAGATCAGCAGTCTGGATAGGCTCTCCCATTGGATTTACGATCAAGGACATTGTTCAAAATCCCTTGTGCGACCTATATTCCTCGTCCTTCCTTGTTTTCAGCCACACGACTCTGGAATTCCCACCCCTCGTATATCAAGGAGTCCAAAGTTGAGTATAGCTAGACGCTAGTCAATACGAGTCTATCTCATCAGCCAGTTATTACCATCATCATCCATGCAAGTATTAGGCCGTGTGGCCTGTTACGGTCTCAAAGAGGAATTTTCCATCCAGCGCTTTTTTGGGCGTCCCAGCGATTTTTTGCCTTGGGGGCAGTAGCGAAGTATGGCTTTTGGAATTCTATGAGACGGCATTCCTTGAAGATGGGCTTTCTTCGTTGAAGAAGTTGTTCTGGTGGTTTTGTATGTGGTGCAGAATGGGTTCTACATCCAACTCTTCCATAATTTCCTCATTTCTTTTATGGTCCCACTTTGTCTAGCCTGCTGTACGGCGCATAAATCGCATCTCATTTGCTGTTATTCGGCTTTCATCTCTTCTTCGTATTGTCCATGCTTCACTACCATATCTTAATACTGGTCTTGCCAGAACCTTATAAAGCCGTAATCTTGTGTTCTTCTGTACTAAAGAAAAGTTATTACCAATATATTAATGTATTAACTTATTGGCACTATGAACTGGACATAAGCTCTTCATACTACTTCAGTAGAACCCATGTCCGTCTTTCTTGGTGGTTGTATTTTTACAGAGAAAGATCGTGATTCCTTGACCAAAGTATTTCTTTTAGTCTGGTTTATCGCTTTTGACTTATCTGACATGGATAATCCATCTGGCAGCAATGATATC
The DNA here is from genome assembly GCA_030220185.1 of Diploptera punctata. Lineage (NCBI taxonomy): Eukaryota > Metazoa > Arthropoda > Insecta > Blattodea > Blaberidae > Diploptera > Diploptera punctata. Next base: position 1,176,930 of record JASPKZ010000446.1, read on the forward strand.
GCTGGTATAGCTCTCGGGCCATTTAAACAAGCAAGTCATTACATCACAAGGTAAAGATGCCATTGGATGGATTATTAATTATTGGGAAGGAAAATGATGATTATGCTGAAACTAAATTTGGCGCAAATGAACTGTACGCTAAATCATCAAATTCCAAGTGGTGGAAAAACAAATAATTCTGTCGGAAATGTGTGCGCCCCATTGTGATTCCATTATAATAATGAGAATAAAGTAGATTTCATTTAATAGATTGTAATATTATTGTTCTCTGTATCTCGACTGTTTGATCAAGTCAAAGAGTCATAAAACTAAATTGAGACAAAGAATTAAATTCAACGAGTATGCATCAAACACATTATCACACGCAATAGTAGAAACACACACAACCATCATGTAATGCGTCAGAATATTCTGCATTCCCTAAATGTGTAAAAAAATGTTATTTAAGAAAAAATGTAGAAAAACTGAATTTAAAGTAGGCCTACAATTATTTTTGTTATGTGCAAAAAAAAAACGTATGGTCTACTGAAAGCAAGCAGTCAAGTCTCATGAACATAAGGAGAAAAATAATGTCAACAAGGATATACGGCATGCAAAAAATCAGATTATTAATAATAATAATAGTAATAATAATAATAATAATAATAATAATAATAATTTGCATTGTAAGCCTATGTTTTCCCTTTACAGAGATTTAGGCGCTCTCCCCCTACAGGGAAGAATTTGAACCATACTAATTTAGTTACACTTGTTTTCGTATAGATGTCATTTTGAGTGGTACGTGGTCAGCGTTCCGCCTCATACTGACATCTAGGAAACCAAGGTAGTACTAGGACGGGAAAATTCGGTAAATTTTGCGTAGAGGCCTTTTAATTCAGGCTTAAGGATTTTACGAGCCTGAAAATCTTCAGACTCGGGACCCACGGCTTAAAGTCCCTCCCGGAGGACATACTCCTTGGATTTTTCCGTCCTAAAAAATCCATCGACCCGGCCGGGTTTGAACCCGTGACCCTTGGGACCAGAGGCAAGGAGCATAACCACTAGTCCACCGCGGCCGACTAATGATAATAATAATAATAATAATAATAATAATAATAATAATAATATTATAATTAATATATGGTCTTTATAGGAAGCCAGATATAATAAGAACAGTTAAGTCTCATAGACTACGATGAGCGGGACATGTGGCACGAATGGGGAATGGAAGACGTGCATGGAAGTTTCTTGTGGGAAAATCAGAGAAAAACGCCAGTTGTTAGACCAAGAATGAGGTGGGAGAATAACATTAACCATTGATTTGAGGGAAGTAGATGTGACAGAGGATGATTGGAAAACATCAGCTGAGGACAGAGATGTATGGAGAGCTTATGTCCACGTGGCCATGAAACTAGAGGTTCGATAGAGGCAGTGAGTTAATTAATTAATTAATTTATTATTATTATTATTATTATTATTATTTTTATTATTATTATTATTATTATTATTATTATTATTATTATTATTATTATTATTATTATTATTATTATTATTATTATTATAAGCATCCCCCGCTGTGAACTCGATGTAACGTCATTGTTTCGTATGCACCGGGTTCAGCTTCCAATCCAAAGAAGTTTCCTGGATGAGTTTTTTTTTTTCACCTGCAAGATAAATGTCGGAAACTTTAATGCCCGAATAATCCCCGAAACACCATTTGACATTCATAATAACCCTATCATATTCGCGTTTTTTATAATGAATATGTGTGTGTGAGTAAAAGTGTGCTGTCTCGAAGGTGGCCCTGCTTTGAACTGATTTCTCATCCGGGGCAGGTTTCCATCTCCTTGTGTGTTTTTAAAAGTACGTATGTGGTCCAAAGTGTAAACATCCTCTCCCCACAGGTCATGTCAATGTAAGGTCAGAGTAGCATAGGACACTTAAAAGGCAGCTGAAATGGAGAGGTTAAAGTAAGAATAAGAAAGAAAGTAAGACAGAAAATTATTAAAGCGTGTGCTTTGGTCCAAAAAATTTCTGAAGAACTTTATTCTCAAATACTCCTAATATCCTTTTCTCCCTTAAAGTAAGAGTCCATTTTCGCATCCATATGATATAACTGGTAGAATAATCTTAATATATAAAAAATTACGTGTCAAGTTGTTTGTCCGCGATGGAATCCTAAACTACTGAACCGATTTTAATAAAATTTTCCACACTGTGTGCTGTTTGATCCAACTTGAGACCTAGGTTGTTTATAACTAAATTTATAGTCGCATTATTTTTTATTCCAAATTATTTGTTTATTATTTAACAAAGAGTTATAATTATCTGTGAGTTCCATACGATTCTAACAGATGACGGTGTAAGGTAATTGGTTTATTACTTAACCAAGTGGCTGTGCTTTTTGTTGCAACCGCGATTTTCAATTGAATTGCAAATATTGATTATTTCATAATTTAAGCGTGTTTGTGTCTATTTTATTTTCAATATATTGATAATAATATTAATTTCGTGTGTAAGTATTAGTTTTAAGTAATCTGGCTGAAAGACAGCAACTTAATTTAAATTTAACTGGACCGAGAAGGGACATTGAATAATATGGCGAATCAGTTCTAGAGACCATGAATGATAAGATATCAAGTGAATTTCCGCAAATTGGTATAGGCCTATGTGACATAAATCTTACATTTAAGAAGAATGTCAATTTAAAAACATATTAAGGTCCTAAGGAACGGAATAACAGAACTGTAAGTCTGTTAGTTATAATATGCCTAATATTACAGAAACAATCTCCATGCCTCAATTAAATGAAAAACAAGATGACTATGATATATCACAAAATGATATTACTATACAGAGACTTCTTGATGATGATGCGAATCCAAACTGCCAACAAGTTCGTAGAAAAAAACGAAAGTATAATGAAATCAGCAAGCCTCCTCAAAATATTCCATAAATAAATGTATATAATTCTTATGATACACTTATGGATGATACTGAGAATGCAGACAACATAAATTCATCTCAATCAACAAAACCACTTCCACATAAACCACCACCCATATTTATACCGGGTGCAGTTAACGTACCAGAACTAAAAAATTGTGTAAAACAAAAACTTTCTGATTTAGATTTCTCACTTAGTTTACTACAACATAATTTAACGTATACCTTAGCCACAGCAACGTGTGGCCGGGACTTTTATATGTATATATATATATATATATATATATATAACAAAGTCGGATTAGTTACACTATTTATAACTCGATAACGGCTGGACCGATTTTTATGATCTTTGATTTGTTGGATTTGCCCCGAATATCAGATAACTATTAAAACATCGGAAAAATTAACGTAAAAATATTTAAAGGCGATACGACGTTCGCCGGGCCAGCTATTGTCCACAGACGAAATGAATGAAAGCAGTAGGTATTTCATACGTCATGAGTGTTCCTTTATTCTCAGGTAGAATGTCACTGTATAGCTTGCAATTCCCCGTGCCCCGCTTCGTCTCGTGCTTTCATTATCTTCGTCTGTGGACTATAGTAGTTTTAGATATTTTCAGTTTAACGTTTTTTGAAAGGAGTTGGGACGTCAAGAGTCTCTGTAATGCATAATAGCACGCATTTCCAGAATTGAGCCTATGTTTAATTTCTCTGTGCATCTCATTCCTATCCCACTACAGGCTGAACCAATTCGTTCGATGTATTTTTTATGTTTTGGTGCCACGTATTGACAAGTTGTCTATCTCTATATATTGATCCTAAGCCATTTACGAACATACGTTGAGTTGCCAATCTGTTAACCTTTCCTGGGCTTGCCTGTTCAATGTTGAATTGAATACATTACTTCTCTATGTCATCGTTGACAAGATAGAAATGTGGTCTACAACATGTAATAGTGGCGCCTGAAAGTCCGCAACCCAACACACTTCACTGTCTGATGGGTCATCTAACGTGCAGTGGACAATTCAATATTCTCCTAGTACTGTACTATTTCGTCCAGCAGTCAATGCAATTAAATCACTTTGCACTAGTAGATTGAATTACTTTTCAATTACATTTCTGCAAAAGTAATCTACAAACAAGAAGGAAAATGTATACTTTATGAATGGTAACATTTGAGCACATTCAAAACCTTGTACTAAGTCACTCAGTGGCACTATACATAGGTTCATGGCCAAATGGACACTAGCTCTCCATCATCTTTATCCCGAACTAATGTTTTCGAATCACCCCCTGTATATTTTATTTCCCTCGTATCATGGTTAACAGTATTCTCCCACCTCATTCTTGGCATAATAGCACCTACGTTATATCTGGTTTTCCTAACGGGATTCCATGTCCTCCCCATCGCAGTCTACGAGACTTAACTGTTCTTATTGTTTCTGATTTGTCATAATGATCATGCACCTCACTGTTATTTAGTGCTTTGCCATAACATTTGCCGGAACATTCCACACCAATGGAATCCATGTCCGCGTTTCTTGACGGTTGTACTTTTACGGTGAAATATCGTCACTCTTTCGACCAAGGTACTTTTTTTTCGTCTGGCTTATCACTTTCGACCTGTCCAGCATGGATAACCCTTCCGGCATAGATCCCAGGGCCACTTAAGCACACAAACTACTCCATCACGACACGGTAAAGACAGCATGGATCAAATAAATTTTATTATGCGAATTATTATAGAAACCTGTATTTCAATTAAATCTCTGGAATAATCCTTTAGACTCTAGACATATTTAATTGTTTTTATTATTATTATGGTTGGTTGGTTACTCACAAATCATTATTTAACTATAGTTATTTTAAAATATTTATATATTTAATGTAAACGGCGATGTTTGAAAACAAATGAGAAGCGATAGGTACGCTTCATCTGCTTCTTTTGTTTATCACTGCAACCAGATCATATTATTTATTGCCAAAGGAACGCAATATTGTAAGAATGCTCTCTAGTGGAGAAAAAATGAAACACATCAAACTGTATATTAATTCATTTCTGATGTCGTATGATGTAAATATGACAATTATATTTTTCTGGATTGTTACCTGGGAAAAAATACATTTAAGAAAGTGCAAACAGTGGGTTCTTTTTTTGGTGGTATAATCAATTGCTACAAATGTTTTTATATTAACTCCCGCATGCGGCATGTGTTGACATTCATGCACTATATATACAATCTGGTAGCCGTATTTCTCACAGGCTCAGTCACTGCAAAATAATGGTCAGACCTGTTCAGAATATTAAAAAGGAGGAGCCTTCTTTAATATGGCAATTGTAACACTGATAAATATTTCGTTAAACACGACTCTGATTGGTTGTAAAACAGAAATCATTGAAACGTGATTGGCCACTGAGTCCCATTTGGGGCATGAGTTAAATAGTCTTTGTAATAGTGAATTTTTGGCTCATATATGGCTTTCTTTTCAGAGTCACATTCTCAGGTTGGCCAGTATGAGTCTCAAAACGGATTCTGGGATCTAATATCACACTAATTTTAGAAAATGGTCTTACTTCTTCAATGATATGATTTTTTTAAGTATATAGCAAAGCTTGAAGTGATATCTTAACATGCCAAGATTACTTTGGAAAAAATAATAAATTATTTTAAAAAATGCACTGTTTCAGACCACCCTATTCCCTTAAAACGTTGTACAAATGTCGTTCGTCTCAAAAGTCTTTGCATTGGAAAACGAACGCCATTAACATTAGTAACACGTGCAATTAAAATCTTTATTGGCAATAAAACACAAAGCACAAGTACATGCACGGGGCAGATAAAGGACAGTTTTATGCAAGTCCAGAACAAACTCATGTCAACGCATTTATGGATCGACGTTATATTGTACCCGTGTAATATATTAACTACACCCGCAGAGCAAAATAACTTCCAAGCCATAACATTCAAATCACTGGACCAGCACAATTTTAAGTAGATAATTGCACACAACAACTTTAACGAATTTAAAATTATATGCACTAAAGTGAAAGCATTTTTTCCCCTTTGGTTATAGACAAGCTTAATTTGCCGCTAATTTTTAAATAGATAATGAATAAACAATAAACAAAGTCGTTCTTACAATTTCACACAGCTTTCAATCCTGACGCAGGTTACTTGCAAAATAATGTATTTTCTTGCAAACCAATGAAAACAACTAGGGATTGTAATGCAAATAAAAGTTCTTAGTAATTCGAGGAAAAATGCATTTAAAAAATTGGGGAATCCCCTCCGTTTTTACACCTGCCTTTCTATCTCTGGACCAGAAACATGATTTCCGAGCTTGCTTACTTACTCACTGGTACTATCGAACCCGTAGGTTCATGGCCGCGCGACATAAGCTCTCCATACATCCCTATCCTGAGCTAATGCTTTCCAATCATTCCCTGTATAATCTACTTCCCTCAAATCATAGTTCTCCCACCTCATTCATGGTCTACCAACTGGGCGTTTTCCCTCTGGCTTTCCTATAAGAAACTTCCATGCAAGTCTTTTATTCCCCATACGTGCAACATGTCCTGCCCATCGCAGTCTACGAGACTTAACTGTTCTTATATCTGGCTTCCTACAAAGACCATGTAGTTCATTGTTATGAAGTCTTCTCCATTCAACTGTCTGATCATCTCTATTTGGTCCAAAAATTTTCCTAAGTACTTTATTCTCAAATACTTGTAATCTCCTTTTCTCCCTTAAAGTAAGAGTCCAATGGAAATAATTACATCTTTTACAAATTGTAGAGATAAATACATTGAAGAATAGCAATAGGTTGTTAAACATCCAACTAGATTTAAATGAATCGCCTCTTTTAAATTTATAATATATATTGTTTATAAAAAAATTGTTTGTTTACATTCAGATGCATAGTTACAGTTGTTATGTACTGGAGTTTATATATAATAACAAAATTCATTCATTTGTAATCATGTCTTTTTTTTAATTTAAAAACACCAATTTCAATTTCCTTATTTATTCAGATTTTTTTCTTTCGTTTACACTGTTCTTTTTTTTTTACCTTTGTTAACCTTTTTATCTTATTCACATATACAAACACAAGACAGGACACACACCCAGACCCAAGGTGGAGATTTAAAATCCCCTACCCCGCCAGGAATCGAACCCGGGTCGCCGGAGTTGAAGGTAGGGACTCTACCAACTACGCCACGGCGACGGACTGTCTGAAAAAGGTACAAAGTACTGAAAGAGCTGTTACGAATTTATATTGTAATAAATATGAAAATCATATAAAACTTTAAGTTTTATTTTTATTTAATTAAATTTCTCATTTGTTTTCAAACATCGCCCTTTACATTAAATATATAAATATTTTAAAATAACTATATTTAAATAATGATTTGTAAGTAAACAGCTTAATTTTATACGTTACATAGTCCTAACAAATGCCACTCTTCATTTCCAAATCCTCTACATAAACTGGAAATCACTCGGGCATTACTTATGACTATTTACTCATGCCCCAAATGGGAGTCAATGACAATCACGTTTCAATGATTTTTTATTTACAACCAATCACAGTCGTGTTTCGCCTAGAATTTACCAACTAAAGTTTATCATAATAAATAAAGCACCTCCTTTTTAACATTCTGAATAGGTCATATCATTATTTTGCAGTGACTGACTCTCCAATGAATACGGCTACCAGATTGTATATATAGTGCATGAATGTCATCACATGCCGCCTGCGGGAGTTAATATAAAAACGGCGTAGCAATTGATTATACCACCAAAAAAAGAAACCACTGTTTGCACTTTCTTAAATGTATTTTTTCCCAGGTAATAACATTCCAGAAAAATATAATTGTCATATTTACATCATACGACATTAGAAATGAATTAAATATACAGTTTGGTGTGTTTCATTTTTACTCCACTAGAGAGCATTCTTACAATATTGCGTTCCTTTGGCAATAAATAATATTATGATCTGGTTGCAATGATGAACAAAGGAAGCAAATGGAGCGTACCAATCGTTTGTAATTTGTTTTAAAACATCGCCGTTTACATTAAATATATAAATATTTTAAAATTAGTATATTTAAATAATGAATGTTGTGAGTAAACAGCTAAATTTTATTCGTTAAAGAGTTCCTTAAACAGAAATCAGCTCTTGATGTACGCAAATTCTCTAGATCATTCACTCCTCACTTCGTGAGTCGTGTGATTTAACGATTAATTGTGGAAAATCACCACTACGTGTCGTTATTACTTATGATAATAACAACACAACATTTATTCTTTTATCAAACAGAATCGTATGAATGTTGAAACATTTTCTTTAAAAAACATGTTTATTAACGTGAAAACATCCGTCATATTTATTTCGTTTTCCAACTCTATCTAATAAGAAGAATATCCTCCACTTCACACTGAACATCTTCTGCATGATTATATTTAAGTCCCAGTAGAAAAACATGGCCGTTGTCAACAGGCATCTCGTTCGTTTAACGAACAAAGTAGAAAATGCTTCCATAAAACAAATTTAGAATGAAATATTAGCTCAATGTTACCTGAGGCTTGGGGCAGAAAAAACAGCTTGGATACAAACAGCCTATCATGGTTAAAGTGATATTACGGCAATGCGTAACATGGGAACAATCGATTTTGATAGAAAATGCCAACAGGCAATATATAAAGTGCGCACATCAGGGAAGAGATGTGTTTTTATAAAAGACGCCAAACAAAACAACACTCCCACTCAGAATAATATCAAGTTGATGGATAATTGATATCCCTATCTTGCCGTTGGCGGTAACAAGGGTGCTTCCCCTATCGTTTCTGTTTCTTCTTGCTTCTTCTTCTTCACTTCAAAGTCTAAGCGCTTCGTCTGTTTCCGAATTCACACTTATTCCTTTCCTCTCTTCCTAGGTCTTCCCTTATCCCTTAATCCTTTTGGTTATAATGACATGCTATGTTGGGCAATCTTGTTTCTTACATTCTCTGAACATTCTATTTGCCAGTTTTCCAGCCGAAAGACGCGATCTTGTTGAATTCTATCATTAAATCATCATCATCATCATCACGTCAACTTCACGGATTAGGTCTTTGCCTGTTCCGATGTCACATCTGTTCAGCCCAGCGCTTTCTTGGTCTTCCTATTGATCTTCATCCTCCAGGATTATACATTAGTGCCATCTTTGGTATCCTATCATCTGCCATTCTTTGCAGATGTTCTATCCAATTGTTCCTGTGCCCTTCTATTTGTTGAAGAAGTGGTTGTACTTTTAGTTCTTCTCTAATATTCTCATTTCTAAGAAGTTCTTCTCTTGTACAACCTTTCACAAAAAATAAGTGTGCAATTCTATAATTTTTTGAATATATTTCTAATTCACTTCTTACCTATGGGTGAACTACGCAATTTTAGGCACAGTAAATTAAAAAAAAATAGATCCAGAACATACAAAATAAGTACCAATGGGTAAAAGTGTATTAAGGCACAATTAGACTCTTCCAGGTTGTATAAAGTTTCATAAAACTCGTATCTATATAACTGGTTTTCATTTATTCCTTCAGGAAAACGTAGACACCAAACCTAAAATACGACCTTTCTTCCACATCAAAAACATTCAACCAATATTCTGAATCTATGAAGGTTTGTCGAGAGAATTGTTAAATATATATATATATATATATATAAACAAAAAATATATATACACTAAGTAGTCTGCACAGACGGAAAATATGTTAACTAACATGCTGTCTTTCTCTTTCTCTTCCTGTCCTCTGTATATGTTCTTTGTCTGGCAGGTAGAGAGCTGACAAATACTATGGATTTTAATGGCCCGTCCTTCTACGCGGTAATTGGCAAAATGAGTAATTTGACAACCCTGTTACTATTGGAGTTACGTGTAGGAATGGGTTGTCCCTTCTCATGACAAGTTGCCACTTTGATTTTTGTGAGGCTGGTAACAGAGAGACGGCAAATACTGTGATTTTAATTTATCCGACCGCTTGAGCGTTCCGTGCTTAAATGGCTAATATGACAACCATGTTAAGAGTTGAATGCAGGCTTTCACGGCCGGTAATCATGATGTTGAGTGATTCCGGGTTCTGTGGCCGTGGTCCATAGTTGGTGTTGATACCAGACGTTTCGCCCTCAACTGCGGAGGGCATCTTCAGTGGCGAGTGCTTCTAGGCGGGCTCGCCACTGAAGATGCCCTCCGCAGTTGAGGGCGAAACGTCTGGTATCAACACCAACTATGGACCACGGCCACAGAACCCGGAATCACTCAACATCAACCATGTTAAGATCTTCCACACGGGTTTAGGGATTCTCCGCCCACACTTAAAACTGAACCATTTTAGTACGTGATCGGATGTACAGTCTTTTCCTACATTCCTTCCACAGATTCGGTAGTTCGGCGACATTAGCGCTAAAAACTCTTCCCCTCCGCCCGTGCGAAGTTAACTCGGTTGTGTAATATGTTGAAAATTATTTGGGTTATATTTTCATGGCAAGTAAAACATTAATGGAAGAAAATCAGAAATACTTAAAACTTCAACATATCTGCCTGAAATTCGGAGTGAACTTTCAACAAATGAACATTAGATATTTGTTTTATGTCATTATGGTATATATATATATATATATATATATATATATATATATATATATATATCATGAACAAATCCTGACACTATTAGTTCATGACCGCGTGGACATAAGCGCTCCATACATCCCTATCCTGAGCTAATATTCTGCAATCATCCCTTCTCTCAAATATCCCGCCTCATTCTTGGCCTGATGGCCTGACTACTGGGCTCTTTCCTTCTGGTTTTCCATGCCCCTCTTTCATTCCCCATTCGTGCCACATGTCATGCCTATCACAGGCTACGAGACTTAACTCTTCCTGTTATATGTTTTCCCATAAATATCATGTAATATTTTTTTTATTCAATGCCCCAGGTTGACATTTCGACATTTCTGGTGTTCTCACTGGTATTGGCTTGATTGTAACCCACTTCTGAAGTTGGGGCGCCTGAAAGGCTGAGTTACGTTACCCCGATGATGTGATGGGTGATAAATGATAATGAAGTGCCAGGAGAGTTCTTAACCTAAATTCCAGATTTTGAGCAACCACAGAAATAATTCCCTTTAAGGAAAAATTCCAATGGTTTGACCGGGAATCGAACCCGGGACCTCATGAACAGTAGTCAGAAACGCTGATCACTAGCCCATGAGGCTGGACAGATTATGTAGTATTGTGCATTTAATAATGTTGAACCGAGGGTTTAAAAATGGTGTAAAAATGTGAACTACGCAATGTTTTCAATTCACATTTAAACGACAAACAATTGTAACAAGAACCTTTTGAATGTCTTTCTTTGAAGTTATGTTTTTAAGAGGTTTTGAAATGAAATTATTTTTACTTTTATTTAACACAGACATAGGCCTATTACATGAAAAGATTTGTCCCTTTCTATCTCCATTTATTTTCGCTCTTTATAAAATAATGTTTACTGCTGTTCTTCCTTTCACATGACAACAGTCCACTGATTGTAAAGTCCCAATAACTGGTATTCCTATCAAATCCAATTATATTAAATAAATTATGGCATAGATGGAGGAACGCTCACAAGAAGGTGTTTTGTAACAAAAACGAAAAACTCGCATTAATATGTACATATAGATTTTATGGAAACCGGGGCACATAAGCATGTGATCTCTACCAGAGAGATACGTCACGTTAATGGTGCACGAACACGCAGACCAGATTCCGTGAACCATCGAAATCGTGATCATCGACGCCAACGTATTAAATAGCACATTATCAAGTCAAACTCTATCTCATCCTGGTATAACTTGCATATAAAAAGCCATGCACACAATGGAACAAGCATCTATACAACACAAAAGCCTTTCCTATTACACCAAATATGAATAGAGCCAAACATAAAAGCTGTACACCTATGAAGAGCTATTGTGAAATTATTTATTTTATGCACTGTCAAAATATTTGATCAAATGCCATAACTCAATATACATATTATAGTTAGGGATGGTGATTTTCCAAATGCGAAATACTCATGAAGACCTATACCTTTGTATTTTCACAACACATAAACCACACTTCAGCGAGTTTTAGACTTACGACATAATATGGTAATTATACCAAAATGCTACATGTTTTCAATTTTTTCGTGTTTTTTAAAGACTCATTTAATTCATGCCCCAAATGGAAGTCAATGACCAATCACGTTTCAATGAATTTTGTTTTACAACCAATCACAGTCGTGCTTCACTTCGGTATTTATCGAATTTTGATTAACAAAATAAAAAAAAACTCCTCCTTTTTAATATTCTGAACAGGTCATTATTTTGCAGTGACTGACTCTCGAATATAGCAAATAATGAACATATTCCTTGGAACTAAACATTTGATAATTGTGCGTTCAATATGTGTGTCTTTAAATAATTATATGACAAAATTGTTTATTAATTAAATAAAAACAAAACTTAGTTTTATTTGATTTTCATATTTATTAAGATATAATTCAGTGACAGCTGTTTCGGTACACTGTACCTTCTTCAGACATGTTAACAAATTATGAATTGTGTTATTGTAGTATATATCAACTGATCTAAGCAACAATACAACAATTATTTATTTTAATTTTTTTTAATTTTTAAAAATTGTTTCCTAAAAATAATTAATAACCTATAATATTGGTTATAATATACAGTTTCATGTGTTTCATTTGTTTTTTCTCCATTAGGGTGCATTCTTACAATAATGCGATCCTTTTTGGCAATAAATGATATGATCAAGTTGCAGTGGATGAATAGATGAAACATAACCAAACGTTCCTCATTTCTTTTCAAACAACGTCGCCGTTTGCAATAAATATACAAATATTTTAAAATAACTATGTTTAAATAATGATTTGTGAGTAAACAGCTTAATTTTATTCGTTAAATAGTCCTAACAAATGCCACTCTTTGATTTCCAAATCCTCTAGATAAATTGGAAATCACTCGTGGCATTACTTAAAGGTGAAGCCTGGATAAAAAAAAAGTGCTTTTGACTCCTCTCCATGGCGCGACAGGCCTAGGCCCTTCGCCTACCAGCCGGCTGGACGCAAATCTATGTGTTAATCAAAGTGGTCAGCGTGTCCGGTCCCCCAACCGTTATAGCTGTTTTTCTCAACCTAGAGCCACTACTTATTGTAGCTACCAAAATTTCTCACGATGCTAAGTGGGCACCGATTCCATACTAGCAGAAATTCCGTGAGAAAATGTCTTCTCCTTTGCGACCCGAATCAGTTCAAAGATGTAAAGAAAAATTAAGGTGACTATTTAACTCATGTCGCAAATGGTAGTCAATGACCAATCACGTTTCAATGAATTCTGTTTTACAACCAATGACAGTCGTGTTTCACCTCGCTCTTTATCGATTTCTCTTTATCAGCTCCTGCTTTTGTGATAAAGAAAGCTCCTGCTTTTGTGATAAAGAAAGCTCCTCCTTTTTTAATATTCTGAACAGGTTATACCATTATTTTTCTCCAACAAATACATTGAATATAGTAAATAATGAATAGATTCAGTGATTTTACTGAGTTGTTTATTCATAATATAAAAGATTAACCTATAATGTTGATTATAATAGTTTGATGTGTTTCATTATATCTCCACTAGAGTGTATTCTTACAATATTGCGATCCCATTTGACAATAAATAATATGATCGAGTTGCAGTGAATAAACATAACCTCACATTTCTAATTTGTTTTCAAACATCGCCGTTTACATTAACTATATAAATATTTTAAAACACCGGTAACTATATTCAAATCATTATTTTTTAGTAAAGAGCTTAATTTCCGATTGAGGGTCTTCCACTTTTCAGCGGTTGCCCTTTTACCAGCCGGCTGCTGGCCCTTCACATCCACATGTGTCAATCACAGAGGTAGATGATCAACAGCCAGTGTAGGGGTGACATGTGGTTAGCATGTCGAGTCCCCCAGCCGTTATAGCTGGTTCCTCAACCTGGAGCCGCTACTTATTGTAGCTACCCAATTGCCTCACGATGCTGGGTGGGCACCGGTCCCATACTGGCCGAAATACCATGAGAAAATTTCTTCCCCCATGGAGACTCGAACCAGCGCAAGTCCCGTAGCTCTGCGCCAAGACTTCCTACCTTAACCGCTCGGCTACGGCGCGGGACAAGAGCTTAATTTCATTCGTTAAATAGTCGTAACAAATGCCACTCTTGATTTCCAAATTCTCTAGATAAATTCAATCCTCACTTCGTGAGTCGTGAATTTATCGATAATTTGGAAATCACTCGTGGCATTACTTATGACATTGAAAAAGACAGATTGGCAAGGAGCAGAATTGTTGAGAAGGCCAAAACTTTCACGTTTGAAGTTGTCGCGCCTTATGGCAATGATGATGATGATAGAATTTTGTTGTTGAACATAATTTTATACAATTATTTTCCAATACTAATTAATCAAAACTAGGACGTAGGCGGAGTCAATTCACAACACGTTGCTGATAAGCGCTGTTTACTTGGGGGGCGCATACCATTCAATATCAACTTCATTTTTCATTCACGTCACCGATGGAAACAAATGACTGGTTTCATTACACTAGATAGACCTTGACACAGAACAAATGCCACGTGAACACCCTTTAATCAATTCCTGGTAATGAATTGAATCACGGGTATTATAACACAATTGACTACGTATGCATGTAAAAACGGGCCACAGGTTACAAACTATATCGATTACCTTCCATTACATCACATGCTCCTCTGCCTTCTTACTTACTCACTGGCCGTCCATGGCCGCGCGGGCATAAGCTCTCCATATATACATATTCTGAGCTAATGCTTTCCAATCATTCCCTGTATAAATCTACTTCCTTCAAATCATAGTTAATGTTTCTCTCCCACCTCAATCTTGGTCTACCAACTTGGCGTTTTCTTCTCTCTGGCTTTCCTACAAGAAAACTACCATGCAAGTCTTTCATTCCCCATACGTGCAACATGTCCTGCCCATCACAGTCTACGAGACTTAACTGTTCTTATTATATCTGGCTTCCTATAAAGACCATGTAGTTCATTGTTATGTAGTCTTCTCCATTCATCTGTTCATCTCTCTTTGGTCCAAAAATTTTCCTAAGAAATTTGTTCTCAAATACTTGTAATCTCCTTTCCTCCCTTAAAGTAAGAGTACACGTTTCGCACCCATATAATATAACTGGTAGAATAATAGTTTTATATATTTTGAGTTTAGCGTTTTTTGAAAGGAGTTGGGACATCAAGAGTCTCTGCAATGCGTAATCTCCTCTTCCTTCAGTATTACATTTTTATACAGTAAAACTAGTTTAATCCGGAACGTGAATAATGCGAAAATCTGTCCAATGTGAACAAATGTATTGTCCCGGCGAAATAATAGTAATTTTAAGTGTATTTATTTTTCATAAGTCGGAATCTGTCCAATGCGGAAATAGAAGTAGGCTATATTTCTTCATTTCATGAAAGAAAATTTTATAAAGTGGAAAGACAGAGAAATTAGTTTCCACTTCATTGAATTCTCGTTAGGCCAAAAAACAATAAGGAATGATTCATGCCATCGGGTGAAGTAGAAATTCTAGCTATACCTGAAAATGTATTTAGGTCTCACTGCGCAACCGTAATGCGAAATTGAGATACATGTCTTACAAATAACCACTTCACTGTAAAATCTTAAATTAGTTAAAAGTTCTGAGACCCATATTTCACAGGTAGCGTTCTAAATTTTCGGAAAAAAGATGGCTAAAACGTATGTATCATTCTCATTAAATGAAAAAACTGAAAGTGATTGAATATAAATCTCCAAATTTTCAGACCGATGCTCCAAAGTCAAGCTCTAGCTGTTGCTAAATCCCTAGGGAATAACGATTTCAAGGCATCTTTAAGTTGGCTGGACTGTTTTAAAAGACTATACAATGTAGTTTGGAATGAAACTTGCGGGGAATCAAAGGATGTGGACGAAAGTGTAGTTGGTGAGCGGATACTGAAACTGCATACTTTAATTTCAGGATACGCGCCTAAGAGACATTTTTAACGCTGACGAAACGGGACTGTTTTTTCGCGCGTTACCGTCGAAGTCGCTCATACATAGCATATTTCACTTTTCATATGCAGCAGAACTACAATTAATCCAAGGTATGTAAAAAGACATATGCGGTACTCTATAATCTAAGGTAATTAATAAGTTTTAGTTTTTTATAATGCAGAATTTTGTTTATTAATGTGGAAAAAAAATTGGTCTCATGCGATTCCGCTTTGAGGAAGTTTTACTGTATTATAATCCAGTTCTGGTAACTGTAGCCGCTTGGTGAATCCAAAGGCGCGTGGCAAGAGGGAACATTGCCGAGTGGGGGAGGGGAACTAGCCATGCAAAAAAACATTTTCTAATCATTAATAATAATATTATTAATTGTTGTAAAACCGTTATTCTATAATGAACATTTAAAACTTATTAGGCAATAAAACTATCCACTAACACAGAACTAGTAGGTAAGAAAATGTAACGTGTAGTAACTATTATGTTTTCAAAACAGAGGGTAGTTGCTGGCAGTACCTGCAACCATAGAGAAACTTCGTATAGAGGGAAAACTGAGTACAGTGGCATCTATAACATTTCGGTCGTTTACGATGAACTACAATGAGCAAACTACAATGGTAGCGCTGTTTCGTAGTAACAGAATATGTAACTAAATAAAACAAATGCAAGGCACACGGCGTGTTCACTCGGGATTATGGGAAATTAGCCATTTTGTAAATTAAAATTTTAACTGCTATCCTTTCGTTCTATGTAGACGGTACTGTAAAAATGATATATTATCGAAAGTTATCGAAAGTTAAAATAATTAATCAATTGAGTCGGTGTTTACTTGATGAAAATCAATATACATTAATTAAATAAAAATAAAACGTAGTTTTATTTGATTTTCATATTATTATTCAATATTTAATATTTATAAATATGAAAATCAAATAAAACTACGTTTTATTTTTATTTAATTAATTATAATAGTTACTTAGATTTTATTTTACTCTAATTTGTAAGTAAATTCAAGCTTGTTTACGTTTTTAATGTGAATCTATTTTCAAAGATAAACCTACTAGAAGTGATAAAAATCTAAAATTTGTTAGGTTAGGAAGAGTGATGTTAGTGCACAGCCATTTCTAATAAACATTTTAAAAATGTGACTTTATAATGGACTTCAGATGTACGACATGGCTAAGGTTCTTTAATAAATATTGTATAAAATATGTATGTGAGAATAAGGGGGTAGGTCAATTGTACATATTTATTAAAAGAGCTCATGTTTTTAAATTTTAATAAACGAAAATAAATTAACATGTTTTATTTATTTCCACTCTTCCCTTCTGTTAAAATTGAAGAACATCTTTAGGTCTGAGAGGCTGGGTATAAATAATTCCATTATTTAAGATTAATTAATACGTTATTTATTCCTATAAAAGTTCAATTTCATGATTATTCACCAGATGCCGTTATATAATTATAATTCATAAACTGATATAAATAAAGAATGGGAGGCTATAAGAGATACTATTAAATTGTCAGCATGAGATAGCATTCGTTGTTTAAAAAAGAGGCAAAACAAGAAATGGTTTGATGAGGAATGTGCCGACATTGTAAAGAAAAGAAAGCTAGCAAAAATGAAATGGTTACACGAGTCAAATGAGGTAAATTTAGAGCAATTGGGTAGTGTTAGACGGGAAACCACCAAGTTACTAAAGAGTAAAAAGAGGGAATATTTGAGAGAGAAGATTAATGATCTTGAAATGAATGCAAAAAATAGGAACATTAGAGAATTATATCAGGGAATTAGTATAGAGAAGAAAGGGTTTCAGGCTAGAACAAACATAATTCGGGATGAAAATGGGGATATGATTGCAGATTCCAAGAGTATATTAAATAGATGGAAAAAGTTATTTTAATCAGCTATTAAATGTACATACAGAACAGGACATTGAGGAGGATAACTTACAGACAGCAGAAATGCTAGTCGCAGAGCCAAGTGCATTAGAGGTTGAAATGGCAATTGAAAAATTGAAGATGTATAAAGCATCAGGTTCAGATGAGATCCCAGCAGAACTGATAAAATCAGGGGGAGAAAAATTGATGGACAAGATACGCTGGTTGCTTAGTATGATTTGGGAAAAAGAAGCTCTTCCAGATGAATGGAAGGAATCAATTATCGTACCAATTTATAAGAAAGGAGATAAAACTGATTGCAACAACTATAGGGGCATCTCATTACTTTCAACTTCGTACAAAATTCTAACAAATATATTAGTAAGCAGACTTACTCCCTATATTGATGACATTCTAGGAGATCATCAATGTGCATTTAGAAGAAACAGGTCTACAACAGATCAGATTTTTAGTATAAGACAGATTTTAGAAAAGAAATGGGAATATAATGGTACTGTACATCAACTATATGTAGACTTCAAAAAAGCATATGATTCAATTAAGAGGGAGAAGTTATATAGTATCCTGCTGGAGTTTGGAATTCCTAAAAAGTTAGTTAGACTTATACGAATGTGTCTAAATGGCTCAACGAGTAGGGTGCGTGTAGGCAAACAGTTTTCAGACACTTTTGAAATCCAGAATGGGTTAAAGCAAGGAGATGCACTATCTCCTCTACTATTTTTAATTTTGTACTAGAGCATGCCATTAAATCTTTAGAGAATGAGGAAGGCTTACAACTCAATGGTATTAATAAGCTGTTAGTTTATGCTGATGATGTAGTACTACTGGCCGATAGCGAGGAGATACTAAAGGCCAACACGCACACACTATTGAGTAACACTAAGAAATTAGGACTGGAAGTAAATATCAGTAAAACTAAATATATGGTCACACGTAGAAATACATTATATAATGGAAATGGACAGCTAATGACAAATGAGGGAAATTTTGAGGAATTGGCTGAATTCAAATACCTAGGAACAATAATCACAAATAGGAATGAGATGCACAAAGAAATTAAACATAGGCTCAATTCTGGAAATGCATGCTATTATGCATTGCAGAGACTTTTGATGTCCCAACTCCTTTCAAAAAACGTTAAGCTGAAAATATATAAAACTATTGTTCTACCAGTTATATTATATGGGTGTGAAACATGGACTCTTACTTTAAGGGAGGAAAGGAGATTACGAGTATTTGAGAATAAAGTTCTTAGGAACATTTTTGGACCAAAGAGAGATGAACAGACAGGTGAATGGAGAAGACTACATAACAATGAACTACATGGTCTTTATAGGAAGCCAGATATAATAAGAACAGTTAAGTCCCGTAGACTGCGATGGGCAGGACATGTTGCACGTATGGGGAATGAAAGACGTGCATGGAAACTTCTTGTAGGAAAGCCAGAAGGAAAACGCCCAGTTGGTAGACCAAGAATGAGGTGGGAGAACAACATTAACTATGATTTGAGGGAAGTAGATTATACAGGGAATGATTGGAAAGCATTAGCTCAGGATAGGGATGTATGGAGAGCTTATGTCCGTGCGGCCATGAACCTACGGGTTCGATAGTGCCAGTGAGTAAGTAAGTAAGTAATTTTACCACCAGCCGGTGCTGAATTTCATATTAGTACCAGAAAAAAAATTGAAAAAAATTAGATGTCGTTAGTTGTTCTACACTAACGGAGCTTATGGCATGTACGCGAAACTTGTCCACTTTCTTCTCTGGTACTCTGTGCCTGCAACTTGCCCACCCCTCTTACCGCACCACATACCCCACAAATATGGTTACAGAAGCCAGAACTGCACTATAAGTAGACTTTTCCTTTATTACATTACATTAAAATAAAATAATAGATTTGTTATAAATAATACAAATGAGATAAAATTAATGTTCAACTAAACTGACGCATACCATTCAGCCTAAGGCTTATGGGATACGTAGATGCAATGTCCAATTCACTAATCCTGTCCACAAGTCCCTATCCTCAAACAAATGAATCCAGTTAATATTTCCGATATCCAATTTCATAAAATTCAATAGAATATTACCTTCCCACCTAGGCCTGATAAAAAATTGAAAACATTTATATTATCGGCGATTCAAGTTACGCAAACTTCTTATCTCAATCTCTTAGATTTAATTATCCTTGACAATATTACGACGGTAATATAAATTATGGAGCTCCTTAATGTAAAATTCCTTCATCATAAAATTAATGTCATTAATAAAAAATTATTATAGACTACTTAACTCATAGACCGATAATAGTGCCTCTGCCTGTTGATAACCGTGCCTCTTCTTGTACGTAATGAGAGATATCTTCGCAAATTAACTTCTTTGACAAGGATATCGATTGAACGTTGTATGATCAGCAAAAAAATGTCAAAAAACTTCAAAATTACAACAAAAAAAGGGGGGGGTTGATCTAAAGAAATTATTAAATGTTGTGTAATGAATCTGCATTACTGTTAATACTTATTTCACGTACAATCATCTGTTATTATTTTTTTAGAAGCCCAAAGGCGGGTTAACAGTAAAGATGTGCTATTCATAAATATCCAGCCGGCTTAGAAATCGCCCGGAAATAAGATTGGAATACATAACCTCACATTTGGTAAATATTAAACATTATAATTATTTTTTAGCTTCATAGGTGCCAAATTTAATATGGAAATATCAATTAATAAAACTAAAATTATGGCATTTCATGGGAAGGACCCCATACAAAGTAAAATCTGTCTCCAGAATAAAATTTTAGAGAGATCTAATCAATTTAAATATGTTGGATATTATCTCTCTATCTGGGATGAAAAGGATATCCCTGAAAAAGTTACTAGTTATAATAAAAGTTTGGGAATTATTAATCAAGTTATGAAACCATCCCTTGTACAAAAAAACACCAGATTACGTTTATATAACACTTTGGCTAGACCAGTGTTGACCTATGGTAGTGAAGCATGGACACTAAAAAAACAACATGAAAGCAGAATAACGGCTTGTGAAATGAGATTCATGAGCAGAACAGCGGGTTACACCAGATGGGATCGGAAAAGGAACACCAATATCTTAAAAGAATTGAAGACTACGCCAATTTTGGAATATATTAAACAGTACCAACTAAATTGCAAACACCATCTTGAAAGAATGAGTTCAAATCGGATCCCCCCAAAGCTGTTTATAATTATATACCAAGAGAACGAAGATCACTGGGCCGTCCTATGAAACGCTGGAGGGAAAATGTTCTATAGGATTGTAACAGGCCTTGGCCTAATACTTGGAAGGAAGAAGAAGAAGAAGCTTCTGATGTTGTATTATTCGCTAAATAGTCACTCCAAACCCAACGCGAGGTTGAGTTTTTCATTAGCGAAAATTACTCGCGACTTTGTCTCGTGATATTTTTCAGAAAAACACAACCTCTTGTTAGATTACTGTTGATATTCGGTATACCTTTTATTTTTCGTATTTCTTCATTTCGGTTTGCCTCTTTTTGTTTATATTCGTTTTCCCTTTCTTTTACATTAGCCTATATTTTCCATAAAACATGGATTAAAGGTTAAATTTATTCACACACACACATGGGGCACGCCTTAGGCAAGTTGGTTTTACAGCAAAACGCTACAACCCGGGAGGTTAGTGGTTCGAGTCACAGCGGATCAGACATTTTAAACTAGAGTAAACTTTTTGGCGGCACCATGGCCCTAGGGTTTGCTCACCCTTTAAAACGGAATTGAGTACCAGGCGGTTGTTCTGGGAATTAAGGCGGCCGTCACGCAGGGCTGACATCTCGTGACAATTGTCTAAAAATGTGGAAGCCTTAATCTTCTACTACCCCAAGGATCTCCTGAGGCCTGCAATAGAATAACTTTTTATGATGCAAAGTATCATACTGACAAAAGGAAGATCATCATCATCATCATCATCCAGGGTTAAGCATGATAGGTCGTTCCGGTTTCATGAAAGCTAGAATTGTTAAAATTATTCAGGCCATCTTCTGTGTGGGCGTCCAACATTTATCCTTCCGTGCGGTTTATAATTTAGCAATAATTTTGGAACTAGAAGGAAAATATTAATATTAAATTAAATAAGTTTTATGGAATGTATGGCACTATAAAACGGACACTGAAAAATAAAACTTTGAGGAGCACATAATAAAAATTTTACAAAATTATGGCAGTGCCTGTCATAACACATGCAAGTGAGAATTGTACTCTTAACCGTTGAGACAGAAGAAAAATAGAATCACGAAGTTCTTGCGTTCTGTAGCAGGTGTGACAATTTTGGACAGAAAAAGAAAAGAAGATATTAGAAAAGACTTAAATATTTTAATTTAACAAATAGAATTGACAACATTCGAAACAACTGATAAAACATGTTAAAAGAATGCCTACAGATAGAATTCCTCAGCTGTGATTAAAGTACAAACCAATAGGATATAGAAGTGTTTGACGCCCATTTACTAGATGGAAGATTCATTAAATCCCACTGGATGTGAAAACAGATCTAAAGGCCTAATTTCAGGAAGCAGAAGAACATAATCATCCATGCAAAGTGAAAAAAAAAAAAAAAAAAAAAAAAAAAAAAAAAAAAACTTTGGCATTGGCACTTCTTTCTGTACATGTCCTATATTATATGCATACCTCCTTTTTATGCATGCGGTAGAAATGTATAGATTCTGTGTGCACACTCTAATAGCTATCCAAGACACTCATCCTGTCGGAAGATGAGAAGAAACCTCGAGGACCTCACCCTTGAATTTCGTTCCATGTGATTTATTCTCCGGAAGCTCTGACATAACCTTCCTTTATCAGACCACTCAAGGTTAAGACAGAAATTTCACCCACAATTAGTGAACTTCTGAAATTACTTTGTGAAACATCTCAAGGACTCGGTTACTTGCACCTCCCAGTGTAATTTTCCTTTAAACAATTATCCGAATTCTTTATATAATTTAGTCCTATGAGGATTATATTCAGAAAATATTATTTTTATAAACTAACTAATACCCGGCGTGCGCTGCTACGTCTAAATAAATGAGTTAATTAATTATTAATTAAATAAAAATAAAACTTAGTTTTATTTGATTTTCATATTTATTAAGATATAATTCAGTGACAGCTGTTTCGGTACACTGTACCTTCTTCAGTTGGAACACAATTCATCAATTGTTAACATGTCTGAAGAAGGTACAGTGTACCGAAACAGCTGTCACTGAATTATATAATAAATATGAAAATCAAATAAAACTAAGTTTTATTTTTATTTAATTAATACATTTGGATCGAAACTATGATTAAATTGGAATAGGTCTGAAGAAGGTACAGCTGTCACTGAATTATATCTTAATAAACATGAAAATCAAATAAAACTAAATATTATTTTTATTTAATTAATAAATATGGATTTTCATCAAGTAAACACCAACTCAACTGATTAGTTAATTAATTATTTGGGATCAAGTCTAGAGAAAGACGGAACATCAAATAAAGAAATAACAAAAGGACTATTAATGGAAGAAAAACCATAGGAATGTTAAACTCTATACTATGGAGCAGAAACATCGTTAACAGAACAAAACAACTAATTTATAAATCCATACCCACTTACTCACACTATCGAACCCGTTCAAGGCAGCGCGGACATAAGCTCTCCATACATCCCTATCCTGAGCTAATATTTTCCAATTATTCCTTTATTATCTACTTTCCTCAAATCAAATTTAATGTTATTCTCCAACCTCATTGTTGGTTTACCAACTGGACGTTTTCCCTCTAGTGTTCCTTCAAAGAAGCTTCCATGCAAGTCTTTCATTCCCCATTCGTGCCACACGTCCTGCCCATCGCAATCTACGAGACTTAACATTTCTTATATCTAGCTTCCTATAAAGACCATGTAGTTCACTGTTATGTAGCCTTCTCCATTCACCTGTCTGTTCATCTCTCTTTGTCCAAAAAAATTCCTAAGAACTTTATTCTCAAATACTCGTAATCTCCTTTCCTCCCTTAAAGTTAGAGTATGTTTCGCATCCATTAGCTTTAGAAATAATTACAGGGTAGTAACACATCATTGTGTCTTTTTATACTGACTAACAGAAATGGCCTTATGACCAACCAGCTAAGCCCAATACTGAATATGCACGCGAATTCGCCGACAAGGGACAAATAACAGGTCCCAGAAAACGGCACACTGCACAGCACCAACAACTGCAGCGAGGGACTCATTGCAGACTGTAAAATGTATTTTCTAAATTTATTTTCAAACCCCAGTTATCGTATTCGTCCAATAATTTTCTGAACATAAACTCCATGTCTTCATATTCTTGAGAATTATTATCTGGTCATCCGCAAATAACAGTGTATATATTGTATCTGTTGATCGACATCCCATTGGTACTCCCATTCCTGAACATTTATATATATATATATATATACACACACACACACACACACACACACACATATATATATATATATATATATATATATATATATATATATATTCACTCAACTACTCAGTTTAAAAAGGCTAAAATGTGGAAACTTTTCCATTTACTTTGACTATACAAAATGTATTAAAAAAACAAATATGTACACTTAGCGACAGAAATATATAAAACTATTATTCTACCAGTTATATCATATGGGTGCGAAACATTGACTCTTACTTTAAGGGAGGAAAGGAGATTACGAGTTTCTGAGAATAAAGTTCTTAGGAAAAATTTTTGGACCAAAGAGAGACGAACAGACAGGTGAATGGAGAAGACTAAATAACAATGAACTACATGGTCTTTATAGGAAGCCAGATATAATAAGAACAGTTAAGTCTCGTAGACTGCGATGGGCAGGACATGTTGCGCGTATGGGGAATGAAAGACGTGCATGGAAGCTTCTTGTAGGAAAGCCAGAGGGAAAACGCCCAGTTAGTAGACCAAGAATGAGGTGGGAAAATAACATTAACTATGATTTGAGGGAAGTAGATTATACAGGGAATGATTGGAAAGCATTAGCTCAGGATAGGGATGTATGGAGAGCTTATGTCCGCGCGGCCATGAACCTACGGGTTCCATAGTGCCAGTGAGTAAGTAAGTATAAGAAATTAGTCACATCGACCAAAAAAGTTATTTACATATTACAAGACCAGTTCTAACGAAATTCATGAGCCAGTTAAGGTCATGATTTCATAAAATGTCGGTTTGGTTGACTAATTGTTACCATGTTCACCTCTGTCTCCGGTCAAAATCTATAGATTTTTTTTGGGTAGTGGTTATGCTCTTTGCCTCTGGTCCCGAGGGTCGCGGGTTCAAACCCGGCCGGGGTCGATGGATTTTTTAGGACGGAAAAATCCAAGGAGTAAGTCCTCCGGGAGGGACTTTAAGCCGTGGGTCCCGAGTCTGAAGATTTTCAGGCTCGTAAAAAATCCTTAAGCCTGAATGAAAAGGCCTCTAAGCAAAATTTACCGAATTTTCCCGTCCTAGTACTACCTTGGTTTCCTAGATGTCAGTATGAGGCGGAACGCTGACCACGTACCACTAAAAATGACATCTATACGAAAACAAGTGTAACTAAATTAGTATCGTTCAAATTCTTCCCTGTAGGGGGAGAGCGCCTATATCTCTGAAAGGGAAAACATAGGCTTACAATACAATACAATACAATATTGAGTTTGGGGGAGATTCTATTCTATATCAACAATTATTTTGATTTTTTGGTCACCCAGAAGTTTATATTTTTATTCTCCCTTCGAAAGAGAACTAAATACATGCGTCCCATGTTATAGATTTATGGCACGTAAAAGAACCTCAATCTTGAAAATATCTTATTTTCGGCCTTTCATGACCGTAATTAAATTACGACGCTAATGATATTAGTTATTAAAGAGCGTGGTTAAGAAAAAACAACTTTCATAAATGAAGAGTATAATTTACATCATTTTACTATAAACAGATTGTGAGAAAACGTGCATAGAATATGTACTTTAATATCACTGATGTACGGCTTTGTGAAGTCCCTTGAAAAAAAAATTAATTTCCGAGATAGGAAAGTTAGTGGCAAATCTGACCAAACCGTTCTCTGTAATTTGTGAAGGGAAGTCCATCCTCGTATCTTTCAACTTCCAGGAGCTACTGGCGATTTCTAAACTTGGAATTTAACAAACAGAAAGTTTGGTCAATAGTGTGATAGCTGGAAAATACTGATATTCCTCCGTAGTGAGGCGCTCACCGACCAGAAACAACCGATATGCAAACCCACTTTAACACATTTGTCACTTACGCTTCACGGAGCAACACAAATGTTTCATAAAATACGTTATGTTTCTAACAACATTCAACCCTGAATATGAGTGAATTAATTTACCAAGTCGCTCTGACAGTTAACTAAATGAAAATTAATTAAAATTTAGATATATTTTAATGTTTTCAACTTATTTTAAAATATCCGACATTTGCAAGAAGATTGAATACTCCCAAAAGGGAGTTAATGACCAAACACGATCCAATGAATTTAGTTTTACAACCAATTGCAGTCATGTTTCACCTCGATTTTATCTACTTCTGTTATCATATTAAAAAAAACCTCTTCCTTTTTAATATTCTGAACAGGTCAGAGCATTATTTTGCAGTAACTGACTCTCTAACAAATATGTTGAATATAGCAAATAATGAACAGAATCCTTCGAACTACACAGTTGATAATTGTGTGTTCAATAATTGTGTTTTTAAATAATGATTTTACTGAGTTGTTTCCAAAAAAATTAATTAATATTCTATAAAGTTGGTTATAATATACAGTTTGATGTGTTTGGTTTTTTTCCCCCTCACTAGGGTTCATTCTTACAATATTGCGATCCTATTTGGCAATAAATAATATAATCTAGTTGCAGTGAGTGAACAAAATAAGCATAACAAATCATTTCTCATTTGTTTTCAAACATCGCCGTTTACATTAAATTTATCCATCCATAGTAATTCTGCCCGAAGGCAGGTCCTTCACTGTAATAATAGCATTTTCATGCTATGCTTGCAGTTTTACTAGCGAATTGTAGGTGTGGTAGCTTCCCATTGCTTTCCACACCGGCGAAGGATGATGATGATGATGGCCATATGATTTCGGGGATCATTTGGGCCGTAACGTTTTCCTGACATTTGTCTTACAGGTGAGTAAAACCCCGATAAAAACCTCACCCAGAAAAACTACCCCGACCGGGCATCGAACCCGGGCCCGCTGCATGACAAGGCAGCACGCTACCTCGAGACCACACCGGTGGACATATATATATATATATATATATATATTAAAATAATTATATTTAAATGTAAATGTCCACCACTATGATTCTCGAGGTAGCGTGTTGCCTTGTGACGCAGCGGGCCCGGGTTCGATTCCCGGTCGGAAAAGGCTCTTGGGTGAGTGACGTCCGTGCGGGAATCTCTTATCCCGATCTTCTTGGCATCAATGAAAGACAAAAATGGCTATTGTGAGTTATCCGCAAACATTTTATAGTTTTTTTTATATATTCAATTCTGTGTAAATTAATTTTGTGCATTTGTTGTGCTTTAGGCAGCATAAGCCATTTAAGCGTCAAAAAAGGATTATTTTTCGCGTTTCTCACTACAAAGGGTGATTTTTGAAGGTGTAGGACTCGAATATCACAACTCTCGTATAGTCTATATTCATCCCGGGAATCACCTGAACATTTTGCATAAAACCCCATCGCAATTGGATCAACGGTACGACCGTGCATAAAGTACGAACAAACAAACAAACACAAAAAAATAAACAATGAATTGAGTTGGTGTTTACTTGATGAAAATTCATATTTATTAATTAAATAAAAATAAAGCGTAGTTTTATTTGATTTTCATATTTATTATATAATTCAGTGACAGCTGTTCCGGTACACTGTACCTTCTTCAGACATCACGAATTTAGGCCATTTGTTGACCTGTTTCGGCCTCAAGAGAAACACCATCCAGAAGTCTTTTGAGTGGACGTCCTGGTCTTCTTCTTCCTGCAGGTTGATATCTTAACATTAGTTTGGGTATTCTGTGATCTTCCATTCGATGAACATGTTGTATCCATCTTTACTTATAATCAGAAATTTTGTTTTCTAAAGATTCCATGTGTAATTCTTCTAAGATGTCTTCATTTTTTTTTGTAATCTAGTAGTGTGTATCCTGCAGTCCTCCGAAGATATCTCACTTCAGCAGATCTAAGTCTCTGTATATCCTTCTGTTTCAACGTCCATACTTCGCTACCATACAAAAGAGACATGTTAACAAATTATGAATTGTGTTCCAACTGATCTAAGCAACAATACAACAATATTTATTTAAATTTTTCTATTTAACAAAGGGGATTCATTCAAATCAAGTCGAGAATTTAACAGTTTTTTACTACTTTTAAATTTATTAATTTGTACAGCCTCCAATAATAAATAATAATAAATTTAAAAGTAGTAAAAAACTGTTAAATTCTCAACTTGATTTGAATGAATCCCCTTTGTTAAATTTAAAAATTTAAATAAATATTGTTGTATTGTTGCTTAGATCAGTTGGAACACAATTCATAATTTGTTAACATGTCTCTTTTGTATGGTAGCGAAGTATGGACGTTGAAACAGAAGGATATACAGAGACTTAGATCTGCTGAAGTGAGATATCTTCGGAGGACTGCAGGATACACACTACTAGATTACAAAAAAAAATGAAGACATCTTAGAAGAATTACACATGGAATCTTTAGAAAACAAAATTTCTGATTATAAGTAAAGATGGATACAACATGTTCATCGAATGGAAGATCACAGAATACCCAAACTAATGTTAAGATATCAACCTGCAGGAAGAAGAAGACCAGGACGTCCACTCAAAAGACTTCTGGATGGTGTTTCTCTTGAGGCCGAAACAGGTCAACAAATGGCCTAAATTCGTGATGTCTGAAGAAGGTACAGTGTACCGGAACAGCTGTCACTGAATTATATAATAAATATGAAAATCAAATAAAACTACGTTTTATTTTTATTTAATTAATAAAAAAATAAACATTAATTTTAATATATTAGATTAATCTAAAGAAGCTATGAATCTCTAGGCTGAGTATACACATAGGGTTTCTATTATAAGCATGGATACTAGTTAATTGCTATTGTTTTACCGAAGACTTGTTCATCAGAAATTATTTACCCTCGAGGATTAATTAGGCTTTATGTTAGAGATAATTTACGTTGGTGTCAGACCTTCAAACTAGGAACCATATAAACACTACGGCTAATTACTTGACAAGAATGGGCTCACTTTGATCAATGAACCGAACATACAATACCTGTTTCCATTCGCTTACTTACTTACTCACTGGCACTATCGAACCCGTGATTCATGGTCGCGCGGACATGAGCTCTCCATACATCCCTATCCTGAGCCAATGCTTTCCAATCATTCTTTGTATAATATACTTCCCTCAAATCATAGTTAATGTTGATCTACCAACTGGGCGTTTTCCTTCTGGCTTTCCTACAAGAAGTTTCCATGCACGTCTTTCATTCCCCATACGTGCAACATGTCCTGCCCATCGCAGTCTACGAGACTTAACTGTTCTTATTATATCTGGCTTCCTATAAAGCCCATGTAGTTCATTGTCATGAAAGTAAAGTGATCCCACAACAGGCCTCAGGAGGCCCTTGGGGTAGTAGGAAGTTAAGGCTCCCACTTTTTCTAGACAATCGGCACTTTACGCCAGCCGGGTTGTCAGCCCTGCGTGACGGCCGCCTTTACCCCCAGAACAAGCGTCTGGTACTCATTTCCGTTAGAGGCTGAGTCGACCCCAGGGCCATAGTGCCGCCAGAGGGTTTGGGTCAGTTTAAAAATCCTGACCACAACGGGACTTGAACCCTCGACCCTCCGGCTTGTAGCTCAGTGCCTTAACCACTACGCTACGGCGTGCCCCCTCATTGTTATGTAGTCTTCTCCATTAACCTGTCTCTTCATCTCTCTTTGGTCCAAAAATTTTCCTAAGTACTTTATTCTCAAATACTCGCAATCTCCTTTCCTCCCTTAAAATAAGAGTCCATGTTTCGCACCCATATAATATAACTGGTAGAATAATATTTTTATATATTTTCAGCTTAACGTTTTTTACCAGTCTTATTTAAAACGACTTAGATATAAGTAAGAGACATCCTTAAACTAGTGCGTGTGAATTATAGAAATCGCACTGGGAAAATACACTGCAACCGAATACATCATTTCTCAACTTATGGAGGGTAGGGTGTCCAAAAAATATATAAGTACGTTATTTTTAACGCATACCTTTTTAATTTGTCTATCACCATCTCTGTTTAAAATATATGTACATGAAATATTAAAGAATTGGAGGAGAAAATGTTCAAGCATGGGAATTCCTATTTCAAACAACAAAACTTTATACAACTTACATTTTGCAGATGATCAATTGTTAATTGCACAAGATTATGAAGATTTAGAATATATGACTAGAAAATTAATAGAAGAATATGAAAAATGGGGATTAAATTTGAACATGAAAAAACAAAATATTTATCAATTGGTGAACCAGAGCAAAATTTAATTTTGAAGACTGGAGAAACAAAATCTTGTAGTGAGATCACATATTTTGGAATTAAACTAAATAAAAATGGAAGTTATGAAGAGGAAATAAGAAATAGAAATAATAAAGGAAAATTTGCAATTGCTTGCCTCAATGGAATATTGTGGGATAAAAATTAAGTAATAAAAATAAAATGAATATATATCATACAATTGTTAAAAGCATCATTACTTATGGAGCAGAACTTTGTTTATTCTGTTCTTAATATCACTTTCTTGTTCATCCTCTTTATCTAATTTTACTCCCAGATACTCAAATTCTTCACATCCTCTAATATACCCCTTTTCATCTTCTAATATCAAATCTTCGGTTTCGGTTCCATATCCCATATAAAATGCATTTTCTAAATTATTTTCAAACCCCATTTATCATATTCGTCCAATAATTTTCTGAACATAAACTCCATGTCTTCATATTCTTGAGCAATTATTATCTGGTCATCCGCAAATAACAGTGTATATATTGTATCTGTTGATCCATCTCCAATTGGTACTCCCATTCCTGAACATTAACAACAAAAACAAATAAGTATCTTTTGGCAACGGAAATGGATTTTATACGAAGGGCAGCATGAATTTCGAGAAGAGAAAAAATTAGGAACTCAGTTATAAGGGAGAAAATGAAGATTGAAGACACTATTTTAGATTATATTAAAACTCAGCAATTAAGATGGTACGGAGATGTCCAGCGAATGGAAGAGGATCGACTACCAAAATCTGTTTTGAAATGGAAACCTGAGGGAAGACGAGGCAGAGGAAGACCTAAAGCCTCCTGGAGTCAGGGAATATGTTTATACATGAAGAATGAAGGAGAAACATCTACAACCAGTAAATTGGATGGACCGACATAACTGGCTACTTAGGAATCGGACGATGTCACAGACATTAATCAACCGATGATCTATCTATCTTCTTAATTTATTTGTATAATGTTAAAAAAAATTGTAAGTACAAATTGGTGTATGTAGGCCTACGGCAAGCAGTGCCGACTTGATTCGAAACATGTCAGTACTTGCTAACTAAAGTGAACGAAATTTGAACAATTTCGGAATTCCTAAAAAGTTAGTTAGACTTATACGAATGTGTCTAAATGGCTCAACGAGTAGGGTGCGTGTAGGCAAACAGTTTTCAGACACTTTTGAAATCCAGAATGGGTTAAAGCAAGGAGATGCACTATCTCCTCTACTATCTAATTTTGTACTAGAGCATGCCATTAAATCTTTAGAGAATGAGGAAGGCTTACAACTCAATGGTATTAATAAGCTGTTAGTTTATGCTGATGATGTAGTACTACTGGCCGATAGCGAGGAGATACTAAAGGACAACACGCACAAACTATTGAGTAACACTAAGAAATTAGGACTGGAAGTAAATATCAGTAAAATTAATACATGGTCACACGTAGAAATACATTATATAATGGAAATGGACAGCTAAGGACAAATGAGGGACATTTTGAGGAAGTGGCTGAATTCAAATACCTGGGAACAATAATCACAAATAGGAATGAGATGCACAAAGAAATTAAACATAGGCTCAATTCTGGAAATGCATGCTATTATGCATTGCAGAGACTTTTGATGTCCCAACTCCTTTCAAAAAACGTTAAGCTGAAAATATATAAAACTATTATTCTACCAGTTATATTATATGGGTGCGAAACATGGACTCTTACTTTAAGGGAGGAAAGGAGATTACGAGTATTTGAGAATAAAGTTCTTAGGAAGATTTTTGGACCAAAGAGAGATGAACAGACAGGTGAATGGAGAAGACTACTTAACAATGAACTACATGGTCTTTATAGGAAGCCAGATATAATAAGAACAGTTAAGTCTCGTAGACTGCGATGGGCAGGACATGTTGCGCGTATGGGGAATGAAAGACGTGCATGAAAACTTCTTGTAGGAAAGCCAGAAGGAAAACGCCCAGTTGCTAGACCAAGAATGAGGTGGGAGAACAACATTAACTATGATTTGAGGGAAGTAGATTATACAGGGAATGATTGGAAAGCATTGGCTGAGGATAGAAATGTATGGAGAGCTTATGTCCGCGCGGCCATGAACCTACGGGTTCGATAGTGCCAGTGAGTAAGTAAGTAAGTAATGTTTTTTTATTGTGTCCACCGCTGTGGTCTCGAGGTAGCGTGGCTGTCTTGTCACACAGCGGGCCCGGGTTCGATCCCCGGTCGGGTCAAAATTCCTGGGTGAGGTTTTATTTGCAGTTTTTCCTCACTTGTAAGACAAATGTCAGGATACTTTAAGGCCCAAACGGTCCCCGAACATAATCTGAACAACATTATCAATATCATATTCACCACATTAGATTAAGTTTAGGTTTAAGGCCTCTCCTGGTGCATCATTACCCATCGTCATCACCCATCATATCATTGGGGCAGCGTAACCCCTCCTTACAGGCGCCCCAACCTCAGAAGTGGGTTACAATACGCCAATGTCAGGAGAGAATACTTGAAATCTCGAATGATAAGCAGGTGGCATTGAACGAAAAAAAAGGTTTTTACACGCTTTATATTATCTTGACCTCTATCTATCTATGTAACGGAATTTTTCAACGGGATTTTCACCCACTTAAAAACATTGGAACGACTTGAAACTTTGTATACTTGTAAAGGACCAATGACAATACAATAATTACATTTTTTTTTTCTAAAATCCTGGCCAGAATTATCAGAAAAAAAAATGTCTGTGTAATTATGTAGAACTTTGTATGAAGTTGAAAGTAATGAGATGCCCCTGTAGTTGTTGCAGTCAGTTTTATCTCCTTTCTTATAAATTGGTACGATGATTGAGTTATTAAAGTCAAACAGAAAAAATAGAGGGTATGGAGTCTTGTGGCACCCTAATGAGGAGTCCTGAGGGGGGTCGTTGGGTTTTTAGGTCCCCCAATGATATAATAGAGCTGAGAAAAAATATCCCAGCAAGGAAGCACCCTTTTTTTCTCTCGTGGGGGTGTACAGGAACAGGTATATTTGGGTCTTATACATATTTATTATCATATGTTATGGAGCTGAAACCTGGGTACTAAAAGAAGCAGATAAATTAAGACTATTAACGTTTGAGAGGAAAATATTTAGAAGAGTGCTAGGTCCAGTAAAGGAAAATGGAAATTGGAGGTTGAGAAGGAATGACGAATTATACCTCAAGAATAATAAAGAAAATATAGTTAGTTTCATCAAATCCAAAAGATTACAATGGTTTGGACATACACTAAGAATGCCAAAGGGAAGATTGCCGAATGATATTTTAAATTGGAAGCCACAGGGAACAAGACCAAGGGGGAAGACCCAAGGATAGATGGGAAGATGACGTAATTGAAGATTTTAGAGAGATGGGGATTTTTGATTTGAAATCTACTGCACAAGATAGGAAGAAGTGGCGTAAACTGGTTGAGAAGGCCAAGACATTGCACTGGAAGTCGTAGAGCCTGACGAAGAAGAAGATACATATTTATAACTGTAGGCTTTCACGGCCGGCGTCTTGATCCCTATTAGGTTCGTCTTCCGGGCATATAGGCCGTGGTCCAGTCGTTCTTCTACTCGACGTTTCGTCTACTGCTGCGGTAGACATCTTCAGGTATTGTCCCAAACATCTCATTATTACACCAGACTGTACAGAGAAGCCATTGAAATATATAAACACAAAAATTCCTTTAACAAAAAAAGAAGAAACCATGAAGATAAACAAAATCTGGATCCCGGCACTGCACAATACGACAACGAAGCCTATGACTTCTGCTAGCGACAGCCTGGACAAAATAACACGAAACACGGACCGCGCAAAAAACCGCCTCTCCACCAGGGGCGTGCCTATAAATAGGGAGGGAGTTTCCAACGACCAGCCAGTCTGCAGCCGACTGTTGAGGAGTTCACAGAGAGCACGCAGTATCTCCTGAAGATGTTTACCGCAGCAGTAGACGAAACGTCGAGTAGAAGAACGACTGGACCACGGCCTATATGCCCGGAAGACGAACCTAATAGGGATCAGATACATATTTATTTACACATAAACACATGAGAATCGCATTAGGAATATGAACTAATGTAATTCGAAACAATAAATTAAGATTTGTTTCCAAAGTTTGCTTTTGCTTCGAGTATTAAAGTCTAATTCTTGAAACTTTATCGATATTGTCAAACAGGTTGCGGGAGTTGGAGATAATTTGACTTAAGTGGAATCGTTAATAATGTCTAGACCCCGACATCAATTTCAGAGACAACATAAATTGCGAAACTCTAGCTTTTAAATGCTCCATTATTGGGATTCGCAATTTACAACTTGATTGTTAGATATTAGAACGATCTTTCTTTCCACATCACTAACATGATTCAGGGAAAAACCGCATGTTGATTTCAAATCATTAATATTGGTAAAAAATTCAAACTTGGTCGAAAAGTTAAATCAATTCATCACTTTACTTTACATTAATCATTACTCAATTAATCACTATCGAACCCGTAGGTTCATGGCCGCGCGGACATAAGCTCTCCATACATCCCTATCCTGAGCTAATGTTTTCCAATCACTCCCTGAAAAATTTACTTCCCTCAAATCATAGTTAATATTATTCTCCCACCTCATTCTTGGTCTACCAACTGGGCGTTTTCCTTCTGGCTTTCCTACAAGCAGTTCCATGTAAGTCTTTCATTCCCCATACGTGCGACATGTCCTGCCCATCGCAGTCTAAGGGCCGAATCTATTAACGCATTAGACCGTAAAAGGCGTTCCCTGCTGAGAAAGTTCTATCCTAATACGATTTTGTTTACTCAGAAATCTATTCATGCGATAATAATTGTAAGCTACCTGACGAGGTAACTTAAGGTAGTAACTTATCGTGAGAATCCCGAAGGGAACCGATTGTAACCGATGTGGTACCTTGCTGCTTTATCCAAGATGTCGGACCTTGAAGACTTCGATCATGTTTTCGGTATACGCGGAGAAGAGGAATTTGATAGAGTCTACCAAAGAATTCAACTGCAAGAACAGGAGAATCGGCGTAACATTGCGCGACGCAGACGTCGTTGTATACGGTATTATTTGCGGGACGCAAGCGTAATTGCGTTCCTCTAGCAGACGAAAATAACGCAAGTGGTTTTACCGCTGAGAATTCTGGGTAATTTCTTGCCAATATTACGAAAACGACGACTTTCATGCATGACCAGTTAGTGGGTCGCTAATTCGATCTTTGCACTTGCTCACGGTGAGTCAGCTCACCAGTGATTGGAAGTAATTTGAGTAGAGACTAATGTATTTGCATGCGGCCCTTCTTATTATATCTGGCTTCCTATAGAGACCATGTAGTTCATTGTTATGTAAGTCTTCTCCATTCGCCTGTCTGTTCATCTCACTTTGGTCCAAAAATGTTCCTAAGTACTTTATTCTCAAAAACTTGTAATCTCCTTTCCTCCCTTAAAGTAAGAGTCCATTTACAATAATCATTACTTTATTATATTCTTAATATAGTTTAATTCACTTTTACTCGTTCTCTTTTTCCTTCCATTCGTCTCTCTTTTTCCTTCCATTCGTCTCTCTTTTTCCTTCCATTCGTCTCTCTTTTTTGCACTAGTTGAACCTAGTTGAAATCTGAAAACTGGATTGTGCTAAACCAAGTTCTCATTTACTGAGAGACGTAACCACACCAGACGGGGATCGTTTCAGGGGGGTGATGGGTGAAAAATTGACCATTCGAGATCAAAATTGACATTTTTTTTTAATTTTTGTACTAAAATATAGCCTGTACTCTAATGTATATATGTATATGTAAGTTTCAGAGGCCTATGACGCTTCTATGTGCTCTAAATTTCGTAAGAGTTAAAAGGTTGCACCCGCATGCAAATCTTTAAACTTGTTTTCCCACACTTTTATTTTCACTGCATTTTTGTACATTCAAAATTGAATGGAATTCAGAAATGTTGTGCTAGAAGGTTCAAATTTTGACTGCATGTCCCAAAAACAATGGGTAACAAACCAGTGCATGGGTTTTACGATTGAAGTAATATTTTAAGAAATAAAAAATTTAATATATGCAATTAATTGTTTTTTTGCAATTCCACGCATGAGGTAAAACATTTTTTTCCCCCTTCGTAATCACATTATAAGAATTCTAATGCATGATGTTTTTTAAATATTTTAGGGGTCTTGTAAAAAATCACACAGAAATTTTACAAAAAAAGTAACACATTTAATTATAATATATGCACTATGGTCCTGGGGTCGACTCAGCCTCTGACTGAAATCAATACCGGACGCTTGTTCTGGGGGTAAAGACGGTCGTCACGCAGGGCTGACAACCCGGCTGACATCAAGTGCCGATTGTCCAGAAAAATGGGAGCCTGAACCTCCCACTACCCGAAGGGCCTCCTGAGGTCTGTAGTGGGATACATTTACCTTTACCTTTTGTATTGTATTGTAAGCCTATGTTTTCCCTTTACAGAGATTTAGGCGCTCTCCCCCTACAGGGAAGAATTTGAACCATACTAATTTAGTTACACTTGTTTTCGTATAATGCCATTTTGAGTGGTACGTGATCAGCGTTCCGCCTCATACTGACATCTAGGAAACCAAGGTAGTACTAGGACGGGAAAATTCGGTAAATTTTGCTTAGAGGCCTTTCATTCAGGCTTAATGATTTTTTACGAGCCTGAAAATCTTCAGACTCGGGACCCACGGCTTACAGTCCCTCCCGGAGGACTTGCTACTTGGATTTTTCCGTCCTAAAAAATCCATCGACCCCGGCCGGATTTGAACCCGCGACCCTTGGGACCAGAGGCAAGGAGCATAACCACTAGTCCACCGCGGCCAACTTACCTATTATTATTATTATTATTATTATTATTATTATTATTATTATTATTATTATTATTATTATTATAAATAAATAAACTAAAAATAAAAGATTAGAAAATATTGAAGAAACAGAATGATAAGAGGCATGGACCAAGTGTGCTGCATTATCAACGGCAATTTTTGTTTTCTTTCGTTCTTTGAGATATTAAGAACAAAATCAAAGTCTAACGAGAGCCGGGGCAATGTACTTAGATCCCGTGCAGTAATCAAATGAGTTGCTTCCATGAGCCAGATTAAAAATAGGATTGAAAGAGAAGGAGAGAGCTGTTGACCATCAGAACGTTGGATTTACAACTGATCCAATTAGCTTTTATATGGAGCTTTGTAGTTTTGATATTTCATCCCGCTATAACGAGAACAAATGATTGCATTGTAGATGGATGTCCAAACATCTCTCATAGTCTACCTTGGAATAACTATCTCTTTTGATATCTACACGATGCAAATTACCATTTTGACTAAATGTTTACATGGCAATTACAGCTTCCAGACTAGCCTTCTGTTGGCTATAGTTAAAATATCTGCATAGAAACTTGGGTCCTGAAAGAAATAATAAAACAGAAATTATTAATTTTTGAAAGGAAAATTCTTCTTCTTCGGCTTTCCCCCATTTATAGGTTTGCCGTCTTCAGTTTCCATTTATCTCTATCATTCCAATCTCCCTCTTCCAATTTCCTATCCTCCATTATAGTTATGACATAGGTTTTCCATTTCCATCTTGGTCAGCAACGTTTATTTCTTCCAGGTGGTGATCATTGGTATATATTTTTTGGCCATCTTTCATTTTCTATTCTTTGTACATGGCCATACCATTTAAGCGTTTGATTTTCAATCCTCTTAACAACAGATGTGGTGACATTCATTTCTCTCCAAAGGAATTCATTTCTTATTTTATCCT
The DNA here is from genome assembly GCA_030220185.1 of Diploptera punctata. Lineage (NCBI taxonomy): Eukaryota > Metazoa > Arthropoda > Insecta > Blattodea > Blaberidae > Diploptera > Diploptera punctata. Next base: position 1,215,307 of record JASPKZ010000446.1, read on the forward strand.
GTCTTGTTTTTTGGAGGCTATTTCTAAAATAATCAAATTCAACTGTTCTAATTTTATTGAAAGGAAAATTCTAAGACGAATATTTGGACCAAATAGAACAGACGATAACTGTTGGAGAATTAAAACAAATAACTACCTAACAAAACAAATTAATAAAAAATCAGAATATAGAATGTTGGACGATCACTAAAAGACAAGAACAAAGATTGGAAGCAGCTGAGATGAGATTTTTAAGAAATATAGCAGGATATACTCTGCTGGATAAGAAAAGAAATGAAGATATAAGAAAGAAACTAAATATTTTCAAACTTACAGACCGAATAATTAAATATAGGAACGACTGGAAAGAACATATTGATAGAATGCCAGAAGGAATATTTCCAAAATGTCCACCACTGTGGTCTCGAGGTAGCGTGCTGCCTTGTCACGCAGAGGGCTCGGGTTCGATCCCCGGTCGGGACAGTTTTTCTGGGTCAGGTTTTTATCGGGGTTTTTCCTCACCTGTAAGACAAATGTCAGAAAAACTTTAAGGCCCAAACGGTCCCCGAAATTATATGGCCATCATCATAATTCTTACCATTATCATCATCATCCTTCACCGGTGTGGAAAGCAACGGGATGCTACCACAGCGACAATTCCCTAGTAAAGCTGCAGGCATAGCATGAAATTGCTATGATCGCAGTGAAAGACCTGCCCTCGGGCAGAATTACTATGGATGGATAATAGAAATAAAGATGAAAGGTTAAAAAAACTAGAAACTACTTAATTTTGAAATGCCGTAGCCGAGCGGTTAAGGTAGGAAGCCTTGGCGCAGAGCTACGGGACTTGTGCTGGTTCGAGTCTCCATGGGGGAAGATATTTTCTCATGGTATTTCGGCCAGTATGAGACCGGTGCCCACCCAGCATCGTCAGGCAATTGGGTAGCTACAATAAGTAGCGGCTCCAGGTTGAGGAACCAGCTATAACGGCTGGGGGACTCGACATGCTAACCACATGTCACCCCTACACTGGGTGTTGATCATCTACCTCTGTGATTGACAGATGTGGATGTGAAGGGCCAGCAGCCGGCTGGTAAATGGGCAACCGCTGAAAAGTGGAAACACCCTCAATCGGAATCGGAATAAAATTATAGAATTAATTACAAGCCTGGTACATTCGTATAATCGCATATGCACACTCAAAGAAAATTAATAAAACATGTTTTAAAAATGTTTTGTTTTTCTCCTACTTTGGATTTCATGAAGTGTATATCCCTTCTCGCATTCCAATCTCGTACGTGCGGGCGTATCCTTGAAATATCAACGGTGATACGTGCTTTTGGAGATGCGTATTTCATGGAGAGGAATCAGCAAACAATCACCCAAAATCGCACACCAGGTACTGTGAGAGGATTCATATTGCTACAATCAATGTCCTTAATAGGACAGTTTAACAAATATCATCCCATTTTTTTTTCAAACAAAAATATATTCTTAGCAGATTCCGAAGGAGGATGTAAAAAGGTAAGGTAAAGTGATCCCACTATAGACCACAGCTGACCTTTGGGGTAGTAGGAGGTTAAGGCTCCCACGTGTTCTAGACAATCGGCACTTGATGCCATACCTTGAAGATGATTATGGCGATAAGCGAAATACGATTATTAAGAGCGCAAGTATACCTGAAAACCGAAATTTAAAAAACTGCTCTAGCGGCCGCCAAGTTTTGTTTTCTCGCAACTCAACTGTATATATACGATTCAATCAATTAAAAAATGCATATTACTTACTTACTCAGTGGCACTATCGAACCCGTACGTTCATGGCCGCACGGACATATGCTCTCCATACATCCCTATCCTGAGCTAATGCTTTCCAATCATTCCCTGTATAATCTACTTCCCTCAAATTATAATTAATGTTATTCTCCCATCTCATTCTTGGTCTACCAACTGGGCGTTTTCCCTCTGGCTTTCCTACAAGAAGCTTCCATGCAAGTCTTTCATTCCCCATACGTGCAACATGTCCTGCCCATCGCAGTCTACGAGACTTAACTGTTCTTATTATATCTGGCTTCCTGTAAAGACCATGTAGTTCATTGTTAAGTAGTCTTCTCCATTCACCTGTCTGTTCATCTCTCTTTGGTCCAAAAATTTTCCTAAGTACTTTATTCTCAAATACTTGTAATCTCCTTTCCTCCCTTAAAGTAAGAGTCCATGTTTCGCACCCATATAATATAACTGGTAGAATAATTGTTTTATATATTTTCAGTTTAACGTTTTTTGAAAGGAGTTGGGACATCAAGAGTCTCTGCAATGCATAATAGCATGCATTTCCAGAATTGAGCCTATGTTTAATTTCTTTGTGCATCTCATTCCTATTTGTGATTATTGTTCCTAGGTATTTGAATTCAGGCACTTCCTCAAAATTTCCCTCATTTGTCATTAGCTGTGCATTTCCATTATATAATGTATTTCTACGTGTGACCATATATTTAGTTTTATTGATATATTCTGTAAATTAGCAAAATCGTCTTGCTGAGAAGGTAGATTACTTTACCAGTCACGGATTTTATTTAAGCGTAATTAATAATAATAATAATAATAATAATAATAATAATAAGTAAACAGCTTATTTTTATTCGTTAAATAGTCCTAACAAATGCCACTCTCCATTTCCAAATTCTCTAGATAAATTGGAAATCACTCGTGGCATTACTTATGATAATGAAGCGCCGAGAGAATTCTTAACCTAAACTTAATTCAAATTCCACATCAAGGGCAACCACAGGAATAATTCTTTTAAGGAAAAATTCCTATGGTTTGACCGGGAAGCGAACCCGTGACTTCATGAACTGTAGTCACAAACGCTTACTACTAGCCCCTGAATTTACATAAATACTTTTTTTAAGAGGTCTATAGCTATGGTAGACTGAACAAAATCAATTGCAAGAGCGTTACTATGTCATATGGAAATCAAATGCCTTACATATTTTAATTGAAGTAATTCAATTAACCTAGTTCAAGTAAATGAATTGAATTATTCATGTCACATAATTACAAACACCTAATTAACATTTTATTGTGCAGAAATCAGACAATGAGTTTCCCTCTAAAAACCGTTTTACGACTCACTCACTGTACAAATGTTCCCTCGATTAAAGACTTCAACAAGAGCACAAAGCAGAACTGGAATATGAAAAATATATACGTATTAAAAACTGTATCACTGTAAAACACTATTAAAAGCACAACCCGCTCACAGTTGATTCTCGGTGTAATGACAGAACCACATGCTGTGGTATGAGGAGATATTTTGTTCGCTCCAATCTTCTTATCAAAAGCAGAACTCTGTGTTCATGCAAAAATGTTGTAAGTTTCAATGCAATGCTTATCATTACAGACAGACACGTGCTATTTCCTTCTCCAGCCGGTATTCAAGAGGAAGCTTGCTACAATTATCTCCGATTGAGGGTCTTTCCACTTTTCAGCGGTTGCCCTTTTACCAGCCGGCTGCTGGCCCTTCACATCCACATGTGTCAATCACAGAGGTAGATGATCAACAGCCAGTGTAGGGGTGACATGTGGTTAGCATGTCGAGTCCCCCAGCCGTTATAGCTGGTTCCTCAACCTGGAGCCGCTACTTATTGTAGCTACCCAATTGCCTCACGATGCTGGGTGGGCACCGGTCCCATACTGGCCGAAATACCATGAGAAAATTTCTTCCCCCATGGAGACTCGAACCAGCGCAAGTCCCGTAGCTCTGCGCCAAGGCTTCCTACCTTAACCGCTCGGCTACGGCGCGGGACAATTATCTTATCATTGTATTCTATGCTACATACTCGTATTTTAAAAGTTTTGGTAATAACATTCATAAGATATATACATAGGGGCACGCCGTAGCGTAGTGGTTAAGGCACTGAGCTACAAGCCGGAGGGTCGAGGGTTCAAGTCCCGTTGGGGTCAGGATTTTTAAACTGACCCAAACCCTCTGGCAGCCCTATGGCCTTGGGGTCGACTCAGCCTCTAACCGAAATGAGTACCAGAAGCTTGTTCTGGGGTAAAGGCGGCCGTCACGCAGAGCTGACAACCCTGCTGACATAAAAGTGCCGATTGTCTAGAAAAAGTGGGAGCCTTAACCTCCTACTACCCCAAGGGCCTCCGGGTCTGTTGTGGGATCACTTTACTTTAATTTTACTTACTTTATATATAATAATAATAATAATAATAATAATAATAATAATAATGACATGATACCTTAAGAGGTACCTTAAGAACAAAAATAGTAATTGATAATAAAATTTTAGAGCAGGTGAGTTGAGTTTTAAATATCTAGGTTTCAATTTATCATATGTTAAAATTGAACATATTAATGACAAAATAAATAAATGTAATCTAATGTGTGGCACTATTAAAAGAACCCTTAAAACAGGAGAAAAGAAACAAAAATTAAATTTTATAAAGTAATGGCTGTCCCTGTACTGATGTATGGATCAGAATGATGGACGATCACTAAAAGACAAGAACAAAGATTGGAAGCAGCTGAGATGCGATTTTTAAGAAATATAGCAGGATATACTCTGCTGGATAAGAAAAGAAATGAAGATATAAGAAAGGAACTAAATATTTTCAAACTTACAGACCGAATAATTAAATATAGGAACGACTGGAAAGAACATATTGATAGAATGCCAGAAGGAAGATTTCCAAAATTATTGGTAAATTATAAACCGCACGGAAGGAGAAATGTTGGACGCCCACACAGAAGATGGTCTGAACAATTTTAACAATTCTAGCTTTCATGAAACCGGAACGAGCCAACAGGCTTAATCCCTGGATGATGATTTCAGTTATATACAGAATTTTAATGTTTACACATCTTTTTGTGCCTCAAGTTTTATTTTTTTTCCTCCACTCGTCTCTCTCCATCCAATCCATGTCCTCCAGTCCCCTTGCTCTCATTCCAGTTCTTATTTCCTGCATCCACGAGTTTCGAGGTCTTCCACTCCTCCTTCTTCCAGGTGGACACCATTCCAATGTTTTCCTGGGTAATCTTTCTTCTTGCATTCGTCGTACGTGCCCATACCTATTTAATTGCTTATACCGTATTATAATCTACTATTGAATAACCAATATTAATTTTTTCTCTTATGACAGTATTTCTTATTTTGTCTAATTTTGAACATCTTGCTTCTTTCCTCAAGAAATCCATTTCCATCGACATAAGTTTTTGTTGAATTTCCAAACTTCAGCTCCATATGTGACAGTACTTCTCCCTATTGAATTATATATTTGTAACTTATTTTTCCTGGTTATATCTGATGATGATGATGATGATAATAATAATAATAACAATAACAATAACAATAATAATAATAATAATAATAAGTTGATGATTAAGTTTGCGTAAGTAAAAAAGAAACCTTCCATATTTTGAAAAGTGTACCGCGGAAAAAGTATATGCGTCGAGTAAAATACCACTCTTTACCGATTTAACAAATAGAATTGACAACATGAGAAACAACTGGTACGAACATGTCAAGAGAATGCCTACAGATAGAATCCCTCAGCTGTTACTAAAGTACAAACCAACAGGACATAGAAATGTTGGACGCCCATTTACTAGATGGGAGGATTCATTAAATCCCACTTGATCTGAAAACAGCTCAAAAGGCCTAATTTTATGAAGCAGAAGAAGAAGAAGAAGAAGAAGACCAAAGAGATAATTTTTAAGGGAAAGATAAACGTCTACGCAGCACCATAAAAAGTTAATGCGTTTATTTGGTTTATTTTACAGGTGTATAATATTCACCTAGCATGAATGAACAGTGACATTTGCGGTTGATACATTAATTCGAATAGGCAATGACGTGTGCGATTCATTAGATGTGATTGGTAAACGTGAAGCCGGCGTGATTCATTCAATGTTTGCTTCATTCAAAGTGTGAAATTGTTCGCTAATTGAAATATAATTGCAGCTTACTTATTGACCATTGTAATCATTTTTATAGCGATATGGATACAAGGTACATGTTAACCCTTAAATTAGCAAAATATCATCATCATCATCATCAGCATCACTATGTATTGGAAATTGTGTCACTTCACAAACTTCCCCTTTGTATCTGTCAAGGAAAACGTCCATTTTCTATGGAAGCGTCCTCGACCAACGGGTTCGTTCAATTGTGAACAGCAACATAGTTACTATGTAATGGAAATTGTGTCACTTCTTGAACTTCCCTTTTATATCCATCGAGGAAAACATCCAATTTTTGTGGAAGCGTCCTCGACCAATGGGAATCGTTCAATCGTGAACTGCAACTTCCGGCTATTCTTAGGGATTTCCAACCCTCTTTATCGCTTGTGAATTAATTATATCGTCATTGATATTTAATAATTTATCTTTTACACACTACACTACACTACACTACACTACACTACTACGTATTGGAAATTGTGTCACTTTCAAACATTTGTTTCCCTTTTATATCCGCCAAGGAAGACATCCATTTTTAATGGAAGCTTCCCTGACCAATGGGAATCGTTCAATTACAAATTTCTTCTGTTAGTTATTTGAATGCGGCGGACCGCAGTGAAAACGGAATCTTGTATAACTGTTATTATTAGGTATATTGTGTAATTAGACACACATTTAAGTGGTTTCTTTTTGTTCGTTTTCTTCTGATTTATTTAAAATATTGAATTAATTGAAGCAAATGATGTATCCAAAAATATACATTACGAATTCAAGGGTTAACTACGTAAAAATCTCTATCCAAGGATGTGAAAATATACCAGAACGCGTGTTGGCCGAGTTGGTTCAGGGAGATGTCCATCCCCTTGTTTAAAGACAGTGGACTTATTAAACATAAGCACAATAATGAAAAATGAAGGTTTGCTTAAATGTCTTTCCTACAAAAATATAAATAAGGAGAAAGGGAAAGTCCACCGCTGTGGTTTCGAGTAGCGTGCTGCCTTGTCACGTAGTAGGCCCGGGTTCGATCCCTGGTCGGGGCAGTTTTTCTGGATGAGGTTTTTATAGGGGTTTTTCCTCACCTGTAAGACAAATGTCAGGAAAACTTTAAGGCTCAAACGGTCCCCGAAATCATATGGCCATCATCATCATCCTTCACCGGTGTGGAAAGCAACAGGAACACCTACAATTCCCTAGTAAAGCTGCAAGCATAGCATGAAAATGCTATGATTGCAGTGAAGGACCTGTCTTCGGGCAGAATTACTATGGATGGATGGAGAAAGGGAAATAGGAGAATGAAGGAAAATGAAGAAGACAATATTGTATGTACCGGTATGTATGTATGTATTATCTGTGCCCCCGTAAGACATGCGAACTAAAGCCTGCTTCCATTTCTGCCTCGGCAAATCATTTCCCTCCCTGCATTCATATATATCTCTATCTCCCTCTCTCTCTCTCTCTCTCTCTCTCTCTCTCTCTCTCTCTCTCTCTCTCTATATATATATATATATATATATATATATATCTCGCCCCTGTAAATATGGCAATTATATTTTTCTGGGAAAAAATACATTTAAGAAAGTGCAAACAGTGTTTTTTTTTTTGGTGGTATAATCAATTGCTACAAATGTTTTATATTAACTCCCGCATGCGGTATATGTTGACACTCATGCACTATATATACAATCTTGTAGCCGTATTTCTTGGTAAGTCAGTCACTGCAAAATAATGCTATGACCTATTCAGAATGTTAAAAAGGAGGTGATTTCTTTATTATGATAAACTTTAGTTCGTAAATTCTAGGCGAAACACGACTGTGATTGGTTGTAAATCAAAAATCATTGTAACGTGATTGGTCATTGACTGCCATTTGGGGCATGAGTTAAATAGCCAAAACAAAGACTCTGAATTTCAACACATGACTTCTCTTCTCGAATGTTCTATGATCAAATACACAAATCTGACTTTCTGAGGAATTCGCATAGTTTATGGGAACAGGAGGAAGGATGGAGGTAAAAAAAATTACTTACAATGCCTTGTTCACTTATTCATGACCTGTACTTACTGCTTCTTTTATAATGTGTTTTGTTTATGTTCAATAAAATGCAATTTATGTTGATGGGATGAGAAACAATGCAATAAGATGCCTGAGGGAATCTATTAAGAGTGTGATATCCGTTCAGAACCGAAGACAAGCGAACAAGTAACTAAAAGGATGTAAAATGCGAGGCCAATGTCTTCCCCGGAAATTACAGCGCACCTAACCTCCTGTTGAAACTCATAAAAGTGTAATTCTCTCAAAGAGTATTGCAGACTTTCCCACAATACAATACCGGAAGAACATAAAAATAAATGTGCCAGCTTTCCAACCTCAAAACCCACCACACATCCGGACAGGGCTTAAGAAATGCATACACTGAACATTCCTAATTAAAAATGAGTAAATTAAAATAAATAATTTGAATAGGTTTATTATTTGTTTTCTAACAAAACCTCTTTTTCGTATATATTAATCTATTTGAGAAAAAAACTCAGATTAAATATATATATATATATATTTACATTTAGCAGCCTTAAAATTTGGCAGTAAAATAGGACACCAAGAAAGCAGGATACACAAAGATTTGAAGTAGCACAAAATAAATTTCTCAGGCACATAATGGGAGTAACGCCTATGGATTGCATAAAAAATGAATCTATCAGGCAAAGTTAAATACTATATATATATATATATATGTAGTGCAGGAAATTAAAGAATACCAACAAAACTGGCTACAGCATGTAAGAAGAATGACCAAGGACAGAATCCCTTGGTAGGCTTTAACCTACAAACCGAGGGGAAAACGAGACAAGATGGAGACTACAGACTCATCTGGAGGAAACAGGAACAGACTAACAAAAAGCCTAAACCTTAAATGTTGATGATGATAAAATTGTAATAAGTAGTTAATATTTGAAAATTTTGTATTCACTAAAACTGATAATGTTATTTTCCAATAGGTAATACCTTACTGCAATACATAACGATAATAAAGCTTTCAAAATATAACTTATCTGGCTGTGAATTGAGACAAAAGCAAAACTGATTTAAATAGCCCCACCATATCCTATATTTAGTCTTATCATGATTACCTCTTTATAGATTACAAGTAGGCCTTTGATAAAGTATCTAGACCAAAAGTATGGAACATATTAAGTGAAAAGGAATTACACTACACTTGATAGCAGTAATTAAGAAAATGTATGAGAAAACAAAAATAAAAATAAATCAAAGGGAACCAATACATATAACAGGAGGAGTTAGACAAGGTTGTCCACTATCAACCACTCTTTTTAACATTTATTTCGACGATATGATAAGATCATGGGAGCAAATGACGACTGGGGGAAATAACTTAGGGAATATAGAAATAAAAACAGTAGCCTTTGCAGATGACCAGATTTTAATAGCAAAAACAGAGGACGAACTGCAAACAATGCTATATAAACTAAATGAAATATCAAAAATATACAACATGGAAATATCCTCACAAAAATAAAAAACAATGACCTTCAAGGGCGCTCATCCAGTTCGGACAAAGGTAATATTAGAAAATAAACCAATAGAACAAGTGGTAAGATATAACTTCCAGGTCGCGAAATATCGTACACAGCAGAAACAGAAATAAATAATAAACTAAACAAGTTTAATTATATAACAGGTACACTAAAAAGAACTTTGAAAAATAAAGCCAGGAAAGACTCTTAATGAAATTATACAAGACAATGACTTATGGATGCGATGGATAGACAGTGGATGTACATCCAGTACGTCTTCCTCCGAGGAGTGATTTTGAAAATAAACTTACTTACTTACTTACTTACTCACTGGCACTATCGAACCCGTAGGTTCATGGCCGCACGGACATAAGCTCTCCATACATCCCTATCCTGACCCCAGTAGAACCCATGTCCGCATTTCTTGACGGTTGTATTTTTACGGTGAAAGATCGTCACTCTTTCGACCAAGGTACTTATTTCGTCTGGCTTATCACCTTCGACCAGTCCGGCATGGGGTAACCCTATCGGCAGCAATGCTACCGCCGGCATAGCTCTCAGGATCATTTAAGCACACAAGCCACTCCACCACGACAAGGTAAAGATACCATGGAGGGTTTGAAAATAAACAGGATGAAAATCCTACAAATTAAGTTTAAGAAGAAGAAGGAGGATCCGAAACATGGACAGTGACAACACAACAATCTGCTAGAATACAAGCTGCTGAAATGAGATTCCTCAGACCAATAGCAGGATATCAAAGAACAGACAACACATATAACACAGAAATAAGACAACTAAAAGTAGAGGAATTAACACAACAATAGAGAAATACAGAACAAACTGGAAAGAACACTTGGCAAAGATGACTGAGAATAGAATACCAAAAGCAGCATATAGCTATTCATCACGAGGAAGAAGAAGTTTGGGAAGACCAAAGAAAAGGTGGAAAGAGCAGCAATTTGGAGCCGGAACAGGCTAGTAAATAAGCCTAAACCGTGAAGAAGAAGAAGATCATGATTAACTATCTACCTATGTTTTTTTCTTCAAAAAAATAGTTCTGGCACTTTGGATTCCTTCTATTAAAACTGTACTTGATGAAGTTAAGAGTGATCTGACGCTCGGCGGGAAGAACTGAAATCCAATTTACAAGCGAATGACATCATCAGGGTCAATGTATTTTTCTCATATTGTACAGTTATTTACTTTGGAGCATCTTTGTAAACAGATAATATTTGGACATCAGTCCATTTAGCACTAAAGCCTGTGTACAGTGAATGGTCTTGTTTGCAGAAATTAATGCTCATATCAAACAAGGCCAGCATAACTAGGCGCATGCGCCACAAACACGCAGGAAGTGATATATGCATAACAAAAAATAATTGATTAAGATATGTATTTGAGTTTATATAACAATAACTCTAAATGAATAACAACACATTAATATTATATTACCTTAAGTACATTGTGATTTCTCCTAAAAATACCCAGATTTAATGGCAGAGTGTGTTATCTCTCATTACATTATATTAAGCAAAATAAACCTATATTGTCAAGATTTGAATTACGATGCTAATGACAATGACCTTAGTTTGTTACATAATGCATTTTATCTACTATTAGCTAATACCCGACGTGCGCTGCTACGCCTAAATAAATGAAAATGAAAGTGTTTTTACACGCTTTATATTAGCTTGACCTGTATCTATCTATCTATCTATCTATCTATCTATCTATCTATCTATCTATCTATCTATGCAACGGAATCTTTCAACGCGATTTTCACCCACTTAAAATCATTGGATCGACTTTAAACTTTGTATACTTGTAAAGGACCCGTGACAATAAAATCATTTCATATTTTGATTTTAAAATCCTGGCCGGAATCATCAGAAAATAAAAAAAAGTGTCTTTGTATCTATGTAACGGAATCTTTGAAGACGATTTTCACCCACGTAAAATCATTGGATCGACTTGAAACTTTGTATACTTGTAAAGGACCCGTGACAATACAATAATATCATATTTATTTTCTAAAATCCTGGTCTCAATCATCAGAAAATAAAAAAAAGTGTCTTTGCATTTATGTAACGGAATTTTTTAACACGATTTTCACCCACTTAGAAACATTGGATCGACTTGAAACTTTGTATACTTGTAAAGGACCCGTGACAATACAATAATTTCATATTTTGTTTCGAAAATCCTGGTCACAATCATCAGAAAATCAAAAAAAGTGTCTCTGCATCTATGTAACGGAATTTTTGAACACGATTTTCACCCACTTAGAAACATTGGATCGACTTGAAACTTTGTATACTTGTAAAGGACCCGTGACAATACAATAATTTCATATTTTGTTTCTAAAATCCTGGCCAGAATCATCAGAAAATCAAAAAAATTAAAACTGGTATAATAGGTTGCGGATTTGTCGACTTTCTAGTCAATCGTTGTAAGAGCTCAGTTGGTAGAGCGGTGAACTCTAGTAGTATATAATTTCAGTAATTCATAGGTCACTGGTTCAAATCCGGCTGGTTTTTATAGAAGGGTATTACTTTTAGCTGATACTACAATAGTATCGAATTTAAAGATATTTACATTTTTATCTTATTCTGTAAAATCTTAAAACTAAATAATAAAAAATAGTTGTAAAAAACTAAAACAACACGCTTTATTAGAAAACCGAACTAAAAAATGAAAAATAATTTTAATTTCCAATACGCTTGGGATAAAATCAAAGTGGTCAACAAAAAAAAATCTCCAAAACATATAGAATAAAACTAGATTTTTCAACAAAAAAGAAAATAATTTTACCATCAAAAGCGTGGGGTGCTTTTTATGATTTTTACATGTTGTTCTTAGAGACTTTACTTTTACCAATATCTGTTTATTATCAAATATATTAATTGATATAGAGCACCCCACGCTTTTAATGGTAAAATTATTTTATTTTTGTTGATAACTCTAATTTTATTCTATATGTGTTGGAGATGATTTTTTGTTGACCACTTTAATTTTATGCCAAGCGTGTTGGAAATTAAAATTATTTTTCATTTTTTAGTTCGGTTTTCTAATAAAGCGTGTTTTTTTAGTTTTTTAGAACTATTATTTATTATGTTTAGTTCACTAAGTAGATGGACAATTATTATAAATATATATTTTTAGATACCCCGTGCTGATTACTCGGTGTTGCCGGGAAATCTACTTATCCCGATCTTCTTGACATAAATGAGCTGAAATTCGAAAATTAATGTGTTTTATGTTTAGTTAAATAAGTGAAGGGAACAATTTATTCGTAGGCCCCTAATTGTTTTTAAATACCCCGTACTGTTTACCCGTCGTTGTCCGGGAATCTACTCATCCCGATCTTCTTGGCATAAATAAGCTGAAAGACGAAAAATTAATGTACTTCTTATGATTAGTTGAATAAGTGAAATGAAAAATAAGTATAAATGTATATCGTAATTATTTTAAGATTCCCCGTGCTGATTACCCGGTGTTGAACGATAATCTACTTATCTATCTTCTTGGCATAAGTGAGCAAACAAAATGCTTGCACAGGAATCTACGTGGACTCTTACTTTAAGGGAGGAAAGAAGATTGCGAGTATTTGACAATAAAGTTCTTAGGAACAATTTTTGGGCCAAAAAAGAGATGAACAGACAGGTGAATTGAGAAAACTACATAATAGTGAGCTAGATGATATGTATATGGAGCCAGATACAAAAGAACAATTAAGTCTCGTAGGCTGCGACGAGCAGGACATGTGGCACGTATGGGGGATGAAAGATGTGGATCGAAGTTTCTTGTAGGAAAACCAGAGAGAAAACGCCCAGTTGGTAGACCAAGAATGAGGTGCGAGAATAACATTATCCATGATTATCCATTAGCTCAGGATACGGATGTATGGAGAATTTATGTCCGCGCGGCCATGAACCTACGGGTTCGATAGAGCCAGTGAGTTAGTTACCTAGTAATCCATTATGAAATTGGAAAGAAACAAAAGTGACATATGGTTTTTCCCGAGATGAGTGAATTCATTAATTCATTTTGCTTTTAATACTATGTTAAATATTTTAAAAGCCTAAAATATAACATTTTGAACTTTTTTTTCAGTTTTGTTTCTGTTTTTGAGCTGCTGAAATGAGATTCCTCAGACCAATAGCAGGATATCAAGGAACAGACAAAAAACATAACACAGAAATAAGACAAAAACTAAAAGTATTACACACAACAATAGAGAAATACAGAACAAACTGGAAAGAACACTTGGCAAGGATGACTTAGAATAGAATACTAAAAGCAGCGTACACCTATTCACCACGAGGAAGAAGAAGTTTCGGAAGACCAAAGAAAAGGTGGAAAGAGCAGCAATTTGGAGCCGGAACAGGCTAGTAAATAAGCCTAAACGTGAAGAAGAAGAAGAAGGCCTGCTTTTTATGTTTATTCTACATTTTAAGCCAAAAAATTGGAAGTATATGAATGGCACGTGGTAATGAAGTTCTAACCAAGTACTTCACATAGGCTAACTTTTTAAAAAATCAGAAAACATGATTTCTCTGATATTTTTTTTTTGTACGTTAAAATTACATCTGCATGTGCCAGAGGAGAGTATTCATTCCATCAATACGCATTCAGGCATCAGCATTTGCCACGTCACCAGGACTGTGTGCGTCCGGCATAATGAAAGAAAATGAAGACTGGATCAATGATTACCTGAAAAAAACAGCGAGACCGTAATGTACTCTCGATATGTGGCTCGTTGCTTTCCCTTCGGATTGTGTGTCATCGCGCGCGGCTCGGTCTAATACAGTATTTACATTCGTTCCCTTCGCTCTACTCGCATTACCATTATCTTCCTCATTAGGCACGTCCTCGAGAGGCTGTACAATACAGCGTTAGAAATTTTCTATTTATTTTCGTTATACAATATATAAATCTGTGGCACAGGGTTGTGAGCCGTGCGTGACGGCAGCCTTTACCCTTAGAACAAGCGTCTGGTACTCATGGACATTAACAAAATTATGGAAAATAAATGCCAAACAATCAATACGAAACTAGAAAAACTAATCTCAGATAATCGCAATACTGACTATAAATACAATCACAAAAGATCTACAGAAGATAGAAGATCAATAAATTTAACAGAATTAACACTAAATAACCCCACCTTCCAGGCGCCCCAACCTCAGAAGTGGGTTACAAGTATGCAATGCCAGGACAGAACACCAGAAATGTCTAAATGACAATCTGGAGCATTTGAAAAATAAATAAATAAATAAATGAACAGTAAATAAAGACCATGGTATTTTTACCTTGTCGTGGTTAAAATAAATTTTGGAAATGCGTGCTATTATGCATTACAGACACTATATATACCCTAATTTCGAACACATTAGCTTGCACTACTCTCATTATGTAAAATACCATTACAGTACACCCATAACACTGGTCAATATGATGTTTGTGTCATGAGTTCCAATAGTTGTACTTAATTGAGTTTTTTTATCGTGTTTTCAAATATATATTCTGAATTTCTCCATCACCCACCAGTTTTTTTTTTCATTTAAATTCCCATTAATGGATTTAAATAATTATTTTTTTAATAAACATTTTTTCGTCCATTTGTCCATTGTAAAAAAAACCAAATGAGTTACCTCAAATGATTTCAGCTATGGAAAAGCGATATCAAGGCAAATGGAATCCTAATATGCTGGCCGATTATTGTTGGGCCATCAAGAGGGATGCTCCACAGGCGAAATATAGCAGAAAATCGTCATTTCTTACTTTCTAGGTTAGTCCGAATGTAAGAATATTGTGTAGTTACGAATGTAGAAAATATTAAAGTGTTTCAAAATTATAAATACCTTTCTCTCGGAAACCTTGCGTGATGGAGAAAAACCAATATCATGTTTGAATTCAGGAGAAAAAAAAAATCCTATCAGAATCACATATTTTTCTTTCTGAGAAAAAAAAAGTTTCTTTTTTGATGCTCAGTGTAATTAAAGAAATACTAGGAAAGGTAATCTTGGGATATTACATAAAATAAAGTGTCTATAAGTAATAATTAAATAAAAAGCAAGTATATGTTTTTTAATTCTAATCCAAACTTAATTGTTTTGTTGTTGCAAAATATGATTTCTACATAGCTTTTATATCTATGAACACTAGCATCCACTCAGGTTTTTAATTACTTACTTACTTACTTACTCACTGGCACTATCGGACGCGTAGGTTCATGGCCGCGCGGACATAAGCTCTCGATACATCCCTATCCTCAGCTAATGCTTTCCAATCATTCCCTGTATAATCTACTTCCCACAAATCATACTTAATGTTGTTCTCCCACCTCATTCTTGGTCTACCAACTGGGCGTTTTCCCTCTGGCTTTCCTACAAGAAGTTTCCATGCACGTCTTTCATTCCCCATACGCGCAACATGTCCTGCCCATCGCAGTCTAAGAGACTTAACTGTTCTTATTACATCTGACCCCCCATAAAGAGCATGTAGTTCACTATTATGTAGTCTTCTCCATTCACCTGTCTGTTCATCTCTCTTTGGTCCAAAAATTTTCCTAAGAACTTTATTCTCAAATACTCGTAATCTCCTTTCCTCCCTTAAAGTAAGAGTCCATGTTTCGCACCCATATAGCCTAATATAACTGGTAGAATAATAGTTTTATATATTTTTAGTTTAACGTTTTTTCAAAAGGAGTTGGGAGAACAAAAGTCTCTGCAATGCATAATAGCACGCATTTCCAGAATTGAGCCTATGTTTAATTTCTCAGGTTTTTAAATATGATTTCAAAATAATTTAATTATTCTACGTTATTTAGAGACAATAGGCGATCATATTATCATGGTACTTTTATAATTAGTATGTATTAACTGATATTACATTGAAATCAGGTAATTCCGTGCAATACAATGTAATAAGAGAGACAAATTGCTTTGCAATAGATATGCTAATTTCGTCCCCTTGTAGTAGAGGCCTACTCAAGTCAAAGCCATGATTTATGTCTTGAACATACATGACATATTACGCTAATATGACAATGGTTAATAATTATATATTTAGACTATTTAACTCATGCCCCAAATGGGAGTCAATGACCAATCACAATTCAATGATATTTGATTTACAACCAATCACAGTCGTGTTTTGCCTAGAATTTACCAACTAAAGTTTATCAAGAGGATGAAGATCTCTGGGTCGTCCTATGAAACGCTGGAGGGACAATTTTCTATAGGATCGTAACACGCCTTGGCCTAATACTTGGAAGGAAGAAGAAGAAGAAGTTTATCATAATAAATAAAGCACCTCCTTTTTAACATTGTGAATAGATCAAAGGTTTATTTTGCAGTGACTAACCCTCTCAGAAATACGGAACCAGATTGTATATATAGTGCATGAATGTCAACAGAAAGCGCATGCGATAGATAATAGGGTGCATTCTTACAAGAATACGATCATTTGGCAATAAATAATATGATCTGGTTGCAGTGATCGAACAAAAGAAGCAAATGAAGCGTGCCAATCGTTTCTCTTTTGCTTTCAAACATCGCCGTTTACATTAAATACGTATATAAATATTTTAAAATAACTATATTTAAATAATGATTTGTGAGTAAACAGCTTAATTTTATTCGTTGAATAGTCCTAACAAATGACACTCTTGATTTCCAACTTCTCTAGATAAATTCACTCTTCACTTCATGAGTCGTGGATTTATCGATAATTTGGAAATCAGTCGTGGCATTACTTATGATAAAGTCTGAGGCACCCTTTATTTAATATAATACTTCACTGTAAGTAGGTCAGAACGGTTATAAATGAATATAAAATTATTATTCCCACATTACTTGCTTCCGCTTCATAACTTCACTTAATCCAGGGAGAATGAGAAGGAGAGCGAGAAAGGATTGGAACTGCGGAGTGGAGGATTAAATACTAAATTTTCGCAATATCAGATTATTTAAGTTACACATTAAAAAAAGCATTTATTTAGGGTGAAATTAAATTATTAATTATATAACTGTACTTACTTACTCACTGGCACGATCGAACCCGTCGGTTCATGGCCGCGCGGACATAAGCCCTCCATTCATCCCTATCCTGAGCTAATGCTTTCCAATCATTCCCTGTATAATCTACTTCCCTCAAATCATAGTTAATGTTGTTCTCCCATCTCATTCTTGGTCTACCAACTGGGCGTTTTCCCTCTGGCTTTCCTACAAGAAGCTTCCATGCACGTCTTACAAAGTTTATGATAATAAAGAAAGCACCTCCTTTTTAACATTGTGAATAGGTCATAGCATTATTTTGCAGTGACCGACTCCCTAAGAAATACGGCTACCAGATTGTACATATAGTGCATGAATGTCAACACACAGCGCATGCAGGAGTTAATATAAAAGCATTTGTAGTAATTGATTTTACTACAAAAAAACTACTGTTTGCGCTTTCTTAAACGAATTATTTTCCAGGAAATGACGTTGCAGAAAAATATAATTGACATATTTACATCATAGGACATCAGAAATTAATTAATACCTATAATGTTGGTTACAAATTTCTCCACTAGGGTGCATTCTTACAATATTGCGATACTTTGGCAATGCATAATATGATCCGGTTGCAGTGATGAACAAAAGAAGCAAATGAAGCGTACCAATCGTTTCTCGTTTGTTTTCAAACATCGCCTTTTACATTAAATATATAAAGATTTTAAAATAACTATAGTTAAATTATGATTTGTGAGTAAACATCTTAATTTTATTTTTTAAATAGTCCTAACAAATGCCACTTTTAATTTCCAAATTCTCTAGATAAATTCACTTCTCACTTCGTGAGTCGTGAATTTATCAATAATTAGGAAATCACTCGTGGCATTACTTATGATAAATAATTTTGCGCATTTTATCAAATGAACATGAAACAGATGGGGCACTTCTCAACATGGTACTGTACAGTATTGTGTTCTTTAGAAAAGCGCAGGAAATCGCTATTCGTTACACCCTGTCATCTACATCTGAAGTTATGTCCTCGAGTAAAAGTAAATGCACCTAATAAATTCAAACTACCGCTTCTTGTAGAGACGGTCGGCTATATTTAAAGAAGCTACATGTTGTAGATACAAAAAAGTCTAACAAGCAAACAATATAAACCTTGCAGATATTTCATTTTACAAAATAAGCTTAAACTTCATAAAGATATATATATCAATAAGAGAGTTTTCTTCGGTTTTCCGCGTCTTGGATTCAAGTTCGGCCTCTGGCCACTGATTCCGACGTTTCGACATGATCCCACATGTCATTATCAAGGAATGATAAGTTCGAGTCACAGGTTTAGGGCTTATATAATTAAACACATAGAGTTCTCCCTCTGGGAACTTGCATCCAAGACGCGGAAAACCCACCAAAACTTTCTTATTCATATATATATATATATATATATATATTTTTGACATTTGGCAATGAAGGCAAATATGATATGAAAAGAATAAAGAATGCTTGAGTCGGGATTTGAACTCGAGTCTCTAAAGTCTGTACCTTTAGCGCTCTAACCAACTGAGCTACCCAAGAATTCCAATACAAGCATACCATTTTCTTATACATGTATTCTCAATTCACACAAGAGGTATATCTATATAAAAAAGCGTTACTGCTATAAAGTATATATTCTCTTTAAAAAAAAATTGCTTAACTGTTATGTTAGCCGCGAGATGGCAGTTGGAACAAATTTCCGCTACCTCTTGTGTGAATTGAATACTACATGTATAAGAAAATTGTATGCTTGTATTGGAATTCTTCGGTAGCTCAGTTGGTTAGAGCGCTAAAGGTACAGATTTTAGAGACTCGAGTTCAAATCCCGACTCAAGCATTCTTTTTTCTTTTCATATCATATATATATATATATATATATACACACACACACACTAGCTAATACCCGGCGTGCGCTGCAACGCCTAAAGAAATGAAAATTAAAGCGCTATTATGTTTAGTTGAATAAGAGGAAAAATAATTATATATTTATATTTTTAGATACTCAGTGCTGATTGCCCGGGAATCTACTTATCTCGATCTTCTTGACATAAATGACCTGAAAGACAAAAAAATAATGAACTTCTTATGATTAGTTAAATAAGTAAGACGAAAAATAATTATAAATGTATATCGTAATTATTTTAAGATTATCCGTACTGATTACCCGGTGTTGCCCGGGAATCTACTTATCTCGAGCTTCTTGGCATAAACGAGCTAGAAGACAAAATTCGTTATTGTGAGTTATCCGAAACAGAATACCCGCCATGTGCTGTTATGCTTGCACAGGAATCTACGTACTTGTCTCGATCTTCTTGGCATCAATGAAAGACAAAAATGGTTATTGTGAGTTATCCGTAAGAGATAAACATACGCTATCGTGGACTTTTTTGTAGAGTTTTTTTGAGATATTCAATTCTGTGTACATTAATTTTGTGCATATGTTAAGGGAAAAATCAAATCAGATCGAAAATAGTAATAGGAAACAAAATCATAGAACAGGTGAACCATCTCAATTATCTAGGATGTGACATTTCATTTAATTATGATAATGATATAACTAATAAAATAGCAAAATTCCAGGGAATATGTGGTAAGATAAAACGAACACTAAATAACAAAACAACAAGAGAGACCCAATTGAAATTTTATAAAATGTTGGCAGTACCGGTACTGCTCTATGGTTCAGAAGCCTGGATACATAAAAAACAAGATCTAAGTAGGATAACGGCGGCAGAATGAAATTTTTGAGATCTGTTAAGGATGCACCTAGGAAGACAGAATCAAGAACACAGAAATAAGACAGGAACTTGAAATATTTGCAATAACTGATAAAATAGATACAATAGAGAAAAATGGAAGCAACACATAGAATGAATGAAGATAGATATCCAAAACAAGTAACAAAATGCAAACCTAAAGGCACCCGAGATGTGGGCAGACCTAGAAAGAGATGGGCTGAAGTCGGAACGGGTCAACAGACCTAATCCATGAATGCAGAAGATGATGATGGTGTTATGGTTTAGGCAGCGTAAGCTATTTAAGCGTCAAAAAAGCTATTTTTTTCACTTTTCCACTACAAAGGACGATTTTTAAGGGTGTAGCCGTTGAGTATCACAACCAAACTATTATCCAGAACATGAGATGAGATCAAGGGTGATATGAAATTAATGAATAAGGAATGAAATGACATGAAGGGAAGGAAAAGAAGAATGAAGACTGTAGATGGGATGAAATTCGGGAAATCGAAAAATCCCGATATGGCCCACCACCAATACCCTTCTGGAACCGCCAGATTCGAACCTGCGATCCCAGTCAGGTCAGCCACGTGTACATCGATACGGCTCCTTTGTGTCAATTTCAAATTTATTACAAATATATTTTAAGTAATTAATTTTTGTTTCTAGCTACTTTCGTTATATTAATTAAATAAAAATAAAACGTAGTTCTATTTGATTTTCATATTTATTATATAATTCAATGACAGTTGTTTCGGTACACTGTACCTTCTTCAGACATGTTAACAAATAATGAATTGTGTTCCAACTGATCTAAGCAACAATACAACAATATTTATTTACATTTTTAAATTTAACAAAGGGGATTCATTCAAATCAAGTTGAGAAAAAAAAAAAATTATCAGGTGTATATAAATTGAAGTGTGGCACATGTGACAATGTCTATATAGGACAAACTGGTAGACCTTTTATCTCTCGGATAAAGGAACACATGAGAGCATATAACAGGAATTTAGAAAATTCAAAATATGCTAACCACCTATTCCAATTTAATCATTGTTTCGATCCAAATTTTGAAATTTTACATATTTGTGATAAGGGTAAGAAGTCAGATCTTTTGGAGGCTGTAGAAATTAATAAATTTAAAAGTAGTAAAAAACTGTTAAATTCTCAACTTGATTTGAATGAATCCCCTTTGTTAAATTAAATAATTTAAATAAATATTGTTGTATTGTTGCTTAGATCAGTTGGAACACAATTCATAATTTGTTAACATGTCTGAAGAAGGTACAGTGTACCGAAACAGCTGTCACTGAATTATATAATAAATATGTAAATCAAATAAAACTGCGTTTTATTTTTATTTAATTAATAAATATGGATTTTCATCAAGTAAACACCAACTCAATTGATTATTTACGTTATAATTCCTCGAGGGAATAAGACTCTTGAGTTCCACCAGAACTTTGAGACAAAAAGAAAATAAATAAAAAAGAAGACTGCTTGAATGTAACCCGGAAAGAAAGTAAACATGAAGGGCAAGAGAGAGAGGATTTGCAGTGTAGCGTAAAAGTGTCTCATCTAATATGCCTTTTTTACGCTGAACGTAAATTAAGCTTAATTAGAATTGTGGAAACTGGGGCACGTGTATAATGAACTGCAGTTTTAAATGTAACAAATTCCGCGAAGCTTTTACTGTTCCAAACTACAACACTGCAACATTTAACATCAAATTATAATCGATATGCATAAATAGGCTATTTAAATTTATTATAGTTATTACGTCACCGCTGTGGTCTCGAGGTAGCGTGCTGCCTTGTCACGCAGCGGGCCATAGTTCGATCCCCGGTCGGGGCAGTTTTTCTGGGTGAGGTTTTTATCGGGGTTTTTCCTCACCTGTGTCCCGCGCCGTAGCCGAGTGGTTAAAGCAGGAAGCCTTGGCGCAGAACTGCGGGACTTGCGCTGGTTCGAGTCTCCATGGGAGAAGACATTTTCTCATGGTGTTTCGGCCAGTATGGGACCGGTGCCCACCCAGCATCGTGATGCATTTGGGTAGCTACAATAAGTAGCGGCTCCAGGTTGAGAAAACCAGCTATAACGGCTGGGGGACTCGACATGCTGACCACATGTCACCCCTACACTGGCTGATTATCATCTACCTCTGTGATTGACACATGTGGATTTGAGGCCAGCAACCGGCTGGTAGGCTAAGGGCCTTGTAGGCCTGTCGCGCCAGGAGTTCTTTTTTTCCCTCACCTGTAAGACAAATGTCAGGAAAACTTTAAGGTCCAAACGGTCCCCGAACTCATACGGCCATCATCATCATCCCTCACCGGTGTGGAAAGCAACGGGAAGCTACAACACCTACAATTCCCTAGTAAAGCTGCAAGCATAGCATGAAAATGCTATGATTGCAGTGAAGGACCTGCCTTCGGGCAGAATTACTATGGATGGATGGATAGTTATTACATGAAATTTATGAGACGTACTGCAGGTTACTCAAGAACAGACCATAAAAGGAATTCTGAGATTCTCAAAGAATTACGCACAGAATCAGTCATGGAATATGTACAAAAATACAGAAACAACTGGAAATCTCACGTAAGAAGAATGAGCAGAACAAGAATACCACGTCAGATCTTAAATTACCAGCCACCAGGCAAGAGATCTTTGGGCAGACCCTTCAAACGTTGGATTGTCATAAGTATGCCACGAGTGATTTCCAAATTATCGATAAATTCACGACTCACGAAGTGAAGAGTGAATTTATCTAGATAATTTGGAAATCAAGAGTGGCATTTGTTAGGACTATTTAACGAATAAAATTAAGCTGTTTACTCACAAATCATTATTTAACTATAGTTATTTTAAAATATTTATATATTTAATGTAAACGGCGATGTTTGAAAACAAATGAGAAGCGATAGGTATGCTTCATCTGCTTCTTTTGTTTGTCACTGCAACCAGATCATACTATTTATTGCCAAAAGAACGCAATATTGTAAGAATGCTCTCTAGTGGAGAAAAAATGAAACACATCAAACTGTATATTAATTCATTTCTAATGTCGTATGATGTAAATATGACAATTATATTTTTCTGGATTGTTACCTGGGAAAAAATACATTTAAGAAAGTGCAAACAGTGGTTTCTTTTTTTGGTGGTATATTCAATCGCTACAAATGTTTTTATATTAACTCCCGCATGCGGCATGTGTTGACATTCATGCACTATATATACAATCTGGTAGCCGTATTTCTCACAGGCTCAGTCACTGCAAAATAATGGTCAGACCTGTTCAGAATATTAAAAAGGAGGAGCTTTCTTTAATATGGTAATTATAACACTGATAAATATTTCGTGAAACACGATTCTGATTGGTTGTAAAACAGAAATCATTGAAACGTAATTGGCCATTGAGTCCCATTTGGGACATGAGTGAGTTAAATAGTCACCGTAACAGACCACTAGGTCTATCACACTACTACAAACCCTGAAAACCTAGCTCATCAACTTTTATCCCTCATATCTAAAATCCTCTAGAATCCAGAACTCCTAAAAACTACTGTAATGCTACTTACAAGCCTAACTTCAAGCCCTTAAATAAATCCAGTAAAACTACCTTAAGAACATCTTTAAGACCAAGAAGCTTAAGCGAACGACGAAAACAACAACATCTTCAAGAATACTCAAAGAAACAGCTGGGAGAAAGAGCATTTTCTTTAGCTAAAATTTCAAGTGCAGAAGACTTCAAGATAAGCACATCAAAGATTGGGTCAAGGCTCCAGTGAGTCCGGTACCAATCATCTCACATCAGATACTGCTCTACATAGGTCTATCACATGAAAGGAAGAAGAAGATAGTTATCTCGTATGACCACCACTGTGTTCTCGGCATAGCGTCGTTGTCTCGTAAACAGAGGGTTCGGATTCGATCCTCGGTCGGGACAAGATTCCTGAGTGATGGAGTAAAACTTGTTCAAAGCGGAATCGCATGGAACCAATTTGTTTCCGCATTAGACAAAATTCCGCATTATAAAAAAGCAAAACATGATTAAGCATTCTTAGATTATAGAGCACCGTATGTGCCTTTCTACGCACCTTGGATTAACTGTAGTTCGACTGCCGTTAAAAAGTGAAGTATCGTATGTACGAGCGACTTCGACGGTAACTCGCAAAAAAACAGTTCCCTTTCGTCAGCGTTAAAAATGTCTCTTACGCACCTATCCTGAAATTAAAGTATGCAGTTTCGGTTTCCATTCACTAACTATAATTTCGTCCACATCCTTTAATTCCCCGCAAATTTCATTCCACACTACATTGTGTCGTCTTTTAATTTTGATATCGTGCACTTGTAAAACACTCCCACACTACTTAGCTGATTTTTTTTTTTGCGTTGCCTTCATTTGATCATTTCCTTGCATCCATTCATTAATTATTTGTTCTTTATGTTTTAAAATATCATAAACTTGGGGTTTTCCACATTTAAATTTAGTCATTATTTCGCATATTCTGAGATGATTTTCTTTATCTTCAAACTTCTTCCCGTTGCTTTCCACACCGGTGAAGAATGATGATGATGATGATCACGATGGTCATATGATTTCGGGGGCCGTTTGGGCCATAACGTTTTCTTGACATTTGTCTTACAGGTGAGGAAAAACCTCATATATAGGCCTACATATATACACATACGGGTTCGCTGCTGTGGTCTCGAGGTAGCGTGCTGCCTTGTCACGCAGCGGGCCCGGGTACGATTCCCGGTCGAGGCAGACTCCTGGGTGAGGTTTTTTCGGGGTTTTTCCTCACCTGTAAGACAAATGTCAGGAAGCTTAGGGCCCAACGGTCCCTGAAAAACATCCGGCCATCATCATCATCCTTATCTTTATCATCATCATCCTTCACCGGTGTGGAAAGCAACGGGAAGCTACCACACCTATAATTCCCTAGTAAAGCTACAAAGCATAGCATGAGAATGCTATGATTGCAGTGAAAGACCTGCCCTCGCGCAGAATTACTATATATATATATATATATATATATACACACATAATTGTAATATTATTTTGAAAGAATTTGGGATGACAAGAGTTTTTATAACGCAAAAAAAAAAAAAAGGGATGCAAATTCACAAAAGAATCATTCTATAAAAAATAAATTCCAATAATGTGTAAATGTGTATGCAGATTTTTAATAATTTATAGCAATGAGAGATGTATAATGCGATTAGAAACAAACCAAATTAAAATAAACAAGTACCAAATAATACATAGCAATATAACCTTTCCAACATATTAAAATTTGAAAACTTAAATTGAATTTAACCTCCAAATGCCAGATCTATTAAGAATTAATTTTCTGAAGTTCACACGCTCCCAGCGACCCTTGACATTTAATCAAATTCACTCTTCACACACGCTGAGAGACAGAAACACCACCTTACAGAGTCTCTTCTAAAAGCAAATGCAATTAATTAAAACAATGCACCCAAGTCAACATGTGACCAATTCTTCCGCAATATGAACACCTGCATCAGTTGAACGGATTAACTATGTCACCACCTAGTCCCCACTACCACAACAATCCCAGTCTACAAATGTTATCTAATACACACAGTTTCCCGTTCAACGCCTCCTATTCTCTTGTGTAAACAAAATTACAATCGTTGACACAAAGGAAACAGGATCCAACCTTCAAGGGAAATGTTTTTTTTTTTCATAAATACAAAAAAAAAGTGATAATAGAATGAAACCAATATTTTTTTCATCATCACAGTACATTCACGAATTTAGGTCATTTGTTGACCTGTTTCGGCCTCAAGAGAAACACCATCCAAAAGTGTTTTGAGTGGACGTCCTGGTGCTCTTCTTCCTGCAGCTTGATATCTTAACATTTGTTTGGTTATCCTGTGATCTTCCATTCGATCAACATCTTGCATCCATCTTGACTTATAATCAGAAATTTTGTTTTCTAAAGGTTCCATGTGTAATTCTTCTAAGATGTCTTCATTTTTTTTTTTTGTGATCTAGTAGTGTGTATCCTGCAGTCCTAAGAAGGTATCTCATTTCAGCAGATCTAATTCTCTGTATATCCTTCTGTTTCAACGTCCATACTTCGCTACCATACAAAAGAGTTGGAAGAGCCAGTGTTTTATACACTTTTAATCTTGAATGCTTTTGGACTAACTGTGGCTTGAAGATAATATTTATTAACCCTAAAATTCTTAAAAATTTAGATATTTTTGCATTTACATCCTTTTCTTCTTCATATGAGAAATTGCATCCTAGATATGTAAAATTATTCACCTGCTCCACAATGTTATTGTCCAGTACAATTTTACTTCTGACAGGAGCTACACCTTGAAATGCCATAATTTTTGTTTTTTTCTGTAGATATCTTCAAACCATATTCTTGAAATTGACTATAGGTTGGATATTCTTCGATCCACCCGAGGCGCATATCTCCAAGTGCACTGAACTAGAGTTTGTCACAAACACAAAATTAAAACTTTATGAGTTACTTATTATTTTCATGTACAGTAATTACAGTATACAACATTTCCTTTGCGCTATGTTTGTTTGAAACGAGAGCATGTCACTGTGGACACCCTGTATTAGGGTAAGCAAAGAAAGGAAAGTTTATGAACATTAATAGATGTCCAAGTCTGGCGACCTCAATCTTTCTCTAAACAACAAGCTAACTTTTTTTTTCTTTTGCGAGAATGCCAGAAAAAAAGTTTTTTTCCCATTCTGGAACAAATCACACATATTACGTCACTTTAGATTCACATCCCGATTAACAAACAACCGTTCCGAATATGTTCTTCCCATTTTAAATTTATGCATTAACAATTGAACTTCGTGTCAAATTTTATACAAATTCTCTAAAGTAATATTATCGTATTTGTCCACCGCTGTGGTCTCGGGGTAACGTGCTGACTTGTCACGCAGCGGGCCCGGGTTCGATCCCCGGTCGGGACAGTTTTTCTGGGTGAGGTTTTATCGGGGTTTTTCCTCATCTGTAAGACAAATGTCAGGAAAACTTTAAGGCCCAAACGGTCCCCGAAATCATATGGCCATCGCAATCATCATTCATATTCATGTATAACTGTAGGCTTTCACGGCCGGCGTCTTGATCCCTATTAGGTTCGTCTTCCGTCTGCAGCCGACTGTTGAGGAGTTCACAGAGAGCACGCAGTATCTCCTGAAGATGTCTACCGCAGCAGTAGACGAAACGTCGAGTAGAAGAACGACTGGACCACGGCCTATATGCCCGGAAGACGAACCTAATAGGGATTCATATTCATCTTAGGTTAAGCTTAGGATTAGGGACTCTCCTGGCGCACCATCATCATCACCCATCATACCATCGGGGAAACGTAACCCCGTCTTCCAGGCGCCCCAATCTCAGAAGTGGGTTACAAGTACGCCATGCCAGGAGAGAAACCAGGAATGTTGAAAGACAACCTGGGGCATTTGAAAAAAAAATTATATATATGTGTGTGTGTGTGTGTGTGTGTGTGTCCACCGCTGTGGTCTCGAGGTAGCGTGCTGCTTTGTAACGCAGCGGGCCCGGGTTCGCTCCTCGGTAGGCAGTTTTTCTGGGTGAGGTTTTTATCGGGGTTTTTCCTCACCTGTAAGACAAATCTCAGGAAAACTTTAAGGCCCAAACGGTCCCCGAAATCATATGGCAATCATCATCATCATCATCCTTCACCGTGTGGAAAGCAACGGGAAGCTACCACACCTACAATTCCCTAGTAAAGCTGCAAGCATTGCACGAAAAAATGCTATGATTGCAGTGAAGGACCTGCCTTCGAGCAGAATTACTATGGATGATATATATTATATATATATATATATATATATATATATATATATATATATATACAGGGTGTTGTAAAAAACAACGTCATCGGAGGTGAGGTGGTATATTGAGATATGTTGATCATCTTTAATAAGGTACCAATGTCCGGAAATGATGCGTTTTCACACTATGAGCAGTTACCTTCTCAAGAGTTCCGTTAGTTGAATTTACTTGACAATACTCTCACAGTCACATTAAGTTTTCAAAATATCCACCTCCCATCTCATTGCATAGCATACATCGGCGGTATAGTGATTGGCGCATACGTTCAAATACGACTGGCCTCGTTTGAATTATTTGTGTAGCAGCGTGGATTGGGGCTATAAGATATATACGTGACTCTATTGGAGTCTGATAAACAGACTGTTTCATGTCGTCTCACAAGAAGTATTCGAGAAAGTTAAGATCAGGTGATCTGGGAGGACATGGGACTGGCCACCCTCTTCCAATCAATCGACCTGGATAGGTGGTGTCCAAATGTCTCCTCACATTGGCATGGAACTGAGCTGGAGCTCCGTCGTGTTGCAGCCACATTCCGTTGCGAAACCAGAGAGAAAGAGAGAGAGATACAGATAGATAGAGAGAGAGAGAGAGAGAGAGAGAGAGAGATGGAGATACAACGGTAGATCGTTGACCACTTTAGTCCAGATAAAAAAGAAAGAACCCACTCTGTTGTCAATTTTCCTCTTCCCCCTTACTTACTTCCTCACTGGCTCTATCGAACCCGTAGGTACATGGCCGCGCGGACATAAGCTCTCCATACATCCTATCCTGAGGTAATGCTTTCCAATCATTCCCTGTAGAATGTATTTCCCTCAAATCATAGTTAATGTTATTCTCCCAACTCATTCTTGGTCTACCAACTGGGCGTTTTCACTCTGACTTTCCTACAAGAAGCTTCCATGCAAGTCTTTCATTCCCCATACGTGCAACATGTCCTGCCCATCGCAGTCTATGAGACTTAACTGTTTTTTATTATATCTGGCTTCCTATAAAGACCATGTAATTCATTGTTATGCAGTCTTTTCCATTCACCTGTCTGTTCATATCCCTTTGCTCCAAACATTTTCCTAAGTACTTTATTCTCAAATACTTGTAATCTCCTTTCCTCCCTTAAAGTAAGAGGCTTTCTCCTTTTCCCTATTAACATCTGGTGAAGAAACTCCGGAAACACGGGTGCGAGTGAGAGAGGTGAGTACAGTTGTATCATTCTACAAATTTCTCGTAAAGTTAAACCAGAGAGGCTATACTCATAATGTGAAAACGCATCATTTTCGGACAATGGTACCTTATTACAAAAAAGATCAACATACCTCTATATACTACCTCTCCTCCGTTGTCGATGTTATTTTGCAATTCTCTGTGTTGACCATATACAGTATATATATATATATATATATATATATTGGTCAGTGAAACTCTATATTATGAGTACCTTTAATTGGTGAAAATAAATTAAAATGTGAGTACCTTTAATTGGTGAAAATAAATTAAAATGAATGACAGTCCATGATAGGACGTGATTATTTTGTAACGTATAAAATATCGGCCGCGGTGGACAAGTGGTTATGTTCCTTGCCTCTGGTCCAGAGGGTCGCGGGTTCAAACCCGGCCGAGGTAGATGGATTTTTTAGGATGGAAAAATCCAAGCAAGGAGGGACTTTAAGCCGTGGGTCCCGAGTCTGAAGATTTTCAGGCTCGTAAAAAATCCTTAAGCCTGAATGAAAAGACCTTTAAGCAAAATTTACCGAATTTTCCCATCCTAGTACTTACTACCTTGGTTTTCTAGATGTCAGTATGAGGCGGAACGCTTACCACGGACCACTCAAATGGCATCTATACGAAAACAAGTGTAACTAAATTAGTATGGTTCAAATTCTTTCCTGTAAGGGGAGAGCGCCTAAATCTCTGTAAAGGGAAAACATAATACATAAAATATCTGATGCCCATGGTGATGAAACAATACGTAATGAGTTACGAACGAAATTTATTTTACAGTGTCTATTAAGGAAAAGGATTGTTTTAATAGTACAAGAATGTAAGCATATCTATGTAATAAATATAATAGCTTTTAACAGCTGAAGGTTACGGGGAAAAACCAAGGAAGTCAATTTTTCCTTGAAACGCAGAAAATTTTTAATTGTAGAACATACAAACTTCCTTACCTGTAAGCCAAACTTTCTAGTTATAGAGGAAGTTCGGGTAATGTGGACCCTTCGGTTTGAGTGGACTCTATTAATATCTTCTTTAATTGGCACTGCCTTCGAACATAAAATATTTTAACTTCTTCCCCTCGCCAACTTTGATGTGTTCAAGGCCAATTAATTTTATTCTTTGTGTGAAGAAGGGTTTATTTGTGATGTTTATAAAATTGACCATTTTAAAACTTTTTCAAGCTACGAATTAATCCTTAATTTCTGCTATTGAATATTATAAATGTTGAAAAAACTCCTAAATATATTATATTATGTAGATGCTGTTTTAATATACTGCTGGGGTTTGGTTTGATATTATGTGACATGGCTGCTGTATAAAATAATTAAACATAACAAAGGAATTCGGACCCTCCACGAAGCGGTTAAAGTGCATCTAGGTCCACTTTACACGGATACGTATA
The DNA here is from genome assembly GCA_030220185.1 of Diploptera punctata. Lineage (NCBI taxonomy): Eukaryota > Metazoa > Arthropoda > Insecta > Blattodea > Blaberidae > Diploptera > Diploptera punctata. The sequence goes on from JASPKZ010000446.1 coordinate 1,246,055, forward strand.
TTTTATCAACGGGGATGTTATCATAAGTAATGCCACGAGTGATTTCCAAATTATCGATAAATTCACGACTCACGAAGTGAGGAGTGAATTTATCTAGACAATTTGGAAATCAAGAGTGGCATTTGTTAGGACTATTTAACGAATAAAATTAAGCTGTTTACTCACAAATCATTATTTAACTATAGTTATTTTAAAATATTTATATATCTAATGCAAACGGCGATGTTTGAAAACAAATGAGAAGCGATAGGTACGCTTCATCTGCTTCTTTTGTTTATCACTGCAACCAGATCATACTATTTATTGCCAAAGGAACGCAATATTGAAAGAATGCTCTCTAGTTGAGAAAAAATGAAACATCAAACTGTATATTAATTCATTTCTGATGTCGTATGATGTAAATATGACAATTATATTTTTCTGGATTGTTACCTGGGAAAAAATACATTTAAGAAAGTGCAAATAGTGGTTTCTTTTTTTGGTGGTATAATCAATTGCTACAAATGTTTTTATATTAACTCCCGCATGCGGTATGTGTAGACATTCATGCACTATATATGCAATCTGGTAGCCGTATTTCTTATAGGCTCAGTCACTGCAAAATAGTGGTCAGACCTGTTCAGAATATTAAAAAGGAGGAGCTTTCTTTAATATGGTAATTATAACACTGATAAATATTTCGTGAAACACGACTCTGATTGGTTGTAAAACAGAAATCATTGAACGTGATTGGCCATTGACTCCCATTTGGGGCATGAGTTAAATAGTCTGTAAAAACCATGCACTTACTTATCATTTTATTTAATATCCTTGTAATTTTACTACACCCAAAGACCGTCACTTTCTTCAGTTGAACGACGTGAGAAAGTTATAATCAACAATATATATTTTTTCAAAACATTATATACATATCAAAGCTCTTTAATAGCAACCAGTAGTAAATATTTTCAGATTAATCTGTGCCTGTCTGTATAAATTAATCTCGGGGTAGCGTGCTGCCTTGTCACGCAGCGGGCCCGGGTACGATCCCCGGTCGGGACAGTTTTTCTGGGTGAGGTTTTTATCGGGGTTTTTACTCACCTGTAAGACAAATGTCAGGAAAACTTCAAGCCCCAAACGGTCCCTGAAATCATATGGCCATCGCAATCATCATCATTCATATTTCATCTTAGGTTAAGCTTAGGATTAGGGACTCTCCTGGCGCACCATTATCATCATCATCCATCATATCATCGGGGCAACGTAACCCCGCCTTCCAGGCGCCCCAACCTCAGAAGTGGATTACAAGTATGCCATGCCAGGAGAGAAACCAGGAATGTCGAAAAGACAAACCTGTGGCATTTGGAAAAAAAAAGAAAAGAAAAGAAAACTCAAAAATAGTCTAGCTAAAATGGACTCTGTGGCCAATTTATCCGAATACGGAGATTAAATTGGACTTTGTTGTAATCTAAAAAAGTTTATAAATTAGGAAGATGTTTCCATATATGAATAAAATAACAATGATATTTCATAGTTCCAACACTAATGATAATCACTGTAATTAAACAAAATGCAACTCCCTTAATTAAAAAAAAGAAAAACAAATTCAAAATAGGGGTCCATATTACCCAAACTTCCTCTATAAACACAATATAAACTGTATATTGTTCTATTTCAACTTCTAAATAATAGTGCTTTCCACGGAGAATCTAATGACACCTCAAACTCCATTTCGACAAAAAATATCTTTACCTGCATCCTTCAGTTTTAATTAAGTGAATATTAAGTCGGTTGCGGTGGACACTCCTTGCCTCTGGTCCCGAGGGTCGCGAGTTCAAACCAGGCCGGGGTCGATGGACTTTTTTAGGATGAAAATCCAAGGAGCAAGTCCTGCGCAAGTCCTCTGAAGTTTTTCAGGCTCGTAGTAGATCCTTAAGCCGGAATAAAAAGGCCTCTAAGCAAAATTTACCGAATTTTCCCATCCTACCTTTGTATCCTAAATGTCACTATAAGGCGGACCGCTATATCCGAAAACAAATGTAACAAAATTAGTATGGTTGAATTTCTCCTATATAGGGGGAGAACGCCTAAGCCTCGTTCAGAAACACAAGGGCAGAGGAATTTAGTATTTTTATGGCCCATTTGTATTTGTTAGCATGATAGATTTGTGGGTCCACCGCTGTGGTCTCGAGGTAGCGTGCTGCCTTGTCACGCAGCGGGCCCGGGTTCGATCCCCAGTCGGGGCAGTTTTTCTGGGTGAGGTTTTTATCGGGGTTTTTCCTCACCTGTAAGACAAATGTCAGGAAAACTTTAAGGCCCAAACGGTCCCCGAAATCATATGGCCAACATCATCATCCTTATCATTACCATCACATCCTTATCATTATCATCATCATCATCCTTCACCGGTGTGGAAAGCAACGGGAAGCTACCACACCTACACAATTCCCTAGTAAAGCTGCAAGCATAGCATGAAAATGCTATGATTGCAGTGAAGGAACTGTCTTCGGATAGAATTACTATGGATCGATTTGTGGTATGGCTAAATCGTACAGCACTAGTATATTACTCGTACAATGTCAGTTTGGGAAGTGGATTTTACAGAAGCGAGGAAATTACATTTTGATATATTTTTGTATAGGCCTATACATTGTACGTAGTATACATAAATGACAGTGGTTTTACTTCCCGCACTAGGTAGGTAATTCGTTATATTACAATATAGTTATTTATAGGTTGGCAACCCCGAAATTTAGGAAATTGAAGTTTCAATTATGCTCGTCATTGCTAAGTACGGCAGAACGCACTATCGTGCAAAAAAATAATTTTGTTGTACGGGTATAGGAAAGCTAAAATGTCCAAATGAGAAACATTAAACAATATTTAAATACACGTGTATCAAAAAATGTGTCTAAGTGACGTAATAGTTCTCAGAATACAAGAATTCCATATTATTATGTGGCAGAAGTGTATTGCTTGTTACATAAATAATGCTCTAAGAATGCGTGACTTATTTCTGATTACACTCATTTTTTGACGTTGTTATAATCAAAGTCATTTCCGGTGCAAACCCTACATCACACAACAAAGAGCTTCAACATGCAAAACATATTTCGTTAATTCCGAAGTTTGGTGTTAGCAGACACTGGATTTTACTACAGACACTATAAAAATAATTGAATAGTTGCCCCGAAAAGAGATCTAACCAACAACAATTTTAAATTGTCCACAACTGTGGTCTCGGGGTAGCGTGCTGCTTTGTCACGCAGCGAGCCCGGGTTCGATATCCGGTCGAAACAGTTTTTCTGGGTGAGGTTTTTATCGGGGTTTTTCCTCACCTGTAAGACAAATGTCAGGAAAACTTTATGGCCCAAACGGTCCCCGAAATCATATGGCCATACATTTAAGAAAGTGCAAACAGTGATTTCTTTTTTTGGTGGTATAATAAATTGCTACAAATGTTTTTATATTAACTCCTGCAAGCGCTATGTGTTGACATCTATGTACTATATATATATACAATCTGGTAGCCGTATTTCTTATAGGCTCAGTCACTGCAAAATAATGGTCAGACCTGTTCAGAATATTAAAAAGGAGGAGCTTTCTTTAATATGGTAAATATAACACTGATAAATATTTCGTGAAACACGACTGTGATTGGTTGTAAAACAGAAATCATTGAAACATGATTCGTCATTGACTCCCATTTGGGACATGAGTTAAATAGTCAGGTTAAGAAGAACTTGAACTTTGTGTTTCATGAACTATTTTTATGTCATCCCGCATTAAATAAATTGCTTACAAGCAAGTCCGGACGTCACATAATAGCTTTTGCAGAGTGCGTTCAATCTGTCTGGAGTTACAATTGGCAGATTAAACGTAGGTTTAATGTTAGCAGAGTTTAGCTTCTATGAATAGTCAGGAGTATTGAAAAGCCACGTGTCCATGTATCCATTCATGCTCTCGTGCCCATTAATTTATACAGTAAACCTTGTTTAATCCGGAACGTGAATAATGCGGAAATTTGTCCAATGTGAACAAATGTATTGGTCCCGGCAAAATAATAGTAATTTTACGTGAACTTATTTTGTATAAAATGGAATCTGAAGATGTTTAACTGCATAAGAACTAAACCTTAGATGGGCGTATGTCTTCGGAAACGGACCACACTGAAAACTCTATGTATTTTATTATATAAGACCTAAACCTGTGACTCGAACTTATCATTCCTTGATAATGACATGTGGGATCATGCCGACACGTCGGAATCAGTGGCCAGAGGCCGAACTTGAATCCAAGACGCGGAAAACCGAAGATAACTTTCATATTCATATATATATATATATATATATATATATATATATATATATACACACACACACACACAAAATATATATTATTTTATTTTTTAATGTCCAAATATTTTGAAACCCTATTTCGCCACAAAGGCAAGTTACGGTTGTAGCTTACTATAACAATATTATTAGACGTAGGGTACTATATATTCAACTTTTATAAGATTCATGATGTGTTCCGTTGAGGTTTATTCAAAATTAATATAAAATTATAGAATATTCACCTGAAAGGTCCGTCTCCTCAACTTAATTATCATTTAACTGTAGCGCTTTCGGGACTTGTATATAGGAAGGACAAATAGGAGTTTTAACATCAGATTCAAAGAACATTTTCGAGACTTCATTCACGCAGAAGGTAAATCAAGCTATGCAAAACACGTTATCCATGAAGGACATCGCATGTTAAATATTGAAAACACCCTAACAGTAATGCACAGAGAAAATAATCCAGCGAAGATAAACGTACTCGAAGAGATGGAAATCATGAAAGCAGCTCACAACGACAGCCTGATAAACGAAAACGAACCAATTACATGCAACCCCCTCTACCAGATCTTCAGTGAAACACCAGTTTTGAATCCTGCCGATGATGGGACAAGTCCCGAAAGCGCTAACACCAGTTTTGAATCCTGCCGATGATGGGACAAGTCCCGAAAGCGCTACAGTTAAATGATAATTAAGTTGAGGAGACGGACCTTTCAGGTGAATATTCTATAATTTTATATTAATTACTATATATTGTAAACCAGAAATATTAACTTACAGTTTTGAATGAGTTTTAAGAATTATATCTACATAAATCGTCTATAAGTGTCTTGGCAAAATACTACATATTGTTATAAACGTGTAGTGAATTTCATAAATTTATTTTCCAATATACAGTATAATATTGTTATAGTAAGCTACAACCCTAACATATACATGATGTATAGTTGGACCAACGGATCTGTGCCCCCGTAAGAAATGCGAACTAAACACTAATTCCGTTTCTGTCTCGGTAAATTATTTCCCTCCCTGCAATTCTTGCCTGTCTCTATTTTCTATCTCTCTCTTTCTCCCCTCCCATTACTCACGGTTTTGAGCTTTCTTGCGGGATATTATCCTTTTCACTGCTACGAACGGGTATATCCGTTGACAAAGAAAATGCTTGCTGTGCTATGGGTGTGTATATCCATTCTCAACTCCAAACGCCTGCTAGTTATATAATACGTATTGCATTGCTTTCAAACTAAGCAGGCATATACTGCCATCTCCTAGGAACCTAAATAAACTTTTCCCATATTTCTCCCTCCATTGCGCAAGGCGGGTTTTAAAGGCTGGAAATATCTCAGCAGTGAAAAGGTTATTTGCACCCACAGTCCAGTGTTGTCAACTCAGTATCAGTATGTTATGTTATATAGTATGTAAATTGTAAATTATTATCATTAGCTTAATTCATAAGCATAAATTAGAATTCCTGTATAGTATCAGTACATTATATAATATGTAAATAAAATCGTAGCATGTAGTAACTTCGCCATAGCCGGTCAATGGCCCGGATGAGAAAGAAAGAGGGCACATGATTGTGTATTCATACCTAAAATTTTATAATTTTGTTAGGACTTCAAAGTTACGTTCCAAATATAACCAAATAAGACAACGAGGTGAAGGAGAAATATTTATGACGAAACATTTATCTTTAAAAACAACATATGTAAATTCCCTTCACGTAATTTCCATTTAACCAAAAAATATCCACTATTATAATTATATCCATTAATCGTAGAAATCAATCAGTGTCATTAGACCTACTTAAATTAAATATGAAGAAGTAATAATTAACCTTACAATATTCAAGAGCCTGACACCGGGGGAAGTTTGGCAACGTCCCTACTCGGTCAGTTACAGTGGCTTCTATTTGACGTAGTGAGAGGGGAGCGCGGTGGAATGGTGTGAGAACTGACGTATAATTTTCGAAGAACGATGCCAGCGCTACAGGGGCGCAGATCCGTTGGTCCGTCTATAACTAGTACATAGGATTAGGGGTCCAGGGTTCAAATCCCGGTTCCACCATTAATTTTTTAAAGCGGGTGAAAAATTGACCATTTGAGATCAAAATTGGATTTTTTTTATTTTTGTGCTAAAAATAGCCTGTACTCTAATGTATATGTTGGCAAAGTTTTGGAGGCCTATGGCGCTTCTAAGTGCCCTAAATTACGTCAGAGTTAAAAGGCTGCGCCAGTTAAATACTCCTGCATGCAAACCTTTAAACTTGTTTTTCTACAGTTTTATTTCCACTGCATTCAAAATTGAATGGAATTCACAAATTTAGTCCTAGAAGGTTCAAATTTTTACTGCATGTCCTAAAAACAATGGGTAATAAAGTAGAGCATGGGTTTTATAATTGAGGTAGTATTTTAAGAAATAAAAAATAAAATGTATGCAATTATTTTTTTTTGTAATTCCACGCATGAGGTACAACATTTTCTTTCTCCCTTTGTATTCACATTATAAGAATTCTAATGTATGAAGTTTTTTCTAAATATTTTAGGGGTCTTGTAAAAAATCAGACATTTTACTAAAAAATTGTGGAACCCATTTAATTATAATATATGCAAATTATTTAAAATATAATATTTCCATCCATCGATAGTAATTCTGCGCGAGGGCAGGTCTTTCACTGCAATCATAGTATTTTCATGCTATACTTTGCAGCTTTACTAGGGAATTGTAGGTGTTCGGGGACCGTTTGGGCCTTAAAGTGTTCTTGACATTTATCTTACAGGTGAGGAAAAACCCCGAGAAAAAACCTCACCCAGAAAAACTGCCCCGACCGCGGATCGAACCAGGGTCCGCTGCGTGACAAGGCAGCACGCTACATATAATATTTAATAACTTATAAAATAAATGTCTCAAGAATGAAACTTAAACACAGAATTATGTATCATGCAGTGAATATTCGTACAAAAATTCAAGACTCTAGCTCAAAAATGTAAAAAACAGAAATTTCACCCATCACCCCCTTAAATTAGATTCTATCCAGAATTGTAATGTGTTAATTTAAGTAAAAACATCGAAAATATGAAGCTTTACCGCTAAAGGGAGTGTATATGCCTTCTCTATAACATATTACACACATCATTACCTTATTATTTATCACACCGCTTCACTAGACTCTCTGATACACATAAATTAGATACCCGATCCCTTGAACACAGTGTCCTTTATATCCCTCCTCATCACACTACCTGTTACTCGAAATCTTGTACAGTTTCTCTTGCTAGAACATGGAATTCCCTTCCACCCTATGTCAGAGACTGCCAAACTTTACCATCTTTCGGAAACAAATTGAAAATAAAATTATTTACAGAAACAACTCACTAATATTACTTTTTAAAAATTAATAATGTGTTTTTTTCATTATTTAATAAAATTAGTTTATAGATTTATTAATATATTTGCCTAATGCCTTGTATAATAAGCGATACAATAGTTCATTATAGTTTATTACTTTATTTGTATGTTTTTTCTTCTCTTTTTATGTATAATAGATTCGAGCTCTTACTCCTTTCTGTATATATTCTATCATCAATTTTATTTTAATTGTATTTAATATTATTGTATTATTATTCATTATTAGTCCACCGCTGCGGTCTCGAGGTAGCGTGCTGCCTTGTCACGCAGCGGGCCCGGGTTCGATCCCCGGTCGGGACAGTTTTTCTGGGTGAGGTTTTTATCGGGGTTTTTCCTCACATGTAAGACAAATGTCAGGAAAACTTTAAGGCCCAAACGGTCCCCGAAATCATATGGCCATCATCCTTATCATTATCATCATCATCCTTTACCGGTGTGGAAAGCAACGGGAAGCTACCATACCTACACAATTCCCTAGTAAAGCTGCAAGCATAACATGAAAATGCTATGATTGCAGTGAAGGACCTGCCTTCGGGCAGAATTACTATGGATGGATGGATTCATTATTATTCAATTTGACAGATAATTAATTGTTTAGTATATACTATTATTGTATTTTTTGTATTTATATGCAACATACTCGTATGTTTGTCCTGGAGAGTGGAAGAGAAGGCCACATGGCCCTAACTCCACCAGGCTAAATAAATCTATTCTAAATCTATAAAATTTATCAATTCTGAATGAAGCAGTCAATTGGCGTGACGGTAGCGACATCTATTAGCCTACGGACAAACGAGAATTGTATAAATTGAAAGAAATGTTAATGTTTGTATCATCGTTTGAATGGTGTAATGGACAGCACATTAGTTGTTTTTTCTTTTTTAAATTGAATTCAAGAAATGTATAATTAGTCGTACAATACAGGGATATCTCCGTAATAACAAAGCTCTGATTCAATAATTTTCATAAATTTGACAGTCACAATGTTTCCTCGAACAGACTGTACTAGCAACATTTGGCTTTAAGTACAATTTCCCGTAGTGACGTTGTAACCAAGATGCGAATAAACATAACAATTACGATCTCTGTTACTATCGTCATTCCCATGCTGGTAGCAAAACAAAACGCTCACTTGAAGCCAACTCCAGCAGCCTGTCAAATATCTAAACCAAACATTCTGGGTTAAATTCACTACCCAAATGTTGATTAAAACAGAATAGTCAACATTAGTGATGAAATAAATAATATTTTTTTAAAAAACTAAAACAACACGCTTTATTAGAAAACCAAAATAAAAAATAAAAAACAAATAATATTTTTAAAAAAACTAAAACAACACGCTTTATTAGAAAACCGAACTAAAAAAAATGAAAAATAATTTTAATTTCCAACACGCTTGGGATAAAATTAAAGTGGTCAACAAAAAAAAAATCATCTCCAACACATCTAGAATAAAACTAGAGTTATCTACAAAAAAAATAATTTTGCCATCAAAAGCGTGGGGTGCACTATATCAATTAATATATTTGATAATAAACAGATATTGGTAAAAGTAAAGTCTAAGAAGAAAACATAAAAACCATAAAAGGCACCCCACGCTTTTGATGGTAATATTATTTTTTTTGTAGATAACTCTAATTTTATTCTAGATGTGTTGGAGATGATTTTTTTGTTGACCACTTTAATTTTATCCCAAGCGTGTTGGAAATTAAAATTATTTTTCATTTTTTAGTTCGGTTTTCTAATAAAGCGTGCTGTTTTAGTTATTTAAACTATTATTTATTTTTTAGTTCAGTTTTCTAATAAAGCGTGTTGTTTTAGTTATTTAAACTATTATTTATTTTTTAGTTCAGTTTTCTAATAAAGCGTGTTGTTTTAGTTTTTTAAAACTATTATTTATTTTTTTTATTTTTTGGTTTAATTGATTGTTAAAAACCGGAATCCCATGAAAATTTAATTACTTTATACTCTTCTAAAAAATCCGCCGGGCCGGATTTGAACCAGCGACCTGTGGATTACTGAAATTATATACCACTACGGTCCACTGCTCTACCAACTGAGCTCTTATAACGATTCACTAAAAAGCCTATAAGTCCGCAACCTATTATGCCGTTTTTATTTTCATTTTATTGTATTATCATTATTATTATTTTTTTTTACTTTCTGATGATTCTGGCCAGGATTTAAAAAAAATGAATTTATTGTATTGGCATTGATCCTTTACAAATATACAAAGTTTCAAGTCGATCCAATGTTTTTAAGTGGGTGAAAATCGTGTTCAAAGATTCCGTTACATAGATACAGGTCAAGCTAATATAGAGCGTGTAAAAATAGAAGCACTGGACGGACCTGGTATTAAAATACCTAAAAATTATAAATTATAAATTAATCATTGAGAAACTATACTTAATCATTAAAATATCGTCTACATAATCCGGGAGACTTGAATTTTATACTGCACATCAATGATAACTTCAAAACCAATACAATTCATATCATATTCCGTTGAGGTGAAGTCATAAGATAAGTCTTTCGACATTCCTGGTGTTCTCTCCCGGCATGGCGTACTTGTAACCCGCCTGGAAGGCGGGGTTACGGTGCCCCAATGATATGATGGGTGGTGATGATGATAATGGTGCGCCAGGAGAGTCCCTAATCCTAAACTTAATCTAAGATGAATATGAATGATGATGATTGCGATGGCCATATGATTTCGGGGACCGTTTGGGCCTTAAAGTTTTCCTGAGATTTGTCTTACAGGTGAGGAAAACCCCCGATAAAAACCTCATCCAGAAAAACTGTCCCGACCGGGGATCGAACCCGGGCCCGCTGTGTGACAAGGCAGCACGCTACCCCGAGACCACAGCGGTGGACTTCACTGTAAAATTTGCTTCCTTCAAATGATGGTACTTTCTTTGTGTTGGCAAAAGCTACCAATTATGTCGGCCTTGGTTCTCGGAACTGTAGTTCTACGGATTTATTTATTTGAAAATAAAATAGTCCAAAAGATCAGATATAATTGAAACATTCCGAAAATTTCGATCAGCGCTGTCCAACTTCTCTTAATCCGAGGGCCACTGGGCAGAGCTGACCGACAATCGGCTGAAATACGTCTCCACGAATCAATTATGGACAAGCAGTGGAACGCTCTAGGAAACCAAACATTTGTATGTGTACCACAAGTGCGAAAGGCAATACATTAGAGAATAGACATTATTTCAAAAATTAAAAAAACTGGAAATTAATACGAATAGATGTTAGACCCGATTAACAAAAGAAAATAAAATTAAGATATATTTTCAAATTCAAAAGCGTGCTATTATGCAATACAGAGACTCTTAACGTCCCAACTCCTTTAAAAAAAACGTTAAACTGAAAATATATAAAACTATTATTTTACTAGTTATATTATATGAATGCGAAACATTGACTCTTACTTTAAGGGAGGAAAGGAAATTACGAGAATTTGAGAATAAGGTTCTTAAGAACATTTTTGGACTAAAGAGAGATGAACAGACAGGTGAATGGAGAAGACTATATAACAGTGAACTACATGGTCTTTATAGGAAGTCAGATATAATGAGAACAGTTAAATCTCGTAGACTGCAATGGGCAGGACACGTGGCACGAATGGAGAATGAAAGACGAGCATGAAAGTTTCTTATAGGAAAACCAGAGGAAAAACGCCCAGTTGGTAGACCAAGAATGAGGTGGGAGAATAACATTAACCATGATTTGAGGGAAGTAGATTATACAGGGAATAATAGCAAAACATTAGCTCAGGATGACAATCCGGCTGATTTCCATGAAGCTTCTCAGTAAGATAAATGTCTCCTGGAAGCGTTACGAGCGCTTCGCAGGACAAGGATGGTGGAAGGGCTGCTTCCTCTGAGCCTCCAAACATGCTCCTCTGGGTATCCACCCCCCAAGAGAGGGCTGCTTCTTCCGCTCTTCAAGCCCTACAAGTTTAGCTGTGCTATTCCTTGTCGCCCTGTTGACCGTTGAAGACTTGACTTGACGAAGATGTGGCCGCCCAATATGGATACAGACGCCATTCCTTCGTTGTGAGCTATACTTAGTTCCCCTCGCCTCTTACCCACCAGCAAGATTAACCTAAGTCAATCTTCCCCAGTAGAGTCGTCTGGTTCATCGGGTACTACAATAAATAAAATAAATAAATTTCAGACGGTGTGTGGAACAATACAGAGAACATTCAAAAATAAAATTAGAAAAGAAACCAAGATAAAAATGTATAATGTTATGGCGGTTCCCACAATATTGTATGGATGTGAAACTTGGGCTCCAGTGAAAAGACAGAAGGATAGAATACAGACGGCAGAGATGCGGTTCCTAAGACAAGTAAAAGGATGTACAAGACTTGATAGAATAAGAAATGAGGATATAAGAGAAGAATTGAAAGTACAGCCTTTGTTGGATAAAGTCACGAATTACAGACAGAAATGGATTGATCACATGGATGGAATGAGCAAGGAGAGATATCCATTGTTAGCCAGAAATTATCAAGCAAGAGGAAGGCGTGATGTTGGAAGACCTAGAAGACGTTGGGCTGATGCAATATGAAGTCGGAACGGGCAATTGCCTAATCCTTGGAGTGATGATGATGATGATGATGATGATTAGCTCAGGATATGACATATGGGGAGCTTATGTCCGCGCAGCCATGAACCTATGGGTTGGATTGTGTCAATGAGTTAGTTAGTTTCAAATTAATTCTAAACTTTTGAAACTCCCGGTGTGAGTTACGTAGGAATTATTTAGGTGACACTATTATATCTGATATTTTTCCACAACTTAAATCAATGCAACTTTACTATCTAACCTCTCTTGGTTAACCCTTGTTTTTTTTTTTCCACCCCGACGCTTTTAGGGCATCCGAGGGCTAGGGAGTCTTTCCTTTCTTCCATATCTTCTTTCCTTTATTTTCTTTTCTTCTCCAGAAAAGCCTGACCAGAGGCTATAAGATGGCAGCCCCATCACTGGTCTTGCCTTCCTTTGGCCAGCAACCAATCGAAGGGACTATTATTATGCTTTCAAGTCTTATACGAGAATTTCCCGGAAGGGCGCTGGAGGCAAAATTTTCTATAGGATCGTAACAGGCCTTGGCCTAATACTTGGAAGCAATAAGAAGAAGAAGAAATCAATGCATGACTAAAACAGTCGATAAAAATGTAGAAGATGGATGCAGTAATACAAAATTTGTGTTCATTAACTTCAAAAGTTAGAAGTGAAAGAATTTGAGATCTCTCTTGGTATGGGTCTGAATTCATTCTCCCTTTTCCATTCCGGTAACTTCAATCATTTTATTGCAATATTTTAGGACGAGTTTTTCTACCGTACACCAAAGCATAATGGACCTTGATGCCTTGGCGTTTCTTCTCTCTGCTATCAATTCAGCCAGTTGCTTACTAAATGCATACTTAACCGCAACAGGATTATAAAATATACTTTGACCGAAAAGGCAAAAGTAAAAGATTTCAATTTGGTCACCTGACGAGAATCAATATAGAAAGGTAGTCAAAAGAGTATTTCAATGGAAAATACTACGCACACAGAAAAAAAGATGAACGACTTTCACTAGCATCAGAGAGGTAAGAAATTATTACGTCCTGATTTTGTAAGGAATGTCTCTACTTTATTAGGCTATAACTGTACAATGCCCCGAAAGACTTAACGTCCATACTTTGTTTGTATTATGTGTATACTTTACCGAGATTTATTGTCCCGGTACAGAAGTAAAGAGTGATGAATTACAAAATAAATTCATAGGTCTAAGAAGTACTACTGCCCCCCCCCTAAAAAGTTGCTAATACTCTCCAACATACTAAAAAAAAGTTATAAAGTATTTATATTGTCCGTTGCTGTCACTAAAGCACATATTATTTTTAAACACGATATAGCCCTACATGTTTTTAGAATATGCTAGCACAAATGACAATCTACAAATTTTTAAATAACATTTTTGAAAATGTTTTTTAGAATAATTTAACAGAAATAGAAAATTTTTAAATAACATTTATAAAAAATATTTTTAGAATATTCGGCTCAACTGCACTTCTACTAGCGCTTAATTTTTCAGTTATATTGTTGTAAACTATAGCTCTTCTTCTGTATTTACTAACATTATTTAAAATTTTAAAAGTTTTCAAACAATTTTAAAACATTATTAGACAATTTTTAACTATTTATTTAAATATGCAAATCACAATACTATGACACTGTTAGACAATATTGTGATGCTAACTGCTATTTTCTCCACAGAGTATATTACTTAGTCTATGATTTTTATATCGCTGTTTTGGGTTATCGCTGGTTGGATCAGCGTTAGGGAGTGATAAGTAAGTGTATACCCATTTTTAATAAATATTTGGTAATTTTAATATTATTAATATTTTTTTTTAAACATAGATCTGGGGATTTATTGCAAAGATTGCTCATTTAAATTTCATAGCGCAGACTCTATAAACTCTGGCGCATGCGCGCTGTTGTTCTATAGGACTTTGAAAATATTTCACGCTAGTTGGTTTAAGTGCAGTTTTTCCGAATATTCTAACACAAATAACTATCTACAAATTTTTAAATAACACGTATGAAAATGTTTTTAGAATATTCTAGCATAAAATAAAGTAAGTTAAAATATACCTTCTTAGGTAAAATCCGTCGTCAACTTAAAAAATATGTATTCTTTATGCCTGTAGATCTTTCAGAACATCCGTTCCATCCTCAGCAGGTCCTTCTTCGCTACAATATCTAGTATGATGGTTGGTGCTGCTGGTCCGAATGTCACGACAACACCACATTAGGACCAGCAGCATCAACCATCATACTAGATATTGTAGCAAAGAAGGACCTGCTGAGGATGGAACGGATGTTCTGAAAGGCCTACAGGCGTAAAGAATACATATTTTATAAGTTGAGGACGACGGATTTTACCTAAGAAGGTATATTTTAACTTATTTTAATTTATGACTCTCCACCTCAACTGTTTTAACAATGCATTTTATTAGTATTGATTCTAGCATAAATGACAATCTATGAATTTTTAAACATTTATGAATAACATACGTTACAAAAAAATTGACAAATATAGTGTATATGTGAATTATTTTGGTAAGATTTTCAAGAGTAAGACTGATGTCGGTTATTCTCTTAGTTTTTAACGTATTTTCGCAAGTTAACCAAAATTCATAACTATCTTGGAATGTTACGTGGTTGTTAATACAGCGTTTTTAGCTATATTCCGGAGTAAAACTCAATTTCTCATTCAATTTGAGGTATTTTTTCTGTACTGTCTATGGGCAAATCCTCCCCGTACGCACTCACGCATACCCACAAAAATGTATCGGCTCATCATAATCACAACTTAGGAAAAAATATCACAAGACTCTTCTTTACTTTTGATACCACAACATGGAATTCACTTCCCAGTCATGTCAATCGCTATCATTATTTAAATCCAAATTAACTGGTATCTTAAGTTCAACACAAGGAAAACATTAACTACATAACAACTATATAGAGCATTCCATTAATAATCATCTAGGAAGCTACTTACTTTATTTTATATCATTTTAATTTTTATTATATTCTATGTTTTTGTTAGTATTAGCTAGTATTAGATCACATCATCGCTGTATTTTGTTTAGTCTGTATTTTAATAATATCTTAAAATTGTAGTAAGTATGTAATCTACGTAGGCCTATAATTCTATAATCGCTGGTTGAGTGGAAGAGAAGGTCTCATGGCCTTAACTCTGCCAGCTAAAATAAATTATTATTATTATTATTATTATTATTATTATTATTATTATCATCATCATCATCATCATCATAGTACATTCACGAATTTAGGCCATTTGTTGACCTGTTTCGGCCTCAAGAGAAACACCATCCAAAAGTCTTTTGAGCGGACGTCCTGGTCTTCTTCTTCCTGCAGGTTGATATCCTAACATTTGTTTGGGTATTCTGTGATCTTCCATTCGATGAACATGTTGTATCCATCTTGACTTATAATCAGAAATTTTGTTTTCTAAAGATTCCATGTGTAGTTCTTCTAAGATGTCTTCATTTTTTTTTGTGATGACTATTATTATTATTATTATTATTATTATTATTATTACGAGTGTGCAAGAGGAGTCGGACATTATTAAAAAATTACAGTGGTATGGTCATGTCAAAAGAATGCCAGAGCAAAGATTGCCTAAAATTATTATGAAATTGGTCCCAATGGAAAGGAGGATGAAAGAAAGACCAAAGAAAACCTGGATACAAGGTTTGCAAGCGGCTATGATTATCAGAGGATTGAAGGAAGATCAATGGATGGACAGAGAGAAATAGCGTTTGGTTTCCGGAAGACGGCGCGCAGCCAGCTCTCATGATCTCTCATGATACCGGATGATATATATATGCAAGAATCCCCGTCTTTTTAGATATGATTATATAATAATAGGTATAAAATAAAACAAAAAATATGACAAACATACTCCCTAAAAATATATAATAAATTAAAAATTAATATATATTTAAAACATAGCAATCCGTATAAGAATATTCAGGAAATATTTGAATTATTTGAGAGAAGAACGCATTCTTACATCAATTATATTATATACTTATTTTAATTATGTAAATAACTGTGATATAATAATATACAGGGTGCCCCATTCAAACCTACCACATTTAAATAATCATAACTCTCAAAGTATTCGGAATTATGAAACGAGGTCATTATTGAACGAAACAGAAACTCAAAGAATTTTCATTGCCACACACTAACGCACCTCTATCCTGCTCTAATTAGTTCAATATTTTCTTCTGAAACACGTGTACGAGCACATCCTGATTCTTTTTTAACGCTTCCAGTCGCCAGAAACTTCTCAAGCCATGCCTTAATAGTCTTCCCATCACGTGCATTTCCTCCACATTCTCTCCGGTAATTTCTTTGCATTGTAATTATTGACTTCGTTTCTGCATACCAGAAAACAGTTGCTCGTTGCTGAGGAGTCGCCATTTTGTTTTACGTCATTATTGTCCAACATGCGACAGATGAATTAAATGCAACAACGAAAACAAAAATTCTTTGGGTTTCTCTTTCTTTTAATACCAACCTCATTTCATAATTCCGCGTACTTTGAGAGTTATGATTAATTAAAATGTGGGAGGTTTGAATGGGACACGGTGTATACAATTAAAATATTAAAAACGCGATAATTTATTAATAATAAACTAATTTTAAGATACAAGATTTAATTCCCCTACTATTAGGTCTATCACTTGCACCGTATAGGTGCTGGATCAAACCGTTATTGTTGATAACATTTTGATTGGAAAGCATAGATTGTTCAAATAGTGACATATTTGCCCGGGCCCTTAGAGGCAAAGAGGAATTCAACTTTCTTTACTCAATTCTCCCAATATGTAATGTTTACTGACTTATAAAATACAATCGTGGAAGCTTTGGGATAAAGGAACTAACACCCGCTTGAGCAAGCTTTTGGAACTTGACTTTGATATCTGACTTATGTTAACTACTGAATGAACAGGCATAAGTAAAAAAGCACAACTAAAGCTTTTAATGCGAGTCAAAATATAGTCAGATATAATATAAAGATAAACAAATAAATATTCGAGTTAGAAAGAAAAGAAATCGTTATAGATCATCGATACAAAAAGAAAATATGATATAAATCAACATACATACATACATTATCACTCACTCTAGTCCAGCCTCGGGTTGGGGGAAATACTGTCCTAGCGTCCCCACCCTGGCTTACTGGACTAAACAAGCAAAACCAGCTCTCCTGAGCTGCTCTGACCAGACTCCAACGGTGACTAAGTAGATGATGATTCGATGTTACAAAACACAGCTATTTATGAGAGTTCACAGGGAGAGGGGGAATGCGCGATAGCACAGGGTGCGCACTAGGAAAGGAAAGGATAGATACGAAAGCATTTGGCACTGTTCATAAACATGACACTCGAGATGGAGACGCGATGACGTATAGTTTTGCGCAGTAAGACGTAATTCCTGTATCGATATGTCCATTTCGGTACACACTGTTTCCAAATAAAAATACATAAAATATAGAACGAATGTTTTCCTTGGTGAAAACTTGTGAAATCCTGAGAGAAACAAACTTCGGAAGAAAACCAAGGAAAATGTAAGTCCAATACCAGCTTCAGGCGTTATGTTCAGAGTACGATAAACACAACTAACTGGTGATTTTTATAATTTTTATATAGTAATTATGGATACTTAATTTGAAGAATTTAATAGAAATTAGACATCATAGGTATTATATATCCGCACATTTGCTTAAAAATTACAAATTTTTGATTCAGCAGTACTCCAAGAATGATGCTCAATATTGCATACTATAATGATTGAGATAAGGGCAATCATTGCATCATTTTATCAGCGGTACTGTACATAACAATATCTGTAGCATGTATTTAATCCGCAACTTTACACCATTTCGTCGGTAAGAGACACAAAGAGTAGACCTGCCATGAAATTATCATTAACTCAATGATTAAATAAATAATATACTTGAATTCCTCAGGGGATAACAAAGTAAGTAGTATTGGATTTCTGTCTGTGTGGATATTGCTTCTACTACAAAAGTTGCACAATGCCGAGTCTCAAGAGGAAATGAAAGAAACGGAACTGGCAAAGTTCAGAGAAATATTCATTTACCAGTTTCAAGGGATAAAGCATTGCTATAATATAATTTTCAATATATATATATATATATATATATATATATATATATATATATATATATAAAGAAAACTAAATATATGTGTATAGAAGAAGAAATGGAAAATATAAATTTCAACAATGGAGAAGAACTAAAACCTAGTATTGAATGCACTTATTTAGGAACAAAATTAGACCATTCAGGCGATAACACAGGGGAAATTAAAAATATAATCGCACAAACAAAACAAGCAATAAATGCTTTAAACTCTGTTTGGTGGAGGAAAAATATTACAAAAAATAGAAAATCACAAATATATCAAACCATAATTCAGAGCATTTTAACAGATGGTGCTGAAGTCTGACAAATTCCTACCAGGGAAATGAAAACAATTTTAAGTACAGAAATGGATGTTTTAAGAAGATCAGCTGGAAAATCTAGAATGGATAGAATATGAAATAAAGAAGGGAAATTATGGGTGTACAAGAGGAGCCGGACATCATAAACATTATAGAAAAGAAAATATTATAGTGGTGTGGCCATGTCAAAGATCTTCCAGAGCAAATACTTGCCTACAATTGTTGTTAAAAATGTACTGTTACCTTGAGTGCATATTTTGCGTGAAATTTATAAGAAACTTTCATCAATAACTAATATAACAATGACGCTGATCACAGAGTCTGCCATTTTCTCTTGTTTATACTATCCTTATACGAGTGGAAAGACATGTATAACGATTCCCATATAAAGTTATACATCCCTTATACACTGCACAACTAATATAGTGTTTATTAATAAGAATTTTTAACTGAGATCTGTATAAACTCCGTAATAAAACTTATAAATAGATTATTAGTAAGAGGATAAATAATTTAAAATGCTAAGCGAATTTTCAGCTCTTTGCGCAATTCTCTCCCGTCACTGTACTGCAATCGTGAATTATCAAAATGAAAGTCTCGTGATACTGACCTTAAAAATTAATTTTACCAATTATTGATTCCGTCAATGCCGAAATTCTGCAGCCCAAGATGGTAACCTTGCTTGCTTCTTCCTTCCAAGTATTAGGCCAAGGCCTGTTACGATCCTATAGAAAATTTTCCCTCCAGCGTTTCATAGGATGGCCCAATGATCTTCGTCCTCTTGGTATATAATTATAAATAGCTTTGGGGATCCGATTTGAAGTCATTCTTTCAAGATGGTGTTTCCAATTTAGTTGGTACTGTTTAATATATTCCAAAATTGACGTAGTCTTCAATTCTTTTAAGATATCGGTGTTCCTTTTCCGATCCCATCTGGTGTAACCCGCTGTTCTGCGCATGAATCTCATTTCACAAGCCGTTATTCTGCTTTCATGTTGTTTTTTTTAGTGTCCATGCTTCACTACCATAGGTCAACACTGGTCTAGCCAAAGTGTTATATAAACGTAATCTGGTGTTTTTTTTGTACAAGGGATGGTTTCATAACTTGATTAATAATTCCTAAACTTTTATTATAACTAGTAACTTTTTCAGGGATATCCTTTTCATCCCAGATAGAGAGATAATATCCAAGATATTTAAATTGATTAGATCTCTCTAAAATTTTATTCTGGAGACAGATTTTACTTTGTATGGGATCCTTCCCATGAAATGCCATAATTTTAGTTTTGTTAATTGATATTTCCATATTAAATTTGGCAGCTATTTTTTGTAAATTATAAATTATAAAGAAGATGGTAACTCAGATATAAATTTACTGAGAACTGAGAGTTCATTAGGTGTGCGAACTTGTAGCAATAACATATTTTACATACAACCATCTCAAATGAACTAGAGTAGTATTAAATCATGGAACTAATTCGAAAGGTCATTAATATAAAAATTCGTTTTCTTGCTACGTAGAGCGTAAGACCAGCAAGCCTGTCATCTAAATTAAACGCACATCGCTCTAAATTAACATAAAATGATCGTTTCTTCACGCTCATTAAGTTTAATATACAATCTCTACTCCAAATAATTGCCCATTTCAATTACATCTAGTGCTTACTACCATCTTCAGCTGATTTTTTTTTTTTTGCGCGATAGTGCGTTTTATCGTACTTACAGCAATGGCGACCATGATTGAAAGTTCAACTTCCTACATTTCGGGGTTGCCAACCTAAATAACTATACTGTAATATTACATTTACACCCATGTGCGGGCGGAAGTAAAACCACTGTCCTCTATGTATACTTACTTACTTACTCACTGGCACTATCGAACCCGTAGGTACATGACCGTGCGGACATAAGCTCTCCATACATCCCTATCCTGAGCTAATGCTTCCCAATCATTCCCTGTATAATCTACTTCCCTCAAATCATAGTTAATGTTATTCTCCCACCTCATTCTTGGTCTTCCAACTGGGCGTTTTCCTTCTGGCTTTCCTACAAGAAGCTTCCATGCACGTCTTTCATTCCCCATACGTGCAACATGCCCTGCCCATCGCAGTCTACGAGACTTAACTGTTCTTATTATATCTGGCTTCCTATAAAGATCATGTAGTTCATTGTTATGTAGTCTTCTCCATTCACCTGTCTCTTCATCTCTCTTTGGTCCAAAAATTTTCCTAAGTACTTTATTCTCAAATACTCGTAATCTCCTTTCCTCCCTTAAAGTAAGAGTCCATGTTTCGCACCCATATAATATAACTGGTAGAATAATAGTTGTATATATTTTCAGTTTAACGTTTTTTGAAAGGAGTTGGGACATCAAAAGTCTCTGCAATGCATAATAGCACGCATTTCCAGAATTGAGCTTATGTTTAATTTCTTTGTGCATCTCATTCCTATTTGTGATTATTGTTCCTAGGTATTTGAATTCAGCAACATCCTCAAAACAGCAAAACGTGCGTCTTGTCGAGTGGGAATGAAATCCATGGTCAGATTGTAGAACTGACAGGAGAAGCACCATTTTGCGACAAAACGTACGTTTTGTATGTTCCCTTTAAATGGTTTTTCTCATGCAGGTGTCTTGTTTCTGTATGTATGGTGTTATCAACTCCAGCAATTGACTGTAGGTTGAGGTGTCATTCGCAAGTAATTGCGCCAGTCATCAATTTCGCCTCTCAGTTCAGTAACGGGACATGGGAATACTGACTTCTTTTCAGAAGCCACTCCCTTTACCATCTTGTCTTTTTCCGCTTCATCACTTTTCCTTCCAGTCATTGAATCCTTAACCCATTCACCTCAGAAAACGAGGTAAACTCGTTTAACCCTGCTGTTATATATTTTGCAATATTTTGCATATCCCTTGGCAGGGTAATCGTTTGTTAATATTTATGAATAATAGAGGAATGTGTTTTTGACTTCACCCTTATTGTGATCTCAAATACCGTTATATTTTGTTTGTTTTGAATGTCTGAAAGTAGACAATATAATTTACGGTAGCTTAAATCCGGTTTCTGGGAAAATGCATTGAGCATTTAAATCTGAAGCGAACGGTTAAGAGGGAAAACATAAAAGAAAGCAATTTGGCTTCCTCCATAATCAAATTAATTATGTCTTTCTCACTTTTAATAAGAGAAAATCGCTGACACACTCGAGTCTGGATTGGAACTGAGGGGAAAACGTTACTCTGTTAACGCTGGAAAAACGTTCGTTTTGTATGATCGACAAAACCTACAATAAGACCTTATAACGTGTAAACCGGCCTTTAAAGGAATGCAGTTTTATTAAGTTGGTTTACTGTTAAAGTAAATAAATATAATATATTTACCGTCTCATGGTTATTACGGAACGCAGTGGGTGCAAAACTTCATACACAGACGTACCTGAAACAAAACAAAACAAGTTGATTATTTTAAAATTTAATACTTACAACTTATAGTCTAAAAATAATATTTATTTTGACATTTGACAGTTCTGTTCTTATATCTTCGTTTTTCTTTTTATCGGTCCTTTGGTATCCTGCTTTTGCTCTCAACATCTTCATTTCAGCAGCCTCTATTTGTTTACTATCTGCCTTTGTTAATGTCCAGGTTTCACATCCACAGATAAGAGACGGAACTGCCAATACTTTGTAAAAATTTAAAAATACTTTCTTTTCTACTTTTATTCAATAAAGTACGTTTAATTGTGCCACATAGATAATTGAATCGTTGTATTTTAGTGTGTTTATCTAAATTTCTGTCATTACCTAAATGACATCCCAAATAATTAAAATTCTGAACTTGGTCTATAATTACATTGTTTATCACTATTTTTGTCCTTATTGCGCTTTAGTTTTTAATTTTGAAATTATCATGAGTAATGCCACGAGTGATTTCAAATTTATCTAGAGAATTTGGAAATCAAGAGTGGCATTTGTTAGGACTATTTAACGAATAAAATTAAGCTGTTTACTCACAAATCATTATTTAACTATAGTTATTTTAAAATATGTATATATTTAATGTAAACGGCGATGTTTGAAAACAAATGAGAAACTATAGGTACGCTTCGTCTGCTTCTTTTGTTTATCACTGCAACCAGACCATACTATTTATTGCCAAAGGAACGCAATATTCTAACAATGCTCTTTAGTGGAGAAAAAATGAAACGCATCAAACTGTATATTAATTCATTTCTGATGTCGTATGATGTAAATATGACAATTATATTTTTCTGGATTATTACCTGGGAAAAAATACATTTAAGAAAGTGCAAACAGTGGTTTCTTTTTTTGGTGCTATAATAAATTGCTACAAATGTTTTATATTAACTCCTGCAAGCGCTATGTGTTGACATCTATGCACTATATATACAATCTGGTTGCCGCATTTCTTATAGGCTCAGTCACTGCAAAATAATGGTCAGACTTGTTCAGAATATTGAAAAGGAGGAGCTCTCTTTAATATGGTAAATATAACACTGATAAATATTTCGTGAAACACGACTCTGATTGGTTGTAAAACAGAAATCATTGAAACGTGATTGGTCATTGACTCCCATTTGGGGCATGAGTTAAATAGTCATGTTATATTTTCTTAGATATATTATTTAATTGATATAGTGCTTTTTATAGCCTGTCCTCTCTGTCAAAAATTAATACTATATCATCTGCAAAACAAAGAATAAACTCAAGACATTAATAAAGTGATGAAGTTATCTTCCTACACGCAAGCGCTGAATGACTTTAAAAGAGTAATCTGCTTAGAGCTCGGCTCACACGTGTCAATTCAGTTGCACAAAGCTCACATCAGTCAGCGTGTGCACACGACCTGAATCCTATTTGTATGATAATATTATATTCCCTCCTCCCCTTTCAACTCACTTGTACAACTCACTACGGTCAGATTTAGACAGTCTCTTCTTCTATAATAGTACGATAATGTAATATATCGCTCAACCTTAAAAAAAATGGCACACAGTATATATATATATATATATATATATATCCATAGTAATTCTGCCCGAAGGCAGGTTCTTCACTGCAATCATAGCATTTTCATGCTATGCTTGCAGCTTTACTAGGGAATTCTAGGTGTGGTAGCTTCCCGTTGCTTTCCACACCGGTGAAGGGTGATGATGATGATGATAATGATAAGGATGATGATGATGATGATCATATTATTTCGGGGACCGTTTGGGCCTTAAAATTTTCCTGACATTTGTATTACAGGTGAGGAAAAACCCCTATAAAAAACCTCACCCAGAAAAACTGCCCCGACCGGCAGTTCTGCCACGTGAACACTGCCAATGACAATGCACTACAAAAACACTGTCCTTTTACGAGAAATTCTAGTCACAAAGATTATGTGCGCAAAGTAACGAGAATTCATATTTCTCTTTGTTCTTAACACAAAAAATAAATTACCTTTATCCAAAATTATATTGTTGGTGCGCGGTGCGGTGCGAGATGCGGTAAGGTGCGCGTTGCGGTGCGAGATGCGGAAAGGTGCGCGTTGCGGTGCGAGGTGGGGTGCAAGGTGCGGTGCGCGATGCGGTGTGAGGTGCGGTGCGCGATTCGGTGCGCTGTTCGCTGCTGTGGCGGTGCGGTGCGAGGTGCTATGCGCGGTGAGGTGCGCGTTGCGTTGCGAGGTGAGGTGCGAGGTCCGATGCGCGGTGCGGTGCGAGGTGCGTTGCGCGATAATGTAATGTAATGTAATGTAATATAATATAATATATAATATATATTATAGTAATAGTATAGTGTAATGTAATGTAATGTAACGTAATATAATATAAATATAATACAGTAATAGTATAATGGAATGGTAATGTAATGTACGTACTAATGTAATGTAATATAATATATAATATGATATAGTATAATATAGTAATAGTATTAGTAATAGGAATAGTATAATGTAATGTGATGTAATGCGGTGCGAGGAGTGATGCGCGGTGCGGTGCGGTGCGAGATGCCGTGCGGTGCGTGGTGAGGTGCGAGTTGCGATGCGGTGTGCGGTAGGGTGCGATGCGCTGTGCGGCGCGAGGTGAGGTGCGCGGTGGGGTGCTCGTTACGTTGCGCGATGCAGTCCGCGGTGCGAGGTGCGATACGAGGTGAAGTGCGCGATGCGGTGCCCTGTGCGCTGCGGTGCGAGGTGAGGTGCGCGGTGCGGTGCGAGTTGCGGGGCTAGGTGCGGTGCGCGCTGAGTTGCGCGATGAGTGTGCGCGGTTCGTTGCGCGTTGCGTTGCGAGGTCCGATGCGCGGTGGGGTACGTGGTGCGGGTCGGTGCGAGTTCGGTGCGCGGTGTTGAGCGATGCGGGTTGCGGTGCGAGGTGCGATGCGCGTTGCTATGCGCTCTGAGGTGCGCAGTGCGGTGCGGTGCGCGTTGCTATGCGCGGTGAGGTGCGCGTTGCGTTGCGAGGTAATGTAATGTAATGTAAAGTAATGTAATATAATATATCATAGAGTAATAGTAATAGTAAGAGTATAGTGTAATGTAATGTAATGTAAGGTAATAATGTAATGTAATGTAATTTAATGTAATATAATAGGCTATATAGATGTTATAACTATATTTTTGAAATTTAGCAATGAAGGCAAATATGATATGAAAAGAAAAATGAATGCTTGAGTCGGGATTTGAACCCGACAATAATATTAATTTTATAATAGGAAATATATAATAGTGTTAAATTAAACAATTTTCTTATACTCGTGTCTCTAAACTCTGTATGTTTAGCGCTCTAACCAACTGAGCTACTCAAGTATTCCAATACAAACATTTTTTTTCTTATATGTGTAGTATTCTCAATTAACACAAGAGGTAGCGGCAAGTCGTTCCAACTGACATCTAGTGGCCACCAAAAGAGGTAAGCAAATGTTTTAAAGAGAATATTTAAGAGTTTAGAGACTCGGGTTCAAATCCCGACTCAAACATTCATTTTTATTTTCATATCACACACACACCACACATATATATATATATATATATATATCCCCACCGCTGTGGTCTCGAGGTAGCGTGATGCCTTGTCACGTAGAAGGCCCGGGTTCGATTCCCGGTCGGGACAGGCTCCAGGTGAGGTTTATTTCGGGTTGGGGTTTTTCCTCACCTGTATGACAAATGTCAGGAAGCTTAGGGCCCAACGGTCCCCGAAACCATCCGGCCATCATCACCACCCTTATCATCATCATCATCATCCTTCACCTGTGTAAAGCAACGGGAAGCTACCACACATAGAATTCCCCAGTAAACCTGCAAAGCATAGCATGAAAATGATATGATTGCAGCGAAAGACCTGCCCTCGGTCAGAATTACTATATATATAGTAGATCATCGGTTGATTGATGTCTTTGACATCGTCAAATTCCTAATAGGCAATTTTGTCGGTCCATCCAATCTCCTGGTTGTAGTTGTTTCTGCTTCATGTATAAATATATTCCCTGACTCCAGGAAGTTTTATGTCTTCCTCTGCCTCGTTTTCCCTCCGGCTTCCGTTCCAAAACACATTTTGGTAGCCGATCCTCTTCCATTCGCTGGACATGTCCGTACCATCTTAATTGCTGAGTTTTAATATAATCTAAAATAGTGTCTCCAATCTTCATTTTCTCCCTTATAACTGAGTTTCTAATTCATTTCTCTTCTTGAAAATCTTGCTGCCCTTCGTATAAAAACCATTTCCATTGCCAAAATATACTTATTTGATTTTGTTGTTAATGGCCAAAGTTCTGCTCCATAAGTAATGATGCTTTTAACAATTGTATGATATATATTCATTTTATTTTTATTACTTATATTTTTATCCCAGAATATTCCACCGAAGCTAGCAATTGCAAATGTTCCTTTATTATGTCTATTTCTTATTTCCTCTTCGTAAAGAATCATACAATTATAAAATAAAAATAATAATGCACGTGTGGGAAGGCCTAATAGTAATCTAAGAACGATATTCATGTACTGGAATATGTTGTCACAATACGATCACAGCCTCAGAATTCCAGTAGCCAGTTCACCCAAGTTGGAAGAGGTTCCAAAACACGTGTTAGAGACAGGCAGGCTTCCTTAGGGCAACCCTGTTCATTTCATTAATTTTATTAGCTCGTTCATTACCACCAACAGATTCTAGCATTTGGTATACAAAAGACAGCACTGTTTTCTTAATGAGAAGGTAATTACTGTATATACGTGAGGAAGAGGTACAAACAAATTGAAATTAACGTGATGCCTGTCATTTACATAATTACAAACCTGCCCTTTCCTTTAGAGAATCTCTCAAACAGTTTCTACAAATATGAATAATAATAATAATAATAATAATAATGTTTTATTTATTCTGGCAGAGTTAAGGCCATAAGGCTTTCTCTTCCACTCAACCAGCACAAATACAAATAAATATTTGACAAATATAGATATACACTACGGAGGGTTGTTTCTGATCTCTGATAACAAATGAGTTTTAAGTTTTACCTTAACCTTTTCACTGCTGAGATATTTCCAGCCTTTAAACCCCTTCTTGCTCAATGCAGGGAGAAATATGGAAAAAGTTTATTTAGGTTCCTAGGAGATGGCAGTATATGCCTGCTTAGTTTGAAAGCAATGCAATACGTATTATATAACTAGCAGGCGTTTGGAGTTGAGAATGGATATACACGCCCATAGCACAGCAAGCATTTTCTTTGCCAACGGATATACCCGTTCGTAGCAGTGAAAAGGTTAAGGATAGCCGTGTCTCCACCATCGAGCATGCTCTAATTGATGGCTCTTCACCCGAGCTATGGTTCGGCATCGGAGTTTCCGCTGCAGAAGACTCTTAAGCAGCACAACCACGTCTAGAAGTTCCCACTCATCTTTATGTGCTTTCCAGAGACCGTCTATTGTTCGAGGACGCTTGTTTCCCAGTGCCCTTTTGAAGAGTCCAAAGACACAAAGTCCATCGGTGATGCATCAGCAGACTTCACTGGGATGTTGCTGAATGGAATAGCATGTATTCTAGTTTCCTGCTCCATTACTCCAGGAATGTCAGGGTTGAACCCGAAGTGTGACTGGAGGCCTTGTCTTGGTGCACCCAGACTTGGTTTTTGTCTGTACCATAGAGAGCTGGGATTTCAGTCGGGTAAATTGAGGTGAGAACGTCTTCCTGGTAGTACTGGGAGTTGATTTAGACCTTTTTAGCTACTTTACGAATGGTCAGTTTTCCATTGTAGCAATATCCCGCGATGGCCATAAATCCATTGGAGAAACTTTCTCTGCATTCGGCATACCACTTTTGAAAATTTTTTTCACCCCTTTCTCTATAGTAAATTGCCCGGGGTTTGTTGCAGTCTCAAGTGTGACCAAAAATTTCCATATTTTTCCCGCCTTGTGCTTTTCACAGTTCCCTGCTGTTGGTGCGGCATTCGGCAATGTGACGTGGCAACAAATTTATGAACCCTGCTTTTGTGGCGCTTCTCCATGTTTAAATCTTTGTTTATTATGATATTTACAGTTTTAAGGGATATTTCCAATCTGTTCGCAGTCACCCTTTGTGTGGCAGAGTTACCACCAGAGATAAGGACCTTGACCTTTCTGATTACATCTGGGGTGCGGGTAGTAGCAGCTCGTGGATTTGCCCGTTTCCCCCCCCCCCTTTGGAATTAATCCCTTTTTATTAAGCACTGAGAGAATTCCACACTTTCCACGTTTTTGTAAGCCTCAATAATCGCGGAATAACTATAATTAGCGTCGGAAAGGGCAGTAATGTACCCTTCCCAAAACGTGTCTCTCTTCTTAGGCATTATGAGAGCAACACGCGTGCGAGTGTAACAGAAGCAGCACACTGACTGGTTTGATCACCTCGCACGCTCCTGTCCTGATGACTCACACTCTAACGCCACAATCTACTTGGCAAATCGTTATAGGAGATCGGAAACAACCCTGTATACTAATTATAAACAGTTAAAGATTCTAACTCTAGGGCACTTATCTGCCAAAATAGTTAATAATATTCAATAATTAAAAATTATTTTTCATACTTGGTCCTTTCGTACTAAAGTATAATAAAAGTTAATAGATAGGAACCGAGGTAGCAATGTAAATTTCATGTACAAACAACATTTTATACGATAATAATAATAATAATAATAATAATAATAATAATAATAATAATAATAATAATAATAATAATAATACTTACGATGATAATAATAATAATATAATGATAATAATAATATAATAATGATGATGATAATAATAATAATAATAATAATAATAATAATAATAATAATAATAATAATAATAATAATAATAATAATTAGAATAATAATAGTATGAATATGACAAATTATACGAGAAACACCAATTAATATATATATATATATATATATATATATATATATCTTACACTGGTTAATAGTGAAGTCGAGTTTAGAGCAAATATAAATTTAGATTTCTTTTAAAAGTTGCCAATGTCCGGCAGCCCCTTATTTCTTGTGGTAGGGAATTCCAGTTGCGAGAAGTGGAGATGGTATATGACATGGAGTGATGTGATGTCCTATGTTGCGGTATATTAAGTAAGAGACTATGTTGTGATATTGTGTTTAAGTTATGATTTGTGGATAGATACTGGAAACGGGATGATAAATAATTGGGAATCGAGGTATGTAGGATCTTAAATAAGAGAATTAGACAATGCGATTTTCTTCTCTCTTTTAGATGTAGCCATGACAATTCGTGGAATAATGGAGAAATGTGATCGTATTTTCGAACATTAAATATGAATCTGATACACATATTATGGACACGCTGCAGTTTGTCCGACAATCCGTCACTTATGTCAGTTAGTAGAACGTCACAATAGTCAAAATGCGGCATCGCTAAGGTTTGAATTAAAATTCTTTTAAGATCTGTAGGAAGAAAATTGTTGAGAATTTTTTAATATTACTACAGCAAGAAATAAAATATCGATAAAACAACAAACAACCGGCGATTTAAACTATTAAATTAGCTAGGCATCCTATATGCCCCATTTTGATTATTGTGACACTCTTTTTACAGACTTAAATATTATTTTCACTGAAAGACTTCAACGTGTTCATAATTCTTGCGCACGTTTTATTTGTGGTATTCGCAAATTTGACCATGTTACACCGTCCCTGGAACAATTATCGTGGCTTCGATTAAAAGATGGTAGAACTGTCCATTCCCTATCCCTTCTCTATTAAATACTTCACACATCATCGCCTAATTATTTATCACGCCGCTTCATCAGACTATCCGACACACATAATCTTGACACTCGATCCAATCAGCACATTGTCCTTTATATCCCGCCTCATCACACTGTATATTATTCATTATCTTTTACGGTCTCACTTACCAAAACATGGAATTCCCTTCCGCCCTATGCCAGAGACTGCCAAACTATAACATCCTTCAAAAACAAACTAAAGAATTATTTAATAACAAACTAACTTATACACCTCACTGATAGTATTCTTTTAACCATTAATAAATTCAATTATTTATGAAAATAATATTAATATTAACAAATATTTTCTTTTGCTTTGTTTTAAATATTGTATAATCGTAAAATTAGTTTTCTATATCTCATTATTTTTCTTTGTTTTTATATACATTAGACAGGGACAATTTAATATGTCTTGCTTGTATACATTTTATTATTAGTTTTAGTCTTAATTTTAACTAACATTAACTGGTTGCATTATAGATCGTAATATAATAGATATTATCTTTTTGATCGAATTTTTATTTAGTATTTAATATTAGAGTTAATTCAGATTGTTATATTCTGATGTAATATATGTTTGTCCTGGTGAGTGGAAGAGAAGGCCACATGGCCTTAACTCCACCAGGCTAAATAAATCTAATCTAAAAAAAATCTATAATGAACGCAAATATTTTCAACAAAGATGTTATTATTTTACTATTATTTATTATTTTGAAAACACCATCGCGCAAAAAATAATGTACGACACACGTTTGAGAAGCGTTTTACAGAATCTCGGAAATTAAAAACCGCGCTATCGGTTGGTTTTTAAACATTTTCCTCGATTCTGTAAAAGCCACATCCCAACCTCTCATTGTAACACACTATTTTTGAAAGATAATAATGCGAAAGATCACTCAATAATATAAGCTATGACGTCGCGGTTCAACAATAGCATCACGGTCACGTGGTTACGGCGTGAATATTTCAAAATTAGTTTTGATATAAACTTAATTACAATTTCGTGTTCTTTTATTTCAGGAAAATCGGGATTACAATAAACACGATCAAAATATTTAGTTTTGACAACGTGAAAGCGTTAAATTGGATTGAAAATTAAGAAGATTGCGTGTACAAATTTCGTTAAACTACAAGGTAAGGTGGTTGCATTAAAATATAAAACAAAGTTAGTGTGTAGAATTAGAATGTAGGTGTAGGAGTTCATTAGAGTACTGATAGATAAATAACAAAGAGAAATAGGAAAGGAATAAAAAATAGACGCCATTTTAAATGATTCATACAGCTGATCTGACATTTCTTTGTGAAATTATATACGATATATCATCATCATCATCATCATCATGAACAAATTCGTTTTAGGCCATGTGGCCTGTATGGTAAACCTAGCAGCGAAGATGGTCTTGATCTTTCCACCGATGTTTTGGTCTTCCTTGGTCCCTATGTCCAGTTGGGGTATATTGGAATGCCAATTTTAGAAGTCTATTTCTTGTCATTCTCCTCAGATGATTTTTCCATTCTTGTTGGTATCTTTGTATATCTTCATTTAAACTTGTTACTCCAAGTTTTCCTCTGATAATAGTGTTCCTTTGGTGATCCAGTCTATTAACTCATAACAATGATCGTAAGAAGCGCATTTGGCTTACTTGAAGTATATGAGAGTTTCTTTTATTTAAAATCCAAATATATGATATATTAAAATATAAAATTATGAAACAATTACCTAAAAGGTCTGTCCCTTCAACTTCATTAGTTATTTAGGACCTTTAAGGTAAATATTTCATAATTTTATTTTTTATTTTTGAATAATACTTCAATGGAACTTTATCATGGATATCATTAATGTTGACTATGTATTCTTCTTCTTCTTCGTTCCTTCCAAGTATTAGGCCAAGGCCTGTTACGATCCTATAGAAAATTTTCCCTCCAGCGTTTCATAGGACGGCCCAGTGATCTTCGTCCTCTATATATATATATATATATATATATATATATATGTGTGTGTGTGTGTGTGTGTGTGTGTGTGTTATAATTAAATATTTAACATTGAGCAGTGCAAGCTTAATATGGTATCATAAGAAAAATAAATGCCTGGGCGGGATTCGAACCCGGATCTCTGAGTCTGTACCTCAGTGTGATAACTGACTCAGAGATCCGGGTTCGAATCCCGTCCAGGCATTTATTTTTCTTATGATACCATATATATATATATATATATATATATATATATATATATATATCTTATATATATATGTTATATTGCAGATTTTTGAATAAGAAAGTTTGTTTGGGTTTTCCGCGTCTTGGATACAAGTTCGGCCTCTGGCCACTGACTCCGACGTTTGGGCATGATCCCACATGCCATTATCAAGGAATGATAAGTTCGAGTCACAGGTTTAGGTCTTACATAATAAAATACATAGTTTTCTCTGTGATGGGTGTACGTCTTCGGAAACGGACCACAGCGAAACAATGACTCTAACTTTAAGGGGGGAGAAAAGATTACGAGTATTTGAAAATAAAGTTCTTAGAATTTTTTTCAAAACAAAGTGAGACGAACGAAGAAGGCTATATGACAGTGAGATGCATGGTTTATGCAAAACCAGATGTAAATCTTAAATTTCGTAGACGGGGGTGGGCAGACTTTTAGTTTTCTCCATTCACCTGCATATATGTCTATTTGGCCAATAGATCTCCCTGTCCACTTCATTCTCAAATACCAATATTCTCTTATGCGTTAAATTAAGAGATCTGTTTCGCATCCTTTTAATATATAACTTGAAGAAACGCCATGTTATAGAATATTAATTTAACATTTCTGAGACAAGAGTCTCTGTCCAGTGTATTATAACTTATATCGTCATCTCCAGAGTTGATTCTATGCATAATTTACTTTCTGTATTGCAAGTTATTTGAATTCCGAAAATAAATCAAAATGTCCATAATTTTCTGTTGATATTTTGCATATATAGGAAGAAGAAACTATACAACTACCACATAGCTGTGAAAATGTACTAATCTGTTATAAATGTTTATCTTTCTTATAAAAGTTTATCTTTCTAGGAAACTACATTCGAAGATCAATTTCATGCAATGAAGAAAAACAATGCATGGAAGTCATTCAAATAATCCCAGCACTGTGAGTGTGTAAAATAAATTATATGAGAAGGGAAAACTGTTTGGTAAGAATATTGTAGCCTGGATGGACGCTACAAAATGGGTGATTTCATTACGTAATACATAATTAATTGTTTGAACTTTATGGTGAAAACAGGTCATTTATATCAATTTTAATATAAAATACTTTAATATACATATATTTATTTACATGCAGAACCATTGCTCAAGAAAACATAACTTCGAACAAAATCACATACAGGTTGTTTCTATATTTAATTGAAAATTTCTTGAAGAAATAAAAATATATTACATTGGGAATTAATTCTGTGTGCAGCTACCAATTTACGCTAGATTTCTGTCACTTGGAATCATTTACCTTTAGGAGAGTAGTACAACACCTTCATACTGCGATACTTAAAAATGAGAGGTTTTTGGAAATATAATATAGAGATGTAAATAAAAAATCATCACTCCACATAAGCATATTTTTGTTGGCGTAATATTGGATGAAATTGTATTTAAGGCACGTGTGTGCCAATTCTTGGCTCAGAAAAGTTCCAGATTTTGTCCAATAGAGGAGTCTTGTGGATCGAGATAGTACTTGTTACATTAGTTTATGTTTTCTGGATCTCTGAGTGTTGTGCTGACGTGATGCCTTTCTTGTTTTTCAGTTTATTAAGTGAACCTAGCGGATGAATTCATGAATCAAGAATAGCCGTTTGCACTTCATACTCCATGCGTGGAGGCGGGACTGATAAGTAGTCAGCCGTCTGATTCGTCAGGCAAGTGATCCGTGTCCCTGGGAGTGCAAGCGGTGTAAACCCCTGATCTAGGGGGACATTCAATACAAATGCTAGATCAACCAGAGAGTTCCAATGATGTCATGGCCACAGGGCTTCTCGGAGGAACCAATGTAGGTGTGGATGGAGAGTATGAATGGACGCTTATAAATGTACAACTTTTTGAAAGTAAGTGTTTTTTTTTTCCTCTTCCTATTCGTAATTTGTAGGATTTTCATAGTGGATACACATCGAATACTAACTTGAGACCTTTGTCCTTCGTTTACTCTATATTTTAAGTTCATAATAAGTATTCTCCCACTTATAGGTTTGCCGTCTCCACTTTCCGTTTATATCTATCATTCCAATCTACTTCTTCCAAATTCCTATCATCCATTATAGTTCTGACGTATGTTTTCCATTTCCGTCTTGGTCTGCCACGTTTATTTGTTCAAACAGGTGATCATTGGTTTATATTTTCTGGCCAATCATCATCTTCCATTCTCTGTACATGACCATACAATTTAAGAGTTTGATTTTCAATCCTCTTAACAAATGTACTGGCA
This sequence comes from Diploptera punctata, assembly GCA_030220185.1. Lineage (NCBI taxonomy): Eukaryota > Metazoa > Arthropoda > Insecta > Blattodea > Blaberidae > Diploptera > Diploptera punctata. The sequence goes on from JASPKZ010000446.1 coordinate 1,280,576, forward strand.
TTAATTTCTTTCCACGGGAATTCATTTCTTATTTTATTCTGTCTTGTTTTTTAAAGGCTTCTTCTATGATAATCAAATTCAACTGTTCTAATTTTATTCTTTTATAATTCCGTCAAAAATCAAGTTTCACTTCCATACGACAAAATATTCTCTATTCTGTTCTTATACATTTTCATTTTAGTTCCCTTTGTAATATTTTTGTTCCAAATTATTCCATGTAATGTCTTAGTTTCATTTTAAGCCATTGCAATTTTAGTTTGTACATCTCTTTCACATGTACCTAAACATGTAATCATTGACCTAAGATATTTAAAATTTTCACTGTTTTTTTTATCTTTCCTGTTTCGAGTATGAGGTCATCCACTACCTTCTGAAACACATATATTGTGTTTTCTGTAAATTTATATTCAGTCCCCATTTTGTACATTCTTTCACTAGTTTATGTAAAATGTAATGTTCCTTTAGTTTATTTTTACTTAAGAATAAAAAGAGGGAAGTGATTATTTAATTTTTGTTTGATTTTATTATAATTATTATTGTAATTATCATTACATTTCAAAAAGTTTGAATGTGTGTTTTATAATATGTAATTATATTCAAGGTTGAATGCAGTATTAATAAGGGAGTGACGACCGCAGGTTACTGGCAAACAAGGTAAGATTCCACTTAACTTTATAAATATAAAATATAATTTATAATGTTTTTGAGTTTTATGTTTAAGTTAATATAATTTCATGTCTCATAGAATTTTGAATCGATTAGGTGAATTATTTCAATTCAAGATTCTGCGCAGACAATCACCCTGTACATTTTTTACCTCATACACAAGACTCTTTGGACTAACCGCATGAAACTTTTGTTAATACAAGGATGGGAATGTGCCTTAACTACAACTTCGTCCAATTTTACGCCAAACAAAATCTACTTATGTGGGTGATGAATTTTTTAATTTATATTTCTAAATTGCATCTCTACAAACCTCTCATTTTGAACAATTTACGGCAAACAATATCTACTTACGTATTCACTTAGGCTTTCACGGCCGGAGTTATTATGATGATCTTCAAGTAGATTTCCGGGCTGTAGGCCGTGGTCTTCAGACGTGTAGACTCAAGACAACCCTTGAGAACGCCGGACGCAGTCTCTGGCGAAACATTGGGGAACATTAGGCCTCAAGACCACGGCCTACAGCCTGGAAATCTACTTCAAGATCAACATAACATCTACTTATGTGGGTGATGATTTTTTATTTACATCTCTGTTTTGCATTTCCAGAAAACCTGCCATTTTGTGTATCACAATTACAGCAAACGTGTCACGTGAAGATGAATGTAGTGCACTACATTTGTATGAACAACCTATGAATTCTATTCAGACTAAATTGATGTCTAGTGACAAAAAATATAAAATGACAGCTGTACTCAGAAATTAGTTCCCCTGTGATATTTTTTCTTCCTTCAAGAAATGTTCAATTCAATATAAAAAGAACCTGTATGTCATTTTGTTTCAAATTGTGTTTTCTTGAGCAATGGTTACAATCTGCACTGTAAGTGTAACTCTTGTTTAAATATTAAGTTTATATTCAGTTGATGGGAATAATTATGGATAACATTGAAGGTATAGGCAAAGAGAACAGAAAACATAGAATTGAATTGAGTAGCAAAATAATATCATCGTTAAATTCCATATGGTGGGATAAGCATATTTGGAAAGACACAAACAAATATATTGGTAAAACATTGGTGGAATCTGTTGCAATGTATGGAAGTGAGGTATGGACAATCAATGAGTACTACAAGAATAGACTAATAGCTCTAGAAATGGATTATTTACGAAGAAGTGCCAGAAAGTCTAGATTAGAACATGTCACAAATAAGGAAATTAGAAACATAATGGAAGCAGAAGAAAGCATAATTGAAAGCATTGAGGAGAAGGAATTAAAGTGGTTAGGGCATGTCTTAAGAATGGAAGATGAGCGATGGCCGAAGCAACTATATGAATGGCTTCCGAACAGAAAGAAGAAAAGAGGGAGACCAAGGTTAACATGGAACGAAAACATGAAGACAATAATGCAAGCTAGAGGACTAAGCATCGAAGATGCCCAAGACCGTAGGCTTTTTGGAGGTTTGGTACGGGAAGACGGCAGCAACTGTAAAAACCCGACGATAGATAGATATATAGATATTCAGTTGATATAATATTTGGAAACATAATTTTTTGAAGTTAATTTCATAACAAGGTTCTCTATTGTTCGTATTTCCCATTCATAATACCTTACTTTTCATTTTTTAAAAGATTAATTTCATTCTTTGCTTTACAGAAGATAATTATTTTGCTAAAATGTACATAAAAGGTAAATTTATCCAACAACACTATGAAGTTGGCTGAAATGTGGTGTGGAAACAAGACAGCAAATGAACTCCTAATATTTGTGGTCAGAACACCAAATCATGCTGCTTGCTTTGTCGAGCAAATGCAACTGGGTGACTGGTCCAACCTGATTCTCGAGGGAGGATAAAATATCGGAATCATCAAGTGTTACTGGAGCAATTCCTATTCTATTACTGTTAAATATTGTAACCGATAAATTTACAATGTACTCAAACACATTACAATATTTTTATAACGTTCAAATATGTTTCAGGTTGAAACCATCTGCAACAACAAGAATGTAATTATCATTATGTAAAAATCACAAACAAGAAGTTTGTATGTACTGATCATGGAATATGCATCTTAGTTCCTACATTATGTCATATAGAAAGATTACATTTAGGAACTACTATTGACATAAATAATAACTAACTAGCACTATCGAGTCGTAGGTTCATGGCCATACTGACATGAGCTCTCCAAACAAGCTTATCCTAAGCAAATGTTTCCCTCCTGGAGTCAGGGAATATGTTTATGTATGAAGGAGAAACATCTACAACCAGGAGGTTGGATGGACCGTCAAAACTGGCTATTAGGAATCGGACCATGTCAAAGACATTAATCAACCGATGATCTATCTATTATTGTTATTATTATTAGCATATTTCCAAACACATCTACATTAATTTTAATTATATTTTTCTTTATGGGTTGCCAACTCTTACCCTTTTTTTTAAATGTATTGTTAATCATTATAACAACTCCTCTTGCAAGTTCGTTTGTTCTTCGGTATTCCACTATAAAATATAGTATATTGTCCTAAATTATCATTTCCATTTCCCTTCTTCTTTATTTCTGTTAATGTTATATTATATATCTAGCTTAACTTGGCAAAGAGAGAAAGATGGAGATATAAGGGTAGATCCTTGACCGCTTTCGTCCAACTACAAAAGAAATAACCTTTCCTGTTGTCAGTTTTCGTCTTTCCCCTTACCCCTATTAACATCTGGTGAAGAAACACCGACAACATTGGAGATGGCACAGCAGTCTCTTTCAACAAATTTCTTGCAAAGTTAAGTCAGACCGACAATAATATCCTGATTAGAGTTTACTAATCCATACTGAATGTATCTAAATTTGTTTGTTATTCCTTGAACATTCCAATTATTCTTCTTTTTCAGAAATACGATCAAAACATGAAAGTCCAAAATTCAATATTAGATTTCGTGAGATACAGACAACTAGAATGGTATGGCCAGATACATAGGATGTTAGAGACAAGATTACCCAGACAAGCTTTGGAATGGATTCCACCTGGAATGGGAAAGAGAGATCGACCTAGATTTAAATGGATGAATGATGTAAGAAGAGATATGAGGGAGCTAGGCCTGCAAGAATTGGAAGGAAGATAGAGAAGAATGGGGTAAAAAAAAAGATAAAAATTTTAAAAACCTTTGGGCACAGGAAGATTTTTATTGCATTGTAAACCTGTTTATAAATAAAACTATTATTATTATTATTATTATTATTTATTATTATTATTATTATATGCCATGTTGAAAATACCGGTTCTCGTTCGATCACCACAATCAAGCAACATTGGGTGTGGTTAGTACTTGGTTGGGTGACCGCTTGGGAACTCCACGTGTTGTTGCCAACTTTTAAAAGTAGGACTTTGATCCTTAACAACAAAACAAATACGTATCTATTGGCAACGGAAATTGAATTTATACGAAGAGCAGGAAAAATTTCAAGAAGAGAAAAAATTAGGAACTCAGTTATAAGGGAGAAAATGAAGATTGAAGACACATATTTTAGATTACATTACAACTCAGCAATTAAGATGGTACGGACATGTTCTGCGAATGGAAGAGGATCGGCTAGCAAAATGTGTTTTGGAATGGAAACCTGAGGGAAGACGAGGCAGAGGAAGACCTAAAACCTCCTGGAGTCAGGAAATATATTTATAAATGAAGGAGAAAAATCTACAAGCAGGAGATTTGATGGGCCAACAAAATTGGCTATTAGGAATCGGACGATGTCAAAGACATTAATCAACCAATGATATATATATAATCCACCGCTGTGGTCTCGAGTTAGCGTGCTGCCTTGTCACGCAGCGGGCCCGAGTTCTATCCCCGGTTGGTGCAGTTTTCCTGAGTGAAGTTTTTACCGGGGTTTTTCCTCGCCTATAAGACAAATGTCGGGAAAACTTATATGGCCATCATCATCATCCTTATCAACATCATAATCATCCTTCACCGGTGTGGAAAGCAACGGGAGAGCTACCACACCTTCAATTCCCCAGTAAAGCTGCAAAGCATAGCATGAAAGTGCTATGATTGCAGTGAAAGACCTGCCCTCGGGCTGAATGACTGTGGATGGATCATATACATTAAGATTAAGATGTGTGATGTTTTCTAAAACTTGTCTCTAAACTGAAATGATAATCCTCTGAAATACTGCTAAGTTCAAGAGAAAAAATGTTAATTTTTATTTTTTTCGTAATCAATTGAGTTGGTGTTTACTTGATGTAAATCCATATATTATCATCAATGGCAGGCATGGATTAGGCCATTGGCCTGTTCCGCTTCAGGAAATAAATTGATCCCTCCATCTCTTCTTAGGTCTTCCTGGGTCTCTTCGCCCTGTGGGTCTGTAGTTCAATAGCTGCAGAGGTAGTCTATTGTTTGGCATTCTAAGAAGGTGTTCATGCCAATTATTTTGATATTTTTGAATGATTTCAGTTATTGCTGGTGTGTGTTGAGAGCTTTGCGGATATCTTCATTACGCATGTGATCATAAAGCGTATAACCCGCTAAAGGTCTTAATAACTTCATTTCTGCAGCTACTATCCTATTTAATTTACCTGTAGTAAGAGTCCAGGTTTCAGAACCATAAAGTAGAGTTGGAAGAGCCATTGTTTTATAAAATTTTAGAATTGTATCTGAACGTACTTTTCGGAAAAGAATGCTTTTTACTTACTTACTTACTTACTCACTGGCACTATCGAACCCGTAGGTTCATGGCCGCACGGACATAAGCTCTCCATACATCCCTATCCTGAGCGAATGCTTTCCAATCATTCCCTGTATAATCTACTTCCCTCAAATCATAGTTAATGTTGTTCTCCCACCTCATTCTTGGTCTACCAACTGGGCGTTTTCCTTCTGGCTTTCCTACAAGAAGTTTCCATGCACGTCTTTCATTCCCCATACGCGCAACATGTCCTGCCCATCGCAGTCTACGGGACTTAACTGTTCTTATTATATCTGGCTTCCTATAAAGACCATGTAGTTCATTGTTATGTAGTCTTCTCCATTCACCTGTCCGTTCATCTCTCTTTAGTCCAAAAATTTTCCTAAGAACTTTATTCTCAAATACTCGTAATCTCCTTTCCTCCCTTAAAGTAAGAGTCCATGTTTCGCACCCATATAATATAACTGGTAGAATAATAGTTTTATATATTTTCAGCTTAACATTTTTTGAAAGGAGTTGGGACATCAAAAGTCTCTGCAATGCATAATAGCATGCATTTCCAGAATTGAGCCTATGTTTAATTTCTTTGTGCATCTCATTCCTATTTGTGATTATTGTTCCTAGGTATTTGAATTCAGCCAATTCCTCAAAATTTCCCTCATTTGTCATTAGCTGTCCATTTCCATTATATAATGTATTTCTACGTGTGACCATATATTTAGTTTTACTGATATTTACTTCCAGTCCTAATTTCTTAGTGTTACTCAATAGTGTGTGCGTGTTGGCCTTTAGTATCTCCTCGCTATCGGCCAGTAGTACTACATCATCATAAGTAATGCCACGAGTGATTTCCAAATTATCGATAAATTCACGACTCACGAAGTGAGGAGTGAATTTATCTAGAGAATTTGGAAATCAAGAGTGGCATTTGTTAGGACTATTTAACGAATAAAATAAAGCTGTTTACTCACAAATCATTATTTAACTACAGTTATTTAAAAATATTTTTATATTTAAAGTAAACGGTGATGTTTGAAAACTAATGAGAAACGATAGGTAGCCTACGCTTCTACTGCTTCTTTTGTTTATCACTGCAACCAGATCATACTATTTATTGCCAAAGGAACGCAATATTGTAAGAATGCTCTCTAGTGGAGAAAAAAATGAAACACATCAATCTGTATATTAATTCATTTTTGATGTCGTATACATTTAAGAAAGTGCAAACAGTGGTTTCTTTTTTTGGTGGTATAATCAATTGCTACAAATGTTGACATGTAAGCACTATTATATACAATCTGGTAGCCGTATTTGTTATAGGCTCAGTCACTGCAAAATAACGGTCAGACCTGTTCAGAATATTAAAAAGGAGGAGCTTTGCTTAATATATGATAATCCTAACGTTGATAATTATTTCGTGAAACACGTCTCTGATTGGTTGTAATACAGAAATCATTGAAACGTGATTGGTCATTGACTCCCATTTGGGGCATGAGTTAAATAGTCAGCATAAACTAACAGCTTATTAATACCATTCAGTTGTAGGCCTTCCTCATTCTCTAAAGATTTAATGGCATGCTCTAGTACAAAATTAAATAGTAGAGGAGATAGTGCATCTCCTTGCTTCAACCCATTCTGGATTTCAAAAGTGTCTGAAAACTGTTTGCCTACACGCACCCTACTCGTTGAGCCATTTAGACACATTCGTATAAGTCTAACTAACTTTTTAGGAATTCCGAACTCCAGCAGGATACTATATAACTTCTCCCTCTTAATTGAATCATATGCTTTTTTGAAGTCTACATATAGTTGATGTACAGTACCATTATATTCCCATTTCTTTTCTAAAATCTGTCTTATACTAAAAATCTGATCTGTTGTAGACCTGTTTTCTTCTAAATGCACATTGATGGTCTCCTAGAATGTCATCAATATAGGGAGTAAGTCTGCTTACTAATATATTTGTTAGAATTTTGTACGAAGTTGAAAGTAATGAGATGCCCCTATAGTTGTTGCAATCAGTTTTATCTCCTTTCTTATAAATTGGTACGATAATTGATTCCTTCCATTCATCTGGAAGAGCTTCTTTTTCCCAAATCATAGTAAGCAACCAGCGTATCTTGTCCATCAATTTTTTCTCCCCCTGATTTTATCAGTTCTGCTGGGATCTCATCTGAACCTGATGCTTTATACATCTTCAATTTTTCAATTGCCATTTCAACCTCTAATGCACTTGGCTCTGCGACTAGCATTTCTGCTGTCTGTAACTTATCCTCCTCAATGTCCTGTTCTGTATGTACATTTAATAGCTGATTAAAATAACTTTTCCATCTATTTAATATACTCTTGGAATCTGCAATCATATCCCCATTTTCATTCCGAATTATGTTTGTTCTAGCCTGAAACCCTTTCTTCTCTATACTAATTCCCTGATATAATTCTCTAATGTTCCTATTTTTTGCATTCATTTCAAGATCATTAATCTTCTCTCTCAAATATTCCCTCTTCTTACTCTTTAGTAACTTGGTGGTTTCCCGTCTAACACTACCCAATTGCTCTAAATTTACCTCATTTGGCTCGTTGTAACCATTTCATTTTTGCTAGCTTTCTTTTCTTTACGATGTCGGCACATTCCTCATCAAACCATTTCTTGTTTTGCCTCTTTTTTAAACAACCAATGCTTTCTGATGCTGACAATTTAATAGTATCTCTTATAGCCTCCCATTCTTTATTTATATCAGTTTCTTCTTCGTTTGCCACATTGTCATCTGAAGATTCCAGTACTTCAAATCTATTAGCAATTTTGATTTGGTATTCTTGCCGCATTTCATCATTTTTCAAGTTTTTTAATTCATATTTTACAGAATCATCTTTAGCGTTTGTTCCTCTCATAAGCGATAGCCGTTGTCTGATTTTCACTCTGACCAGATGATGATCCGAATTGCAGTCTGTCCCTCTAACTGATTTAACATCGATGATGCTACTGTGCCAGCGTTTATCCACTAATACATGATCTATCTGGTTCCGAGTTTCTCCATCTGGGGACGTCCAGGTGTATTTATGAATATCCTTATGCTGAAATGTTGTGCTCTTAACAATGAGATTCTTTGAAGTGGCAAATGTGACTAATGAATGCTTTTTATTGTTCCTATAAGTTTTTGAAATTTGACCAGTTTTATGTCTATGTCTTTACATGTGTCGTACGAAAGATTGCAGCCAAGATAAGTAAAGTTATTAACTTGTTCTATTATATTGTTGTTAATAACAATAAATCCATATGTATATATGAGAATCGAATAAAACTAAGTTTTATTTTTATTTATTTATCGTTTTATTTTAAGGTTGTTAAACGGCAAGTATCCCTTCTTTCCCTTGTCTTTGTTCACTCTGGAATCTTCCATAGAAGAAGTCAGCACCCTAGAGAAAGAAGTTTGGAATTTGCGACCATCTCTGAAGTGAGGAATATTGGACGTCAATACTTTCTCTTTACTTTTAGAACATGTTCTTGCACCCTCGCAAATTTGCATACACTATTCTTTTCGCATTTGAAGCAGAGCTTCGAAACGTCTCTTTAGAAATCCTTCTCTTCTATTTTCTCTACAGTTGCTCAATATACGGCTCTGTTTGCAACTTAAATACTAGTATGTATATGCGTAAAAATACCTGGATTTAGAAATACGCTGAAATTTGCAGGTTGAATAGTTTGTGTGGCGTGAAACAACACTACGCCTGAACAGTGAGAGCGTTTTATTATTCTGGAACATCTTTCAACTCAGTCTATTACAATGGTTCAGTTACAATTTAGAACAAAGTACCATTAAGATACCCCCAATGCCAACTCCATTCGGCGATGAGAAATTAATTTATATTTTATTTGATAAAATATTTTAAGGAATTTGGCAAAGTCTATTCGCATGTTTATCAAAAACAATTTTAATATAAAGGGTGCATCTCTAAAGAAAAATAAAAAAGTCATTTCCCTGTGTTCGATATTCTAGATCAGCCATCATCGAATGATGAATCACTATTTTTGGAAAGTGATTATTCAATAATTATTGAAGAAAGAAACCGACTGGAGAGTTATGGAAAAAAATGTTTTTATTATTGGTTTAACATTTCTCACTGAAAGATAAATTAAATTTGAAGAGACAAATTTTTCGCCTAGACCGAGACTCGAACCCGGGACCTTTGGCTTGCCGGGCCAAATGCTCTACCAACTGAGCTACCGAGGCAAGTTACGATCAAAACGCAAATTTTTCTCTTATATACGTTGTAATTCCCTCTCGCCAAATTGCTTTTGAAACCATTGCTTCTATCTTTGCAAATGGCGGCTTCTTAGTTAAGAAGACATTTATTGGGAATTTAACACTACTTTATAAAGCTAGTAAGGCTTCTAATGATGTTTTTATTATTGGTTTATATATGTAAGAGAAAAATTTGCGTCTAGATCGTAACTCGCCTCGGTAGCTCAGTTGGTAGAGCATTTGGCCCAGCAAGTCAAAGGTCCCGGGTTCGAGTCTCGGTCTAGGCAATAAATGTTTCTCTTCAAATTTAATCATATATATAACCTATCTAATATATAAAAATGAATGTTTGTTTGTTTGTTTCTTTGTACATTATGCGCTGCCATACCGTTGATCCGACGGTGATGGGGCTTTTTGCAAAATGTTCAGGAGATTTCCGGGATGAACATAGGCTATAAACGAGGTGTGATACTCAACTCCTACACCCTTAAAAATTTCCCTTTGAAGTGGAAAACGTGAAACAAGTTGCTCTTCGGACGCGTAATATGCTTACGCTGCCTAAACCATAACAAATACACAAAATTAACGTACACAGAATGGAATATCTCAAAAAGCTCCACACAAAAGTCCGAGACAGCATATGTTTATCTCTTACGGATAACTCACAATAACCATTTTTGTATTTCATTGATGCCAAGAAGATCGAGACAAGTACGTAGATTCCTGTGCAAGCATAGCAGCACATGGAGGGTATTCTTTTACGGATAACTCACAATAACGAATTTTGTCTTTTAGCTCATTTATGCCAAGAAGATCCAGATAAGTAGATTCCCAGGCAACACCGGGTAATCAGCACGGGGAATCTTAAAACAATTACGATATACATTTATAATTATTTTTCATTTTTCTTATTCAACTAATAAAAAGAAGTACACTTATTTTTGTCTTTTAGCTCATATATGCCAAGAAGATCGGGATGAGTAAATTCCCGGACAATGCCGGATAAACAGCACGGGGTGGTATCTACAAATAATTACGATATACAATTTCTCTCACTTATTTAACTAAACATAAAACACATTAATTTTCGTATTTCAGCTCATTTATGTCAAGAAGTGGTGTGCTGCCTTGTCACACAGCGGGCCCGGGTTCGATCCCCGGTCGGGGCAGTTTTTTCTGGGTGAGATTTTTATCGGGGGTTTTCCTCACTTGTAAGACAAATGTCACGAAAACTTTAAGGCCCAAATGGTCCCCGAAATCAAATGGCCATCATCATCATCATCCTTATCATTATCATCATCATCATCACCCTTCACCGGTGTGGAAAGCAACGGGAAGCTACCACACCTACAATTCCCTTGTAAAGCTGCAGTGAAGGACGTGCCTTGGGCAGAATTACTATGGATGGATGTCAAGAAGATCGGAATAAGTAGATTCCCGGGCAACGCCGGGTATTCAGCACGGGATATCTAAAAAATGTATACTTATAATTGTTTTTCCTTTTCACGTATTCAACTAAACATAAAAGCACATTAATTTTCATTTATTTAGGCGTAGAAGCGCACGCGCGGGTATTAGCTGGTAATATATAATGTATAAATTCACAACTGAATATTAACCATTCCTTGTACATAAAAACGCCAGATTACGTTTATACAACACTTTGGCTAGACCAGTGTTGATCTATGGTAGTGAAGCATGGACACTAAAAAGACAACATGAAAGCAGAATAACGGCCTGTGAAATGAGATTCATGCGCAGAACAGCGGGTTACACCAGATGGGATCGGAAAAGGAACACCGATATTTTAAAAGTATTGAAGACTACGCCAATCTTGGAATATATTAAACAGTACCAACTAAATTGGAAACACCATCTTGAAAGAATGAGTTCAAATCGGATCCCCAAAGCTGTTTATAATTATATACCAAGAGGACGAAGATCACTGGGCCGTCCTGTGAAACGCTGCAGGGAAAATTTTCTACAGGATCGTAACAGGACTTGGCCTAATACTTGGAAAGAATAATAATAATAATAATAATAATAATAATAATAATAATAATAATAATAATAATAATAATAATAACTATTGCCGCACCTGTATAGCGACACGTACAACAGGCTGAGAATTCCCTAAATAAACGAATGTTTTACGCCGTACGAATTTGCATTAGAATTAATCTGGCATTGTAGCGACAATCCGGCTGATTTCCATGAAGCTTCTCAGTAAGATCAATGTCCTCCTGGAAGCTTATAGAACAGGTGTCTAGTTTCAAATATTTGGGCTGTGAATGTTGGCTACAATGTGGAAAGAGATATTGACTCCAAAATAAATAAATTTCAGACGATGTGTGGAACAATACAGGGAACATTCAAAAATAAAATTAGAAAAGAAACCAAGATAAAAATGTATAATGTTATGGCGGTTCCCACAATATTGTATGGATGTGAAACTTGGGCTCCAGTGAAAAAACAGAAGGATAGAATATAGACGGCGGAGATGAGGTTCTTAAGACAAGTTAAAGGATGTACAAGACTTGATAGAATAAGAAATGAGGATATAAGAGAAGAATTGAAAGTACAGCATTTATTGGATAAGGTCACGAATTACAGACAGAAATGGATTGATTATATGGATGGAATGAGTAAGGAGAGATATCCATTGTTAGCAAGAAATTATCAAGCAAGAGGAAGACGTGATGTTGGAAGACCTAGAAGACGTTGGGCTGATGCATTAAGAAGTCGGAACGGGCAATTGCTTAATCCCTGGAGTGATGATGATGATGCTGATGATGATGATGATTGTAGCGACAAGTACCACATAGAGAATAATACACCTGTCACAAATAGCAGTCATCATAGAACAAGAGGTGATCAGATGCGAGATGGATCGAATATCCATTATCGGACAATAAGGGAGGGCTTTGTAAATTAAGTCACTAAGTTAATTCAATTTACATTGCGGAAGGAAGGCGCAGTTTTCGAGTTAATTTGATAGCAGCGTGAAAATAGCTATACTTACGTAAATCGATTGCCGTCCTGTCTTTCTCATTATGCAAACTGCCCATCGTAACTTACAAATATTTTTAATATCCTGTAAGCACAACCTCTTCTTCAAGATCACCATAAACTCCACTTAGCCTGACACGAGTTTTCTAAAAGTGAGTGCGTGTGTTCCAATGTCAATCCACTGCTTTTATGGGCTTTATACCTCTCACATAGAGGTTGAATAGTGGGTTATGTGGTCAGTTTACGAATCCCTTCAGTAGACCACGTTATATACCAGATCTTCTTCTTCTCCATCATCATCAACAAGGATTAAGCCCAATGGCCTGTTCCAATCTCATTATAGGTCGAATTGGTCCTTCCATACAGGACTTAATATATTTGATCTCAGTAAAAGAATAAAATACTATCAAAATGCTTACCTTCAGCACGTATTACGAATGAATGAACAACGCATACCAAGAAGAATGTATAATTATAAACCAAAAGGGAGACCATCTTCTTCTTCTTCATAATTTGTAGGATTTTCATCCTGCTTATTTCCAAAATCACTCCTCGGAGAAAGACGTATTGGATGTGCATCCACTGTCTATCCATCTCTTGGCTGGTCTTCCTCTTGTTCTTCTCCCGTTCATTGGTCTAAATTCTTTAGCTCTTTTTGCTAGTCGGTTGTCTTAAATTCGTTCTGTATAAGATTAATACTTCCATCTTAGGTATAGTATTATTACATTGTGTAAGAAACAAAAATTAGTTTAAGAAACCATAATGTGATACGGAGGGTTGTTTCTGGTCTCTGATAACAAATTATTCTTAAGTTTTACCTTAAGGATAGCCGTGTCTCCACCATCGAGCATGCTCTAATTGATGGCTCTTCGCCCGAGCTATGGTTCGGCATCGGAGTTTCCGCTGCAGAAGACTCTTACGAGCACAGCCATGTCTAGAACTCCTCTTTATATGCTTTCCAGACACCGTCTATTGTTCGAGGACGCCTGTTTCCCAGTGCCCTTTTGAAGAGTCCAAAGACACAAAGTCAATCGGTGATGGCATCAGGAGACTTCACTGGGATGTTGCTGAATGGAATAGCATGTATTCCAGTTTCCTGCCCCATTTCTCCAGGAATGTCAGGGTTGAACCCGAAGTGTGACTGGAGGCCTTGTCTTGGTGCACCCAGACTAGGTTTTTGTCTGTACCATAGAGAGCTGGGATTTCAGTCGGGTAAATTGGGGTGAGAACGTCTTCCTGGTAGTACTGGGAGTTGATTTTGGCCTTTTTAGCTACTCTAAGAATGGTCAGTTTTCCATTGTAGCAATATCCCGCGATGACCATAAATCCATTGGAGAAACTTTCTCTGCATTCGGCATACCACTTTTGAAAATTTTTTTCACCCCTTTCTCTATAGTAAATTGCCCGGGGTTTGTTGCAGTCTCCTAGATAAACATATGCTTCATCTAGTGTGACCAAAAATTTCCATTTTTGTCCTGCCATGTGTTTTTCATAGTTTCCTGCTGTTGGTGCGGCATTCGGCAATGTGACGTGGCAACAATTTATGAACCCTGCTTTTGTGGCGCTTCTCCATGTTTAAATCTTTGTTCATTGTGGTGTTTACAGTTTTAAGGGATATTTCCAATCTGTTTGCAATCACCCTTTGTGTGGAGGGTTACCACCAGAGATAAGGACCTTGACCTTTCTGATTACATCTGGGGTGCGGGTAGTAGCAGCTCGTGGATTTGCCTGTTTTCTTCCTTTTGGAATTAATCCAAAGCGACCCTTTCCCTTTTTTATTAAGCACTGAGCTAATTCCACACTTTGACGCAATAAAATAGCGTTTTGCAAGCCTCGATAATCGCGGAATAACTATAATTAGCGTCGGAAAGGGCAGTAATGTACCTTTCCCAAAACGGGTCTATCTGCTTAGGCATTGTGAGAGCAACACGCGTGCGAGTGTACAGCAGAAGCAGCACACTCACTGGATTGATCACCTCGCACGCTCCTGTCCTGATGACTCACACTCCAACGTCACAATCTACTTGGCAAATCGTTATCGGTGATCGGAAACAATCCTGTATAACTGTAAACACCTTAGATTAAGTTTCAACTAGCCGCACTCTGTAAAAGTACAATGAATTAAATAAAGAAATCACGCTAGATAATAAATAGGGACAAGAGCAGACAGGGGATATGGGCATTAAGCCTGAGGAAACCCAGGGGGATGGTGGTGAGGCTCTTAAATAAAAAATGTGTATATATATATATATATATATTATAAATATATTTTTGACATTTGGCAATGAATATATATATATATATGTGTGTGTTGTGTGTGTGTGTGTGTGTGTGTGTGTGTGTGTGTGTGTGTCCACCGCTGTGGTCTCGAGGTAGCGTGCTGCCTTGTCACGCAGCGGGCCCGGTTCAATCCCAGGTCGGGGCAGTGTTTCTGGGTGAGGTTTTTATCGGGGTTTTTCCTCACCTGTAAGACAAATGTCAGGAAAACTTTAAGGCCCAAACGGTCCCCGAAATCATATGGTCATCATCATCATCCTTACCATTATCATCATCATCATCCTTCACCGGTGTGGAAAGCAACGGGAAGCTACCAGACCTACAATTCCTTAGTAAAGCTGCAAGCATAGCATGAAATGCTATGATTGCAGTGAAGGACCTGCCTTCGGACAGAATTACTATATATATATATATATATATATATATATATATATATATATATATGTGGTGTGTGTGTTTTCAGAGGAGAATGGCAAGAAATAGACTTCCAAAATTGGCATTCCAATACACCCCAACTGGACATAGGGACCAAGGAAGACCAAAACATCGGTGGAAAGATCAAGACCATCTTCGCTAGGTTTACCGTACAGACCACATGGCCTAAAACGAATTTGTTCATGATGATGATGATGTTTTCAGAGTATTTTTTTAAATCCACTTCCCCCGCCCTTCACCCCTCTGGAATTAGATATAGGAACTCAATTCTATGCTGAACGGTCTGCATGGTGCTCATGTTGAAAAGACATTAGAAATAAAACTAATTTAGAATTGCATAATGTCGACATTGCAAATATCATTAAATACAACAAAAGCTCATTTCCAGATGCATTCATTTAATTCTTTCTCCCATGACGACTGGAAAAGATTCAAAATACGTTCTGTTGTCAATTTGTGAAAGTTTCAATCGGTACGCATAGCACTGACTCCCGATTTACGGTGATTCGTTTGAAACGAGGAAAACATAGCGACTGCGAATTTGACCTTTGCACGCCTGGGTAAATAAATTTAACAGATCAACATGCTCTGCAAAGAGTAAATCAAATAAACAAAGAGTTGACGAAAAAATAAAAGCCATCCAAATGGTTCAAACTTTCTGTTCATATTACATTAGCTGCCCTTATATTATCATCATCTGCCTTTCAAGTATTAGGCCCAGAGGCCCGTTACGGTCTCCCGCCATCTCCGAAAAGGTCGACCCACATATCTTCTGCCACGAGGAATGTAGTGAAGAATTTGTTTTGGTATTCTGTGACGATCCATGCGCTGAATATGGGCAAGCCAATTGTTTCTATATTCTTGGAGGTGTATCAGATATAGATACGATGTTTAACTCTCTGGCTATTGTTGAATTTCTTTGGTGGTCTAGAAGGCTATAACCTGCAGTTCGTCGCAGAAATTTCATCTCCGTGGCTGTAATATGACGATCATCCTGAGTTCTGATGGTCCAAGCTGCACTGCCATAACATATTATGGATGTCCTTATATTAATTACTAGCTAATACCCAGTGGTGCGGTCTTACGCCTAAACAAATTAAAAATAATGTGCTTTTATGTTTAGTTGAATAAGTAGTACGAAAAAAAACTATAAATTTATATTTTTTTAGATACCCCGTGATGATTACCCACTGTTGCCCGGGAATCTACTTATCCCAATCTTGTTGACATAAATGAGTTGAAATACGAAATGAACGTGTTTTATGTTTAGTTAAATAAGTCATAGTAAAAATTTATATCGTAATTATTTTTAGATATCCCGTGCTGTTTACCCGGCGTTGTCTGGGAATATACTCATCCCGATCTTCTTGGCATAAATGAGCTGAAAGATGAAAATTAATGCACTTATGATTAGTTGAGTAAGTAAAATGAAAAATACTCACGTCGTCCATTTGGTTTATCTGCCCCTAAGATAGCGCGACACATCTGGTCAGGCGACATTTGGACCTTCAATAATAGGGGCTTCATGTCATCTCATCCCTCGGTCTTGCATCACGGCGGACATGAGAAGAAGGTTTACATTACTGACAGACATATTGGTGAAAAAGGAGACATAATCTCTGTTTTTAATTGAAAAAGAACACATGCGAGAAAGTATAGCCGGGCCATCTTGACTCCGAGAATATAAATTAAGAGTCCAGCCCTCCAGATTGGGCGTTTGGCATAGGGTTAACAACCATGCCCTGCAAAAATCCATTGTTGTGAAACTGAATACGATTAAAGCCGGATGTCTCACTGGACATCCAACCGCAAAAAAAATCATAATGAGGATTGCCATTAGGAATGCGTTTTTTTTTAAATGCTTCAGGTTGTTTCGAAATTTCTGGTGTTCTCTCCTGGCATTGGCTTAATTGAAACCCACTTCTGAAGTTGGGGCGCCTGGAAGGCGGAGATACATTACCCCTATGATATTCATCCATCCATAGTAATTCTGCCCAAAGGCAGGTCCTTCACTGCAATCATAGCATTTTCATGCTATGCTTGCAGCTTTACTAGGTAATTGTAGGTGTGGTAGCTTCCTGTTGCTTTCCACACCGGTAAAGGATGATGATGATGGCTATATGTTTTCGGAGACCGTTTGGGCCTTAAAGTTTTCCTGACATTAGTCTTACAGGTGAGGAAAAACCCCGATAAAAACCTCGCCCAGAAAAACTGCCCCGACCGGGGATCCAACCCGGGCCCGCTGCGTGACCACAGCGGTGGACTCCCTGTGATATGATAAATGATAATGAAGTGCTAGAAGAGTTCTTAACCTAAATTCCAGACCACGGGTAACCACAAGAATAATTTCCTTTGTGGAAAAATTCCTATGGTTTGACCGGGAATCGAACCCGGGACCTCATGAACTGTAGTCAGAAACGCTGACCACTAGGCCATGAGGCTGGTCAAGGAATGTGTTACAGTCAGATGGAAATTTCTTGGTTGAACTGTCATTGCCAATTAAGCTTTAATACTAATAAATTAGACCGTACTAATTTCATTAATCCGAGATAACATTATTATTGGCTGCCATCACGGAATTAGTTGACAGAATGCTAGTGGCAGCGATAAGGCATTTATGTAATTGAATTAAACATGTGCAAAAATCAGTACTGTACACGTGTAGATGCGTTTATTAAAACTGACAACAAAGGGTAGATACCAGCAGATACTGTATTACGAAGAAAAATATAATAAAAACTAATTCACTGGCACTATCGAACCCGTAGGTTCATGGAATAAGCTCTCCATACATCCCTATCCTGAGCTAATGTTTTCCAATAATTCCCCGTATAATCTACTTCCCTCAAATCACAGTTAATGTTATTCAACCACCTCATTCTTGGACTACCAACTGGGCGTTTTCCCTCTGGTTTTCCTACAAGAAGCTTCCACGCATGTCTTTCATTCCCCGCTCGTGCCACATGTTCTGCCCATCACAGTCTACGAGAATTAACTCTTGTTATTATAGCCTATCTGGCTTCCTATAAAAATAATGTACCTCACTGTTATGGAGTTTTCTCCATTCACTTGTTTGTGCATCTCTCTTTGATCCAAAAATCTTCCTAAGGACTTTATTCCCAAATACCGGTAATCTCCTTTTCTCCCTTAAAGTAAGAGTCCATGTTTCTCATCCATATAATATAACTGGTAGAATAATAGTTTTATATATTTTCAGTTTAATGTTTTTTGAAAGGAGTTGGGACGTCAAGAGTCTCTGCAATGCATAATAGCCCATATTTAATTTCTTTTGTGCATCTCATTCCTTTTGTGATTATTGTTCCTAGGTATTAGAATTCAGCCACTTCCTCAAAATTTCCCTCATTTGCCATTAGCTGTCCATTTCCATTATATAATGTATTTCTACGTGATCAGCACCCTTAATATAATTTGAAATGTGAATTTAATAATGTTACTGGTTTGCGAGCGAACTGTTTTGGATACACCCTATTTAATATTAATTTGTTGAGCGAAAGTTTTCCTAATTAGAGCGCGTAGCCTTCAGGTTTAATCTGTTGTGCGGTACAAATCCCATGGACTGTGTGAATATGAATCTGAGACTGATGTTAACAACAGACTCTCTTGGCTATGCATTGAACTAAGCCATATTAATTACATGTTAAGTTACTAATGTTTTTAATCAGGATATAGGCCTGTCTTTAATCCAGATAGAAATCATGTCATATGTAAGCAGTGAAAACTGGATGTTTAATTACATATCTCTCTTCTTCACTTCACGGGCTAGGCAAAATACCTGTTCCGCCTCACAGTTGTTCTGTCCGTCTTTTCACTGGCCTTCCTACATTCCTTGAACCTCTTGGCTTGTAGTTAAATGCTGCTTTTGGCAATCTTGTTACATTCATTCTTTCTACATGTCTAAACCATTTTTCTCTATATCCTTTGAGGAATTGGCTGAATTCAAATACCTAGGAACAATAATCACAAATAGGAATGAGATGCACAAAGAAATTAAACATAGGCTCAATTCTGGAAATGCATGCTATTATGCATTGCAGAGACTTTTGATGTCCCAACTCCTTTCAAAAAACGTTAAGCTGAAAATATATAAAACTATTATTCTACCAGTTATATTATATGGATGCGAAACATGGACTCTTACTTTAAGGGAGGAAAGGAGATTACGAGTATTTGAGAATAAAGTTCTTAGGAAAATTTTTGGACCAAAGAGAGATGAACAGACAGGTGAATGGAGAAGACTACATAACAATGAACTACATGGTCTTTATAGGAAGCCAGATATAATAAGAACAGTTAAGTCCCGTAGACTGCGATGGGCAGGACATGTTGCGCGTATGGGGAATGAAAGACGTGCATGGAAACTTCTTGTAGGAAAGCCAGAAGGAAAACGCCCAGTTGGTAGACCAAGAATGAGGTGGGAGAAACAACATTAACTATGATTTGAGGGAAGTAGATTATACAGGAAATGATGGGAAAGCATTAGCTCAGGATAGGGATGTATTGAGAGCTTATGTCCGCGCGGCCATGAACCTACGGGTTCGATAGTGCCAGTGAGTAAGTAAGTAAGTAAGTATCCTTTGATTTCATCATTTAATGGATATACATTTAACTCTGTTCTTGTATCTTCATTCTTTAACCGATCCTTTTCTTGTGCAACCTTTTGTTCTTCTAAGGAAGTTCATTTCTACACTATGTATTCTAGTTTGTAATTTTTTGGTCATTACCCAAGTTTCACTCCCATAAAATAATGCAGGAACTGCCAATGTTTTATAGAACTTCAATCTAGTATATCTTCTTGTTTTGTTTTTAATGCTTTATGTACAGTTCCACATATCATTTGAAATCTTGACAGTTTCACATTTAAGTCTCTTTCAGATCCATCCATCCATAGCAATTCTGCCCGAAGGCAGGTTCTTGACTGCAATCATAACATTTGCATGCTATGCTTGCAGCTTTACTAGGGAATTGTAGGTGTGGTAGCTTTCCGTTGCTTTCCACACCGGTGAAGGATTATGATGATGATGCTGATGGCCGTATGATTTCGGGGACCGTTTGGGCCTTACAGTTTTCCTAACATCTGTCTTACAGGTGAGGAAAATCCCCGATGAAACCCTCACCCAGAAAAACTGCCCCGACCGGGGATCGAATCCGGGCCCGCTGCGTGACAAGGCAGCACGCTACATCGAGACCACAGCGGTCTTTCAGATATAAAACCAAATACAAGCTCCACCAATGATATTTTTATGTTCTCTTTTAGGTGTAAGTGGATTGAATTAAAAGAGAAAAGTTACATTCGTCAATGGTTAAAGGTTTGAAACGTAGTACAAGATATCCAAACATATCAAAAGAATTGGCTAAATCGTCTTCACAAAATGGATTCAAAACGTTTACCAAAGAAGGTATTAGAGTATCAACGTAAAGGATACAGAGTTGGAGGAAGACCTAAACAACGCTGGACATTATTTAAATACAAATTAAATGATAGGCCTATCATAAGTTCAACACAATGAAAACTTTAACTGCATAACGACTTTATACTACATTCTATAAATAATCATCTAGGAAGCTACTTGCTTTATTTTATATCATTTTAATTTAATTATATTCCATGTTTTTGTTAGCATTAGCTAGTATTAGATCAAATCATTATTGCATCATGTTTAGTCTGTATTTTAATAACATCTTAAAATTGTAATAAGTATGTAATTTTTGTATAATTGTACTATTCGCTGGTTGAGTGGATCTCTGCAGCCGGACGATCTAATGGTTAGTTTCGACGTGGTCTCTCTATTCACTGAAGTTCCTATAAAGGAGACCATTCACCTCATCGCTGACAAGTTTCCTCAAGATATCACTAATCTTTTCGAACACTGCTTAACCACCAGCTATTTCTTATTTAATAACAACTTCTATGAACAAATAGATGGAGTAGCTATGGGTAGTCCCCTGAGCCCAGTAGTTGCAAATTTCTTTATGGAAAACTTCGAACAAAAATGTTTAGAGGCTGCCCCTCTTAAACCCAAGACATGGCTTCGATATGTAGACGACACCTTCGTAATTTGGAACCACGGGGAAGATAAAATAGAAGAATTTCTGGCGCACATCAACAACATAAACTCCAATATACAATTCACCATAGAAAAATAAAAAGATAACAGCATAGCCTTTCTGGACATCTCAATCAGAAGAGAAGAAGATTACAACATTTATCACACCATATATAGAAAACCTACGCATACTGACAGATATATTCATAAAACCTCCAATCATCACCCCAAACAGAAACTTGGTATCATCAAAACATTGACAAATCGCGCCAAGAAACTTTGCCATCCTGAATTATTAAAGACTGAAATCAAACATCTCCGTACAGTATTCACAGCCAATGGATACACCAACAAAGAAATCAACAGAGCAAACCATCCTAGAGGATACAACAACAAGGAATCAGAAGAAAAAACGTCAACCAGGACATTCTTACCTTTCATCAAGAATGTAACTGACCGAATTGGAAAACTGCTAAAGAAAGAATACATAAAAACAGTATATAGGCCTACCAGGAAAATCAAAATCCTCCTCAGACCTATTAAGGATCAACTTCATCCTCATCAATCAGCAGGCATATACAGGATCCCGTGCAGTTGCAGCCAAGTGTATATAGGTGTACTGACTCGCTTTATTTCTTCATTTTATTCTTTATTATTTCGAAAGGGCTTTACTCATTACTAGGTAGCGTGCCGAGGAAATTATAGGAATGCATGAAGTGAGAACAGGACTTCTAAAGGAATTTACACACTTTTTTACGACATAAAAAGAAGCCATTGAGACGGTGTATCAAACACTTTAATATATAGATATGAGAACATATTATAGGTTACATTTGAAAATTACTTAAGATAGAACTTGGAAGCACCATTTAATAATAGATTAATATTTGATTAAGAGTGATTAAAATTTAATTGTGAACATTCCCGAGAGAAATGAAAAACTATATTACAAACTTCTACTTACATATTTAAGAAATGGGCCCAGCAGGGCGCTGAAATGTCGCCAGGGCGCTGCCCCGGGACCTCACTCGTCCGTTGGTGCCGCAGAGACTCTCGACTCAGACTGACCACCTTTCTTCTACCCTCTAGTAACGTTGGTTATTTTAAAAAAAATCCCTTGTCTCATAAAAAATACCTGAGAAATGTTCTTTCACAACCCCTCCCCCTTCAGTGTATTTTTCATTAGTGTTGATCTTATCTTAACATAACTTTTCTTTCAAGGGTTTGTTTTAAAATACCTCTTGTCTCCCAAAAACACCCCTCGTCTCGCGCTATAACATTCTCCCCTCCCCAAAATCTACTGTGGGGGTGAAAACCCTTACAGTAGATATTATTTTATTTTTTTTGAAAAGTGAGCTCAATATGCCAGGCAAGTAAAATAGTTATCATTATCAGTATTAATATTTGTACCATTAGATTAGAGAATTTATTAACCTATTGTCTCTAAAGGAGGTTAAGTCTTTTGTTGGTTTGTAATTGATGCTTCGACATAAAAAGAAGCCATTGAGACGGTGTATCAAACACTTTAATATATAGATATGAGAACATATTATAGGTTACATTTGAAAATTACTTAAGATAGAACTTGGAAGCACCATTTAATAATAGATTAATATTTGATTAAGAGTGATTAAAATTTAATTGTGAACATTCCCGAGAGAAATGAAAAACTATATTACAAACTTCTACTTACATATTTAAGAAATGGGCCCAGCAGGGCGCTGAAATGTCGCCAGGGCGCTGCCCGGGACCTCACTCGTCCGTTGGTGCCGCAGAGACTCTCGACTCAGACTGACCACCTTTCTTCTACCCTCTAGTAACGTTGGTTATTTTAAAAAAATCCCTTGTTCTCATAAAAATACCTGAGAAATGTTCTTTCACAACCCCTCCCCCTTCAGTGTATTTTTCATTAGTGTTGATCTTATCTTAACATAACTTTTCTTTCAAGGGTTTGTTTTAAAATACCTCTTGTCTCCCAAAAACACCCCTCGTCTCGCGCTATAACAATAGGCACCACTGCAGCATCACTACCAGACTTAAAGAACACGAAAGATACAGCCGTCTTAAACAAGTGGAAAAGTCGACAGTAGCAGAACACTCTCTACTTGAAGGCCATACAGTACAATACAAAAACACATATCTAACTGCACACACTATTTTACCCGTCTGCAACGAGAAGCCATTGAAATATCCAAACATCAAAATAGTTACAATAGAAAAGAAGAATCATTAAAAGTCAACAAAGCATGGATACCAGTCTTAACAAAAGCCAGATATAAACCCCTACGAGAACAATCTACTAGAACATCAGACAGCAACCTCATTGGTGCAATGGAAGACCCTAATGCTAACCAACTAGAAGGCAGATACAATTTATGAAGTAACGGACCGCGCAGAGAACACGTCGCGGATACATGTATAAATAGAGCAGGTAGTCGACAAAATTGCCAGTCTCAAGACAACCCTTGAAGATGCCGGACGCAGTCTCTGGCGAAACGTTGGGGAACTACAAGCCTCAAGACCACGGCCAACAGCCCGGAAATCTTCTCCAAGATCATCATTTTATTTATTTTTTAAATACTACTTCATTCATGAAATCCATGCACTACTTTGTTACCCATTGTTTTTAGGACATGCAGTAAAAATGTTAACTTCTAGGACAAAATTTCTGAATTCCATTTAATTTTGAATGTACAAAAATGCAGTGAAAATAACAGTGTGGAAAAACAAGTTTAAAGATTTGCATGCAGTTTGCATTTAACTGGTGCAGCCTTTCAACTCTGACATAATTTAGGACACTTAGAAGCGCCATAGGCCTCTGAAACTTTGCCAACATATACATTAGAGTACAGGTTATTTTTTAGTATAAAAAACAAAAAATGTCAATTTTGATCTGAAATTGTCAATATTTCACCCATCACCCCCCCTCTTACACACTATATATCAGCAGTTAATAAATATGTGAAGTCCTTATGGCATGTCTTAATAATAACATGTTTGCAGGGTGTTAATCTTATTCTTCCATCTCATTATTGACCCATCTAGCATCTACAGCGTGATCCTTCTGGTTTTCCTACAAGGGTATATACTGAGTGTTTTGTCTCTTGTTTTTCCACAAGAAGTTGTCATGCTTCTCTTCCATTCTCTAATCGTGCAACCTGACCTGCCCATCGAAGTCCAAGATACTTGGCCGTCCTTATTATGCTCTGGTTTCCCACAAAGAACATAGGCCTGTAGCTCACTGTTCTCTAGATTTCTCCATTCACTTGTCTGTTCGTCTTTCACTTTGGTCCAAACATTTACCTAAGTATTCATTCTCAAATACCCTTAATATCTTCCCATCTCTTCAAAATGAGAGCCGTTGTTCCGCAACCATATAATATACCGGTAACTGCAAGAATAAGAGTTATCCTGGTAACGCATAAATAGCATGCGTCCCTTAAGTTGACCATAAGTTCAATTAGGCTTACTTTCTGTAACTCATTCCAGTTTTTTAATTAGTCTATTGTTCCTAGATATTTGAATTCAGGAATCTCTTCGAAATTTACATTATTCGTTAATACCTGTCCATTTAGATTATATAATATATTTCTACTTCTGGTCAAATTTTTAGTTTTATTGATATTTACTTCCAGCTCCAGTTTCTTGTATTGTTTCTGGCAGAATATGATTGTTGGTTTTAGTATGTCATCACATCGCCTAATAATGCCATATCATCAGCAGATGATTAATATCACCGAGGAGTTGTATCCCTCTCTATCCTCTTCATTTCATGCTCTAATAAAAAAATGAATAACAGAGGAGACAGTTGAATACCCTTGCATTAATCCATTGTAAATTTCAGAAGCATCTGCAAGTGTTTGTCTATCCACACCCTACTCCTTGTGCCATTTAGGCATATTCGAATAAGTCTAAGATTTTTCTTATTTAAGGAATTTGGTATTCTAACAGCACTTATATAACAGTATATAAATATAGTGAGACAGTAAAAATTCTAGGAGTATTTATTGACAACTTAAATTGGAATACACAAATAAACCACACATGCAAAACAGTCTTCTCAATAATACATTCATTAAATCGCGTAAGAAATTGTCTGCCATTCGCTCTAAGGAAAATGTTAGTAGAAACACTTGCAATGCCCCATTTTGATTATTGTGACACTCTTTTTACAGACTTAAATATTATTTCCACTCAAAGACTTCAACGTGTTCATAATTCTTGCGCACGTTTTATTTGTGGTATTCGCAAATTTGACCATGTTACACCGTCCCTTGAACAATTATCGTGGCTTCGTCTAAGAGATCGTAGAACTATCCATTCCCTATCCCTTCTCTATAAAATCCTTCACACATCATCGCCTAATTATTTATCACGCCGCTTCATCACACTATCCGACACACATAATCTTGACACTCGATCCCATCAGCACATTGTCCTTTATATCCCTCCTCATCACACTGTATATTATTCATTATATTTTACGGTCTCGCTTAACAAAACATGGAATTCCCTTCCGTCCTATGTCAGAGACTGTCAAACTATAACATCCTTCAAAAACAAATTAAAGAATTATTTAATAACAAACTATCGTATACACCTCACTGATAGTATTCTTTTAACAATTAATAAATTTAATCTATGAAAATAATATTAAGATTAACAAATATTTTCTTTTGTTTTGTTTTAAATATTGTACAAACGTAAAATTAGTTTTCTATATCTCATTATCTTTCTTTGTTTTATATATACATTAGACAGGGACAATTTAATATGTCTTGATTGTATACATTTATTATTAGTTTTAGTCTTAATTTTAACTAACATTAACTGGTTGCATTATAGAACGTAATATAATAGATATTATCTTTTTGATCAAATTTTTATTTAGTATTTAATATTAGAGTTCATTGTGATTGTTATACTCTGATGTAATATATGTTTGCCCTGGTGAGTGGAAGAGAAGGCCACATGGTCTTGATTCCACCAGGCTAATAAATAAATCTAAAATCTAAATCTAAATCCTTAAATGAGAAGGCTCCAAACAAAAATAATTGTTGGTCAGTTTGTGCTCAGCTTTGAATCTCAATATTAATAGTGAGAATAAGAAACGAGTTTTCCTACTACCTAGCGCCAAATTGCCTATCTATAATCGAAAAAACGGGTTTTCTTAAAATTTCCCTTGAAGGAAATTCCCAGAAAATACACAGTTATCATGTATATTGTCATAACAGTGTTCAGGTAATCTACTTTTACGTGTTTTAAATTCACGACATGGGATCCATTGTTTAAACTTTATGTCTTAAAAGCACGTGTTCAAATGGTAATTTGCCAGGAGAGAAACCAGAAATGTCTAAAATGACAAAACTGGGGGCATTAAAAAAAATGTATAGTACATGCGAATTAAGTATGTGATCGACATGTATGGATATCTCATTGCGGAACAATTTATTTTTATCTATCCGAGGGTCTACCAGTGAACGTCGCCGTAATCCTTGAATCGTACTGAGGCTACTTTTGGACAACGGAAGTAGCCAAGATCCAGAAAGATCAAGTTCGCATACTTCATTCTCACATGCTTTAGTACGAGGGTGGATCGGAAAGTAACGCACAATAATTTTTTTCTGCCTTGGTATTACAGCTAGAATGTTGAAATTTCACAGAGATATAGTTTGAAGTTTTCACTACAGATGGTATTTTTTTCTCAGGTGCACCTCTTGCGAGAGAAGCTTGAACTATGCAACAAAGATGGCGCGCATGCTACAGTCGTCCACAGGGCGGATCGGAAAGTAACGCACAATAATTTTTTTTTAAAGTTTAATAGTAAAAAAAAGGAAAAAATCGCAAATGAACTTACATCTTTTACCTACTTTTCGACATAGTCACCAACTTTCTCAACACATTTTTCCCATCGTGTTACCAGTTTCAATATGCCCTGTTCGTAGAAGTCCGTTTGGTTGAGTGTAGCCATCTGCGCACTGCTGATGCCTGCTTTGTTTCGGGCGTGTAGTGGTACGCCCACGACTCATCACCTGTGACGATTCCTTCCAGAAAGTCATGTCCTTGTGCGGTGTACCGCGTTAAGTGGTCCAAGCTTGCCATCATTCGCTGGCCCTTGTGGTCGTCTGTCAGGTTCTTAGGCACCCAGCGAGCACTAACGGTCCATACAATCATCCCCATACACGCCACGCATGTCCCTGTGAATTTCACTGGGTTTATGCCCTTTGGCCCACAAAAATCGAACAACACTTCTCTGTTCCTCACAAGTGGACGACTGTAGCATGCGCGCCATCTTTGTTGCATAGTTCAAGCTTCTCTCGCAAGAGGTGCACCTGAGAAAAAATACCATCTGTAGTGAAAACTTCAAACTATATCTCTGTGAAATTTCAACATTCTAGCTGCAATACCAAGGCAGAAAAAAATTATTGTGCGTTACTTTCCGATCCGCTCTCGTACTTTAAATGTTTAGCATAGAAACAATCTAAAGGTAGGAGGGAATCATAAAAAAATACAGTATAAATAGAGATTACAGGAAAATACTGTTTCTCTTTTAAAATATTTAATGGCATCACTAAATAAATAATAGTTTTAAAAAACTAAAACAACACGCTTTGTTAGAAAACCGAACTAAAAAATTAAAAATAATTTTAATTTCCAACACGCTTGGGATAAAATTAAAGTGGTCAACAAAATCATCTCCAACACATCTAGAATAAAACTAGAGTTATCTACAAAAAAAATATTTTAACAACAAAAGCGTGGGGTGCTCTATATCAATTAATATATCTGATAATAAACAGATATTGGTAAAAGTAAAGTCTCTAAGAAGAAAACGTAAAAACCATAAAAAGCACCCCCATGCTTTAGATGGTAAATCATTTTTTTTGTAGATAACTCTAGTTTTATTCTAGATGTGTTGGAGATGATTTTTTTGTTGGCCACTTTAATTTATCCCAAGCGTGTGTAAATTAAAATATTTTTAATTTTTTAGTTCAATTTTCTAATAAAGCGCGCTGTTTTATTTTAAACTATTATTTATTTTAAAATTTTTTTTGTTTAGTTGATTGTCATAAACCGGAATCCCATGAAAATTTATGGACTAAAAATCGATAAGTCCGCAACCTATTATACCGGTTTTTATTTTTTTGATGTCCTGCTGATCCTGGCCAGAATCTTAGAAAAAATTATAAAATTATTGTATTGTCATTGGTCCTTTACAAGTATACAAAGTTTCAAGTCGATCCAATGTTTTAAAGTGGGTGAAAATCGTATTAAAAGATTCCTTTACATAGACAGATACAGGTCAATCTAATATAAAGCGTGTAAAAAGGTTATAGAAGTTGAATAACGCCGACCTTATTTGAGCCTTTAAGAATATGAATATCAATAAAAACAATGACTCCATTTTTACAATTAATTACTCCTAAAGTACGGTGTGATTATAAAGTCTCAGTACATTTTAAAGAAATCGCTTACATATCGTATTTCTGTTACAGCCATTCGAAAGATACAAATATGTTCACCATCAAAGAGCGAATAGAGATTGTTACTGCGCGTTTAAGAGGCCAATCGTACGAGGAAGTTAGAGACAGATTGCAAAGGAAACCATCACGGGAGATGTGCACCTTGACATGTTGCAACTTTTCTTACAGCCACAGTTAAAGTAAGATGGTATCATTGATACAGTGGTGTTGCAACAAGATGGAGCACCACCACACTTTGCTCTGGCTATACGCGGGTATCTCAATGACAGGTTTCCCAAAAGGTGGATTGGAAGGGCATCTCCTCGTATCTGGGCATCTCATTCGCCAGACCTCGCATCCCTGGACTTTTTTGCTTGGGGGTTCATCAATCAACAGGTGTACAGAACCAAGTTTCCTAATCTCAAGTGCTGAAAGAACACATACGCCAAGCGAGTGAAATGATTACAGAGGATATGTTGGTGCAAGTTTTCGGGGCGACGGTGCGTCGTTGGGAAACATGTTTTGAGATTGATCGAGGTCATGTTGAACACTAACTTGATAGTAAAAACTACCTTATAATTTTGTTTTATTTGCGCTACGTTATCCACAAAATGTACTGGGACTTTATAATCACACAGTATATGCATGTACTTTATAAACGTCTCAATGTAAAATTTAAAATAATAAAACATTTTCACATAAATATTTAAGAGAAAACAAGGTAACATGCAAGACAAATGTTCGATCCAAAAAAAAAATCAATGAACATTCAACAAGTATTTACTGTGATTTCATGACGCACTTCCAGCACGATAGAAATATCAATAACCGCGTGCATGTACTGTAGAGTTCCAATCAAAAACGTACATTCCAGCTTTCATGACAAGCGATACAGCCATTGTCCAAACTCTATAAAATGCAGCTTTAAATCCTGGATTTTGTTTGAACAGAACAAAGGAATGGTCAAATGCGCACGCTAAATCACTTTCTTTCAATTTTATACAGTTCCAATTTAAAAAGTATATAATAACCTTTCACGTCCGCCTCTGTGGTTCAGGGGTAACTCGATTACTAGAAATCAGCAGGCACGGGTTCGATCCATAGTCAAGGCAAGTTACCTGGGTGAGGAATTTTGTTCGCCTTTAAAATAAATGTCAAATTACAGAAGAACATGGATTGAAGATATCTACAGAGAAAACAAAAAATTATGGAATTTCAAAGTGTAGATCCTGTCAGAAGTATAATTGTACATGACAATAAAATTTTGGAGCAGGTGAATAATTTTACATATCTAGAATACAAATCTCGTATGAAGAAGAAAAGGATGTAAATGCAAAAATATAATTTTTTAAAGAATTTTAGAGTTAATAAATAAAATAAGAAATGCGCACAACGTGCAAAGAAGATTGTTTTTATAGTCAGTCACTGCAGAGTTTCAGCAACGATTCTGATCTCATCCTACAGTTTAACACATGATATTTCTCGCACTGTTCCACACATCTTGCACACACGCAGTCTGGGCCGGGCTCTGGGTGCTGCACAGCTTGTGGTGAAAATCCATGCACAGCGAGTCTGGTCACTGTTGTGGGCGCAATTCAGATCCTCCCTGAGTCCATTCACGGTTTGTCCATGGCGTTCGTACGTGTAGAATTCTTTTTTTTCCCTTATTTTGCGTTTCTTTTCGTAGAGCTCTTGCAGGAGGTCCTGGTAAGCTGGTGTCACTGGTAGTAGGAACTTTAGCGTTAATGAATTCTATCTTCAAGCCTCAGTTAGTCCAAAACACATTCAAGACTAAAAGAGTATAAAGCACTGGCTCTTCTAACTCTTTTGTATGGTAGCGAAGTATGGACATTGAAACAGAAGGATATGCAGAGACTTACATCTACTGAAATGAGATACCTTCGGAGGACTGCAGGATACACACTACTAGATCACAAAAAAAAGAAGACATCTTAGAAGAACTACACATGGAACCTTTAGAAAATAAAATTTCTGATTATAAGTCAAGATGGATGAAGCATGTTCATCGAATGGGAGACCACATAATACACAATAATATATTATGGTTCGAGGTTGGGAAGTGATTTTTACAGAATTGAGGAAAAATTTAAAAACCGAGCAACATCGAGGTTTTTAATTTTCGAGAGAGACAGAGAAATAAATTAGTTTCCATTTAATTGAATTTCCGTTATGTCAAAAATCAATAAGGAATGATTCCTGCCGCCGGGTGAAATATATATTGTACCTGTACCTGAAATTTTATTTCGGCCTCACTGTACCACCCATAATGCGAAAATACGGATACCTGTCTTACAAGTAGCCATTGCACTGCAAAATCTTAAATTAGTTTAAGTTCTGAAACCAATCTTGCACAGGTAGCGTTCTGAATTTTCCTAATAAAGATGGCTAAAACGTATGTATTTTTGTCATTAAACGAAAAGCTAAAGTGATTGAAGATAAATCTCCAAATTTCCGGACCGATGCTCCAAAGTCAAGCTCTAGCTGTTACTAAATCCCTAGGGATAACAATTTCAAGGCATATTTAGGTTGGCTGAACAGTTTTAAAAGACGACACAATGTAGTGTGACATGAAATTTGCGGAGAATCAAAGGATGTGGACGAAAGTGTAGTTTGTGAACGGAAACTGCAAGCATTAATTTCAGGACACGCACCTAAGAAACTATTTTAACGCTGCCGGAATGGGACTGTTTTTTCGCGTGTTACCGCCAAAGTCGCTCTTATAAAATTATACTTCATCATCATCATCATAGTGCATTCATGAATTTAGGCCATTTGTTGACCTGTTTCGGCCTCAAGAGAAAACACCATCTACAAGTCTTTTGAGTGGACGTCCTGGTCTTCTTCCTCCTGGTTGATAGGACCGAGTCACGGCGGTATAACCGTTCCATCAGGTACTGAGTAAATGCAGTATCCTAATGTCTGTCCAGAGACTAAAAGGTAGCAGCCCTACCACTGGACTACTTAGCGTCGGGCCAGTAACCTGTCCTAAGGAACTTCAACACTACTTTCAAGCCTCAACATGAAACAATCCAGAAGGAATTGAAATATGACGACCCACAGCAAAGAAATATGGTTAAAAGAAAACGGCACAATGATATTGTAAGATATGCAACCTGGAATGTCCGAAGCATCCATGAAAAAGAAGAGGAACTAGACAGTGTATTTAAAAATAGAAACATTGATATTGCAGTAACTACAGAAACTAAGAAGAAACTTAAAGGAACGAAAGAAACACAAAATTATGTACAAATATATAGAGTGTCGACAGGAAAACCCATAGACAAGCTGGAGTAATGATTTGGATTAATAAAACCATAAGAAATAAAATTATACTTCACTTTTCAAAAGCAGCGTAAGCACAATTAATCCAAGGTACATAAAAAGACATGCGGAACTCTATAATCTGAGATTTTAAATAAATTTTAGATTTTTTATAATGCGGAATTTTGTCTAATGTGGAAAATGGTCCCATGCGATTCCGCTTTGAGCAAGTTTTGCTGTATGTGAACTGAAACACCACTTATATCAATTATTTAACTTACACTGTGCTTGAATAGGCATCAGATAATAATTATGTAAATGTAAACATTAACTAATTAACTAGAATAAAGACATAACATTAATATACATGTCAGTCTTTTCATTACCCACCACACCACTACAAAGATCAGTTTATAAATTATGGAAACTAATAAACGATTATAATTTAAATATATCAACAGAGAAACAAAGTCAATGGCATTTATTGGAGCTCAGCATAAAAGGACAAAAATTGTAATTGGAGCACACTTTATTGAAAAATCAGCTATAGCAGCACATAGTTTATTAGAGCATCATAGGATTGAAAAAGAAGCAAAACTTTTGAA
The DNA here is from genome assembly GCA_030220185.1 of Diploptera punctata. Classification (NCBI taxonomy): domain Eukaryota; kingdom Metazoa; phylum Arthropoda; class Insecta; order Blattodea; family Blaberidae; genus Diploptera; species Diploptera punctata. The sequence continues at coordinate 1,313,308 of JASPKZ010000446.1, forward strand.
ACATCTATCTAAACCTTTAGATTTAACAGTTTGGGAAAAAATATATATTCAAAAAAAGCATACTAGAACTATGAACTTCGAAATTCCAGATGAACCTAACTTGATTACAAAGTTCTTCAAAAATACAACAGATGGCGGCTTAGAAAATAATTCTTTAAAAGAACATCAGATGGCAGTTTGGATAATTATCAACAACAGTAAAAATTGACAATCGTGAAAACAGCTGATGATGGTGATAAGAAATTGCCGATACTGCAGTGCTGTATTTAAAGAAATATAGAAGTATGAGGTATGAAATAATCACGATTAATTTAATTCTTATTATTTTTCTTGTTTTACTTCTTTTAAAAAAATATTTCAAGTAATATTGATATTCAGCTGAAAATTCTGCGATAAAATTCCTCATTTTGTCTTCGGATTTCTTGATTTATTAACTCTGAAACAACCTGATATAAACGCAAACGATTCGCCAACACGTATAAACTGTCAAGCATTTATATTTTTACTTTAAGCGGCAACAGTACTTTTTTCCGCTTCGCAACTAATTTTCTTTCCTTTTACTCGACATTATAAATTGGCAACAAAGCATTTGTTTTGATTTTTTGGTTACCCAGAAGTATACATTTTAATTCTTCCCGGCTTTGGAATAATTTCCCATATTATTTGTCATGAGAGAGGAAAAAAAGAAGCATTCGGTAATTTAGGTATAATTTTTGCTATACTAGCTATTGGTCTTCTAGGATTTGAAGAGACACGTGTTATTCAATCAAAATTATTGCAACGAATGACAAGTTAAAACAATAAAACACATATCGTGGCGAGGGCGGTATTTATCAACGGACATAGCGGCACTTGAAATACTGCGGCGGTGGCTTTTAACAATGAACTTTTGACTTAGTGACAATAAATTTGTTTTTCTTTGATATTAATTTGTCCATTTGGTTTGAATCACTCTTTGTAATAGCCGCCTTGGCACGTGCCTGTAGTAAAAAAGTTGTCGATGCGTTAATAAAGGATACTAATCCTTCTAATATACCGACTGGATCCGCGAATAAAGCATTTTTTAGTCGCGAATACAGGAATTGTGTCGCAGTTTTTTAACCCGCGAATAAGGGAACCACGAATAAGGAGTTTGCAGCAGGCTTTAGGAGGCACGAGGGTCTCTACAGGGCGTGTTTTAGATTAAGCTTATTTCTGGGTTCTACTGGTGTGAAGGATAAGGAATTCGATGATCAGTAACAATAAGTTGTATAATTAATTAAAAAGGGTTTATTTTGTTAACCTCTTATGAACAACACAATATTCACAACAAATTAGTAATAGCTTGTAGACTACTTGAGCAAATCTAGACTTCCCTAGAATATTTACGTACGATAGATTGATTCACACTTTTAGGTAATAATATGGGAGCAATAGGCTCCTCTGAATACTCGTTATATGATAAACTAGCCCACTCTGTTTCAGTAAGGAAGCTATTTGCTCTGTATGTACTCGTATGGGAGCTACTGACCACACTCTCATACCAATAAAATTTCTTGGTCCTTTATATTCATTTCCCAAGCAAGTTTTAAAATTGGCTCAAGTATTCTTTTTAACAAAAATTATTGTTTTGCAAATCTAACCATATTCAACATGTCAATCAAATTTACACTTTTATAATAAACATTAATTTCGCTTCGCTAGGTACTCACAAGATAGCAGTCTGCTAACAATTCCTCTTCAGAGCACTTCCTCCTATTCTACTTCCTTCTCAGTAGCCTCTGCCCGCTCCTGGAATCTCCTTCCTCAAGATATCAGGGGTTGCCGCACACTTGTCACCTTTAAGTCACGCTTATACAGTTACCTGTTGTCTAATAATTAATTTTTCTCTGCTTATTTAATTTTATACTATATCATTAATCTTTGCTCGTTTTTTATATATCTTGTACATATTATATATTTCATTCGTTAAATTTAGAGTAAATCAAATACATTATAAATATTAATTGTATTGTATTCATAGCTTGTAATCGTTTATATATATATATATATATATATATATATGATATATATATATATATATATTGTAATTTAGATTTAAGACTTTTTTTGTATTTTTTTAAACCTGGTTGAGTGGTAGACAAGGCCTTAAGGCCTTAACTCTGCCAGGTAAAATAAAGATATTATTATTATTATTATTATTATTATTATTATTATTATTATTATTATTATTATTATTATTATTATTATTATGTACCTGCCAACCCTTGAGTTACAGTTATTATTCATTCAAAGTATCTCTGCAGGCGGAAGAATCAGGAAGCTCTGTTTGTTGGTACACGTGACGTCATATAAGGCAGTGTACACTGTCAGCGTCCCACGTCCCATTCCCCTTTGCACTCATAGATAGCAGTGTCACGTGGTCTATTCCTGCATAAACACGACTGCAGTTCCCTCCGTCAACAACTGCGCTTACTCCTTAAACGGGTAATAACCACTGTATAACAAACGGCTTATTGTGTGGTCCCAAATAAATTTGAATTCTAGGAAGTACCCCTGTTACAAGTTTTTACTGTATTGACAGAATCAGGATGATTGTAGACTGGATTTGATACCAAGATGTTCAGAATTGTGTGTCAACGCTGTCTGATCCAACATCATATATATATATATATATATATATATACAGGGTGGACCGCTCGAATGGACCTAATTTCAATTGCTTGTTACTGGCAAACGGTTGAAGATAGAAACTTAAAACAACGTTCATATTACAGAAAAAACTCACCAAGTTTTGATATCCAGATCACCACATCTCTATATGAGCCCCAGCAGTCACTGTGACGATATCAAAGCGATGAACAATTTCTTGCCAAGTACGTTGGAGTATGTCTTCTGGAATGTTCTCAATAGCCTCTATGATGCGCTCACGAAGATCACGAAGGTCTTTGACTGGGGTGGTGTAAACTTTATCTTTGACATAGCCCCAGAGAAAGAAATCCAGTGGTGTTAAATCGGGAGATCTCGGGGGCCACGCGATTGGTCCTCCCCTACCAATCCAACGGCCAGGGAAAATGTTGTCCAAAGTCGTACGAACTTCATTGGACCAGTGGGGAGGAGCACCATCTTGCTGGAAAACGATGTTAGGCTGCAGTTGTTCAATTTGTGGAAAGAAGAACTGCTCCAGCATGTCAAGATATGTGGTACCACGAACAGTTTTCTCGGCGAAGAAAAACGGTCCAATGACCTTATTATGTGACAAACTGCACCAAACATTCATCTTCGGACTATCACGAACATGCTCTTGAATAGCGTGAGGATTCTCCGATCCCCAGATCCGCACATTATGCCGGTTTACCTTGCCTGACAAATGGAAAGTGGCTTCGTCCGAGAAGAAAATCTTGGTCATGAAGTCAGGATCAGCGCCGAGACGGTCCAGCATCGTATTGGCGAATTCCACTCGTTTCGGCATGTCATTCGGCTCCAGACGTTGCACTAACTGCACTTTATATGCGTGCAGTTTGAGGCGTTTGTGGACAATCCGTTGTAATGTCGATTTTGGTATTTGAAGTTCCCGCGAAGCTCTTCTTAATGACTTCCGGGGGCTTCGCTCAAATGCGGCTTGAACATTTGCTCTACCATTTCATCGGATGCTCTGCGACCACCACCATGCTTCTTCAACACAGATCCTGTAGCTAATAATGTATCATGCCACTTCTTTATGCTTCTAGCAGTTGGAGCATCACGGTTAAACACACGCCGGAACTCCCTTTGAACTCTAATGATTGATTTAAACTCCGCATACCACAAAACAGCTTGCGCTTTCATCTGCGGAGTCGCCATTTTCACAAACAATTAAATCTAAGAACGAGAAACGTATCTTTGTGCCATCTACCGACAGGATTCGAAACTTGGTGAGTTTTTCTGTACTATGAACGTTGTTTTAAGTTTCTATCTTCAACCGTTTGCCAGTAACAAGCAATTGAAATTAGGTCCATTCGAGCGGTCCACCCTGTATAACTTAGACGTCAATGCATTCAATTTGGGCGGATAGTTACGGTTCCTTATTTGGTTCTTCTTTCTTCTTCGTCAGGCTCTACGATTTCCAGTGGAATGTCTTGGTCTTCTCAACCAGTTTACGCCACTTCTTCCTATCTTGCGCAGTAGATTTCAAACCAAAAATCTCCATCTCTCTCAAATCTTCAATTATGTCATCTTCCCATCGATCCTTCGGTCTTCCCCTTGGTCTTGTTCCCTGTGGCTTACAATTCAAAATATCATTCGGCAATCTTCCCTTTGCCATTCTTAATGTATGTCCAAACCATTGTAATCTTTTGGATTTGATGAAACTAACTATATTTTCTTTATTATTCTTGAGGTATAATTCGTCATTCCTTCTCAACCTCCAAGTTCCATTTTCCTTTACTGGACCTAGCACTCTTCTAAATATTTTCCTCTCAAACGTTAATAGTCTTAATTTATCTGCTTATTTTAGTATCCAGGTTTCAGCTCCATAACATATGATTGGTCTTATTATTGCTGTATATAATTTGAATTTAACATTTTTTTATATTAATTTGCTTTTGAATATATCGAAATTAGCAAAATATGCTTTATTCCCTTGCGATATTCTTGTTTTGATTTCTTCTTCAACAGTATTATTATCGTTTAGTATTGTGCGTATTTGGTTCCGCTAATCTACGTAACTCGTAGAGCTTACAAATGTCGAGTATATATGAATACGGCCCCTAATAGCAGAAAGAAGGCAATTTATATGACTGTAATGAAGTGTTTCCACCCTCGCTGGAATTCATTTAAAATTCAACGTCGATACACCATAAAAACATAGAGTTTGTTAATTGCTTCAACAAACAGGTAATTCGAATGCAAATGTGATTTATCGACAGTTGGATGTCATCAGTCACGTAGCACAACGTACTTATTTCTGTCATATGGAACATGCAAAATAAAAATTTGTTAATTTTACATCGACCAAGAACCTTACGGTCTACCTCCGTGGTGTAGTGGAAGTGACGTTGCTTCAAACATCTAGGCCCTTCCCCCATCCCTTGGGATACCTCGGTCATCATAACCATACTCCCAAGTCCTAGTTCTTGTCCTCCCTATCCTATGTTCACGTCCACGTTCAAGTTCACGGCCCTAAAACCAACACCCCCAGGGAGAGAGTGTTGGAGTTGCATCTTCTGAGAATTCCTGAGCTTCGTAGTCGCCAGGTCGCTCATTCCTGGCGACCCCACAGTTGGTCTACGGGCTCCATGAGCCTAGCCGGGAGGACTGCTGTCTCCTGACGACCCCACAGTTTGTCGACGAGCCCGTAGGCTGAGCCAGGAACCAGTACAGTTGCTCCCCTCTGCACTGGTCCGAGCCGAGCCCTGGTATGCCTCTAGGGACGCCTTCTGCTGCTGTTGTGGGCCAGCACGGAGCTCGCAAGCTCCAACAGATGAGCAAATAGTACGACAAAGCGCTCAACTCCTGCCGACCCCACTAATGGTTCACTAGTCCCTTGGACTTGACCGGGACGACTGTCAAGCAGATCCACCGACCTTTCCCCCAGTGCACCAACTGGGGACGTGTTTGTTTGCTGAAGTGGGTCCAGCCTGAGCGTTAGTACGTCAGGTCGCTCAACTCCTGACGACCTCACAGATTGTCCTTGGGTCACTCGGTTCCAGAATCGGCGCTAAGTCCCCGACTCAAGAGACCGCGCTTCCTCCTTTCCCGAGCTTCGTTGCTTCAAACAGCGGACCTAGATTCAATCCCCGAACAGAACAAGTTTTCAGGATGAGATTCTCTTTTCCAAGACTTTTCCTCATTTTTAGTCGGCCGCGGTGGGACTAGTGGGTTCACGCTATTTCCTTCTGGTCCCGAGGGTCGCAGGTACAAACTCGGCAGGGGTCGATGCATTTTTTCTTATGTTCTTATTTTTCTGAATGTCACATTCAGTACCGTTAAGGCGTGTAAAGAGACTATCGTGTATGCGGCCCGTCGGTCAGTCAACTCGTTTTAGAGCGGGGCGCGAACAAATCGCGTTTATATTCGGCGCCTAAATATTGTGTTGGCTTAGTATGTCTTGGAGATCATAGATGGCATGTAAATGTACATTTTCTATTCCCGTTTGACACGTTTAACCTTGGTGAATCCCCTTTTATTTTTAAAACAAACACATGGAATTCGTTCACCCAAACTTGCCTCCAGGCTCCAATGCAGTCGTATATGTTTTTCATTATCGCGCTGTTGTTTGTGCGTGAGTGAAACCATGGCGAAAGAAAAATATCAGTGAAGAAGAATTAGTGAATATTTTGTATAATGATGATTCAGGTGATGAAGTGATTCCTGAATTAGAAGATTCACAAAGTGAAAGTGAAGATGAACTTCCACTTCCTGAAATTGATACGCCGATACCGTGTGATGTCAATCGCCCAAGTTATTTCACCATCAAATCCTACTAGGATATCTCCTTTAGGTATGTACAAAAATTTGAATTTTTCTAGGACTAATAGTTTCTGAATAATGGTCCATTTTCTGAAGTGCCACGAAAAGAGTAGCTGGGGTATTTAAATGGCTGGCCTGTGGGTTTAAATGCCCTGCTCAGTGCCTGGTACTGAATGTGACTTAAAGTAAGGGTCCATCTATCGCATACATATAACTGGTAGCAATAATAGTTTTATAGACAGATTACTACGGTAGTGTATGTTTAGTTTTGTTACACAATTGACAAATCAATTATTGTTAATTTCCAAGCATTACAGAACATATAGTGATAATTGAAATTGCATAATCCCTCCAATTAAGATAATTATATAGTAATTAGTCGGTGTTGTTTATTCAGATGTACAATAAAACCAACAACTAAAAAAGACAAAGCAAGAAATCTTCTTAATATTTAATCGATATCTCAATTGATCATGTCGAAGTAACGCCACTAGAGAGAGGAGAGAGCAAGAGAGAGAAGAGAGAGAGAAGCGAAAGAGAGAGAGATAAAAGAGAAGAGAGAGAAAGAGAGAGAGAGAGGAAAATAGAGAGATGATAAAAGAGAAGAGAGCGAGAGAGAAAAGAGAGAGAGAGAGAGAGGGGAGATGAGAGGAGGGGGGGGAGGGAGGGGGGGGGGGGGGGGAGAGGGGGAGGGAGAGGGGGGGGGGGGGGGGGGGGGGGGGGGGGGGGGGGGGGGGGGTGAGGGAGGGAGAGAGGGAGGGAGAGAGGAGGGGAGAGAGGGAAGGGATGGAGAGAGAGAGAGAGAGAGAGAGAGAGAAGATCTATCTGAAAAATTACTGGTAGTGAATACGGAGTACAATGTAAAATGGAGGATGAAATGTATTATCTGGTTTTAACTGCAAAGCTACTTTGCCCAATTGTTTCATTTAATGATTCCATTTTTTTTTGGTTCTAAAAGAGCTAATGTAAAAAACATGAATTTTTAATTATCATTATAATTTGGCAATTATTATGATAGATAGATAGATCATCGATTGATTAATGTCTTTTACATCTCCGATTCCTAATAGCCAGTTTTGTCGGTCCATACAATCTCCTGGTTGTAGATGTTTCTCCTTCATGTATAAACATATTCCCTGACTCCAGGAGGTTTTACGTCTTGCTCTGCCTCGTCTTCCATTCCAAAACAGATTTTGGTAGTCGATCCTATTCCATTCGCTGGACATGTCCGTACCATTTTAATTGCTGAGTTTTAATATAATATAAATAGTATATATTTTAAAATAGTATATTAAAACTCAGCAATTAAAATGGTACGGACATGTCCAGCGAATGGAATAGGATCGACTGCCAAAATCTGTTTTGGAATGGAAGACGAAGCAGAGCAAGACGTAAAACCTCCTGGAGTCAGGGAATATATTTATACATGAACGAGAAACATCTACAACCAGGATTGTCTAGAAAAAGTGGGAGCCTTAACCTCCTACTACCCCAAGGGCCTCCGGGTCTGTTGTAGGATCACTTTACTTTACTTACCAGGAGATTGTATGGACCGACAAAATTGGCTATTGGATCATATGTTCATCCTGGGAATCTCCTGAACATTTTGCAAAAAAAAACCATCACAATCGAATCAACTGTATGGCCGCGCATAAAGTATGAACAAACAAACAAACACTTATATATTAGATATTTTAGAATAATAGAGCATTTACCTCTTCTTTCTTCCCCTCTAATATTATGGACATAAAAGTAATTAAAAACCAAAATTATAAAATTAAATACTAATGTTAACATACGCTTAATTAATAATAGGCTAATTAAAAATTTAAATAAATTCACGCGTTAATCACACAGGTAGATGATCATCCTCCCAGAGTAGAAGCTTCTGAATTCCTACATCCCTACTTACCTGGCGTCCAGATTTGAGAAGTTATCCTCTTACCACAATATTGACACTAGGTCACAAGATAGCAGTCTGCTAACAATTCCTCTTCATAGCACTTCCTCCTATTCTACTTCCTTCACAGTAGCCTCTGCCCGCTCCTGGAATTTCCTTCCTCAAGATATCAGGGGTTGCCGCACACTTGGTACCTTTAAGTCACGCTTATACAGTTACCTGTTGTCTAATAATTAATTTTTCTCTATTTATTTAATTTTATTTTACTATGTCATTAATCTTTTCCTCGTTTTTTTATATATCTTGTACATATTATATATTTAATTCGTTAAATTTAGTGTAAATCAAAATACATTATAAATATTAATTACGCCGTAGCGTAGTGGTTAAGGCACTGAGCTACAAGCCGGAGGGTCGAGGGTTCAAGTCCCGTTGGGGTCAGGATTTTTAAACTGACCCAAACCCTCTGGCGGCACTGTGGCACTGGGGTCGACTCAGCCTCTAACGGAAATGAGTACCAGACGCCTGTTCTGGGGGTAAAGGCGGCCGTCGCGCAGGGCTGACAACCCGGCTGACATAAAGTGCCGACTGTCTAGAAAAAGTGGGAGCCCTAACCTCCTACTACCCCAAGGACCTCCGGGTCTGTTGTGGGATCACTTTACTTTACTTTACTTATTGTATTCATAACTTGTAATCGTTTTATATATATATATATATATATATATATATATATATATATATATTGTAATTTAGATTTAAGACTACTTTTTTTGTTTGTATTTTTTAAACCTGGTTGAGTGGTAGACAAGGCCTTAAGGCCTTAACTCTGCCAGGTAAAATAAAGCTATTATTATTATTATTATTATTATTATTATTATTATTATTATGTGGTCAGCATGTCGGGTCCCCCACATACATATGAGGTCAGCAGCCGGCTGGTAGTCCAAGGGCATTCTAGGCCTGTCACGTCATGCATATTTTTTATTAAAATTGAAAGGATTTATTCCTCAATTGCTAATATTAATATGTCGACATCCGGGAATAAACCTTCTTCTTCAAATAACCCCATAACGTATAACCGTATTTCTAATTTGCATACAACTTCAAAAGCGTGACAAAGTTAAAAGAGATATTGGAAATATAAAAAAATGTACGTTACGGTACTCAGCATTTGTCATGAGTTCATTTCCGCATGTGCTCCTTTAAAATATGATATAAAAGAAGTGCTGAATCACCCTATAGGCGAATAAAAAAGACGGAGATTCATGGCAAATTACTGTACTCTACAGAGTAAACATTCTCTATTGAAAGGAGAGCAGAGCGAAATCCTAGGTCCATTCATATATAAACTACGGATGTTTCAAACAGGCTAAATGACAAAACCTCAAAACAGTAATGTATATAAAACCAGACTTGTTATATCATAAATAAATAATAGTTTTAAAAAAAACTAAAAAACACGCTTTATTAGAAAACCTAACCAAAAAAATGAAAAATAATTTTAATTTCCAACACACTTAGGATAAATAATTTTACCATCAAAAGCGTGGGGTGCTCTATATCAATTAACATATTTGATAATAAACAGATATTGGTAAAAGTAAAGTCCTAAAGCTTAAGAAGAAAATGTAAAAATCATAAAAAGCACCCCACGCTTTTGATGGTAAAATTATTTATGCCAAGCGTGTTCGAAATTAAAATTATTTTCCATTTTTTTAGTTCGGTTTTCTAATAAAGCGTGTTGTTTTAGTTTTTTAAAACTATTATTTATTTTTTAGTTTTAATATTTTACAGAATAAGATAAAAATGTAAATATATTTAAATTCGATACTATTGTAGTATGAGCTAAAAGTAATACTCTTGTAAAAAAATCATCCCAGCCGGATTTGAACCAGCGACCTATGGATTACTGAAATTATATAGCCTACCACCAGAGTTCACCGCTCTACCAACTGAGCTCTTACAACGATTATCTAAAAAGTCTACAAGTCCGCAACCTATTATACCAGTTTTCATTTTTTTGTTATTTTCTAATGATTCTGGCCAGGATTTTAGAAACAAAATATGAAATTATTGTATTGTCACGGGTCCTTTACGAGTTTCAAGTCGATCCGATGTTTCTAAGTGGGTGAAAATCGTGTTCAAAGATTCCGTTACATAGATACAAAGACACTTTTTTTTTTCTGACGACTCTGGCCAGGATTCTAGAAACAAATATGAAAATATTGTATTGTCACGGGTCCTTTACAATTATACAAAGATTCAAGTCGATCCTATGATTTTAAGTGGGTGAAAATCGCGTTGAAAGATTCCGTTACATAGATAGATAGATAGATAGATAGATAGATAGATAGATAGATAGATAGATAGATAGATAGATAGATAGATAGGTCAAGCTAATATAAAGCGTGTAAAAAAAGATCCGAATATGCGCTAGTTGATATAAAAGAAATCAATGTGAAAAAGTAGATTTTGTACAGGATTAAGACTGATTGCATCGCATTATAAAATTTTGATGAACAAAATAACTAATGCGAATTGCAACATCACTAAAAATAGTGTTTTTAACTTCAGTTTAATGACTGATATTGTACTGGGAACATAGATTAATTTTATCCTGTGTCTTTTCAACAGAAAACAAAGCATTCATCGATAATTTAAATGTAGCCTACTAAAGAAGATTACAAATATCGGCCATGCGCTAAAATAGCATAAAGCAGAAGATTTATTCTACATATCGTGCTGATCCGATTCATGGACACTAAATGAAGATGATGAAAACGCCTTATGAAACGCTGGAGGGAAAATTTTCTATAGGATCGTAACAGGCCTTGGCCTAATACTTGGAAGGAACAAGAAGAATACGTTAATTAAATAAAAATAAAACGTAGTTTTATTTGATTTTCATATTTATTATATAATTCAGTGACAGCTGTTTCGGTACACTGTACCTTCTTCAGACATGTTAACAAATTATGAATTGTGTTCCAACTGATCTAAGCAACAATAAAACAATATTTATTTAAATTTTTAAATTTAACAAAGGGGATTCATTCAAATCAAGTTGAGAATTTAACAGTTTTTTACTACTTTTAAACTTATTAATTTCTACAGCCTCCAAAAGATCTAACTTCTTACCCTTATCACAAATTTTGAAATTTTACATATTTGTGATAAGGGTAAGAAGTTAGATCTTTTGGAGGCTGTAGAAATTAATAAGTTTAAAAGTAGTAAAAAACTGTTAAATTCTCAACTTGATTTGAATGAATCCCCTTTGTTAAATTTAAAAATTTAAATAAATATTGTTGTATTGTTGCTTAGATCAGTTGGAACACAATTCATAATTTGTTAACATGTCTGAAGAAGGTACAGTGTACCGAAACAGCTGTCACTGAATTATATAATAAATATGAAAATCAAATAAAACTACGTTTTATTTTTATTTAATTAATACATATGGATTTTCATCAAGTAAACACCAACTCAATTGATTATGTATAATAAGTATGAAATACCATGAATCAGATCAAATTTTAAGATTATACGAAAACTCTTGAGGATCTGTTGATACTCGCTCATAATTATTTTTTATGTCATGAAAGAGGCCCATGGAAACTTGTTTTTTTGGAAAATCAGAGGGAAAAGCGCCTTAGGCACTGCCTTCTTACTGTATGTGCAAGGAACTACGGACAAAATCAGCCGAGTACTACAAAAAACATCAGATTTAAAAACTATATTTCACTCGGAAAACACCATCTCCAACTTACTCAGGTGTGCTAAAGATAAATACCCCCTAGAATCACAAGGCATCTACCAGATCCCTTGCACCTCATGTGAACAAACACATGTAGGAAGTACCAACAGACGAATTTCCTGCCGAATTCAAGAACATAAGGCTGCAATAAATCGTCAAGAACCTACATCAACTCTGGTGCAACATATGAAACAGAGGGGTCACAAGATCGACCTCACAGGATCTAGAACGTTGGCTAAAATAGATCATGAAAAATCAAGAATCTACAGAGAAGCAATAGAGATTGAGAAAAGGCCACATTCCATGAACACCCGAGATGATGCCCAAAGATTACCATCTACATGGAAAACTGCTCTCGCTGCCCACCATGTCATCCCCAAAACAGCGAAGAAGATATGAAGAAAACCACGGTTGGGCAACATGGAGTGTGGTCGACGCTTGGATGGGTGTACGGCTTCCGAAACGGACCACACTGAAAACTGAAGGTATTTAACAACATAAGAAACTGGTTGGGTGGGTGTACGTCTTCGGAAACGGACCACAGCGAAAACTATATGTATTTTATTATATAAGACCTAAACCTGTGACTCGAATTTATCATTCCTTGATAATGTCATGTGGGATCAAGCCGAAACGTCGGAATCAGTGGCCAGAGGCCGAACTTGAATCCAAGACGCGGAAAACCCAAGAAAACTTTCATATATATATATATATTGGGGGCACGCCGTAGCGTAGTGGTTAAGGCACTGAGCTACAAGCCGGAGGGTCGAGGATTCAAGTCCCGTTGTGGTCAGGATATTTAAACTGACCCAAACCCTCTGGCGGCACTATGGCCCTGGGGTCGACTCAGCCTCTGACGGAAATGAGTACCAGACGCTTGTTCTGGGGGTAAAGGCGGCCGTCACGCAGGGCTGACAACCCGGCTGACATAAAGTGCCGATTGTCTAGAAAAAGTGGGAGCCCTAACCTCCTACTACTCCAAGGGCCTCCGGCCCTGTTGTGGGATCACTTTATATATATATTATATATATATATATATATATATATAATATAGGACGTCCCCAGATGGAGAAACTTGGAACCAGATAGATCATGTATTAGTGGATAAATGCTGGCACAGTAGCATCATTGATGTTAGATCAGTTAGAGGGACAGACTGCAATTCGGATCATCATCTGGTCAGAGTGAAAATCAGACAACGGCTATCGCTTATGACAGGAACGAACGCTAATGATGATTCTGTAAAATATGAATTAAAAAACTTGAAAAATGATGAAATGCGACAAGAATACCAAATCAAAATTGCTAATAGATTTGAAGTACTGGAATCTTCAGATGACAATGTGGCAAACGAAGAAGAAACTGATATAATAAAGAATGGGAGGCTTATAAGAGATACTATTAAATTATCAGCATCAGAAAGCATTGGTTGTTTAAAAAAGAGGCAAAACAAGAAATGGTTTGATGAGGAATGTGTCGACATTGTAAAGAAAAGAAAGCTAGCAAAAATGAAATGGTTACACGAGCCAAATGAGGTAAATTTAGAGCAATTGGGTAGTGTTAGACGGGAAACCACCAAGTTACTAAAGAGTAAAAAGATGGAATATTTGAGAGAGAAGATTAATGATCTTGAAATGAATGCAAAAAATAGGAACATTAGAGAATTATATCAGGGAATTAGTATAGAGAAGAAAGGGTTTCAGGCTAGAACAAACATAATTCGGAATGAAAATGGGGATATGATTGCAGATTCTAGGAGTATATTAAATAGATGGAAAGGTTACTTTAATCAGCTATTAAATGTACATACAGAACAGGACATTGAGGAGGATAATTTACAGACAGCAGAAATGCTAGTCGCAGAGCCAAGTGCATTAGAGGTTGAAATGGCGATTGAAAAATTGAAGATGTATAAAGCATCAGGTTCAGATGAGATCCCAGCAGAACTGATAAAATCAGGGGGAGAAAAATTGATGGACAAGATACGCTGGTTGCTTAGTAAGATTTGGGAAGAAGAAGCTCTTCCAGATGAATGGAAGGAATCAATTATCATACCAATTTATAAGAAAGGAGATAAAACAGATTGCAACAACTACAGGGGCATCTCATTACTTTCAACTTCGTACAAAATTCTAACAAATATATTAGTAAGCAGACTTACTCCCTATATTGATGACATTCTAGGAGATCATCAATGTGCATTTAGAAGAAACAGGTCTACAACAGATCAGATTTTCAGTTTAAGACAGATTTTAGAGAAGAAATGGGAATATAATGGTGCTGTACATCAACTATATGTAGACTTCAAAAAAGCATATGATTCAATTAAGAGGGAGAAGTTATATAGTATCCTGCTGGAGTTCGGAATTCCTAAAAAGTTAGTTAGAACTTATACGAATGTGTCTAAATGGCTCAAAGAGTAGGGTGCGTGTAGGCAAACAGTTTTCAGACACTTTTGAAATCCAGAATGGGTTGAAGCAAGGAGATGCACTATCTCCTTTACTATTTAATTTTGTACTAGAGCATGCCATTAAATCTTTAGAGAATGAGGAAGGCTTACAACTCAATGGTATTAATAAGCTGTTAGTTTATGCTGATGATGTAGTACTACTGGCCGATAGCGAGGAGATACTAAAGGCCAACACGCACACACACTATTGAGTAACACTAAGAAATTAGGACTGGAAATAAATATCAGTAAAACTAAATATATGGTCACACGTAGAAATTCAGTATATAATGGAAGTGGACAGCTAATGACAAATGAGGGAAATTTTGAGGAAGTGGCTGAATTCAAATACCTAGGAACAATAATCACAAATAGGAATGAGATGCAAAAAGAAATTAAACATAGGCTCAATTCTGGAAATGCATGCTATTATGCATTGCAGAGACTTTTGATGTCCCAACTCCTTTCAAAAAACGTTAAGCTGAAAATATATAAAACTATTATTCTACCAGTTATATTATATGGATGCGAAACCTGGACTCTTACTTTAAGGGAGGAAAGGAGATTACGAGTATTTGAGAATAAAGTTCTTAGGAAAATTTTTGGATCAAAGAGAGATGAACAGACAGGTGAATGGAGAAGACTACATAACAATGAACTACATGGTCTTTATAGGAAGCCAGATATAATAAGAACAGTTAAGTCTCGTAGACTGCGATGGGCAGGACATGTTGCGCGTATGGGGAATGAAAGACGTGCATGGAAACTTCTTGTAGGAAAGCCAGAGGGAAAACGCCCAGTTGGTAGACCAAGAATGAGGTGGGAGAACAACATTAACTATGATTTGAGGGAAGTAGATTATACAGGGAATGATTGGAAAGCATTAGCTCAGGATAGGGATGTATGGAGAGCGTATGATATATATATATCCCGTAGGAGCATTTATTTTTCTTATCATGCCATATATATATATATATATATATATATATATATATATATATATAGTGGACTAGTGGTTATGCTCCTTGCCTCTGGTCCCAAGGGTCGCGGGTTCAAACCCGGCCGGGGTCGATGGATTTTTTAGAACGGAAAAATCCAAGGAGCAAGTCCTCCGGGAGGGACTTTAAGCCGTGGGTCCCGAGTCTGAAGATTTTCAGGCTCGTAAAAAATCCTTAAGCCTGAATGAAAAGGCCTCTAAGCAAAATTTGCCGAATTATCCCCTCCTAGTACTACATTGGTTTCCTAGATGTCAGTATGAGGCGGAACGCTGACCACGTACCACTCAAAATGACATCTATACGAAAACAAGTGTAACTAAATTAGTATGGTTCGAATTCTTCCCTGTAGGGGGAGAGCACCTAAATCTCTGTAAAGGGAAAACATAGGCTTACTTACTTACTTACTCACTGGCACTATCGAACCCGTAGGTTCATGGCCGCACGGACATAAGCTCTCCATACATCCCTATCCCGAGCCAATGCTTTCCAATCATTCCCTGTATAATCCACCTCCCCCAAATCATAGTTAATGTTATTCTCCCACTTCATTCTTGGTCTACCAACTGGGCGTTTTCCCTCTGGCTTTCCTACAAGAAGCCTCCATGCAAGTCTTTCACTCCCCATACGTGCAACATGTCCTGCCCATCGCAGTCTACGAGACTTAACTGTTCTTATTATATCTGGCTTCCCATAAAGACCATGTAGTTCATTGTTAAGTAGTCTTCTCCATTCACCTGTCTTGTTCATCTCTCTTTGGTCCAAAAATTTTCCTAAGTACCCTATTCTCAAATAGGCTTACAATACAATAATATAACTTGATGCTTACTATTTTATGCATCCCAAATCATGCGAATTATTATACCCTCTATATACTTCGATCTGTATAGATCTACAGTAAAAGTTATGTGCGTTTATTAATAGCTACAAACTTGTGTATTTGACTGCAACATTTACCAGAGAACATTGTATCTCTCGAGAGAAACATTGATCACGTCATCCAGCAACTAAGTATCGTTGTATCCCTTCAGGCTACAGATCAATCATTAATTAGATTCCAATTAATCGGTGTGCTTGATCGTGTACAGTTGGTTCATTTTCAAGGACAGACTGCTTCTGCAGTGTCCAACTTGTTTTTTATGTCTAAAACTCTGAGATACAGGTTCTAGATATTTTAATAGCTCCACTAAGAAGTAATAACAGTAATCATTGAAGAGAGATAGCCAATGTTTGTTCTATCAGAAAGAGATCAGAAGTTGGTCGAGCCAGAACAGTGTAGACGTGGCTAGATTAACGATAAATCCCACAAAGGTGGATCCAATACTGGGAGGGTTTAACTTTCACATTATAAGATTCAAGCAATCTAATCCAGGAGACTACAATGGGATTACAACCGTACAGGTACAACTTTTAAACGGGGGGAATCCCAATTACTTTCAGCACGCGTACTCCTATTTCCTGAGAATATTTCTCTGAACTGATTCCGGCAACAACTTTTTTTTTTTTTAACGAAGTCTCTATTTTGAATACAGATAGCTTGTTAAAAACGCGCGCAATATGTGATATACAGAGTGATTCAGAAATATGGCTACACGTTTGATCGCAAGCTAATATTTTCTAATCATTCCCTGTATAATTCGGCATCCTTGTCGTTCACACTCCTCTATAAATATAGGGGCTTCATCTCATCCCTCGATGCGACCCTGAGTTGGACACGAGTTGTGGATATTATACAGAGTGATTCAGAAATATGGCTATACGTTTGATCGCATTTTGTGACGACAATATTATTATTAAAGGAAATATGATGTTATCATTGGAAAGGGAATCCTTTAAATTACAAAAATAGAACAAAACAAATCACTGCTCACGTGGAGCTTGGAGGGTTGATTTTTGTGGGCTAGCATAGAACGCCTCCACAATTCTCTTCGTTGTTTCTGCATCCCTGCTAATGCGAGGCCTTCCAGGAGGTTTGATTTTCTGCATCCTTCCCGTTTCCATATATATATATATATATATATATATATATATATATATATGAGGTCATCCACATCCGTTCCCAAACACATATATTGTGTTTTCTGTACATTTATATTCAGTCCACATTCTGTACATTCTTCCACTAGTTTATGTAATATTTAATGTTCATTTAGTTTATTTTTACTTAACTGGCTTCCTATAAAGACCATGCAGTTCGTTGTTATGTAGTCTTCTCCATTCACCTGTCTGTTCATCTCTCTTTGGTCCAAAAATTTTCCTAAGTACTTTATTCTCAAATACTTGTAATCTCCTTTCCTCCCTTAAAGTAAGAGTCCATGTTTCGCACCCATATAATATAACTGGTAGAATAAAAGTTTTATATATTTTCAGTTTAACGTTTTTAGAAAGGAGTTGGGACATCAAGAGTCTCTGCAATGCATAATAGCACGCATTTCCAGAATTGAGCCTATGTTTAATTTCTTTGTGCATCTCTTTTCCTAAGAACTTTATTCTCAAATACTCGTAATCTTTTCACCTCCCTTAAAGTAAGTGTCCATGCTTCGCATCCATATAATATAACTGGGAGAATAACAGTTTTTAATTCTATCAATTTATTGCCTTATCACTATTATTTTTACTAATATTACTCTTAATAATATTGTTATTATTGTTAAAATTATTGTCATTATTTTTATTAGTATTATTATTTATTATTATTATTATTATTATTATTATTATTATTATTATTTATTATTATTATTATTATTATTATTATTATTATTATTATTATTATTATTATTATTATTATTATTATTAGTTCTTTCTAAACAAATTTATTTTAATTTTAATTATATTTTCTTTATGGGTTCCCAACCCTTTTTCGAAATTTATTCTTTATCATTGTAGCAACTCCTCTTGTCGCTCGTTTGTTCTTCGGTGCTCCACTATAAAATATAGCATATTGTCCTAATTTATCATTTCTTCTTAGTTTCTGTTAATACGAGTATAACAATATCCTGATTTTTTTTCTGATTCGTGCTGAATGTCTCTACATTTGTTTGTTATTCCTTGAACATTCCAGCTACCCAAAAGAATTACGGTATTCTTTTCAGAAATATGATCATCAGACAACAAATGAAAGTCCAAAATTCAATACTAGATTTTGTGAGATACAGACAAATATAATGGTATGGTCATATACGTAGGATGCCAGAGAAAATATTACCCAGACAAGCTTTGGAATGGATCCCACCTGGGAAAGAAAAGAGAGATCAACCTAGAATTAAATGGGTGGATGGTGTAAGAAGAGGTATGAAGGAGCTAGGTATGGAAGAATTCAAAGGGAGATGGAGAAGAATGGAGAAAGAAGTAAAAATTTAAAAATCTTCGGGCACAGGAAGATGTCTTATTACATTGTAAACCTATTTGTAAATAAAATTATTATTATTATTATTATTATTATTATTATTATTATTATTATTATTATTATTATTATTATTATTATTATATACGACTTTCCACATTAGAGGATTGCCTCAAGCACAAAGTGATACAGACAATTATGTTTTTTAGGAATTGATGAAATACATTTTGTAAATACATTTTAAAAAATTCAAATTTTAGGCCTAATTGAAGTATACGTACTATAAAGTAGAAATTTTGTAAATATGGTTTCTTAAAATTGAAATTGATCCTCTAATGGCAGCGATGGCAATTTTAGAAATGTAGGCCTACACCCTGTCCAAATCTAAGGAATTCCAAAATTTAGCTAAGAACCCTGATATAGTACCTCTTACCCCGATCATCAATCCTTTGACAGTTATACTATCCAATTGGTATTTATCTTTGTAATAGTCAATTGTTGGCTCATATATGGCTTTCTTTTCACAGTCAACTTCCTCAGGTTGGCCACTATGAGTCTCAAAACGAATTGTGGGATCTAATATGATACCAATTTAGAAGATTGTCTAAATGCAATAATATCTATTCGTCTGTTATTATGTTGAATCACCCTGTACCCACGGTGAGGTGCTTGTTGTGTCAATGTGATTTACAAACCATTGAGTTCATTATATTACGACCGACTGACGTCACGACCAAAA
Source organism: Diploptera punctata (assembly GCA_030220185.1). Lineage (NCBI taxonomy): Eukaryota > Metazoa > Arthropoda > Insecta > Blattodea > Blaberidae > Diploptera > Diploptera punctata. Next base: position 1,332,917 of record JASPKZ010000446.1, read on the forward strand.
CCAGTAAATGTCAATGAGAAATAAATCCCTCGGGAAATCACCTCAGTAATTACATAATAACAGCCAATTTATAATATAATTATTTGTTCTTTCATAATTAGGGTAAAGTTGTATTAAATCGTCAGGATGTTCAATATGAGTTACTTATTTCTATAATGATATGACGCGGCTGTAAAAATAATAATTTTTATAAGTAGAGTGTAATTGAAAACAGCAGCATCAAAATATATTTTCAATTGTGAAAAAATAGAAAAATAAGAACCCAGGTACCTGTTTGTACACTGAAACAGATTTTAGAAGCTATACCATTTTTTTTTTCAAATGCCCCAAGTTTGTCTTTCGACATTCCTGGTTTCTCTCCTGGCATGGCGTACTTGTAACCCACTTCTAAGGTTGGGGCGCCTGGAACGCGGGGTTACGTTGCCCCGATGATACGATGGGTAATGACGATAATGGTGCGCCGGGAAAGTCCCTAATCCTAAGCTTAACCTAAGATGAATATGAATGATGATGATTGGGATGGCCATATGATTTCGGGGACCGTTTGGGCCTTAAAGTTTTCCTGACATTTGTCTTACAGGTGAAGAAAAACCTCGATAAAAACCTCACCCATAGAAACTGTCCCGACCGGGGATCGAATCCGGGCCCGCTGCGTGACAAGGCAGCACGCTACCCCGAGACTACAGCGGTGGACAAATTGTAAAAATTTGTTGATAATACTTGAATATTTCATCATCATCATAGTACATTCACGAATTTAGGCCATTTGTTGACCTGTTTCGGCCTCAAGAGAAAGACCATCCAGAAGTCTTTTGAGTGGACGTCCTGGTCTTCTTCTTCCTGCAGGTTGAGTATATCTTAACATTTGTTTGGGTATTCTGTGATCTTCCATTCGATGAACATGTTGTATCCATCTTGACTTATAATCAGAAATTTTGTTTTCTAAAGATTCCATGTGTAATTCTTCTAAGATGTCTTCATTTTTTTTTGTGATCTAGTAGTGTGTATCCTGCAGTCCTCCGAAGATATCTCATTTCAGCAGATCTAAGTCTCTGTATATCCTTCTGTTTCAACGTCCATACTTCGCTACCATACAAAAGAGTTGGAAGAGCCAGTGTTTTATACACTTTCAGTCTTGAATGCTTTTGGACTAACTGTGGCTTGAAGATAGAATTTATTAACCCTAAAATTCTTAAAACTTTAGATATTTTTGCATTTACATCCTTTTCTTCTTCATATGAGATATTGTACTTGAATATTTAAAATGCTATTAAAATGCACAAACTGACAACTCGATAGATTTGAATCACATCTGATTGCATTTATAACATAATGCGCTGTCTTGTCCGAATGTAACTGAATAGGGGTTGAATAAAGCATATGTACAGGTGTTGGTAAATCACTAACACGAAACCACAGTGACATATTTCCACAAACCTGTGTTGTAGGCTACATACGGATTTCTGTCTCGCAAAACCTCATGTTTAACTAGCACCAGAAAGCAGCGAGCTGTTTACACTGGTTAGTAACAATTTCACATTCACCACTTCTGTATGCCCGTGAGTCCCACATCTTACTTATTCACTCACTGGCACTATCGAACCCGTAGGTTCATGGCCGCGCGGACTTAAGCTCTCCATAACATCCCTATCAGGAGCTAATACTTTCCAATCATTCCGTGTATAATCCACTTCCCTCAAATCATAGTTAATGTTATTCTCCCACCTCATTCTTGGTCAACCAATTGGGCGTTTTCCCTCTGGCTTTCCTACAAGAAGCTTCCATGCACCTCTATCATTCCCCATTCGTGCAACATGTCCTGCCCATCGCAGTCTGCGAGACTTAACTGTTCTTATTATATCTGGCTTCCTATAAAGACCATGTAGTTCATTGTTATGTAGTCTTCTCCAGTCATCTGTCTGTTCATCTCTCTTTGGTCCAAAAATGTTCCTAAGTACTTTATTCTCGAACGCCGTAGCGTAATGGTTAAGGCACTGAGCTACAAGCCGGAGGGTCGAGGGTTCAAGTCCCGTTGGGGTCAGGATTTTTAAACTGACCCAAACCCTCTGGCGACACTGTGGCCCTGGGGTCGACGCAGCCTCTAACGGAAATGAGTACCAGACGCAGTTCCTTAACCACTACGCTACGGCGTGGAGTCTTACATATTTTCAGTTTAACGTTTTTAGAAAGGAGTTAGGACATCAAGTGTGTGTCACATCTACAATTGGAATTTTTACCTTGGCAGTTCAACACAGTTCAGTTAATTTGAAGTCCAGTCATGTCAGCGTATGTCCAAAAGTGAGGAGGTGTTGTCTGTGTGAAGTTAACTAATAGTGAGTGAGTCCTTTAGAAACACCTGCTTGTGTTTCAAACAAGTCACGTTCATATCTAATGTTTGGTCTTTAAAAATAAATGTTTTACGAGTCTAAGACGTGACAAATTAGACTTAATTAAAATGTATTTTAGAAGTGATTTTCCAAACTTAAAAATAAATTATTAAAGTTAAAACTAAATATATGGTCACACCATACATTATATAATGGAAATGGACAGCTAATGACAAATGAGGGAAATTTTGAGGAAGTGGCTGAATTCAAATACCTAGGAACAATAATCACAAACAGGAATGAGATGCACAAAGAAATTAAACATAGGCTCAATTCTGGAAATGCATGCTATTATGCATTGCACAGACTCTTGATGTCCCAACTCCTTTCAAAAAACGTTAAACTGAAAATATATAAAACTATTATTCTACCAGTTATATTATATGGGTGCGAAAACATGGACTCTTACTTTAAGGGAGGGAAGGAGATTACAAGTATTTGAGAATAAAGTTCTTAGGAAAATTTTTGGACCAAAGAGAGATGAACAGACAGGTGAATGGAGAAGACTACATAACAATGAACTACATGGTCTTTATAGGAAGCCAGATATAATAAGAACAGTTAAGTCTCGTAGACTGCGATGGGCAGGACATGTTGCGCGTATGGGGAATGAAAGACGTGCATGGAAGCTTCTTGTAGGAAAGCCAGAGGGAAAACGCCCAGTTGGTAGACCAGGAATGAGGTGGGAGAACAACATTAACTATGATTTAAGGGAAGTATATTATACAGGGAATGATTGGAAAGCATTAGCTCAGGATAGGGATGTATGGAGAGCTTATGTCCGCGCGGCCATGAACCTTCGGGTTCGATAGTGCCAGTGAGTAAGTAAGTAAGTAAGGAAGGAACAATAATCACAAACAGAGATGCACAAAGACATTAAACATAGGCTCAATTCTGGAAATGCGTGCTATTATGCATTGCAGAGACTCTTGATGTCCCAACTCCTTTCAAAAAACGTTAAACTGAAAATATATAAAACTATTATTCATCGGCAGTGTTCAAAACAGTTTTGAATCCTGCCGATGGTGAGAGAAGTTCCGAAAGCGCTACAGTTAAATAACTAATAAAGTTGAGAAGACGGACCTTTCAGGTGAATATTCCATCATTTTATATTTCAATTTAGTATTGCTATGTCGTATCCCTGAAATAAATCTTGTGGTGATATTTTCATCGCATTCTTAATGCCTTCTATGCTCCATGACATAATTTTTAGATTTTCAGTTTTTGTTGTTGTTGTTTTTTTCTGGTTTATGTTGTCCTTTTTACTCGAGTATAGCTCCTTCGTTTCCTCGGAAGAGGAATGAGGACAAATCATTAAACCAATATGTAAAGCACAATCACTAAAATCTTATATTAATCTTAATAGTCTATTGGATTATTGAATAAAACTAGAAAACTATTTTTAAGTTTTGCAAAGTATTGGCAGTTCCATCTCTTATCTATGGATGTGAAACCTGGACATTAACAAAGGCAGATAGTAAACAAATAGAGGCTGCAGAAATGAAGATGTTGAGAGCAACAGCAGGATATCAAAGGACCGATAAAAAGAAAAACGAAGATATAAGAACAGAACTTAATATATGAAGAGGAAAATGTTCGCCTAGACCGAGACTCGAACCCGGGACCTTTAGCTTGCCGGGCCAAATGCTCTACCAACTGAGCTACCGAGGCGAGTTACGATCTAGACGCAATTTTTCTCTTATATACGTTGTAATTCCCTCTCGCCAAATGCTTTTGAAACCATTGCTTCTATCTTTGCAAATGGCGGCTTCTTAGTTAAGAAGACATTCATTGGGAATTTAACATTACTTTTTTAAGCTAGTAAGGCTCAGTTGGTAGAGCATTTGGCCCGGCAAGCCAAAGGTCCCGGGTTCGAGTCTCGGTCTAGGTGTGAAAATTTTTCTCTTCAAATATAATTTATCTTTCAGTGAGAAATATTAAACCAATAATAAAAACATCATTAGAACTTAATAGCTATATTTAATCTCTGTGAAAGAACAAAATACTATCAAAATGCTTACCTTCAGCACGTATTACGAATTAACGAACAGAGCATACGAAGAAGAATGTATAATTATAAAACAAAAGGGAGAAGATTGTTGGGAAGACCATTGAAGAGATGGAAGGACCAATTCGACCTGTAATGAGATCGGAACAGGTCATTGGGCTTAATCCTTGTTGTTGATGATGATGATGATGAATGGTCATTTGGCTGCAATACTTACTTACTTACTCACTGGCACTATCGAACCCGTAGGTTCATGGCCGCGCGGACATAAACCCTCCATACATCCCTATCCTCAGCTAATGCTTTCCAATCATTCCCTGTAAAATCTACTTCCCTCAAATCATAGTTAATGTTGTTCTGCCACCTCATTCTTGGTCTACCAACTGGGCGTTTTCCCTCTGGCTTTCCTACAAGAAGCTTCCATGCACGTCTTTCATTCCCCATACGTGCAACATGTCCTGCCCATCGCAGTCTACGAGACTTAACTGTTCTTATTATATCTGGCTTCCTATAAAGGCCATGTAGTTCATTATTAAGTAGTCTTCTCCATTCACCAGTCTGTTCATCTCTCTTTGGTCCAAAATTTTCCTAAGTACTTTATTCTCAAATACTCGTAATATCCTTTCCTTCCTTAAAGTAAGAGTCCATGTTTCGCACCCAGATAATATAACTGGTAGAATAATAGTTTTATATATTTTCAGCTTAACGTTTTTTGAAAGGAGTTGGGACATCAAAAGTCTCTGCAATGCATAATAGCACGCATTTCCAGAATTGAGCCTATGTTTAATTTCTTTGTGCATCTCATTCCTATTTGTGATTATTGTTCCTAGGTATTTGAATTCAGCCACTTCCTCAAAATTTCCCTCATTTGTCATTAGCTGTCCATTTCCATTATATAATGTATTTCTATTTGGCTGCAATAAGAATAATAATTATAACATTTCTTTACACAGTAGAGGAGATAGGCCTATGTCGTGAAGAAGCAATTTTAAAGTCGTGAAATTGACATCCTTGCAAGCTGAGACGAAGGACCAAGTAGGTAGATAAGTGTACACTTTGAAGTTAGTATAGGAACGCCTACATCTTGAAAATGTCGTCCAGTCTTCACACAACCGGTGTAGGTCGAACATCCTTCCGGTAAAATGAACTACTTTATTCTGTAGCGTATAGTTAACACTGGAATCCATTTTACTAAAAGCCCCTTAGGGATCTGCTGTGACTGCATAGTAAATACGATTCTATCATTGTTCTCGACAAGTTGTTTAAAATGTAACAGAGATTATTCCCAATGCATACAGATTAACATCCCGCGCCATTATTTATGTATAAGCAACTGTGATCAACACTACAAAACTAAACAGATATGCTTGTACAATTTTTTTACCTCAATTTAAATAAATGTAACTATGTTTTACAATAACTTTTTTTTGCGCGATATTGCATTTTGTCGTACTTACAGCAATGGCGACCACGATTTAAGTTCAATTTCCTAGATTTCAGAGTTCCTGTAATAAAGTAACATAATAAGACCAATCATATGTTATGGAGCTGAAACCTGGGTACTAAAAGAAGCAGATAAATTAATACTATTAACGTTTGAAAGGAAAATATTTAGAAGAGTGCTAGGTCCAGTAAAGGAAAATGGAAATTGGAGGTTGAGAAGGAATGACGAATTATACCTCAAGAATAATAAAGAAAATTTAGTTAGTTTCATCAAATCCAAAAGATTACAATGGTTTGGACATACACTAAGAATGCCAAAGGGAAGATTGCCGAATGATATTTTGAATTGGAAGCCACAGGGAACAAGACCAAGGGGAAGACCCAAGTATCGATGGGGAGATGACGTAATTGAGGATTTGAGAAATATGGGGATTTTTGATTTGAAATCTACTGCACAAGATAGGAAGAAGTGGCGTAAACTGGTTGAGAAGGCCAAGACATTCCACTGGAAGTCGTAGAGCCTGACGAAGAAGAAGAAGAAGAGTAATAAAGTAACTATACTGTAATATTACATATTACAAAACACGTTAGGGTAACAGAGTGGTACCCTTGAAAGGGGTAGTCCACTCCAGGGAGTAGGCGCCCCTGCCCTTTTGTGAGCTCCAGGTCCCACTCGCCCAGTGGGTAGTACCTGGGTAGCGCCCCGTCCACAGGGTTACATGGGGAGAAGAGAAGTCCCCAAAGCCGTAGTGAAGGCAACTTCTCTAGGAGACGAACACTCCGAAATTGCAGTTCCCTGCCCTCCAGGAAGAGGGGTTTGGCTAGAGGCTGGTAACCTCTACTAGTAAAAAATAACTTACTCATAAACTTCAGCAGAAGAAAAGCCGGATTGATAAATTATTTGCAATAACTGATAAAATAGATACATATAGACAAAAATGGAAGCAACACATAGACAGAATGAATGAAGATAGATATCCAAAACAAATAAACAAAATACAAACCTAAAGGCACCCGAGATGTGGGCAGACCTAGAAAGAGATGGACTGAAGTCGGAACGGGTCAACAGACCTAATCCATGAATGCAGATGAATGCAGATGATGATGACAAAACACGTGCGGGAAGTAAAACCACTGTCCTCTATGTAGACTACATACAATGTATATACAAAAAAATATCCAAAAGTAGTGTTAATATACATTATACGAAACAAATCACTGCATTTTAAATGAACTGAACTTTATTTTAAACAATATAAAACAATAAATACGTACTTGCCGCCATTTTATAACTGAATGGTGTCACGGCCTCCTGTAGTTTCAACTAATAAGCATTGCCCACATTATTAACGTTAGTCAATTGTTTATAATGAACGCAAATATTTCCAACTAAGATGTTATTATTTTGAAAACACCATCGCGCAAAAATAATACAACCCACGTTTGTGAAGTGTTTTGTAGAATCTCGGAAAATAAAAACCTTGCTGGTTTTTTAAACATTTTCCTCGATTCTGTAAAAACCACAACTTCCCAATCTCGCATCGTAATATACTATTGCGGCCTCTTCAGTCCGAAACACAACAAATTAAGATATATAAATGTACAGTAGTTCATAAGGGGGAGGCAGGCCGTAGCATAGCGGCTAAAGCAAAGCGCTACAAACTGGAAGGTGAGGGTTCGAGTCCCAGTGGGGTCAGGATTTTTAAACTGACCCAAACCTTCTGATGGCACCATGACTCAGCCTCTGACGGAAATGAGTACCAGACACTAGTTCTGGAGGCAAATGCAGGCCTCACGTAAGGTTGCCTTGACATCAAGTGCCGATTGTCTAGAAAAAGTGGGTTCGCTTTACCTTTAGCTCCATAAAAGTACTGAACCAACAATTAAGTACCCTCTTCATGTTCTAAATAAACCCGCATAACTAGTAGAAAAATAAACAATATAATGACACATGTACATTCAGTTACTGCACATTTCATAACACATAGAAATTCTACACAAACATAATTTTCAGCAAGACAAAAATATATTGTGGAATATCCTAAAAGAAAAAGGCCTCCCTATTCAGATTACAGAAACTGTTAAGAGCTTGTACTATGGGACAAATATTTGTATTCACCCTCAGTTGACTAAAAATAAGACATTTTTTTCAAATAAACCAAGGAGTACGACAAGGGTGTTCACTCTCACCGATATTATTTAATATTTATATGGACGATATCCTAAAAGAATGTAAGGTTTTAACTAATGAAGGAATATTAATTGATAATAAAGATAAAAATAAATGCTTTATTATTCGCTGACGATGTTGTACTTTCAGCAGAATCTGAAAATGAGCTCCAAATGTTAGCATATAAATTTAATTTAATAGCCAATACATATAATTGTAAAATATCAATAAATAAGTCAAAAGTAATGGCATTTATTGGTAAATATGGAATTAGATAAAAAATTGTACTGGATAACAAAATAATAGAACAAGTATCACATTTCCAATATTTAGGATGTGATATAACTTATAGAGAAAATAAAGATATAGAAAATAAAGTAAATAAATTTCAGGCTATTTGTGGGACCATAAAAAGAACCTTAGGTCGGAAAACAAGGAAAGATACGAAACTTAAATTATATAAAACAATGGCTGTTCCTTTGTTGTTGTATGGAAGTGAAAATTGGATAATGAAATCAAGGGATAAAAAGCAGAATACAGTCTGCGGAAATTCTGTTTTTTACATAATGTGAAAGGATGCACAAGAGCGGATAGAATAGGAATGAAACTATACGAGAAGAATTAAATATATATAAAATTGGAGATAAAATCAGCGAAAATAATAAGAAATGGACAGAACACTTAATGAGAATGAAAAACGGAAGAATACCAAAAAGAACCTTCCTGTATAATCCCAGAAGAACAAGAGATGTTGGCCGACCACGTAGAAGATGGACTCCACTTTTAACTTCGCCGGAACAGGCTGCATAGCCTAAACCTTGTAGTAGAAGAAGGAGAAGACAAAAATATAACAGTTAAGTATATATTATTTCGTCCCGCGCCGTAACCGAGTGGTTAAGCCACGAAGCCTTGGCGCAGAGCTACGGAACTTGCGCTGGTTCGAGTCCCCGTGGAATTTCGGCCAGTATGGGACCGGTACCCACCCAGCATCGTGAGGCATTTGGGTAGCTACAGTAAGTAGCGGCTCCAGGTTGAGAAAACCAGCTATAATGGCTGGGGGACTCGACATGCTGACCACATGTCACCCTTACACTGGCTGATCATCTATCTGTGACTGCACATGTGGATGAGATGCCAGCAGCCGGATGGTAGGCTAAGGGCCTTCTAGACCTGTCGCGCCAGGAGTTTTTAGTATGTATCATTTCACTGATAGCTACAACTGGAGAAGACCAATATCTTGAGGATGATGGAAAACCACTGTATTGTGGATAAATTCCGAAATAAAATTAAAAAATTATCGTATAATTACTATTTCCCCAAGCGCGACAGGCTGCTGGCCTCACGTCCTCATGTATTAATCTCAGAGGTAGACGATCATAAACAAGTGTAGGGGTGACATATGGTCAGCGTGTCGGGTCTCCCAGCCGTTGTAGCTGGTCTTCTCAACCTGGAATCGCTAATTATTGTAGCTACCCGAACGACTCACGATGCTGCGTGGGCACCGGTCCCATACTGGCCGAAATTCTACGAAAAAAATTTTCTCCCACATGGGGACTCGAAGCAGCGCAATTCCCGTATATCTGCGCCAAGGCATCCTGCCTTAACCAAATAATAATAATAATAATAATAATAATAATAATAATAATAATAATAATAAATTATTATTATTATTATTATTATTATTATTATTATTATTATATATGCTGATATTCAGGTCCGCTACAACTGAAGTTATGTATTATGGACACATTCTGAAATAAAAAATCATATAATTAGTATTATTATTATTGTTGTTGCTTTTGTTTTTGTTTTTGTTTTGTTATTGTTGTTGTTATTATTATACTTATATTATTATTATTATTATTAATTATTATTATATAATTAATTATTATTATTCTTATATTAATTATTATTATTTATTATTATTATATATTAGTATTATTATTATTATAATTAATTATTATTATTATTAATTATTATTATTATTATAATTAATTAGTATTATTATTATAATTAATTATTATTATTATTATATTATAATTATTATTTATTATTATTATTTATTATTATTATTATTATTATTATTATTATTATTATTATTATTATTATTATTATATGATTATTATTATGAACTGGTGTTGACCATGGCTCTGGGCTCGGCTCAGCCTATAAATGAAATCAGTACCAGACAAGTTCTGGAGATAAAGGCGGCCGCTCACTGAGTGCTGAGAATCCAGCTGCATGTAGTATCGACGTTTAGAAAGGTGTAGGCCTTAACCCCCTACTATCCCAAGGCATGTAGTAGGATCACTTTACCCTTTCATTATCAGTTTCCACGTGAATAGGGAAGTATCGTTCTTCAGTTTGCGGAAGCTGCTCAAAACACAATCAGAAATATTTTAGTATCAAAACTGACTCAACCAGAATAATGCTAAGTACAACTATTTACTTAGATAAACGCTTGTGAATGCAGTTTACGAAATGTTAACTCGCGGATGTGCATTCAGTGACCGTAACGCTTGTCTGCATTTTTCCCAGAAGACCCGTAAAACTGTCGCAACTACTTATAACCTTGACGTAATGTACGGGTAGCAAGCTATTTCAAAATAGTTTACAATCCTAACATAACGACACGTATCCTATTTCGCCATTACACAGTAGTAACTTCCATCCCAATAAAATCATGAACATATAAACATGGTATATTATGTTCACAGCTTACACTATTCCAGCTATAACCGCAATCGTTTAGCATTTTAGTATTTATTTATTTAGCCTGGTGGAGTTAAGGCCATGTGGCCTTCTCTTCCACTCACCAAGACAAACATATATTACATCAGAATATAACAATCATGTCCACCCGCTGTGGTCTCGAGGTAGCGTGCTGCCTTTGTCACGCAGCGGGCCCGGGTTTGATCTCCGGTCGGAAGCAGTTTTTTTGGGTGAGGTTTTTTATCGGGGTTTTCCTCACCTATAAGACAAATGTCAGGAAAACTCTAAGGCCCAAACGGTCCCCGAAATCATATGGTCATCATCCTTATCATTATCATCTTTACCATTATCATTATCATCATCGTCATCCTTCACTGGTGTGGAAAGCAACGGGAAGCTACCCACACCTACACAATTCCCTAGTAAAGCTGCAAGCATAGCATGGAAATGCTATGATTGCAGTGAAGGACCTGCCTTCGGGCAGAATTACTATGGATGGATAGATAACAATCATAATTAACTCTAATATTAAATACTAAATGAAGATTTGACCAATAAGATACACTAATATATAATATATTTAAAAATCTAAAACAGGCTTTATTAGAAAACCGAACTAAAAAATGAAAAATAATTTTAATTTCCAACAAGCTTGGGATAAAATTAAAGTGGTCAACAAAAAAATCATCTCCAACGAATAAAACTAGAGTTATCAACAAAAAGAAAATAATTTTACCATAAAAAGCGTGGGGTGCTCTATATCAATTAATATATTTGATAATAAACAGATGTTGGTATCAGTAAAGTCTCTAAGAACAAAATGTAAAAATCATCAAATGCACCCCACGCTTTTGAAGGTAAAATTACTTTCTTTTTGTTGATAACTCTAGTTTCATTCTATATGTGTTGGAGATGATTTTTTTACCACTTTTATTTTATCCCAAGCGTGTTGGAAATTAAAATTAGTTTTCATGTTTAGTTCGGTTTTCTAATACAGCGTGTTGTTTTAGTTTTTTAAAACTATTATTTTTTTTTATTTTTTAGTTTTAATATTTTACAGAATAAGATAAAAATGTAAATATCTTTAAATTCGATACTATTGTAGTATGAGCTAAAAGTAATACTCTTCTAAAAAAATCCTCCCAGCCGGATTTGAACCAGCGACCTATGGATTACTGAAATTATATACCACTAGAGTTCACCGCTCTACCAACTGAGCTCTTACAATGATCGACTATAAAGTGGACAATTCCGCAACCTATTATACCAGTTTGTTTTTGAAGGATGTTATAGTTTGACAGTCTCTGACATAGGGGCGGAAGGGAATTCCATGTTTTAGCAAGTTTAAACTGTTCGATCCCCGGTCGGGACAGTTTTTCTGGGTGAGGATTTTATCGGGGTTTTTCCTCATCTGTAAGACAAATGTCAGGAAAACTTTAAGGCCCAAACGGTCCCCGAAATCATATGGCGATCGCAATCATCATTATTCATATTCATCTTAGATTAGGGACTCTCCCGATGCACCACTATCATCATCATCAGCCATCACATCATCGGGGCAACATAACACCGCCTTCCAGGCGCCCCAACCTCTCAAAAGTGGGTTACAAGTACGACATGCCAGGAGGGAACACCAGGAATGTCGAAAGACAACCTGGGGCATTTGCAAAAAAAAAATCTTTAAAATATATCGACGAATCAATCTCAAAGCTTATAAACAAATAATTGCCATATTATAGGCGAAATCTTATCATAAGTAATGCCACGAGTGATTTCCAAATTATCGATAAATTCACGACTCACGAAGTGAGGAGTGAATTTATCTAGAGAATTTGGAAATCAAGAGTGGCATTTGTTACGACTATTTAACGAATAAAATTAAGCTGTTTACTCACAAATCATTATTTAACTGTAGTTATTTTAAAATATTTATATATCTAATGTAAACGGCGATGTTTGAAAACAAATGAGAAACGATTGGTACGCTTCATCTGCTTCTTTTGTTTATCACTGCAACTAGATGATACTATTTCAGAATATTAAAAAGGAGGAGCTTTCTTTAATGTGGTAATTATAATATTGATAAATATTTCGTGAAACACGACTCTGATTGGTTGTAAAACAGAAATCATTGAAACGTGATTGGTCATTGACTCCCATTTGGGGCATGAGTTAAATAGTCAGTACTAGAGGAATTTTTTTTTTTTTTTTTTAGAAATTTGGGTACGAAGCTGTGATTTGAATGAACTATTCCTGAACGCAGCGCGAACTAGACAACAATTTTATCTCGATTAACCAAACTTGCTGTTAGGCGGAGAACACAAGACAACCGAGCGAATGTCTTCTACCTTGTAGATAACGTCATCGAGTCAGCGTTATAATTATATTAAAAAGAAGTTGTATAAAAATTTACAACCTAAGAATAAAATAATATCAAAGTGATCCATCTTGAGTTCCGTGCAGGCTCTTCAATATTTTCATGTCCACAGGTTTATTGCTACAAACTGAAAGCAATAAAAACAAAATTCTCTCGTCGTTTTATTTAAATATCAACTCTGATTTCTATATCACGAATATCGTCGCTTTCTCGGAAACGTATTTTTGAGTACTTAATTAACTCTCTGGCACTAACGAACCCGTAGGCTCATGGCCGCGCGGACACAAGCTCTCCATACATCCCTATCCCGAGCTAATGTTTTCCAATCTTCTTCTTCTTCTTCTACTACAAGGTTTAGGCTATGCAGCCTGTTCCGGCGAAGTTAAAAGTGGAGTCCATCTTCTACGTGGTCGGCCAACATCTCTTGTTCCTCTGGGATTATACAGGAAGGTTATTTTTGGTATTCTTTCGTTGTTCATTCCCATTAAGTGTTCTGTCCATTTCTTATTATTTTCGCTGATTTTATCTTCAATTTTATATATATTTAATTCTTCTCGTATAGTTTCATTCCTTATTCTATCCGCTCTTGTGCATCCTTTCACATTACGTAAAAACAGCATTTCCGCAGTCTGTATCCTGCTTTTATCCCTTGATTTCATTATCCAATTTTCACTTCCATACAACAACAAAGGAACAGCCATTGTTTTATATAATTTAAGTTTCGTATCTTTCCTTGTTTTCCGACCTAAGGTTCTTTTCATGGTTCCACAAATAACCTGATCCAATCTACTTTGAAATCATAGTTAATCCAATCGATTCAAGTTTAAATGCTCAATGCATTTTCCCAGAAATCGGGTTTAAATTACCGTAAATTGTATTGTCTATGTTTAGACATTCATAACAAACAAAAGATAACGGTACTTGAGATCACAATAAGGGTGAAGGCAAAAACACATTCCTCTACTATTAAAAAAAGTTAACAAAATATTATCCTGCCAAGGGATATACAAAATATAGCAAAATATATAACAGCAGAGTTGAAGGCCATTTAACTGCCGGCGAGTACCTCGTCTTTTGAGGGGAATGGGTTAATGTTATTCTCCCACCTCATTATTGCTCTACCAACTGGGCGCTTTACCTCTGGTTTTCCTACAAGAAGCTTCCATATAGCTGATGTATTTCGTTCCCCATTCGTACCACATGTCCTGCCCATCGAACTCTACGAGACTTAACTGTTCTCTTATCATATGTGGCTTCCCATAAAGACCATGCAGTTCACTGTTATGTAGTCTTCTCCATTGACTTGTCTGTTCCTCTCTTTAATCAAAACATTTACTTCAGAACTTTATTCTGAAATATTCGTAATATTTTCTCCTCCTGTAAAGTAAGGGACCACATAAGACCCACGATATAATACAACTAGAAGAATAACCGATTTATATATTTTTAGTTTAACATTTATTTAGATAAGTTGGGATGACGGGAGTCCCTACGTACATAGACAATTAAATGTATCATCTTCCTTCGGTCCATCGCTGTGGTCTCGAGGTAGCGTGCTGCCTTGTCACGCAGCGGGCCCGGGTCGGGGCAGTTTTCCTGGGTGAGGTTTTTATCGGGGTTTTTCCTCATCTGTAAGACAAATGTCAGGAAAACTTAAGGCCCAAACGGTCGCCGAAATGATATGGCCATCATCTCCATCATCATTATCATCCTTCACCGGTGTGGAAAGCAACGGGAAGCTACCACACCTATAATTCCCTAGTAAAGCTGCAAGCATAGCATGAAAATGCTATGATTGCAGTGAAGGACCTCGGGCAGATGGATATATATATATATATATATATATATATATATATATATATATATATATATATATATATCCATCCATAGGACCTGCCTTCGGGCAGAATTACTATGGATTGATATATATATATATATATATATATCCATCTGCCCGAGGTCCTTCACTGCAATCATAGCATTTTCATGCTATGCTTGCAGCTTTACTAGGGAATTATAGGTGTGGTAGCTTCCCGTTGCTTTCCACACCGGTGAAGGATGATGATGATGATAAGGATGATAGAGATAATGATAAGGATGATGATGATGGCCATATGATTTCGGGGACCGTTTGGGCCTTAAAGTTTTCCTGACATTTGTCTTACAGGTGAGGAAAAACCCCGATAAAAACCTCACCCAGAAAAACTGCCCCGACCGGGGATCGAACCCGGGCCCGCTGCGTGACAAGGCAGGACGCTACCTCGAGACCACAGCGGTGGACTAGATACTATATATATATATATATATATATTATATATATATATATATATATGCCTAATTTTTAAAAATAAATTCTACTTAGTTTTATCAGACGATACACAGCTCAGTTTGGTTCATTTTTTAGTATATTTCCAAGGAATTATATCATCCCTTTGCTTCAACTTTATTGCCACAACATCCAATAGAAAACATTCTTATGAAATACCTTACGAATAAAAAATAAGTGGGAAGAATTTCTTTTGATCATCCAAGCGTGAGTAGTTGCAGCATATTACTTTAATATATCGGTTATATTTTTATTGCTAGTGCAGAGTTTTAGGATACAAGTTTTCTGCCAACAATATTTTCAAGTCACACTTATTTTCCTAGAAAAGAATACGTGTGCGTGTAATACGAGCAAATGAATGAAAAATTTCAAACAAAATTTCAATTTCTTAAATTATTCCCTACTAACTCCTATATTGATGACATTCTAGGAGATCATCAATGTGCATTTAGAAGAAACAGGTCTACAACAGATCAGATTTTTAGTATAAGACAGATTTTAGAAAAGAAATGGGAATATAATGGTACTGTACATCAACTGTATGTAGACTTCAAAAAAGCATATGATTCAATTAAGAGGGAGAAGTTATATAGTATCCTGTTGGAGTTCGGAATTCCTAAAAAGTTAGTTAGACTTATACGAATGTGTCTAAATGGCTCAAAGAGTAGGGTGCGTGTAGGCAAACAGTTTTCAGACACTTGAAATCCAGAATGGGTTGAAGCAAGGAGATGCACTATCTCCTCTACTATTTAATTTTGTACTAGAGCATGCCATTAAATCTTTAGAGAATGAGGAAGGCTTACAACTGAATGGTATTAATAAGCTGTTAGTTTATGCTGATGATGTAGTACTACTGGCCGATAGCGAGGAGATACTAAAGGACAACACGCACATACTGTTGAGTAACTCTAAGAAATTAGGACTGGAAGTAAATATCAGTAAAACTAAATATATGGTCACACGTAGAAATTCAGTATATAATGGAAATGGACAGCTAATGACAAATGAGGGAAATTTTGAGGAAGTGGCTGAATTCAAATACCTAGGAACAATAATCACAAATAGGAATGAGATGCACAAAGAAATTAAACATAGGCTCAATTCTGGAAATGCATGCTACTATGCATTGCAGAGACTTTTGATGTCCCAACTCCTTTCAAAAAAACGTTAAGCTGAAAATATATAAAACTATTATTCTACCAGTTATATTATATGGGTGCGAAACATGGACTCTTACTTTAAGGGAGGAAAGGAGATTACGAGTATTTGAGAATAAAGTACTTAGGAAAATTTTTGGACCAAAGAGAGATGAACAGACAGGTGAATGGAGAAGACTACATAAGAATGAACTAACTGGTCTTTATAGGAAGCCAGATATAATAAGAACAGTTAAGTCTCGTAGACTGCGATGGGCAGGACATGTTGCGCGTAGGGGAATGAAAGACGTGCCTGGAAACTTCTTGTAGGAAAGCCAGAAGGAAACGCCCAGTTGGTAGACCAAGAATGAGATGGGAGAACAACATTAACTATGATTTGAGGGAAGTAGATTATACAGGGAATGATTGGAAAGCATTAGCTCAGGATAGGGATGTATGGAGAGCTTATGTCCGTGCGGCCATGAACCTACGGGTTCGATAGTGCCAGTGAGTAAGTAAGTAAGTATTCTCTACTAACTATGCAAATGAATAACTGAAGCTCACTGACCTACTAATTTCAACACCCCCCCCCAACCCGACATAAGTTAAATATTATTTAAAATTTAATGTATAAAGGAATTGTTGTAAAGCATTTTCTGATGCTGTCATTATTACTTTATCATCTGCAAACAGCAGAGTTGTCAATACACTATTTATATTAATTTGTTCTTGCCATTCATTTACGACATGTCCAAGTATAAATTAAATAATACTGGTGACATACATATTTCACATACGATTAACAGAAGGTACAAAGACTAGTCTCGATGGACTACAATCCAAGCTACATTACGTCAGAGGGAAGGTGCAAACTACGCGTGATTGCTTTTTAACTGTTAACCTTTACACTGCTACGAACGGGTATATCCGTTGGCAAAGAAAATGCTTGCCATGCTATGGGTGTGTATATCCATTCTCAACTCCAAACGCCTGCTAGTTATATAATACATATTGCATTGCTTTCAAACTAAGCAGGCATATACTGCCATCTCTTAGGAACCTAAATAAACTTTTTCCATATTCTCCCTGCATTGAGCAAGGAGGGTTTTAAAGGCTGGAAATATCTCAGCAGTGAAAAGATTAGGGAGAAAGAAGAGATTAGTTCATACTAGTCTCAGGGCTCAATCGAGGATTTTTGCGATTAGTGCTGACCCAATATAAAAAACATATTTAAATATTTTAAGTGGGTAAGTGGTAGATGAAGTCGTAATCTCATTTCACGCAACGCCACTGCAAATTATATAAAATTTATCCCTTCTGAAAAATAAAATGTGAACTCAGAATTCATTTTTTTTAGAAATAAATAATTGAATTACCATCTTCATTTAAAAATCTGCATGGATCGAAAGCAAGTATTTAGTATATTTTCACCTCTCTAGCTGTAAGCCAGCGCTACCGTGGTTAAAGGGGCTAATTTTTAGTTATATAAAAATGGCATTAAAAGTTGAATCTCACAACAACTTACACAGGAATTTACTTTACGATAAGCTACTACATATATATCCTTCCCCTAGCAAATTCGTTTCGGGAAGAGAGCAGTACCGGATTACAGCATTTTTTAAAACTTTTTTCACATGTATCTAGAAAGAAAACGATCAAAATATTCTAAATTATTCAACAAGAGAGACTACGTGGCTCTTCATCACTTAAATAGATTACACTGTGCAACAAAAAAGAAACTTTTTTTTTTGTCTCAGAAAGAAAAACATGTGATTCTGATAGTATTTTTTTTTTCTCCTGAATTCAAATATGATATCGGTTTTTTTGCATCACGCAAGGTTTCCAAGAGACAGGAATTTATAATTTCAAACACTTTAATATTTTCTACATTCGTAACTACACAATATTCGAACATTCGGACTCACCTAGAAAGTAAGAAATGACGATTTTTTGCTATATTTGACCTGTGCAGCATTTATTGTTTTATATTGTTTCAAATAAAGTTCAGTTCATTTCAAATTCAGTGATTTGTTTCGCTATAATGTATATTAACACTACCTTTTGGATATTTTTTGTATATACATTGTATGTAGTATACATAGAGGGCAGTGGTTTTACTTCCCACACGAGTTTTGTAATAATATGTAATATTACAATATAGTTATTTTATTACAGTATAGTTATTTAGGTTGGCAACCCCGACATGTAGGAAGTTGAACTTTCAATCATGGTTGCTTTTGCCGTAAGTAGGACAAAACGCACTATCGCGCAAAAAAAAGCTATTCTAAAAAAGTTAATGTTATAGCAGGATTTTAATATCATAATAAATATGAAAGTTAAAGTTAATGATTTTATATTTTAAAATTCTTTAATTATTTAAATATAACTTAGATAAAGAAAAACATCTAAATAATAATTTGTTGTTCATTGTTGAATAAAAATGCCTCAGTAACAATTAAAGAAAATGTATTATATAAGTCTTTCTAAATAATGCTTTTAAAATTGTGTCTTAAGTCATAGTTGTCTGAAATATAAAGCTTTCTGTTATAACTGTAATAGGAACACCTGCTTAACTTAATATTTTAAAATAAAAGTATACTAAATTCTGATTGATGTTAAACAATTAACTTTTTGATTTAACAAATAAAATTTAAACCTGGTATTTAATGGACCATTAACCAATAGAATTTAAAATATAAATTCATGTGATGTAATAATGTTCTTTAAAATTATAACAGAATTACTCTAGTCAGTCAGCAAATAACTTTCATCAAGGATAGAAGCAATAACAGCTCTCCTGATAAAATGTGAAATTTGATTCAAGAAAAGAAAATAATTTAATTTTAATTGACGGTGAAGAATAATACCACCTATATTTACTTGATCTGCTGGGAAATTAATTAGTAAATAAATGTATAACTATTTCTACAAAAATCAGTTATTAGTGATTTTTAAAGTGTTTTCCTATCTTGTGTACCAACTTCGACCTTGAGAAGAGAATCCTGCTCTACCAAAAATCAAACCCAACCTGAACCAGTAATTCTTTTTGGGACACTAATCCTTCAAAATGTTACTACAACATCGGGCATGAAGAGAGTTAGCTGCTTCAAAACATCGTCATAACATGGGAAAAGAATTACTTCTTCAAAATTGCGCCCACAACGTGGAAAATAATGAAGAACTGACTAAAATACTTCTTCAATGCGTTAGGCCTAGTTGTAAAAACAACGAAGAATCGTAGTAAGAAGTTAAAATTGTTCAAGATCTTAATTCTCGCAGAAGAAACAATTAATTCACTTGATGTCTCTTAATTTAATCGTTGGAAACGTGTTTCGCTTAGTCGCAGGAGATTGTGACGATGCGAACGAAGCAATCTTGTTTTTTACGATTTGGAAAAAAAAAGAAAAGTCCAATTTCGGAACCCATATAACGAATTGAATGAGTGTTCTTCCAATCTCAGGCAACTGAGTTAATTGCACAAGTGAATACCTTCAAGACTCCATTTTGCTTTAATTAAGTTGGCGTCAGATTAAAATGAAACACGAGAAGAATCTAGAAAAGCACTCCTATGTACATTTTAATATCAAAACATGTTTATTTAAGTACGATGTTCAAAAATGAATTCATCAAAAATTATAACGAAATTCATACCAACATGTTTTTAATGCACCAAGTTGTCCCTTTTGGATATTTCTGGTGTTCTCTCCTGGCATTGGCGTAATTATAACCCACTTCTGAGGTTGGGGCGCCTGGAAGGCAGGGTTATGTTGCCCCGATGATATGATGGGTGATGATGATGATAGTGGCGCGCCAGGAGAGTCCTTAAACGCAAGCTTAATCTCAGATGAATATGAATGATGATGATAATTGCGATGGTCATATGATGTTCATTCATTCATGGTGTTCTGCTCAAGAGCAGGTCTTTCACTGCAAACTCAGCATTCTCCACTCTTTCCTTAACTCAGCTTTCCTTTTTGTATCTGCATACAAACCATTTATTTTAATATTGTCTATCATTTGATGTCTTTTTCTGCCTCTAACTTTCTTTCCGTTGACCATTCCTTCTAGAGCATCCTTCAGCAGGCAGTTTCTTCTTAGCCAATGGCCAATCCAATTTATTTTCCTCTTCTTTATGAGTTCCAGCATTATTCTTCTTTCGCCCACTCTGTCTAGCACATCTTTATTTCTTACTTTGTCTGTCCATTTTATACGTTCCATTCTTCTCCATATCCACATTTCAAAAGCTTCCAGTCGCTTTTCCTCGTTCCGTCATAATGTCCAAGTCTCTGCACCATACAATGCTACACTCCACACAAAGCACTTCACTAGGCGGGACCGATAAAAACCTCACCCAGGAATCGGTCCCGACGGATCGAACCCGGGTCAACTGCGAGACAAGGCAGCACGCTGACTTCTCATTATATTGCGTTGCAATCTTATATTTTAATATATGATCTGTGAAAAGAAAAATTAATGTCTGAACCAGAAATCGAACCGTGGACTTCTAGCTCTCCGTACTAGTGTGCAGCCCACTACACCATTCTAGACCTGGGACAATATCATTATAATATGGTCCTTTATTGGAACTGTGTTAAAATAACAATATTGGAAAATGTTAAATAACACTGGACTGCAAGTGCAAATAACCTGTCCCCAAGAAGGCTCAAAATTGTTTGTGGGAGGGGCGAAAGAAAAGAGAGAGAATGCATAGAGGTAAATGATTTACCGTGGCCTGTTTAGTTCGCATATCTTAGAGGGCATACATCAGTTGGTCAGACTATATTCGCCCCTACATTCATTCTAAGACTTCCCAACGATTTATGTAGTTAAAAATTCATTTACTCTTCATGTGACTCCAAAGCAGCCATTCTCGCTATAACACGAGACACAACACCCAAAAGCATCAAAATTATCGAATGTCACAAAATGATAAAACAGTTATCCCGTCTACATAAAAAAGTTGTACTTCAATGGATTCTGGCCCATTGTGGAGTGACAGGCAATGAAATAGCCGATTTTCTAGCCAAGAAGGGTAGCAAAATTGTTTCAAACCCAACTTCTGCTCCAGTTTCCTTTCACTCTATCAAAAGAATTATCTCAAATAAATACATCAATAAACTTAGAGAAGAATACACTACCAAAACATCTGGAAAGGAATGGGAAAATCTACAAGCTTATGACATTACTACATTACAAAGAAAATCTGCAGTAGCAACATTCAGACTGCTAACGGGACATGACTGCTTGAATAAACACCTACACAGAATTGGCATGACAGATTCACCTAAATGCCCTTTTTGCAATTTAAATGAAGAGAGGGAAAGAAACCATCTCCTCCGTTGTACAGCTTTTGTAGGAAGAGACCAGCCTTTCTGCTAAATATTGGAGTGCAAGAAAGCGAATGATTTCATTATCAAGTGCTCGACATTAGATACCAACCAACCAACCAACCAACCAACCAACATTCATTTACGTCATTAATCCCAATTTGTAGAGTCAATCTTACGTCCCGTTATGACGCCATTTAAACAAACAACAAACTACATCCCATATCCTTTAAATTATCGGTGCTACCTTCAGTAAAATTCATGTCAAATTCCGTTGAGGTGAAGTCATATGATGAAAGTTATAACTAAATTGTACCTGTTGGTAGGTGCGTCGCTTCCAACTGAATGGTATTAATAAGCTGTTAGTTTATGCTGATGATGTAGTACTACTGGCCGATAGCGAGGAGATACTAAAGGCCAACACGCACACACTATTGAGTAACACTAAGAAATTAGGACTGGAAGTAAATATCAGTAAAACTAAATATATGGTCACACGTAGAAATTCAGTATATAATGGAAATGGACAGCTAATGACAAATGAGGGAAATTTGAGGAAGTGGCTAAATTCAAATACCTAGGAACAATAATCACAAATAGGAATGAGATGCACAAAGAAATTAAACATATGCTCAATTCTGGAAATGCGTTCCATTATGCATTGCAGAGACTCTTGATGCCCCAACTCCTTTCAAAAAACGTTAAGCTGAAAATATATAAAACTATTATTCTACCAGTTATATTATATGGGTGCGAAACATGGACTCTTACTTTAAGGAGGAAGAGGAGATTACGAGTATTTGAGAATAAAGTTCTTAGGCAAATTTTTGGACCAAAGAGGGATGAACAGGCAGGTGAATGGAGAAGACTACATAACAATGAATTACATGGTCTTTATAGGAAGCCAGATATAATAAGAACAGTTAAGTCTCGTAGACTGCGATAGGCAGGACATGTTGCGCATGGGAAATGGAAGACGTGCATGGAAACTTCTTCCAGGAAAGCCAGAGGGAAAACGCCCAGTTGGTAGACCAAGAATGAGGTGGGAGAACAACATTAACTATGATTTGAGGGAAGTAATTATACAGGGAATGATTGGAAAGCATTAGCTCAGGATAGGGATGTATGGAGAGCTTATGTCCGCGCGGCCATGAACCTACGGGTTCGATAGTGCCAGTGAGTAAGTAAGTAAGTAAGTAGGTGCCGTCGTCCTCAACTAGAAAATTTGATACACGCGGGTGATAAATCAAGCTATGCTAAACATCTCATTACCGCAGGTCATCGAATGAACACAATTGAAAACACTCTCACGATAATCCACCGAGAAAACATCCCAGCTAGGATAAATATATTTTTGAAGACCTCGAAATTATAAAGGAAACAAACAACACCTCACTTCTCAATGAGAACGCACCCCAGTCAAACTCATTATACGAGATCGTCAAAAAGAAGTCAGTTGCTGCTACAAACAGTTGGAGTAAACACCACCGTACACAACAACAAATTGCTGAAACTCAACCTGCAGAAGATGGAATATAACTTCCGAAAGCGCTCCAGTTAATTTTATATACAATATTTAACAAAGTTGAGGACGACGGCACCTTCTAGCAGGTACAATTTAATTTTAACTTTCAGTAAGAACTACAGTAAGAACTCTCGAATGTGTTAAATATTTGAAACAATTTTTCACTTGGTGTCTGAGAAATAAGTTATTTTGAACGAGCAAGATGGGATATCCTGTATGTAGTAACTCAATGATAGTCACGATTGATGTTCAGTGAAATGAGTACAGAAGGTTGAATATTTAGGGGATATGTGGATGGCGACCACAAGGTGCCCAAGCTGTGCAAAACATTTCTTCCACTTACTTGTGTTTTGCACTCTTTTAACTTTACTATCTAACCTCTCTTGGTTAACTCTTGTTTTTTCGACCCCAACGCTATTAGGGCATCCGAGGGCTAGGGAGTCCTTCCTTTTTTCCATTTCGTCTTTCCTTTATTTTCTTTTCTTCTCCAGAAAAGCCTGACCAGAGGCTATAAGATGGCAGCCCCATCACTGGTCTTGCCTTCCTTTGGCCAGCAACCAATCGAAGGGACTATTATTATGCTTTCAAGTCTTATACGAGAATTTCCCATAACGAAAGATTTTCTATAGGATCGTAACAGGCCTTGGCCTAATACTTGAAAGGAAGAAGAAGAAGAAGTGAATATTTATAATGTAATCAACATTGTTTTAGCGGACCTCGACCTTCATTAACACGCTTCAGTGAAGGTTATATTCTGTTACGTATAGTAATTTCATTCATTAGGTTAACAAAGCCATAAATTGAGTATTTCATTGTTATTCATCGACTGATTGTTGTTTGGGACCATGAAGAGACCTTGTGCAATAAATTCAGTAGTTTCTTTAAGAGATAGCGTTAAATGTTGGTTGTTGCGATGAGCACAGCATACGTTTGTTAGGCAGAAAGTTAACGTAATGAATGGGATAATAATATATTCTCCAGGCATTTATTTTTTCAAAACCACAACAATGGATCGAATCCCTCTTCTCCCTGCTCTATTTTCAAAAGCGCAACAATGTATTGTTGAATCCCTCCTCCCCAGGTTTTTAATTTCAAAATCACAACAATGTGTTTAATCCCTCCCCTCCAGGCTCTACCTTTAAAATCACAACAATGTGTTGAATCCCTCCTCTCCTGAATATTTTTCAAAATCATAACAATGCGTTGGATCCTCCTCTCCAGGCACTATTTTTCAAAATCACAACATGTGTTGAACCCCTCCTCTCCAGGATCTATTTTTCAAAAGCAAAACAATGTTGAATTCCTCCTCTTCAGGCTATATTTATCAAAATCACATCAATATGTTGAACCCCTCCTCTCCATGATCTATTTTTCAAAGGCACAACAATGTTGAATCCTCCTTTCCAGGCTCTAATTTTTCAAAAGCACAATAATGTGTTGAATCCCTCCTCTCCAGGATATATTTTTCGGAAGCACAACAATGCGTTGAATCCCTCCTCTCCAGGCTCTATTTTCAAAAGCACAGATATGTGTTGAATCCTTCCTCTCCAGAATCTATGTTCAAAAGCACAAAAATGTGTTGAATCCCTCCTCTCCAGAATCTATGTTCAAAAGCACAACAATGGTATTGAATCCCTCCTCTCCAGGCTCTATTTTCAAAAGCACAAATATGTGTTGAATCCCCCCTCTTCAGAATCTATGTTCAAAAGCACAACAATGTGTTGAATCCCTCCTCTCCTGAATATTTTTCAAAATCATAACAATGCGTTGGATCCCTCCTCCCCAGGCACTATTTTTCAAAATCACAACATGTGTTGAACCCCTCCTCTCCAGGATCTATTTTTCAAAAGCACAACAATGTTGAATTCCTCCTCTTCAGGCTATATTTATCAAAATCACATCAATGTGTTGAACCCCTCCTCTCCAGGATCTATTTATCAAAATCACATCAATGTGTTGAACCCCTCCTCTCCATGATCTATTTTTCAAAGGCACAACAATGTTGAATCCTCCTTTCCAGGCTCTAATTTTTCAAAAGCACAATAATGTGTTGAATCCCTCCTCTCCAGGATATATTTTTCGGAAGCACAACAATGCGTTGAATCCCTCCTCTCCAGGCTCTATTTTGAAAAGCACAAATATGTGTTGAATCCTTCCTCTCCAGAATCTATGTTCAAAAGCACAAAAATGTGTTGAATCCCTCCTCTCCAGAATCTATGTTCAAAAGCACAACAATGGTATTGAATCCCTCCTCTCCAGGCTCTATTTTCAAAAGCACAAATATGTGTTGAATCCCCCCTCTTCAGAATCTATGTTCAAAAGCGCAAAAATGTCTTGAATCCCTCCTCTCCAGGGTTAATTTTCAAAAGCACAACAATGTCTTGAATCCCTCCTCTCCAGGGTCTATTTTGAAAAGCACACCAATGTGTTGAATCCCTCTTCTCCAGGCTCTATATTCCAAAGCACAAGAATGAATCGAATTCCTCCTCTCCATCCTGAAAATCTACAGACTCGGGACCCACGGCTTAAAGTCCCTCCCGGAGGACTTAACTCTTGGATTTTTCCATCCTAAATATTAATCGACCCAAACCGAGTTTGCAATCGGGACTAGAGGCAAATGACATAACCACTAGACCACCGCGGTCAACATTATATATATATAACAGAGTATAGAATTTGTGTAGTTTTAGAATTATTTATTTTTTATTTATTACTGGTTTTTTTTAATATGTTTTGCTATATACACACAAAATGTAGGTTATTCTATTTTTAACAGTACTGATAAAATTCATAATGAAATTCAGTTGGGCTATTAAACACAATATAAAATAATAAAATTAGTACCTGATAAGTGCCGTTTCCTCTCAGCATGATTTTGTTTTAAATCATGAAGGTCTTCACTAATCCGATTTCAGCATCAGCAGAAGATTTTAAACTACTTTCATAGGGCATTTGGTCTTACTTTACCGCTCAAGGTCACGTACTTGTCATCCCCACAAGTATTTGGAAGAGGTTGTTTCTTTCAGTAGTCGTTCTTTACGGGAACGTGCTTTCGGTCGCTGTTGCAGATGCTACAAGTCATAACAGTAATAATATTAGTTCAAAGTGATTTGACAGTTGAATGAAATCCAGCATCACTGTAAGTGTATCTCTTTCCCTCTCTTTCTTTGTATGACATTGAACGGTAAAGTAAAACCAAATCCCCTACAGGCCAAAATATATGTTGATATTGGAACCTGTTCTGAGAGGACTTCGGTTTAAGATTTAATCAAGTTGAGGACAACGACATCTATCAGCAAGTAATTTCATTATCTTGTACTATTTCTGCGTTTAATTAGTTCTCTTTATTTCTAAATTAATGAATATCTGTGTAACAAAAAAAAATAATAATTCTATATATACTTGTGGATGAAAACTCCTGCAGGGTAGATGGATTCATTACACTTCAATAGCCTAGAATTTCATCCTTTATCCAATCATGTACCATACATAGTTGACTCAAACGCTCATATCCCAATTTGTTTGAGAAAATGAATTCAAACAACTTTCTTTGTGAATAAATGGTATTCAAATGCTTGCTCTTTAGTTTCATAAAATCCAATTTGCAGGCTTATCTCTGAAATGCTTTCACATCTGCATACAGGAAACCAGAAATAAATATGAGAGGTAACATACAGAGGCTGGTTTCCCATTAATAAGAGGCTGAGCGAACCGCTAACCTGGATGTTAACACGCTAAGTTATGGATGAAAACGTGCACAACCGCTTCAAGAGATCAATAGAATATGAAAACAAGAGTATAGACCTGCCGATTGCGTGAATAAACTCCTCAACTATGGAAAAATAAAAGAGTTTTAGCTTTTCATGTCTCTTGTTATAATTCACTTCAATTTTTTATTTGTTTTAAAAACATTAGGCATCATCAGGGTTGCCAACGCCCAGTGAGAAAATGTGGCTAAACCTGCCTCCTAAAAAATGGTTAGAAATGACTAAAATGCCAATTTTATGTGTGAATGAATCTGTATTTTAAAACTTAAAAATGGACTTGCCAATCTGTACGTCCTGAAGGTATAATTTTGTCCATATGTTTGCTTTTACTCTATTGGAATTCATACAATTATAATATAGTGACTCGAAAAAACTAAACCCACCCCAGGAGTAAAAATATGTAGAGGAAACCAAATACAAACAATAATCTTCGCAGATGATCAAGTACTTCTAGCGGAGAATGAAGATGATTTGCAGAGATCAGTGTTTAAATTGCAGAAACCCTGGAAAAATACAACATGAAAATATCTGAAAATAAAACCAAATCCATGGCAATCACTGGAAAGGGACTTTCGAGAGTAAAAATAATAATAATAAATAATAAACCAATAGAACAAGTAACACACTTTAATTATTTAGGTAATAATATATCACAGTTTCATAATCAAAAAGATGTGGAAACAAATTTAGAAAAATATAACAGATTAAATGGTATAATTAGGAGAAATTTTGGAAAACAAATGAGGAAAGAAATCCAATTGAGATTTCATAATGCCATAGCCAAACCTGCTCTACTATACGGACGTGAATGCTGGACACTTCGAGCAAAAGATAAATCCCGCATTAATAGTTCACAAATGAGATTCCTCCGATCACTAACTGGAGTAACATTAAGGGATAGAATGAAAAGTGATGAGATAAGGATGCAGTGGAATAGTAGGGAAATGGTTGAACATATACAAAATTATCAGATTAAATGGTTCCAACACGTCCAGAGAATGTCAAATTCCCGTTTACCAAAGATGATTTACCACCTCAACCCTAAAGGCAAAGAGGACGTCGGAAGACCCTTCAACCGATGGAAAGATCAGTTTCTGTAGTCGCAGAACGGGCATCATCACCCAATACTGCATTCGGAAGAAGAAGAATATAATGACTCAATTGTGGAAATGCGTGTTATTATGCATTACAGAGACTCTTGACTTTCCAACTCCTTTCAAAAAACGTTAAACTGAAAATATATAAAACTACTAGAAGTAGATTATACAGGGGAAGATTGGAAAACATTGACTCAGGATAGGGATATATGGAGAGCTTATGTCCGCGCTGCCATGAACCTATGGGTTAGACAGTTCCAGTGAGTTAGAGATGTACTCTCTGTGTAGTACTGACATAGAGTTATCGATTTTTTTTCAAATTGATGACCTGTTTCTAGTATATATCAACACAATCAGCATCCTTGAAGACATAAGAGATTCTAAAAGAAGCAAGGAATAAAGACCTACTCAATGAGAACATACCCACAGACATAAATCCGTTATACAACCTATATAACACCATCAGTTCCAGTTAAAACGCAGAAGATGAAACGTTGTTTTCGAAAGGCCTCCATATTAGAATAACTTGAAGAAGTTTAATAATTTAGTTGAGGACGACTGACTCACCAGGTAAAAAATATATAATTAACATCTTATTACATAACCTCAATGGTGCTTTAATATAAATTTTAAAAAAATACTACAATCTCAAAAAATAATTGTTCTCTTTAGAACTGAAAGCTTCAAATACCTAGGAACAATAATCACAAATAGGAATGAGATGCACAAAGAAATTAAACATAGACTCAATTCTGGAAATGCGTGCTATTATGCATTACAGAGACTTTTGATGTCCCAACTCCTTTCAAAAAACGTTAAACTGAAAATATATAAAACTATTATTCTACCAGTTATATTATATGGAAGTGTCCACCGCTGTGGTCTCGTGGTAGCGGGTTCGATCCCCAGTCGGGACAGTTTTTCTGGGTGAGGTTTTTATCGGAGTTTTTCCTCACCTATAAGACAAATGTCAGGAAAACTTTAAGGCCCAAACGGTCCCCGAAATCATATGGCCATCGCAATCAACATCGTTCATATTCATCTTAGATTAAGTTTAGGATTAGGGACTCTCCTGGCGCACCACTATCATCATCATCTCCCATCATATCATCGGGGCAACGTAACCCCGCCTTCCAGGCGCCCCAACCTCAGAAGTGGGTTACAAGTACGCCATACCAGGAGAGAAACCGGGAATGTCGAAAGACAAACCGGGGGCATTTGGAATATATATATATATATATATATATATAGGATGCGAAACATGGACTCTTACTTTAAGGGAGGAAAGGAGATTACAAGTATTTCAGAATAAAGTACTGAGGAAAATTTTTGGACCAAAGAGAGATGAACAGACAGGTGAATGGAGAAGACTTACATAACAATGAACTACATGGTCTTTATAGGAAGCCAGATATAATAAGAACAGTTAAGTCTCGTAGACTACGATGGGCAGGACATGTTACACGTATGGGGAATGAAAGACTTGCATGGAAGCTTCTTGTAGGAAAGCCAGAGGGAAATCGCCCAGTTGGTAGACCAAGAATGAGGTGCGAGAAGAGCATTTACTATAATTTGGGGGAAGTAGATTATACAGGGGATGATTGGAAAACAATGGCTCAGGATAGGGATGTTTGGAGAGCTTATGTCCGCGCGGCCATGAACCTACGGGTTCGATAGTGCCAGTAAGTAAGTAAGTAAGTAAGGACTGAAAGCTTGGCAGATAGTATAATTATGTTTCAATCAACAACATTCACATATCCATTCCTTTGATGCAGCAATGTTTTTCAAAAACACTTCTTTTTGAGACATAGGCTACTATAAAGTTTCCTTTGATGCAAAGTTATAAAAGGAATTTGTTGAATATTTCACTTACGTTTGCATAAGTAAATCAAAACATTCAATTGAAAGAGTTTATTAAATAACACTTCCTTTTAAGATGTATTTATTCTTCCATACCCTAGTGTCAAACAAACATTTTTGACACAGGAGAAAAGAAGGGGGGAAAAAAGTGCAGTTTTTCCCATCCTTTGTGATCGATGGACTCAGATCCTTTGATCTGTCATTTGCTTGATCTGTTAAAGTAGTCCCTCAAGCAACCTTAACTTCAAACGGAAGAGCTAGTTTTACGCTTGACATCATATTCTGTAACGAACGTGACAAGCGTATAAGGAATACCAGCTCTCTCTCTCTCCCTCCCTCTCTCTACGGAACACCTCAGTTTATACAAATAACTGCAATTAAAACAAACAAGCAAACAGAGAGGAAGTTTATTAAGATGGGAAGTATATTAAATGCCAACCTCTGTTTTGGTTGGAATTCTTAAGAACCAGAATTCATCTCAATGAAATTATTAATTAACGTCACAAAGAGAAGAAGATCTTTCTCGTATTCTAGTAACGTACTATAGAGTTTTAAAAATATTATTAATCTCGAAGTTAAATAAAATTAATTACAATGACTATTTAACTCATGCCACAAATGCTAGTCAATGACCAATCACGTTTCAATGAATGTTGTTTTTCAACCAATGACAGTCGTGTTTCACCTCGCTCTTTATCGATTTCTCTTTATCAGCTCCTGCTTTTGTGATAAAGAAAGCTCCTCCTTTTTAATGTTCTGAACAGGTCAAAGCATTATTTTTCTCCAACAAATACATTGAATATAGCAAATAATGAAAAGATTCCTTGATTTTACTGAGTTGTTTACTAAAAAAATAAACGAATAACCCGTAATGTTCATTATGATATATATTACACATCCAAGTTAACTGTTCACGGACGGAGGGGAAGAGTTTTAGCGCTAGTGTCGCCGATCTACTGAATCTGTGGAAGGGATGTAGGAGAAATCTGTAAATTCGATCACGTATTCAAATTTTTTCAACTTCAAATGTGGGGGGGAGAATCTCTAAACACGTGTGAAATATCTTAACATGGTTGTCAAATTAGTCATTTAAGCACGGAACGCTCAAGCGGTCGGATCATTTAAAATCACAGTATTTGTCGTCTCTCTGTTACCAGTCTCACAATAAATCACAAGTGGCAACATGTAATGAGAAGGACAAGGAAGGGACAGCTCATTCCTAGACGTAACCCCAAAAGTAACAGGGTTGTCAAGTTAGTCATTCTGCCACTAACCGCGCAGAATGACGCATCATTAAAATACATAGTTTTTGTCAGCTCTCTACCTGCCAATCAAACATAATACAAAGGACAGGATGTGGAAACATAGTAAGGAAGAAAAAGAGAAAGACAGTTTGTTAGTTAACATATTATCCGCCTGCACAAAACACTTGGATGGGTAATAGTTTGATGTGTTTCATTATTTCTCCACTTGGGTGCACTCTTACAATATTGCGATCTTATTTGGCAATAAATAATATGATCAAGCAGCAGTGAATGAACATAACCTCACATTTCTGATTTGTTTTCAAACATCGCCGTTTACATTAAATATATAAATATTTTAAAATAACTATAGTTAAACAAGGATTTGTGAGTACACAGCTTAATTTTATTCGTTAAATAGTCCTAACAAATGCCACTCTTGATTTCCAAATTCCCTAGATAAATTCAATCCTCACTTCGTGAGTCGTGAATTTATCGATAATTTGGAAGTCACTCTTATGACTCTTATACTTATGACAAATTTGTTCGAAATGCATGCTATATGTATTACAGGAACTCTTGTTGTCCGAACTCCTTTTTTTTTTTAATCTCTTTCTTTCTCGTTTTTCTTGTCGTCTACACTGTTCTTCCTTTTTGTTTTACCTTTGTTAACGTTTTTATCATATTCACACATACAAACACAAGACAGGACACACACCCAGACCCAAGGTGGAGATTTAAAATCTCCTACCCCACCGGGAATCGAGCCCGGGTCGCCGGAGTGGAAGGTACGCCACGGCGACGGACTTTTTTTATTTCATTCTTTCTCGTTTTCTTTCGTTTACACTGTTCTTCCTTTTTGTTTTACCTTTGTTAACCTTTTTATCTTATTCACACATACAAACACAAGACAGGACACACACCCAGACACAAGGTGGAGATTTAAAATCCTCTTCCCCGCCGGGAATTGACCTCGGGTCGCCGCCGGAGTGGAAGGTAGGGACTCTACCGACTACACCACGGCGACGGACTTTCAAAAAAACGTTAAACTGAAAATGTATAAAACAGTTATTCTCCCAGATATAGTATATGGATGCGAAACAAGGACTCTTACTTTAAGGGAGGAAAGAAGATTACAAGTATTTGAGAATAAAGTTCTTGAAAATGCTATGAGTCCCGCGCCCTAGCCGAGCGGTTAAGGTAGGAAGCCTTGGCGCAGAGCTACGGGACTTGCGCTGGTTCGAGTCTCCAGGAGGGAAGAAATTTTCTCATGGTATTTCGGCCAGTATGGGACCGGTGCCCACCCAGCATCGTGAGGCAATTGGGTAGCTACAATAAGTAGCGGCTCCAGGTTGAGGAACCAGCTATAACGGCTGGGGGACTCGACATGCTAACCACATGTCACCCCTACACTGGGTGTTGATCATCTACCTCTGTGATTGACAGATGTGGATGTGAAGGGCCAGCAGCCGGCTGGTAAAAGGGCAACCGCTGAAAAGTGGAAAGACCCTCAATCGGATCGGAAAATGCTATGATTGCAGTGAAAGACCTGCCCTCGGGCAGGATTACTATGAATGGATTACCCAACAGATATGAAATGTAAAATTACTCTTTCAAACATCCCTTTACTAAATCTCATTACCTTTGTTTATTACAATTCTAAATCCTTAGCGAAAGCCAGTTCTCAATATTTGGACGTAAGTATAATCTTATACAATTAAATCAAAGTGTTTGCCATTTTCCCAAGAGCTTTCAACTTACTTGGTAAGTTTTCTTACAAACTTGCTCCTCATAAAGCTATCTAATGAGAAAACTTTGGAAATCTCTTCACTTCCAAGTGTTTCCTCCAAATTTCTGTTAATGTCGGGTTTGACCTGAAGGATCTAGGTTCAACAACATCGCTTCATAATCCGGTAAAAGAAATACAAGAGTGGGGGGAATGCGAATAAACTATATATATATATATATATATATATATATATTTAAATATACATTAAAACGTGTTTAATCCGGAACGTGAATAATGCGGAAATCTGTCCAATGTGAACAAATTCATTGGTCCCGACAGAAATAATAATTTTATGTATTTATTTTGCATAAAACGGAATCTGTCCAATGCGGAAACGGAAGGATATTTCTACACAATTAATGAAAAATATAAAGCGGAAAGACAGACAGAGAGAGAGAGAGAGAGAGATAAATTAGTTTCCACTTCATTGAATTTCCCTTAGGTAAAAAAAAAAGGAATGATTCCTGCCGCCGGGTGAAGTAGAGTTTCTACCTAAAAGTAAAGTAAAGTAATCCCACTACAGGCCTCAAGAGGCCCTTCGGGTAGTAGGAAGTTAAGGCTCCCACTTTTTCTGGACAATCGGCACTTGATGTCAGCCGGGTTGTCAGCCCTGCGTGACGGCCGCCTTCACCCCCAGAACAAGCGTCTGGTACTCATTTCAGTTAGAGGCTGAGTCGACCCCAGGGCCATAGTGCCGCCAGAAGGTTTGGGTCAGTTTAAAAATCCTGACCCCACCGGGACTTGAACCCTCGACCTTCTGGTTTGTAGCGCAGTGCCTTAACCACTACGCTACGGCGTGCCCCAGAGATTCTACATGTACCTGAAATTTTCTTTCGGCCTCACTGCACACCCGTTATGCGATACCTGTTTTGCAAATAAACATTGCACTGTAATATCTTAAATTAGTTCAAGTTCTGAGACCGATCTTTCACAGGTAGCGTTCTAAATTTACGGAATATAAAGATGGCTGAAACGCATGTATCATTCTCATTAAACGAAAAAGTGAAAGTGATGGAAGATAAATCTCCAAATTTCCGCACCGATGCTTCGAAGTCAAGCTCTAGCTCTTGTTAAATCCCTACGGAATAACGATTTCAAGGCATCTTCAGGTTGGCTGAACAGTTTAAAAAGACGATACAATTTAGTGTGGAATGAAATTTGCGGGGAATCAAAGGATGTGGACGAAAGTGTAGTTAGTGAACGAAAACCGAAACTGCATACTTGAATTTCAGGATACGCGCCTAAGAGACATTTTTAACGCTGGCGAAATGGGACTGTTTTTTCGCGCGTTACCGTCGAAGTCGCTCATATATACTGTACTTCAGTTTTCAACGACAGCGAAACTACAATTAATCCAAGGTACGTAAAAAGACATATACATTACTCTATAATCTAAGATTATTGATAAGTTTTAATTTTTTATAATGCGGAATTTTGTCTAATGTGGAAAAACAAATTGGTCCCATGCGATTCCGCTTTGAGCAAGTTTTAACTTACTGTTTAATATAAAACACGTGAATTCTCATAGCTTAGCTATAAATAAAATAATAATAATAATATCTTCTTTCATATCAGAAATAAAATTTGTTAATTAAATCAATCTCTCTCCTGGCGCAACAGGCCGACAAGGCCCTTAGCCTACCAGCCGGCTTCTGGCCTCACATCCACATGTGTCAATCACAGAGGTAGATGACAATCAGCCAGTATAGGGGTGACATGTGGTCAGTATGTCGAGTCCCCCAGCCGTTATAGCTGGTTTTCTCAACCTGGAGCCGCTAATTATTTTAGCTACCCAAATGCATCACGATTCTGGGTGGGCACCGGTCCCATACTGGCCTAAATACCATGAGAAAATGTCTTCCCCCCATGGAGACTCGAACCAACGCAAGTCCCGTAGCTCTGCGCCAAGGCTTCCTGCCTTAACCACTCGGCTACGGCGCGGGACAATTAAATCAATCATATTTGTTATATTTTGTACGTATACTTTCGGAGGACTGCAGGATACACACTATCAGATCACAAAAAAAATGAAGACATCTTAGAAGAATTGCACATGGAACCTTTACAAAACAAAATTTCTGATTATAAGTCAAGATGGATGTAACATGTTCATCGAATGGAAGATCACAGGATGCCCAAACAAATGTTAAGATATCAACCTGCAGGAAGAAGAAGACCAGGACGTCCACTTAAAAGACTTTTGGATGGTGTTTCTCTTGAGGCCGAAACAGGTCAACAAATGGCTTAAATTCGTGAATGTACTATGATGATGATGGCTTTCTATGAAGTTTATGACGCTTTAGACCTAGAAGGCCTCGTCCTACCATCCGGCTGCTGGCCCCTTATCCACATGCGTTATTCACACCGGTACATCCTGGCAGTATAGAGGGTAACATGTGGTAGGCCTGGTGGCTTCTCCAGCCGTAATAGCTCGTTTTCTCGACCCTTTATATACATTCCAGTTTCCTTTAAATTCCATGCAAAACCCACTCGTCTTCGATCATGAAATAAAATATATTTCTGTGATAACATTCTAACAACTTCACTTTACAAAAGTTTTCTTCTATGAAAGACGGGCTTTTAAAAATATTAAGATAAGCTTTTGATATCTCAATATGGCGTAGATACGAGGTCAATCGATACAATAATAGCACTTTAGATAAGTAACTTATTTGCACAAGAAATACCCAGCACATATTTAGTTACCAAGTAAAAATATTATATCCACATTGTGTCCACAGTTCTGTATTATGTAAAAATATGTTATGAGAATCGATAAAAATTTGCATAGCACTCTGTATTAAATAACAAAAAGTTTATAAACTCTATATTTATAAAGCTCATAATAATAATAATAATAATAATAATAATAATAATAATAATAATAATAATAATAATAATAATAATAATAATAATAATAATAGTAAACCCGCCATAGCCTGTCCCAAGCCAGGTTGAAAAAGGGTGAGGGGGAGGAGTAACACCTCGTAAAAAAAACCTTGGTTCAGCTTGCCCAGCTGATAGAACCTTGTGAGGGCCCCTTGACAGGATTACGGTGAAGACCTCAACGGCATATACGAGCGGAGAAGGAAACCTTCGGTACGGTGTACCAGGCGGAAGAGGCAACTCTACATCTATTGCCTTGTAGATTGACAAACGGGCGGATGGGGTTCGTTAATTCTGCAAAGACAACCCATCTAGGAGAGACAACTCCGAAATAAAACGGGGCAGGCTGAGCTCTGGAGGTGGGTGAAGGCGATCGGCCTGGGGAGGAAACACCTCGTAAAAAAACCTTGGTTCAGCTTACCCAGCTCATAGAACCTTGTGCGGGCCCCTTGACAGGGTTACGGTTAAGACCTCAACTGCATATACGAGCGGAGAGAGGAGTCCTTCGGTACGGTGTACCAGGCGGGAAGAGGCAACTCTACATCTATTGCCTTGTAGATTGACAAACGGGCGGATGGGGTTCGTTAATTCTGCAAAGACAACCCATCTAGGAGAGACAACTCCGAAATAAAACGGGGCAGGCTGAGCTCTGGAGATGGGCGAAGGCAATCGGCCTGGGGAGGAAACACCTCGTAAAAAAAACCTTGGTTCAGCTTACCCAGCTGATAGAATCTTGTGCGGGCCCCTTGACAGGGTTACGGTGAAGACCTCAACGGCATATACGAGCGGAAAAGGAGTCCGGTACGGTGTACCAGACGGAAGAGGCAACTACCGGCTGCATTGTAGATTGACGTGGTTCGTTAAAAAGGCTAGGGGAAGAACACATTGAACAAAAATTACCTGGTTCTCCTGATGCATTAAGCCAGCTCCCTGCTCATCATTAAAACAAGTAATTGCTAAAAAGTCCATAGGATTAATTATATAAGAAGAGATATGAGAGAGATAGGTCTGAAAGAATTGGAATGGGAAGATAGAGAAGAATGGAGAAAGAAAATTAAAATTTTTAAAACATAGGAAGATGTTTAATACATTGTAAACTCGTTTACAAATAAATAAATAATAAATAAATAAATAATAATAGGAGGAAATCGTCTACATCAATCAGTTCCGGTGAATAGTGTTACGTGTCGCATAGCGACGTTACAATTGCGCGGGCGAGTCGCCCCTGGCGAGTAAGATTACCCGCCCAGCTGGTCCAGTGGTCTGGTAGATAATGGAATTTATTGCCTTTTTTTTCAGAATAAAGAAAATACATATGCATTTACATTGCGCACGGGCCTGCTTGGCCGTACGTGCATTATTTTTCCATGAATAAAAAATAAAACTAATAATATAAACAAATACCTACAAATACACCTGTATCAAAAAACAATAACAGGCTACATATAAGTAAAATCTATGTCTACACTAAATCACAATAATACATATCTACATTCATCCACATTCCGTACATTAATATTTTTAAAAAATGCTAGAAAACAAATTAGAAAAAAAAACACACACACACACACATACACCCACACACCCCCACACATATACACACCGCACGCTCATACCCCCCTCCCCCCGACACTGCAGACATTAAATACACTATCAGACTATTCAACTTATCCGACCTACTTATTATATAACATGATTAAAGATCGAAAACAAAGACCATATTGAGATTCTTCTTATTGTTAATACATATATCCTTAATCTACAATTTTGTAATATCTCAATTTTCTTACTGTACCAAAAAATGTACATGTTTTTGATTCACTCTCGATCCGTCCTAAAAGATCCCAACACGTCACTCTCCCTCGATCCGACCTGAGAAATCTCTCCGGCAGCATCTGTAATCTAAGTTGTTCTGTCTCTCTACAGAATGCTATAATATGCTGCCAGTTTTCATGGTCATCGCATAGTGGGCATAGTTTAATGCCTTCCTCATTTGTTAAATTATGGGCCATCCATCCCCCCAAATGAAACCATGCAATAGCACTTCTATCATCCCCATCTAAAGAGTCAATATATTTCTCCCTTCCCCACGAAAGTTTCAGTTCCGTCTGCAGGGTGAGCGATATTTTCTGGTTACACTCTGCTTCTATATACTGTCTGTCTATATCGATTAGTCTCTTCTTAACTGTCCTCCAAACATTTCTATTATTCCGCGTACTCCTCTCCCATACCCAGCCCATCCCTATGCCCTTCAATCCCCTTTCTACACCGATTACCCAATCTCCCGAAACACACTGTCTTTTCTGTTCATTGTAACACTCTGCTCTAAGCGAATCCTGATTCCCGTTTATTATGTCCAACCAATACTTAATAGCCATAATTTTGCCCCTTATTGTGTCCGAAAATGTACCGAATTCTTTCAGTATGCCACAATTTGAAGTGTTGCCAGATGGTTCTACCGGTGTCTCTATCTTCTTTGGAGAAAGATCAGAAGCCAGAGGCTTCTGGGCTTCGAAGTTGCTCGGGGCTGTTTCTGGAGCTTTCCTCCCGCTTATATAAGAGCGGAGGCGGTAAGTTGTTAATTTATTTATCGGTGAGTGAAAATTTGTTCCGAGACAACAATTAAAAGATGATTATTATCAACAAACTTCTATTCACACAGGTTAAGGGAGCCAATTAATTTATTTAAAACTTTCACCAACCACTTGTTATAATGTTAATATTTTGACATATTCATTGTTTCTTGGTGTTGTCCATCATTTTCCATGCTCCGTCGATAACACTGGTCAACATTATTTTTGTCTCATAAGTACCAATAGTTGTAGGCCTACTTAATGCAGTTTTTTATCGTGTTTTTAAATATGTATTCGGAATTTCTCCATCACCCACAGTTTTTTTTTTCAATTTCAATTTCAATTAATGGATTTAATTTTTTTTTTTTGATAAACCTAGATTTCTTCTCGGAAAATCTTGGCGCAATGAGCACGGGGAAAACTTTCATCAGGAGATTTCAGCTATGGAAAAGAGATATCAAGGCAAATGGAATCCTAATATGCTGGTCGATTATTGTTGGACCATCAAGAGGGATGATCCACAGGCGAAATATAGCAGAAAATCGTCATTTCTTACTTTCTAGGTGAGTCCGAATGTTCGAATATTGTGTAGTTACGTCAATGCATGCATTAAATGAAATATGTAAATTATATGATCTAAAGATTTTTGTAAGGAAAACGAAGACCATGGCTTTTAGAGGAAGAGATCCAGTGAGATCCAAAATTATTTTAGAAAATCAAAATATAGAACAGGTGTCTAGTTTCAAATATTTGGGCTGTGATGTTGGCTACAATGTGGAAAGAGATATTGACTCCAAAATAAATAAATTTCAGACGGTGTGTGGAACAATACAGAGAACATTCAAAAATAAAATTAGAAAAGAAACCAAGATAAAAATGTATAACGTTATGGCGGTTCCCACAATATTATATGGGTGTGAAACTTGGGCTCCAGTGAAAGAAAAGACAGAAGGATAGAATACAGACGGCAGAGATGAGGTTCCTAAGACAAGTAAAAGGATGTACAAGACTTGATAGAATAAGAAATGAGGATATAAGAGAAGAATTGAAAGTACAGCCTTTATTGGATAAAGTCACGAATTACAGACAGAAATGGATTGATCACATGGATGGAATGAGTAAGGAGAGATATCCATTGTTAGCAAGAAATTATCAAGCAAGAGGAAGGCGTGATGTTGGAAGACCTAGAAGACGTTGGGCTGATGCATTGTGAAGTCGGAACGGCGGGCAATTGCCTAATCCCTGGAGTGATGATGATGATGATGATGATGTGTAGTTACGAATGTAAAAAAGATTAAAGTGTTTGAAATTATAAATTCCTGTCTCTCAGAAACCTTGCGCGATGGAGAAAAACCGATATATTTGAATTCAGGAGAAAAAATACTATCAGAATCATATATTTTTCTTTCTGAGACAAAAAAAAAAAGTTTATTTTTTGTTGCTCAGTGTAATCCAGCATCATATTCGGTATTTGTCTGTCGGCATCCTTTGTAGATTTTCAAACCATTTCAATAAACACATTTCTTCAATCACATTATTTTCAATTTATTAAATTAAATTTTCAATTTATTAAATTAAATTAATATGTTTATTTATATAGAAATAAGTTTCCACTTCATTATTTATTTTTCGTAATTCTAATCCATCTTAGGAATTTGATAACAAGACTATATCCACTTTAGAGCAAAATAAAAATACAGAACTGTATGCATGATGTTAATACCTGCCTGCGTTTAATGGTAATTAATTTTTAACAAACTGGAGACGAAGGAAAGTCTTTAAGAAGTCTGTCCTCGTAGTAATGAAAGTAAGATGACTGTTTCGAGACAACTTGTTGATTGCTTGACACACTATAAATATTTTACACAGAGTTTTCAGGCCACGTCTTCATCGATCGACAACATAAAACTAACGCGCTCAAATACCGCTCAAACCAAACACAAATTAAGAGCTAATTACAAAAAAAAAAAAAAAAACCCAAAATCTTATCTCAGATTAACCTCTCACATTATAAGTACTTTCTACATGTCACATTGTTATGACCCCCTGATTTTCTTAGGCTTAAAGGACCTTCGGGACTTGGAAAATCTGGTAGCGTGAATTCTCTAGCCGAGCGTTAGTATGAGGGTGTACAGTTAAACATGTTTTGAAATAAACAAATGGAGTCTTATTTTAACTATTTTATTACTAAAGTATAATAATTACAATCCCTAAGTATTCTAGCCCTAAATAACTACTCTAAGCTTATATATGAAATCTTATACCTGAATTCAAATACCTAGGAACAATAATCACAAATAGGAATGAGATGCGCAAAGAAATTAAACATAGACTCAATTCTGGAAATGCCCCTGCTATTATGCATTGCAGAGGCTTTTGATGTCCCAACTCCTTTCAGCTGAAAATATATAAAACTATTATTCTACCAGTTATATTATATGGGTGCGAAACATGGACTCTTACTTTAAGGGAGAAAAGGAGATTACGAGTATTTGAGAATAAAGTACTTAGGAAAATGTTTGGACCAAAGAGAGATGAACAGACTGGTGAATGGAGAAGACTACATAACAATGAACTACATGGTCTTTATAGGAAGCCAGATATAATAAGAACAGTTAAGTCTCGTAGACTGCGATGGGCAGGACATGTTGCGCGTATGGGGAATGAAAGACGTGCATGGAAACTTCTTGTAGGAAAGCCAGAAGGAAAACGCCCAGTTGGTAGACCAAGAATGAGGTGGGAGAACAACATTAACTATGATTTGAGGGAAGTAGATTATACAGGGAATGATTGGAAAGCATTGGCTCAGGATAGAGATGTATGGAGAGCTTATGTCCGCGCGGCCATGAACCTGCGGGTTCGATAGTGCCAGTGGGTAAGTAAGTAAGTATACCTAACTTCCTTGGTGTTTGAGAACGGGAGATGTGGGATAATAAATCTACCCTAATCTACATTGTTAAGTTCTAATATCCCTTGAAAACATAGTATTACATAGTTAAGGTAATGATTCCCTTTTTATAAGTCCAGGACACATGTTAAGAAAAATGGTAGCTTACTCACCCATCAGCGATTCTTCGTAGCACAGATAGACAGACGCGAGACCGTCACTACCCCAGGGTTATATACTCGACTTGACTAAACTTTTCCACTGACTAACTGTATTCACATACCACTGCCCTAATAGTAGCCCTTCACTCTAAAAGTAGAGATTTACAGTTAGGCCAAGGAACTTTCTGAACTATATAATGTCTAAACTCTATTCCAACAGACTTTACTTGAATAATTAAAATAATCTATAAAACAATTAAATATCTATACAAAAGACTCTACGTATTCATAACACACATACAACCCGGGTCCCTTATAGTGACACGAATTGTCGGAAGTGAAATTCAAACTGCGGATCAAACATATACAGGGTGAATCATAAATATAGTTATACGTTTGATCGCGTTGAGTGATGAAAATATTACCATTATAGGAAATATGAAATTACCGTTGGTAAGGCAATTATTCAAATTTGTTTTCAAGCATCGCCGTTTACATTAAATATATAAATATTATAAAATAACTATAGTTAAATAATGATTTGTGAGTAAACAGCTTAATTTATTCGTTAAATAGTCCTAACAAATGCCACAAATTCTCTAGATAAATTCACTCCTCCCTTCGTGAGTCGTGAATTTATCGATAATTTGGAAATCGCTCGTGGCATTACTTATGACTATTTAACTCATGCCCCAAATGGGAGTCAATGACCAATCACGTTTCAATGATTTCTGTTTTACAACCAATCAGAGTCGTATTTCACCAAATATTTATCAGTGTTATAATTACCATATTAAACAAAAGCTCCTCCTTACAATATTGCGTTCCTTTGGCAATAAATAGTATGATCTGGTTGCAGTGATAAACAAAAGAAGAAGTAGAAGCGTACCTATCGTTTCTCATTTGTTTTCAAACATCGCCGTTTACATTAAATATATAAATATTTTAAAATAAGTATAGTTAAATAATGATTTGTGAGTAAACAGCTTAATTTTATTCGTTAAATAGTCCTAACAAATGCCACAAATTCTCTAGATAAATTCACTCCTCCCTTCGTGAGTCGTGAATTTATCGATAATTTGGAAATCGCTCGTGGCATTACTTATGACTATTTAACTCATGCCCCAAATGGGAGTCAATGACCAATCACGTTTCAATGATTTCTGTTTTTACAACCAATCAGAGTCGTATTTCACCAAATATTTATCAGTGTTATAATTACCATATTAAACAAAAGCTCCTCCTTACAATATTGCGTTCCTTTGGCAATAAATAGTATGATCTGGTTGCAGTGATAAACAAAAGAAGAAGTAGAAGCGTACCTATCGTTTCTCATTTGTTTTCAAACATCGCCGTTTACATTAAATATATAAATATTTTAAAATAAGTATAGTTAAATAATGATTTGTGAGTAAACAGCTTAATTTTATTCGTTAAATAGTCCTAACAAATGCCACAAATTCTCTAGATAAATTCACTCCTCCCTTCGTGAGTCGTGAATTTATCGATAATTTGGAAATCGCTCGTGGCATTACTTATGACAAAGCATCTCAAGAAAATGTATTGGCTCTTTAAAGCCCAACTTTAAATCGTAAGACGATGAGGAATGTCGTTAAGTAAATTACTGTAGAATGTTACAACAACTCTTCCTTGGTGTAAAATTATAACCTCAATTCAGTTGCGAAGCTGAGAAGACGATCGAATTCCATTTTTAAAAGAAGAGGGACAAGAGAACTGACAGGCTGTCGAAGTGAAGTGTGATTGAATAT
Organism: Diploptera punctata; assembly: GCA_030220185.1. NCBI lineage: Eukaryota > Metazoa > Arthropoda > Insecta > Blattodea > Blaberidae > Diploptera > Diploptera punctata. The sequence goes on from JASPKZ010000446.1 coordinate 1,376,361, forward strand.
CCGTCGTATAACGAAATATTACATTTCTCTATACACTGACCGCTAAGTAATAAAATCGATCTCGTTGGTCTAGGGGTTAAGTTCCTTATTTCTGGTCCCGAGGGTCGTGAGTCCGGGGTCGATGGATTTTTTAGGATGAAAAAAACATTCTTGTCTTGTATCTTGTAAGGCCATGTTTCCCTTAACAGAGATTTATAGTGTAAAAGGACTAAGTTGGCATAATTTCTGCTATCCTTGTCTAGAGAACTGTTCTTCCGCCCTTCGCAAAACACAATGGGCTACCCTTGTAAAATTACTTAGGAATTCTAGAAAAACTCCACCCCCCCCCCATTTCCGTCCAGTCACTTTTGTGTCAGGTAATTTTTGTCAGTGGCGACTGGTTCAGAGTGCTCTGTTAAAAGTGACTGCAGAGCGTGTGAAAAGATTGAAGAGTCATATTGGCAGGTAGACGGTTTAATGGACGAAATTAGTGATCGGTTTGAAATAAATTTAGACGATACCGATGACGATGAAAATGAAGACATAGAAACTTGCCAGGCAGAATGTTTAGAAGAAGGGAATGTCACCACTGATCTATGTTCACTGCAGGGAGTGTCTGCCCTACCGCTGTCACCGTGAAGAGATAGCGTATGAGTGAGAAACAAGATGGCGAGTACTCTCTTCCTCTTTCTAAAATATTCTAGACACTTTAGCCCTCATGGACTTAGGCGCTCTCCCTCTAAAGGGAAGAAATTGAACCATACTAATTTTGTTACACTTGTTTTCGTAATAGATGTCCCTTGAGTGGTCCGTGGTCAGCGTTCCGCCTCATACTGACATCTAGGAAACCAAGGTAGTACTAGAACGGGAAACTTCGGTAAATTTTGCTTAGAGGCCTTTTCATTCAGGCTTAAGGATCTTTTACGAGCCTGAAAATCTTCAGACGACACCCGCGGCTTAACGTCCCTCCCGGAGGACTTGCTCCTTGGATTTTTCCGTCCTAAAAAATCCATCGACCCCGGCCGGGTTTGAACCCGCGACCCTCGGAACCAGAGACAAGAATCATAACCACTAGTCCACCGCGACCGAAAAAACCGATTCCGATTCAGGGTCTTTCCACTTTTCAGCGGTTGCCCTTTTACCAGCCGGCTGCTGGCCCTTCAAATCCACATGTGTCAATCACAGAGGTAGATGATCAACAGTCATGGTAGGGGTGACATGTGGTTAGCATGTCGAGTCCCCCAGCCGTTATAGCTGGTTCCTCAACCTGGAGCCGCTACTTATTGTAGCTACACAATTGCCTCACGATGCTGGATGGGCACCGGTCCCATACTGGCCGAAATACCATGAGAAAATTTCTTCCCCCATGGAGACTCGAACCAGCGCAAGTCCCGTAGCTCTGCGCCAAGGCTTCTTACCTTAACCGCTCGGCTACGGCGCGGGACGAAAAAACCAAGAGACTAATTCTCCGGTAGGGACTGTAAGCCATGGGTCTCGATTCTGATGATTTTCGGAATCAAAAAAGGATCTCAAACCTAAATTACAGCTTCTGAGTAAAATTTAATGGGCTACAATCATTAGCAAAGTATAGGCTACATAGAAAAAACAAAAAGGAATTTGGAAACACGCACTAAAGAACATTTTAGAAATATTAAAAATTGTGAAATTGAAAAATCAGCAATTGCTGCACATAGTTTGCTAGAACATCAATAAAAAATTTAAAGAGAGGCAAAACTTTTGAAACAATTGGATAAACCGTTGGAATTGACAATTTGCGAAAAGATATTCATTCAGAAGAATAAATATCGATCTATGAACTTCGATATTCCGGTGGATAAAAATTTAATTACAAAGTTTATAATCCCAACCAAAGATGGCAGCACAAGAGGTGATGTCATTAGAGAAATCAACAACCACAGAATTTCATCAGTGGAAGCCATGACTGAAGAGGGACAAGATATTGTCTGAAACCGCCGGTATCAAAGAAATTTGAAATTATATGAGGTGATTCGTTAAAAATATGTTCTCCACTCACTATTAATGATATAACCTCATACGGTCTTACTAATAAAAATCTCTTATATTGGCTTTCAGCAGTTGTTTAGTTATTCAATATATAAGCCTTATGTAGATCACGTATAATTTCCTTACTAATAAACGTTGTGCAGGAGCTATATAACAATACAACCGTTATACACAATACGTCACATATTCGTCATCATTATGACGTCAGAACATATTACGCGCAGTTTGTAACAGAAAGAAAACGACATCAACTAGTGATTAATTGTGTAATAAATGAGTATGGATAAGATTAGAGAGAGATTCCCTAATTGGGGAGGTACGGAAAAAAATAAGTGTGTTTTAGTTTATATACATTTTCCTTCAAGCTACGTCAAATATATCATAGAATTAGTTTCATAGATAATGTGCTGCCATCTAACGTCAAGAATTTCGAACAATTATTGGAAGCTAATAAGTTTTTCCCATTACTTATGAATTACATGCGTTAGAAAACGTTCGAAATAGTAGGAAATGTTACCGACAACAGAATAACGCTATAAGCGAAAAAAAAAATTACGGACCGATCGGGAATCAAACCTACGACCTCACGGACCGTAGTCAGAAGCTCTAACCACAAGACAATCAAGCTAACATACAACGGGCTGCAATAATAGTACATCTATAATTAAATACATTTTTATATCGGTATGTGTATTATGTATTAATGATGCAAGAACGTCTTGTTAAAAAATATTATCAAGCATTTAAACTAAATTCAGGTTAATCTTGTCTACAGCAACTATTGTAGAACATATTATTTTGTGAATCAACGTTCAACTTTAAAATAATATTAGGCCTAATCGAGAATGAGTGTAACAAAAGGCATTTTATGTCTTTATGTTCCTACCCAGAGCTTTATTAATATTATTTATGTTCTGTGCATCCATCAAACAGTCATTAAAGTGTTGCATTTTGGGTTAAATTTAAGGAAACTTTCATCAATATCATAAGAAAACAATCAGTTGATCTTGAAGTCCGACATTTTGTCTAGTTATAGAATCCTTAAACAAGGCTGGAGGCATGTATAAACGATTCCCATGTAAAGTTGTACACCTCTCATACACTGAACAGCTAATACAGTGTTTATTAGTAAGAATTTTCAACTGAGATGTGTATAAACCTTGTATAAAAGTTATATATGGATTATTAGTAAGAGGGATAATGTTTACTTCCCAATATTAATTTAAATATTACATTAATAAACTCATCTGATGTAATGAAGTCAGGTGGAGCACAATTTAAAGAACGCTAATCAATTAATGACCTATTAAATAAACAGGTGGCATAAGCGATTCTGACTTATCAATCAAGGTTACTACGATTAATCTAATCGGCGCGGCGGGCGCGTGAACTACTTTATAAACTCTCATCTTATCTCATTAACAAATAAAACATTTAATCAGCAAATCCATTTCTAATCTTATCGAGAATCGTAAACAGGAGATTAAAGCAAACAGTTCTGCTACGAACTTCATCTCTGTGCGTTTACAAGGCAACGTAAACATTCCTAAGTGTAGATTATTTGATTGAAGCACTTGCACAAATGTTATCAGATTTTTCTTGCATTCTTGCAAATAGCGATCATAAAAAATAGCGAAGGAAGATATCAGGGGTTGCCGCACACTTGGAACCTTTAAGTCACGCTTATACAGTTACCTGTTGTCTAATAATTAATTTTTCTCTATTTATATAATTTTATACTATGTCATTAATCTTTTCCTCGTTTTTTTTATATATATTGTACATATTATATATTTAATTCGTTAAATTTAGAGTAAATCAAAATACATTATAAATATTAATTGTATTGTATTCATAACTTGTAATCGTTCATATATATATATATATATATATATATATATATATTGTAATTTAGATTTAAGACTATTTTTTTTTGTATTTTTTTTAAACCTGGTTGAGTGGTAGACAAGGCCTTAAGGCCTTAACTCTGCCAGGTAAAATAAAGCTAGTATTATTATTATTATTATTATTATTATTATTATTATTATTATTATTATTATTATTATTATTATTAAAGATATTAAGGTGACATTGGCAACTTTTAAAAGAAATCTAAATTTATATTTGCTTTAAACTCGACTTCATTATTATCCAGTGTAAGATATATATATTAATTGGTGTTTCACGTATAATGTATCATATTTATATTATTATTATTATTATTATTATTATTATTATTATTATTATTATCGTATCATTATTATTATTACCCTATAAAATGTTGTTTGTACATGACATTTACATTGCTACATTTATTGTATCTTTAACTGTTTATAATTAGTATAGTGTATATCTATATTTGTCGAATATTTATTTGTATTTGTGCTGGTTGAGTGGAAGAGAGGGCCTTATGGCCTTAACTCTGCCAGAATAAATAAAGTATTATTATTATTATTATTATTATTATTATGTTTTTTTAATTACACAAACATAATAATAATAATAATAATAATAATAATGATAATAAATTGAAGATTGATTGCCTAGCATATCCTGATGATCTAGCAATCTTAACGCCTGACGTTATAACAGCACAAAATCAGATTGAATTATTAAATGACATTGCAGAGAAAGTTGCTCTGCAGATTTCTTTTGAAAAAAACAGAATATCAATGGCAACCGACCAGAAAGAAGAAAGAGGGAGACCATAGTTAACATGGAAGGAAAGCATGAGGATAGTAATGCAAGCAAGAGGGCTAAGCATTGAAGATGTCTAAGATAGTAGGCTTTGGAGGTCTGGCACGGGAAGACGGCAGCAACTGTAAAAAACACGAAGATAGATTATTATTGTTATTATTATTATTTTTGATTGCGGATGAGCCCACGTAGGACTACGCAAAGTACTTAGAGGTGTTTCCTTTGACACCAAATTTCTTTCATTCTTTTGCTATGAGCTTGTTTTCTATCATCTGTCCAAGTTGTTCCAGTTTTTTTCTTCGGTTTGTCCTCTTGGTCAACTTGCCACTTATTCACCTTAATTCTAAATATATCTCTGTTTGGGATATCTTCTTTAGTAATTCCTGCCAATTTTATGTCATTTTTGACTTCATCAATCCACTTCATAGTATCCACTGGAGCTTTACTTCTGTTTTCGTAGAATTCCATTATCTGTTTTGTAAGCCTATTTGAGTTCATTCGTTTAATATGGCCATCAAATTTTAACCTTGGTTTTCTAATATCACTATGAATGTATGTATATATTTTTATTTCCTTTTTACTTCTGAGTCTAAATGCTTCGCCTATGACTTGTGGATCTAAAACTTTTCTTATAATTTTGCATTATTTTTTCACTATATTTTCGATATCTTTTTTCTGTACAAAATTAATGTTTCTGCTCCATAGAGGCGCTCTGGTTTAATTACAGTGTTATAGTGTAATGTCGTATGCAAATATATGCATTTTTTTATTATAAGTGCTGTGAATAAGCCGAAATGCTGGTTTCCATTTTTTTTTGCATCTACTTTTATTGGCTTTCGTTTCAATTCCATTTTTCTGAATTATTTCATCAAGATATTTAAATTGTGAAACTCGTTTAATTTTTCCACATTTGGTTTCCAGGTATTTTGGTGCCTGTTTATTGCATGAAATATATTCTGTTTTTTCAAAAGAAATCTGCAGACCAACTTTCTCTGCAATGTCATTTAATAATTCAATCTGATTTTGTGCTGTTACAACGTCATGTGTTAAGATTCCTAGATCATCAGGATATGCTAGGCAATCAATCTTCAATTTATTATCATTATTATTATTATTATTATTATTATTATTATTATTATTAATGGGACTATTTAATCACAAGTTTACGTTAATTTTATGGTAGTCTACTATGGATTTTCTGAGAATTTAGTGTTTCTTCATAATTGAATAACCTTAGCACAAAATTGGGATGGCATAAATGTGCAAGGAGGAGAAACCGATTATATCTAGAAATCCTGTTTGTTTAGTGCTACTAGAGACTTGGTACATCTTCATTATTCAAACCACAGCCAAGCTTTATCAGCATGAACAATACATCTCCAGTCAATATAAGCAGGTCTTAATGCTAATGGGATGCTTGTTACTCTTGTTACAAAAAATCCTTGATCTTTTCAAATATCCTCCTTACTCCTGAGACGTCACTTTTATATAACTTCAAGATACTAATTCATAATACTGTTCAAATATCTCCTGTAAATAAAAATATTTCTGTCATTTTTATTGATTTATTTGATTTGTGAACAACCGCTCAACGACAGAAACACAATGAATAAATAATGGTTTTAAAAAACTAAAACAAACGCTTTATTAGAAAACTGAACTAAAAAATTAAAATTAATTTTAATTTCCAACACTCTCTATACTCCTAGCGCGACTGGCCTACAGGGCCCTTAGCCTACCAGCCGGCTACTGGCCTCACATCAACATGTGGCAATCACAGAGGTAGAGGATAATCAGCCAGTGTAGGGGTGACATGTGGTCAGCACGTCGAGTCCCCCAGCCGTTATAGCTGGTTTTCTCAACCTGGAGCCGCTACTTATTGTAGCTACCCAAATGCATCACGATGCTGGGTGGGCACCGGTCCCATACTGGCCGAAATACCATGAGAAAATTTCTTCCCCCGTGGAGACCCGAACCAGCGCAAGTCCCGTAGTTCACACTTGGGATAAAATTAAAGTGGTCAGCAAAATAATTATCTCCAACACATCTAGAATAAATCTAGAGTTATCTACAAAAAAAAATAATAATTTTACCATCAAAAGCGTGGGGTGCTTTTTATAGTTTTTACGCTTTCTTCTTAGAGACTTTACTTTTACCAATATATGTTTAAAATCATATGGAAATCATATGGCCATCATCATCCTAATCATTATCATCAACATCATCATCATCCTTCACTGGTGTGGAAAGCAAGGGGAAGCTACCACACCTACAATTCCCTAGTAAAGCTGCAAGCATAGCATGAAAATGCTATGATTGCAGTGAAGGACCTGTCTTCAGGCAGAATTACTATGGATGGATCAAATATATTAATTGATATAGAGCACTCCACGATTTTGATGGTAAAATTATTTTTTTATAGATAACTTTAGTTTTGTTCTATATGTGTTGGAGATGATTTTTTTGTTGATCACTTTAAACAAGCATTGGGTATAAGTTTTTACACTTTGTCATAAGACAAAGAAAACTGATAATGTGTAGGCACCATTAAAACTACGGATGATATTAAAATGCTCCTAGCCTGGCGAAGACCGAACATTCACCCACAACGTTGTAACCACAATCTTAGTGACTGTTTCACTGAAACGAACGATACAGATACTCTATGAAGACGTTTATGCCGCTGTCCGATTTGTAATATTAAAGGGGGTAAAACACACATATAGTCGGACCAACGGATCTGTGCCCCTGCAGCGCTGGAATCGTTCTTCGAAAAGTACACGTCAGTTGTCACACCATTCCACCGCGCTCCCCTCCCACTACGTCAAATAGAAGCCGCTGTAACTGACCGAGTAGGGACGTTGCCAAACTTCCCCCGGTGTCAGGCTCTTGAATAATGTAAGGTTAATTATTACTTCTTCATGTTTAATTTAAGTAGGTCTAATGACACTGATTGATTTCTACGATTACCATACCCATAGTAAGTCTGCCCGAAGGCAGGTCCTTCACTACAATCATAGCATTTTCATGCTATGCTTGCAGCTTTACTAGGGAATTGTAGGTGTGGTAGCTTCCCGTTGCTTTCCACACCGGTGAAGGATGATGATGATGATAATGATAAGGATAATGATGATGATGGCCATATGATTTCGGGGACCGTTTGGGCCTTAAAGTTTTCCTGACTATGTCATACAGGTGAGGAAAAACCCCGATAAAAACCTCACCCAGAAAAACTGCCCCGACCGGGATCGAACCCGGGCCCGCTGCGTGACAAGGCAGCACGCTACCTCGAGACCACAGCGGTGGACTTTTCTACGATTAATGGATATAATTATAATAGTGGATATTTGTACCCGCGCCGTAGCCGAGCGGTTAAGGTAGGAAGCCTTGGCGCAGAGCTACGGGACTTACGCAGAGCTTCGAGTCTCCAAGGGGGAAGAAATTTTCTCATAGTATTTCGGCCAGTATGGAACCGGTGCCCACCCAGCATCGTGAGGCAATTGGGTAGCTACAATAAGTAGCGGCTCCAGGTTGAGGAACCAGCTATAACGGCTGGGGGACTCGACATGCTAACCACATGTCACCCCTACACTGGCTGTTGATCATCTACCTCTGTGATTGACACATGTGGATGTGAAGGGCCAGCAGCCGGCTGGTAAAAGGGCAACCGCTGAAAAGTGGAAATACCCTCAATCGGATCGGATATTTGTTGGTTAAATGGAAATTACATGAAGGGGAATCTACATATGTTGCTTTTAAAGATAAATGTTTCGTCATAAATACTTCTCCTTCACCTCATTGTCTTATTTGGTTAGATTTGGAACGTAATCTTGAAGTCCTAACAAAATTATAAAATTTTAGGAATGAACACACAGTCATATACCCTCCTTCTTTCTCATCCGGGCTAGGGACCGGCTGTGGCGAAGTTACTACATGCTACGATTTTATTTACATATTATATAACATACTGATACTATATAGGAATTCTAATTTATGCTTATGAATTAAGGTAATGATAATAATTTACAATTTACATACTATATAACATAACATACTGAGTTGACAACACTGGACTGTGAGTGCAAATAATATCCCGCAAGAAAGCTCAAAACTGTGAGTAATGGGAGGGGAGAGAGATAGAAAATAGAGACAGGCAAGAATGCAGGGAGGGAAATGATTTACCGAGGGAGAAACGGAATTAGTGTTTAGTTCGAATTTCTTACGGGGGGCACAGATCCGTTGGTCCAAGAATACAATAATTTACTGATCGTGAATAATATTTCAAAATTCTTCACTTTCCACCAATAATAGTTGTGACATCAACGTTTCAATGCCTTTACGTAGTTTCAACAGACACTCTAAAAAAAAATGTCTGGTCTTAACCATCCAAATTTAAGAAACTGGTTAATAAAAATAATATAATTAAGGTTGAACACGTGAACCATTTTAAATATCTGCGTTTAGAAATCTCCTTTTTAAAAAATGAAGATTTTTTACAAACTTAATAAATTTAATTATATATGTGGCACAATTAAAAGAATAGGAAAGGAAACAAAACTAAACATTTTATAAAGCAGCGGCAGTCTCCCTACTATTGTATGGTAGTGAATTTTGGGTTTTAACTAAAAGAGAAGAGAAAATCAGCTGAAATGAGATCTCTGAGAAGTGCAGCCTGCTGCAAACCTCTAGCTAAAAGAACTGAAGATATTAGAAATGAGCTAAATACTTTTTTTTAAACTTTTACATAAAATAAAAGAATATAGAAAAAAACTGGAAAGAATATGTTCAAAGAACGAAAGATGAACGCATACCAAAAATTATACTTAATTACAAACCAAAAGTAGACAGGAATGTTGGTAGACCGAAAAAGAGACGGATTCAACTTTTTGAATGAGAATCTGTGAGACCGGAACAAGTCACATGGGCTTAATCCGTGATTGTTGATGATGATGAGTTAAAATAAATGCATCATACCTTAAAAGAAAATAAACTTCTGGCTTGCTTATTGTTACCGGTACTGTCAAGGAGATCTTGAAGAAAACTTACCTGAAACAAACGAAACAAACAATCAAGAAAGTGGTTCATTATTTTATCTCACCTTTTACACATTTGAAGAGCCCAGGGGGAAAACCTGATAAGTCATAATTCTTATTTTTTCAAGGAAACAAAATTTAAAGTTTCAAGACTCATAACTAGAGCTAGGAATTTTAGGTGCTGCACTTTTTTTTTGTTACTATAATGTTCAAATTAGCTAGAATTGCAAAGAAAACATTAAATAAATGCACCTAACTGTGTTTTAGTTGGACCTTTTTGCACCTTTATTCAATGCTAGCACCTTTTTGCACCTTTTCTCTAATGGAAGCACATTTTGCACCTTTTGAAACTTTTTTGTCTCCTTTGGAACATTTTATTACCAAAATAATATATATATTATATTTATTCAAATACGATTTCAAGGCTTGGTAACGATATGTGGTATCAGTCCACAACACATTACTTCCACTCCAGTGTAATCCCGTTAGGCTATTCAGTTTGCGCCTCATTGCACCACAGTTATGCGAAAGCTATTGTTCAAGCAAGGAAGGTTGTTGAGTGCGTGAATAAATGTTTCAGTTCAAAATAATATTTGACTAGTGCAGTCTGCTATTTTCCTGAGTTACCAGTATACAGTATGCCGAAACCGAAAGTGAACTCCTATAAACTATGTGATATTGTTAAAAAGTTTAGTGCAGATGGAATTCAGAGTGACGGATCTGTTATCAGGTGCATTCTTATGTGATGTTTCAATAACAATTGATGAAAAACATCATATAAGTAGTGCAAAACAAGTGAAAAATAAGGAACGACGAAGCAGTAAAGGTGTATTGCGACAACAGTTTATTGGCGAGGCGCTGCCTTCTTCAAGTTTAATAAATATCTTTTTTTAATGATGCAGCAAAGACACTTGTGGCATGTGGCATTCCTCTTTCCAAACTTAACAACCCTATAATGAAAGCATATTTGGAGAAATATACTGGGAAGTCTGTCCCAGATGAAAATCATACCTTCAACCTCTGTATGAAGAAAAATTAAAACAGATCAGTCAAGTAGAAGGTGAAAACCAGTATAGTTTATATCAGACGAAACCACTGATAGACATTGATATTGAACTTTTTAGATATGTTCTAAACAATTGAGTTGTTGAATAATATCTGCTTTAACAATTTTCTGGACTTGCGCTGGGACTTGTATTACTCATACTTTTTAATATATGACAACATGACTGAATTTTGTGTCGTGAGTTACTTGATACAACTGGTTTTGGTTATCTTTAATGATAATATTCACGTGGAAAATTTGCACCTTCTATTTTAAAAAAAATTGCACATATTTTTGCACCTTTTTCTGCTAAATTAAAGCATTTTTTTTTGCATCTTTTTCACCAAAATTTTGCACCTAAAATTCCTAGCTCTACTCATAACATTCAAGTTTCTCAAGTTATTTTTTTTATTTTTGTTTAGGATGTTAATGTATATACGAGAGACACATTACTACTGAAATGGTATACATCTCATTAGTGTGTAATATTATGCTGCATTTTTTGTGATGAATGCAATTTGTACAGAGGAAACAATGACATATTTATAGTTGCTACTAGGTTTCAAACACTTGGCATTTATGGTAATTCTCATAAGTAATGCCACGAGTGATTTCCAATTTATCTAGAGAATTTGGAAATCAAGAGTGGCATTTGTTAGGACTATTTAACGAATAAAATTAAGCTGTTTACTCACAAATCATTATTTAACTATAGTTATTTTAAAATATTTATATATTTCATGTAAACGGCGATGTTTGAAAACAAATGAGAAACGATAGGTACGCTTCTACTGCTTCATTTGTTTATCACTGCAACCAGATCATACTATTTATTGCCAAAGGAACGCAATATTGTAAGGAGGAGCTTTCTTTAATATGGTAATTATAACACTGATAAATATTTGGTGAAACACGACTCTGATTGGTTGTAAAACAGAAATCATTGAAACGTGATTGGTCATTGACTCCCATTTGGGGCATGAGTTAAATAGTCATTATAATTAATTATCTAATAGCCTACTTGTCCACCGCTGTGCCTTGTCACGCAGCGGGCCCGGGATCGATCCCCGGTCGGGGCCGTTTTTCTGGGTGAGGTTTTTATCGGGGTTTTTCCTCACCTGTAAGACAAATGTCAGGAAAACTTTAAAGCCCGAACGGTCCGCGAAATCATATGGCCCTTATCATTATCATCATCTTCACCGGTGTGGAAAGAAACGGGAAGCTAGCACACCTACAATTCCTAGGAACATGTCCCTGTGTTTGAGCCTTTGGCATGCGTTCCCTGAAGTAGTCCCCGCCCGGAAAACCGAATGGGGGACTATTTGACCTCCGGAAAATTTTACCCCAGTTGAACCCATGTCCGCATTTCTTGGCTGTTGTATTTTTACGGTGAAAGATCGTCACTCTTTCGACCAAGGTACTTTTTTTCGTCTGGCTTATCACCTTCGACCAGTCCGGCATGGGTAACCCTATCGGCAGCAATGCTACCGCCGGTATAGCTCTCAGGATCATTTAAGCATGCAAGCCACTCCACCACGACAAGGTAAAGATACCATGGAGGGGACTATTTATGTATTTAATATAATTTGTTATACTACACAATCGATATAAATATTCACACAGTCAAAGTATTGAAATATATTTTGCTTCTTACGTCTGAAATATTCCACAAAAGACACTGTAACATAAACTACACTATATATTACAATTTATAGAGTATATGTCAAAAAATATATATAGGAAGCAGAATATAGATCAAGAAAACAATTTTAATTACTTGGGATATGATATAACATAAAATAAACAACGAGATGACAAAAATAAATTGAATAAATTCAGATACATGTCTGGAACAATTATAAATTGTTTTAAATATTCGTCCATAGTAATTCTGCCCGAAGACAGGTCCTTCACTACAATCATAACATTTTCATGCTATGCTTGCAGCTTTACTAGGGAATTGTAGGTGTGGTAGCTTCCCGTTGCTTTCCACGCCATTGCATGTTGCCACTTGTGATTTGTGAGGCTGGTAACGGAGAGACGACAAATACTGTGATTTTAAATGGTCCAACCGCTTGAGCATTCCGTGCTTAATGACTAATTTGACAACCATGTTAAGATTTTTCATACGTGTTTAGGGATTATCCGCCCACACTTAAAACTGAACAATTTCAGTACGTGATAGGATGTACAGTCTTATCCTACATCCCTTCCACAGATTCAGTAGTTCGGCGACACTAGCGCTAAAACTCTTCCCCTACGCCCGTGCGACGTTCTAACTTGGTGGTGTAATAGATGTATCTTTGAGGTGATGAGCTAACCACTGTCATTCGTTAACACCAATAGACGAATCCATCCATAGTAATTCTGCCCGAGGGCAGGTCCTTCACTGCAATCATAGCATTTTCATGTTATGCTTGCAGCTTTACTAGGGAATTGTAGGTGTGGTAGCTTCCCGTTGCTTTCCACGCCATTGCATGTGCCACTTGTGATTTGTGAGGCTGGTAACGGAGAGACGACAAATACTGTGATTTTAAATGGTCCAACCGCTTGAGCATTCCGTGCTTAATGACTAATTTGACAACCATGTTAAGATTTTTCATACGTGTTTAGGGATTATCCGCCCACACTTAAAACTGAACAATTTCAGTACGTGATAGGATGTACAGTCTTATCCTACATCCCTTCCACAGATTCAGTAGTTCGGCGACACTAGCGCTAAAACTCTTCCCCTACGCCCGTGCGACGTTAACTTGGTGGTGTAATAGATGTATCTTTGAGGTGATGAGCTAACCACTTGTCATTCGTTAACACCAATAGACGAATCCATCCATAGTAATTCTGCCCGAGGGCAGGTCCTTCACTGCAATCATAGCATTTTCATGTTATGCTTGCAGCTTTACTAGGGAATTGTAGGTGTGGTAGCTTCCCGTTGCTTTCCACGCCATTGCATGTTGCCACTTGTGATTTGTGAGGCTGGTAACGGAGAGACGACAAATACTGTGATTTTAAATGGTCCAACCGCTTGAGCATTCCGTGCTTAATGACTAATTTGACAACCATGTTAAGATTTTTCATACGTGTTTAGGGATTATCCGCCCACACTTAAAACTGAACAATTTCAGTACGTGATAGGATGTACAGTCTTATCCTACATCCCTTCCACAGATTCAGTAGTTCGGCGACACTAGCGCTAAAACTCTTCCCCTACGCCCGTGCGACGTTAACTTGGTGGTGTAATAGATGTATCTTTGAGGTGATGAGCTAACCACTTGTCATTCGTTAACACCAATAGACGAATCCATCCATAGTAATTCTGCCCGAGGGCAGGTCCTTCACTGCAATCATAGCATTTTCATGTTATGCTTGCAGCTTTACTAGGGAATTGTAGGTGTGTTAGCTTCCCGTTGCTTTCCACACCGGTGAAGGATGATGATGATGATGATAATGATAAAGATGATGATGATGATCATATTATTTCGGGGACCGTTTGGGCCTTAAAGTTTTCCTGGCATTTGTCTTACAGGTGAGGAAAAACCCCGATAAAAACCTCACCCAGAAAAACTGCCCCGACTGGGGATCGAACCCGGGCCCGCTGCGTGAAAAGGCAGCACGCTACCTCGAGACCACAGCGGTGGACTAATAGACGAATAAGCGTAACTAAATTAGCTATTAAGTAACCCTCGCAAGGGAGCATCCTGCCCCACGTGGGGATGTACAGGTATAAGAGACAGTTGAATTACGTAAGGCTGCGTTTTATAATTAATCACACGCTGTAGAATTAATTGTAAATATAACTATTGTACTCATTGTATTAGGATGTTCCAAACGAGATAGATTAAAATGTTACGTTACATCCTGGAGTTGTTACGTTTTCAATAAAACGCTTTTCACCTGTCTGAACGCTCGTGTAACATTGGGAATAACAATGCATTTGCAGGGCTCATAAATTCGAGAGCAGTAATTAACCAACGGATGTAATCCCAATTCAAGGCTAAATATATTTCATGAATTAAACTTCTCAATGGCACAACAAAGTCACTAGCCTTTATAAGCTTTTAATATATAATAAATAATAGTTTAAAAAACTAAAACAACACGCTTTATTAGAAAACCGAACTAAAAAACGAAAAATAATTTTAATTTCCAACAAGCTTGGGATGAAATTAAAGTGGTCAACAAAAAATCATCTCTAACACATCTAGAATAAAACTAGAGTTATCTACAAAAAAAAAATATTACCATCAAAAGCGTGGGGTGCTTTTTAAAGTTTTTGCGTTTTCTTCTTAGAGATTTTACTTTTACCAATATCTGTTTATTATTAAATACATTAATTGATATAGAGCACCCCACGCTTTTGATGTTTTTTTTTGTAGATAACTAGTTTTATTCTAGATGTGTTGGAGATGATTTTTTTGTTGGCCACTTTAATTTTATCCTAAGCGTGTTGGAAATTAAAATTATTTTTCATTTTTTAGTTCGGTTTTCTAATAAAGCGTTTTGTTTTAGTTTTTTTAAAACTATCATTTATTTTTTTTATTTTTTAGTTTTAATATTTTACAGAATAAGATAAAAATGTAAATATCTTTAAATTCGATACTATTGTAGTATGAGCTAAAAGTAATACTCTTCTAAAAAATCCCCCGGGCCGGATTTGAACCACCGACCTATGGATTACTGAAATTATATACCACTACAGTCCACCGCTCTACCAACTGAGCTCTTACAGCGATTGAATAAGAAGTTGATAAGTCCACAACCTATTATACCGGTTTTTATTATTTTGATTTTCTGCTGATTCTGGCCAGGATTTTAGAAACATTTATGGAATTATTGTATTGTCATTGGTCCTTTACAAGTATACAAAGTTTCAAGTGACGATCTTTCACCGTAAAAATAAAACCGTCAAGAAATGCGGATATGGGTTCAACTGGGGTAAAAATTTTCCGGAGGTCAAATAGTCCCCCATTCGGTTCTCCGGGCGGGGACTACTTCAGGGAACCCATGCCAAATGAATGTTAGGACTTTATACAATAGCGGAGCACTAGAGATATTAACGCGGGAATTAGATGGAAAGCATCAGCTCAGGATAGGGATGTATGGAGAGCTTGTGTCCGCGCGGCCATGATAGTGCCAGTGAGTAAGTAAGTAAGTAAAATTATCCCACAACAGACCCGGAGGCCCTTGGGGTAGTAGGAGGTTAAGGCTCCCACTTTTTCTAGACAATCGGCACTTTATGTCAGCCGGGTTGTCAGCCCTGCGTGACGGCCGCCTTTACCCCCAAAACAAGCGTCTGGTACTCATTTCCGTTTGAGGCTGAGTCGACCCCAAGTAAGTAAAAATAATAATAATAATAATAATAATAATAATAATAATAATAATAATAATAATAATAATAATTTAAAATTAGCGTTTAATAGGATTTTGTATCGGAGAACATTACATAAGCACAAAAATGAGAATAAAAGAGTCAAATAAAATGATATTAAAATATTTAAGTAACTTGTCTCTCAGCATTATGAGTTGTTTATATGAAGACATATTTTAACACATTTGTACGCTAACATATTGTGTTTTTTTTTATATTTCTTTTCACAGTGAGACGAGCTTTAGTGCCTATAAAAGCAAACAAGCTTAGCGTTGACAAAGAGATATGTGAATTTAGAAAGGAAGAGATTATTCGTGACGGTAAAGCTGATGTTTTGTAGTGCCACGCTAAAACTTCTAAATCCATAACCCTTCCTTCTCCAAAAGCGGCGCGGCGCTTGCAGTCTCTGGCGATATCGAACCCACTAGTCCGCAAAAATGTAAACGCATAAAATAACCTGATACAGACTGCAGCAAGTTTATTAACATGCGAAAAATATACTCTCATGGTTTCATTTTCCTTTCAGAATGAGAATTAGTCATCATTTCTGTTAGTTGCTACCAATACAATAAAGCATATCATAGATTGTTAGTCCACCGCTGTGGCTCGAGGTAGCGTGCTACCTTGTCACGCAGCGGGCCCGGGTTCGGTCGGGATAGTTTTTCTGGGTGAGGTTTTTATCGGGGTTTTTCCTCACCTGTAAGACAAATGTCAGGAAAACTTTAAGGCCCAAACGGTCCCCGAAATCATATGGCCATCATCCTTATCATTATCATCAACCTTCACCGGTGTGGGAAGCTACCACACCTACAATTCCCTAGTAAAGCCGCAAGCATAGCAATAAAATGCTATGATTGCAGTGAAGGACCTGCCATCGGGCAGAATTACTATGGATGGTTGGATTATTAAAACTATGGTAATTGTTTGGGTACGATTTTCTTTACTTTTGCACGCTTTATATTAGCTTGACCTGTATCTGTCTATGTAACGGAATCTTTCAACACGATTTTCACCCACTTAAAAACATTGAATTGACTTGAAATTTTGTATACTTGTAAGGGACCAATGACAATACAATAATTTCATTTTTTCTAAGATTCTGGACAGGATCATCAGGACATCAAAAAAAAAAAATAAACACCGTTTTAATAGGTTGCGAACGTATCGACTTTTTAGTCTATCGTTGTGATAGCTCAGTTGGTAGAGTGGTGGAGTGCAGTGGTATATAATTTCAGTAATCCATAGGCCGCTGGTTCAAATCCGGCTGGAAGGATTTGTTTAGAAGAGTATTACTTTTAGCTCATACTACAATAGTATCAAATTTAAATATATTTACATTTTTTAGAAAACCAAACTAAAAAATAAAAAATAATTTTAATTTCCAACACGCTTAGGATCAAATTAAAGTGGTCAACAAAAAATCATTTCCAACACATCTAGAATAAAACTAGAGTTATCACAAAAAAATAATTTTACCATCAAATTCTATATCTATATCAATTAATATATTTGATAATAAACAGATATTGGTAAAAGTAAAGTCTCAAAGAAGAAAACGTAAAAACCATAAAAAAAACATCCCACGCTTTTCATGGTAAAATTATTATTTTTGTAGATAACTCTAGTTTTATTCTAGATGTGTTGGAGATGATTTTTTAGTTGACCGCTTTAATTTTATCTCAAGCGTGTTGGAAATTAAAATTATTTTTATGTTTTATTTCGCTTTTCTAATAAAGCGTGTTGTTTTAGTTTTTTAAAACTATTATTTATTCGTAAATAACATGGATTTTAACCTTGATTTAAAAAGTGATAGAAAAAATATTTCGCGAACTGATATTTGTGTTCAGATTGGTTTTGAGATCCATTCATCTTTCTTCTACCGGGATCTCTCCTGGGGAGTAAATCACTCTATCTCTTTCTAACGTTGTTGGCTGACAACATGTGGTTCAATTTTTCACATTCTCCATCATATACCTTCATGGCATGTTATCGGTGTATATATTTACCTTTTATAACCTCTGATTTATTTTATATTTCCAAGCACTCAGGCTGATGAGAGGTACACGCATGCGTGTGAGAGACAGACGATAAGTGGCTTGACGTACAAGCCATTCAACATACTTGGTGTTTCATATTACATTTAGTTTGGTTATTTTTGACGTTACATTCTTCAAATATGTCATGTTAATAATATGTTGCCAAAACCTCGGGATACAGTCTGCAGCACCATTTATAGACAGATCCTTGCCTAGACATAGTACAATGTACGGCAAACTTTACCCATTAATTCGTTAATTATTGTGGTGTCTAAACCAATAAATGCTACAATGTAACATCATCTGGCTTACTATTGTATGGTAGTGAATACTGCGTTTTAACTAAAAGAGATTCACAAAGGAAACTAAAATGAAAATTTATAAGAGCATAATACAGAATATTTTGTCATATGGAAGTGAAACTTGGTCTCTGACGGAATTACAAAAGAATAAAATTAGAACAGTTGAATTTGATTATTTTAGAAGAAGCCTCCAAAAAACGAGACAGGATAAAATAAGAAATTAATTCCTTTGGAGAGAAATGAATGTCACCACATCTGTTGTTAAGAGGATTGAAAATCAAACGCTTAAATGGTATGGCCATGTACAAAGAATGGAAAATGAAAGATGGTCAAAAAATATATACCAATGGTCACCCCCTGGGAGAAATAAACGTGGCAGACCAAGATGGAAATGGAAAGCCTACGTCAGAACTATAATGGATAATAGGAATTTGGAAGAGGGAGATTGGAATGATAGAGATAAATGGAAACTGAAGACGGCAAACCTATAAGTGGGGGAAATCCGAAGAAGAAGAACTAAAAGAGAAGAGAAGATCATAGAGGCAGCTGAAATGAGATTTCTGAGAAGTGTAGCTGGCTGCAAACTTCTAGATAAAAGAAGAACTAAAAATATTAAAAATGAGCTAAATATTTTTAAACTTTTAGGTAAAATAAAAGAATCTAGAAAAAACTGGAAAGAACATGTTCAATGAATGAAAGAAGATCGGATTCAAAAAATTATACTTAACTAAGTCCCGGCCACGCGTTGCTGTGGCTAAGGTATACGTTAAAAATTGTAATTAAGTTGCTGTCTTTCAGCCAGATTACTTAAAACTAATACTTACAAAATTAATAATATTCAAAATAAAATATACACTGAACACACTGAACACACATATCGTTTTGTATATGCGAGTTTTGCTTTCTATTGACATATGTTTGTTGCGCCAAATTAAATCTTTCATATATCCTGACATTTGTGCTGCTTTATCAGCTTGTTTCCTTACTTCTTTTATTAAATTTTTAGTGTTTGTTATTAATACACCTAAATAATTAAATTCTGACACTTGTTCTATAATTTTTCTTTCCACTTCTAATTTGCATCTTACTGGTTATTTTGATATTGTTAAGCATTTTGTCTTATTCGTGTTAATTTCCATATTGTATTTTCTGGCATTTATATTAAATTGATGTAAAGATCTTTGTAAATTATGTTCAGATTCTGAAAGGAGAACGACATCATCTGCGTAACATATTAAGTGAAATCTAGTGTTTCCCATTTTATAACCCAAACGTGGTGGTATGTTTTCAATAATTTTATCCATTATAATATTAAATAAGAATGGACTTAAAGAGCCACCTTGTCTGATGCCCTTTGTGAGCGTTATTTCTTCTGTTTGCTGTTCTTTTACTTTGATTACTGTTTTGCAGTGTGTGTTAATTGATATTGTTGCTCTAATCAGTTCATTAGGAACTCTCAAGATATGTACAACACAATACAACTAAATAATGACGTGTCTAAAAAGAAAACTGGAGTAGAAAATGCTGAAAAATATATTTTACACCAACGCTGATGAAAGAAGCAAGTTTCAAGACGACTTACTGATATCGACATAAGGAAATTACACACCTAACGTCCTAAATTAGACTAGAATAAAGATGGTTTTAAAGTTTGGAAGGTGATAAAGAGGTCAAAGCCTCCTGATACACTCCCGTGACTAACAATAGTTAACCTCTGCATAGACGACATGAGATCATTTCAACTTCCTTCCCTCCTTACAAATTGATCTCCAACTATTCAAATATTTTTCCCGTTTTAATTGCATTTCTATGGTTTAATGGCGATAACTTTAAAACAGTTATCATTTATTTAGAATCTGATTTCGTTCTATATTTAACAATTTAGAACTCCCATCTCACAAGGGAACTATCGATGGGATCCTGTCGAAACATAGTTGGTTTTTTTTTCTGGCAGAACAAGAGTTTCTTCTTCTTCTTCTTCCTTTCCAGGATTAGGTCAATGCGGCCTGTTCCGGTCTCAAGTCCATCGTTTCCTTGGCCGTCCCGAAGATCTTTTTCCATGTGATTTGTAGGTGTTGATCGTTTTGGGTAATTTTGTATTGTCCATTCTGTCTAAAAGTTCTTTCCATTGGTATTTGTGCTCTTCTAGTTTATAGAGTATTGAAAATATCTCCAGTTCATTTCTTATTGATTCATTGTGTAATCTATCCATGCGTGTACATCCTTTTACGGATCTTGAACATTTCATTTCAGTCGCTTGAATATGTGAGATATCTTTTTTTTTGTAAGTACCCAAGATTCAGATTGGAACAGCCATAATTTTATAAAAGCTGAGCTGAGTTTCTCTTCGAGTCTTTCGGAGGGTTCTTCTTATGGTGCCACACATCATTTGATAATGGTTTAATTTATTGTGTATGTCCCAATCGTAGCTGTATGTTAAATCTGAACCAAGATAGTTAAAGTGTGCTATCTGTTCTATTATTTCATTATTGATCACTATTTTTGCTCTGACTGGCACTTTGCCCTGAAAAACCATAATTTTAGTTTTTGAAGTTGAGACTTTGAGATTATAATAGAGTTCTTATTGAGCAGTTTAGTAAGGACTTAAAAGAAACTGCTGCGGAAATTAAGTGAAATTCTCGTATTCTAGGATGGAATGGAGTAGTTGGACATCCATAAAATCTGAGCGGGTCAAACTATGTGACATAGTGGCGGATACTGGTAAAAAATCCTTACAGCTAATGTTTTAAGGGATGATAAGAGAGGCAGGCAAGGGTGCAAAAACCGCTGCCTTTCTTCCCCCCACCCAAGCGCAACAGGCCTACAAGGCCCTTGGCCTACCAGCTGGCTGCTGGCCTCACGTCCACATGTGTTAATCGCAGATAAGGCAGTGTAGGGGTGACATATGGTCAGCATGTCAGGTCCCCCAGCCGTTATAGCTGGTCTTCTCAACCTGGAGTAGCTACTTATTGTAGCTACCCAAATGCCTCACGATGCTGAGGGATTCTATGTGTAGGCATTCTTTTAACATGTTCATGCCAGTTGTTTCTCATATTGTCAATTCATCATCATCATCATCATCATCAACAGTCACGGATTAAGTCCATGTGGCTTGTTCCGGTCTCATAGATTCTCGTTCAAAGTTGGATCCATCTCTTCTTCGGTCTACCAACATTCCTGCGTCATTTTGGTTTGTATTTAAGTATAATTTTGGGAATGCGATCATCTTCCATTCTTTGAACATGTTCTTTCCATTTTTTCTAGATTCTTTTATTCTATCTAAGAGTTTAAAGATATTTAGCTCATTTCTAATATCTTCACTTCTTCTCTTATCTAAAAGTTTGCAACCAGCCACACTTCTCAGAAATCTCATTTCAGCTGCTTCCATGATCTTCTCTTTTAGTTAAAACCCAAAATTCACTACCATACAATAGTAAGGGGACTGCCACTACTTTATAAAATTTTAGTTTTGTTTCTTTTCTTGTGCTTTTAAATATCCTTTTGATTGTTCCACATATATAATTAAATTTATTAAGTTTGTTAAATAGATCTTAATTTTTAAAATAGGAGATTTCATAACCCAGGTATTTAAAATGGTTCACTTGTTCAATGGGTTTCCTCCAGAATTATTTTAGCTCTTACGGTATCTGATCCCTTAAAAGCTAGGATTTTCGTTTTACTTATTGATATTTTGAAATTATATTTCTGTATAATATTATTTAACTGAAAGAGCGATTTCTGTAGACCATCTTCTGAACTAGATATTAGAACTTGGTCGTCTGCAAAAAGTATTGTCAATTCTATTTGTTAAATTAAAAATATTTTTCTTTTCTAATATCTTCATTTATTTTTCTGTCCAAAACTGTCACACTTGCTACTGAACGTAAGAATACAATTTCTGCAGTTTCTAATTTTATTTTGTCTGAACGGTTATGAGTCCAATTCTCACTTCTTTAAGGGAAAAAAAAAATATCTGACCGGAATCGAACCCAGGACTTCATAAACTGTAGTCAGAAACTGTGACCAATAGCCCTTGAGGCTGATCAAGGAAGACGATAAAATGTAACTAATACTAATGGGGGGAAAATGCAACAAAAATCCTGGCGTAGTTATAAAAATTAAGGATTGTCTCAAATGAAGATAAGACAATGTCAGTCTATTGAACTTGTGGACTGCTACCATAAAATATGAGCTCACTGTAGATACCTTGATTTTAGGCCTGCTGTCAGCTTCCACGTTGCAGTAAAGGTGATTTATAGTGTTGCTTGCCAATATAATAAGACTTTCCTGCGCCAAAGGCCCGTAAGAGATGGCATACTAAATTATAAATCTTATCACAGAATTCGGTGTATGTTCTCACCGCTATAAATCCCACGACGCGGCCATGATAGAATTTCAGTGGTTAAGCCAGAGTGCTCTGTTGTAATGTAGTTTTATCAGATTCGCCAGCTCTCTACATAATTATTTCCACAAGCAACAACAAAAATCTAGTTATTAAGTGAACATGCGCATTTGGATGCTCTAAATAACTTTGTTATGAATATTAAAGAAACTCCAAGACAAATTCTAGCAACGTGTTACACTCACTTTCAGAGCAAACTAAGTTTTTCTTCATTTAAATGAATAATAAATATCCAGGACAGAGGATGGAAGTAATATAAAGCCACTTTCATTTCTTTTCGTTTAATGAGAATGATACATACGTTTTAGCCATCTTTACTCCGTAAATTCAGAATGTTACCTGTGAAAGATCGGTCTCAGAACTTAAACTAATTTAAGATTTTACAGTGCAATGGTTATTTGTCCCTCCATGGTATCTTTACCTTGTCGTGGTGGAGTGGCTTGCGTGCTTAAATGATCCTGAGAGCTATGCCGGCGGTAGCATTGCTGCCGATAGGGTTACCCATGCCGGACTGGTCGAAGGTGATAAGCCAGACAAAAAACTACCTTGGTCGAAAGAGTGACGATCTTTCACCGTAAAAATACAACCGTCAAGAAATGCGGACATGGGTTCAAAACTGGGGTAAAATTTTCCAGAGGTCAAATAGTCCCCCATTCGGTTCTCCGGGCAGGGACTACTTCAGGGTACCCATGCCTAATGGAGAGCTTATGTCCGCTCGGCCATGAACCTGCGGGTTCGATAGTGCCAGTAAGTAAGTAAGTAGGTAAGTAATGGTTATTTGTAAGACAGGTATGTGTGTTTCGCATTACGGGTGTGCAGTGAGGCTGAAACAAAATTTAAGGTACAGGTAGAATCTCTATACATCACCCGGCGGGAGGAATATATATATGTATATATTTTTTTTTGCCTAACGGAAATTCAATGAAGTGGAAAATAATTTATTACTCTGCCTTTCCGTTTTATAAAATGTTTTTCATGAATAATTTAGAAATATCATTCCGTTTCCGCGTTGGACAGATTCCGTTTTGTGTAAAATAAATACACATCAAATTTCTATTATTTCGCCGGGACCAATAACTTTTGTTCGCATTGGATAGATTTCCGCATTATTCACGTTCCGGATTAAACAAGTTTTACTGTATATATATATATATCCATCCATCCATAGTAATTCTGCCCGAGGGCAGGTCTTTCACTGCAATCATAGCATTTTTTCATGCTAGCTTGCAGCTTTACTAGGGAATTGTAGGTGTTGTAGCTTCCCGTTGCTTTCCAAACCGGTGAAGGATGATGATGATGATGGCCATATGATTTCGGGGACCGTTTGGGCCTTAAAGTTTTCCTGACATTTGTCTTACAGGTGAGGAAAAACCCCGATAAAAACCTCACCCAGAAATACTGCCCCGACCGGGGATCGAACCCGGGCCCGCTGCATGACAAGGCAGCACGGTACTTCGAGACCACAGCGGTGGACATATATATCCATCCATAGCAATTCTGCCCGAGGGCAGGTCTTTCACTGCAATCATAGCATTTTTTCATGCTAGCTTGCAGCTTTACTAGGGAATTGTAGGTGTGGTAGCTTCCCGTTGCTTTCCAAACCGGTGAAGGATGATGATGATGATGGCCATATGATTTCGGGGACCGTTTGGGCCTTAAAGTTTTCCTGACATTTGTCTTACAGGTGAGGAAAAACCCCGATAAAAACCTCACCCAGAAATACTGCCCCGACCGGGGATCGAACCCGGGCCCGCTGCATGACAAGGCAGCACGGTACTTCGAGACCACAGCGGTGGACATATATATCCATCCATAGCAATTCTGCCCGAGGGCAGGTCTTTCACTGCAATCATAGCATTTTTTTCATGCTAGCTTGCAGCTTTACTAGGGAATTGTAGGTGTGGTAGCTTCCCGTTGCTTTCCACACCGGTGAAAGATGATGATGATGATGGCCATATGATTTCGGGGACCGTTTGGGCCTTAAAGTTTTCCTGACATTTGTCTTACAGGTGAGGAAAAACCCCGATAAAAACCTCACCCAGAAATACTGCCCCGACCGGGGATCGAACCCGGGCCCGCTGCATGACAAGGCAGCACGCTACTTCGAGACCACAGCGGTGGACATATATATCCATCCATAGCAATTCTGCCCGAGGGCAGGTATTTCACTGCAATCATAGCATTTTTTTCATGCTAGCTTGCAGCTTTACTAGGGAATTGTAGGTGTGGTAGCTTCCCGTTGCTTTCCACACCGGAAGGATGATGATGATGATGGCCATATGATTTCGGGGACCGTTTGGGCCTTAAAGTTTTCCTGACATTTGTCTTACAGGTGAGGAAAAACCCCGATAAAAACCTCACCCAGAAAAACTGTCCCGACCGGGGATCGAACCCGGGCCCGCTGCGTGACAAGGCAGCACGCTACTTCGAGACCACAACGATGGACTATATACAGGGTGATTACAAATGATTGGAGCGATTTCATGATTTTATGGTAGCTGTAGTATTCGACATATTTTCACGAACTTTTACAGATACATAGAGCAACTTCCCAGGTTTTTTTTGAGATGTTACAGGTGCTCCATATGCTCCCCCTTGGTGATTCTGCAGATATCAAGTCTGTAATCAAGTTCGTCCCATACTCGACGTAACATGTCCCTATTAATTTGTTCAAAGGCATTGATTATGCGAGCTCGCAGTTCTGGTAAGTCTACTGGTAAAGGAGGCACAAACACTGAATCTTTCACATACCCCCAAACAAAAAAATCGCACGGCGTCAAATCGGGGGGAGCGTGGAGGCCATGACAACAATTTCTGATCATTCTCTCCACTGCGACCGATCCATCGGTTTGGCAATCTCATGTTTAAAAATTCACGAACATCGTGATGGAAGTGTGGTGGAGCACCATCCTGCTGGTAGATGAAGGTCTCACTGTCGGTCGTCAGCTGCGGCATGAGCCAATTTTCCAGCATGTCTAGGTACACGTGTCCTGTAACGTTCTGCTCGCAGAAGAAAAAAAAAGGGCCATAAACTTTGAACTGAGAAACCGCACAGAACACACTAACTTTTGGGGAGTCGCGAATGTGCTGCACAATAACGCGGGGATTTTCTGTGCCCCAGATTCGCACATTGTGTTTGTTCACTTTGCCATTCACAAAGAATGTTGCTTCGTCACTGAAGACAAGTTTCTCACAAAAACCATCCTCATCCATAAACTGCTGCATTTGTGTACAAATTCAAACCGACTCACTTTGTCAATGGGCGTAAGGGCTTGTAGAAATTGCAAGTGGTAAGGTTTATGCTTCAATCTTTTCCGCAAGATCTTCCAAACGGTCGGTTGTGGAATGTTCAGCTCTCTGCTCGCTTTTCGTGTTGATTTCTGTGGGCTACGTGTGAAACTCATCCGCACATTCTCAACCTTTTCTTCACTCACTGAAGGACGACCCGTTGATTTCCTTTTACAGAGGCATCCTGTAGCTTTAAATTGCGCATACCATCGCCGAATAGAGTTGGCACTCGGTGCATCTTTCTCGAACTTCGTTCTGAAGTGTCGTTGCACAGTTATCACAGATTGAGTTGAATGAAATTCAAGCACAGCATATGCTTTCTCCTCGCCTGTCGCCATCTTTGATAACTGCTTGCGCTCTCTCGGTTTAAAGCTGAAACACGGCTGCGAGAGAAAACAAAAAAAAACCTTATGAGTTTTTATACATAACTTTAAAGTTCTGTGAAGATATGTCAAATAAGATCGCTACAATAAAATCATGAAATCGCTCCAATCATTTGTAATCACCGTGTATATATAATTCTTCTGTACGTGTGTTTGTCACTGAACTCTTCCTAAACGACTGGACCGATTTTTAGGACTACTTAACAATGAACTACATGACATTTATAGGAAGCCAGGTACAATAAGAACAGTTAAGTCTCGTAAAATAAGAATGGGTAGGATGCATGCCACGAATGGGGAATGAAAGATGGACATGGTAGCTTTGTAACAAAACCAGAGAGAAAACATCCAGTTGGTAGACCTAGAATGAGGTGGGGGGTTTACATTAACCATGAATTATGGCAAGTAGATTATACAGGGGATGAATGGATAACATCAGCTCAGGATAGGGATGTATGGAGAGCTTATGTCCGCATGGTCATGAATCTACGGGTTGGATAGTACCTATGAGTAAGTTGGTTTAAACCTTTTTAAACTTTCACAGTACATTTGTACATTGAAGCAAATGTCCATGTAATGTTGTAATATCGAGACGCAAGTTTTATGGACCTCAACGTTTAAGAAATTCGTTTTATGATCGCTTGGTACTTATTCATCTACGTTTGGTTTCAATAAAAATTCATGCCATACACGTTGACGTAGTTCCAGAACATATCGTACTGAATTTCAGCGCATCTCGTAAGAACAAATTGTTGATTTCTAGAATTTTCAGAACTGAAAGGCCTAGGATCATGCTATCATAAGTAATGCCACGAGTGATTTCCAAATTTACTCACAAATCATTATTTAACTATAGTTATTTTAAAATATTTATATATTTAATGTAAACGGCGATGTTTGAAATCAAATGAGAAACGATAGGTACGATTCATCTGCTTCTTTTGTTTATCACTGCAACCAGATCATACTATTAACTGTTAAAAGAACGCAATATTGTAAGAATGCTCTCTAGTGGAGAAAAAATGAAACACATCAAACTGTATATTAATTCATTTCTGATGTCGTATGATGTAAATATGACAATTATATTTTTCTGGATTATTACCTGGGAAAAAATACATTTAAGAAAGTGCAAACAGTGGTTTCTTTTTTTGGTGGTATAATCAATTGCTACAAATGTTTTTATATTAACTCCCGCATGCGGCATGTGTTGACATTCATGCACTATATATGCAATCTGGTAGCCGTATTTCTTACAGGCTCAGTCACTGCAAAATAATGGTCAGACCTGATCAGAATATTAAAAAGGAGGAGCTTTCTTTAATATGGTAAATATAACACTGATAAATATTTCGTGAAACACGACTCTGATTGGTTGTAAAACAGAAATCATTGAAACGTGATTGGTCATTGACTCCCATTTGGGGCATGAGTTAAATAGTCATTGCAATTCTATCCGAGGACAGCAATTAGTAATTTCTTGCATAATGCTATGGTGGCGTGTGTAGTCTTTATACCAATTGTGCGGAAGTGGATGCACACTTTCTGGTTCCATTCATGAACACTAGGGATATGTGGAAAGCTTATATCGTATTTAATGTGCAGGGAACATAAGTTTATAAAGAAGTGCGAGTGCAATAAAACTAAAAATATGTCCACACATATAAATGAGTTATATAATGGAAATTGACAGCTAATCACAAATGAAGCAAATTTTGAAGTGGCTGATTTCAAATACCTAGGAACAATTACACTGAGCAACAAAAAATACACTTTTTTTTCTCAGAAAGAAAAATATGTGATTCTGGTAGTATTTTTTCTCCTGAATTCAAATATGACATCGGTTTTTCTCCATCACGCAAGGTTTCCGAGAGACAGGAGATTATAATTTCAAACACTAATATTTTCTACATTCTTAATTACACGATATTCGAATATTCGGACTCACCTAGAAAGTAAGAAATTACAATTTTCTGCTATATTTCGCCTGTGGAGCATCCCTCTTGATGGCCCAACAATAATCGGCCAGCATATTAGGATTCCATTTGCCTTGACATTTCTTTTCCATAGCTGAAATCTCCTGATGAAAGTGTTCCCCGTGTCCATGGCTCACTGCACCAAGATTTTCCGGAAAGAAATCTAGTTTATTAAATAAAATTATTTAAATCTATTAATTGAAATTGAAATAAAAAACTGCGAGTGATAGAAAAATTCGGAATACATATTTGAAAACACGATAAAAAAAACTGCATTAATACAACTATTGGTACTCATGAGACAAAAATCACGTTGACCAGTGTAATTACAAATAGAAATAAGATGCACAAAGAAATTAAACATAGGCTCAATGCTATTATGCATTACAGGAAACCGCGACCCTCGGGACCAGAGGCAAGGAGCATAACCACTAGTCCACCGCGGCATACATCTTGAAATTCTATTCA
Organism: Diploptera punctata; assembly: GCA_030220185.1. Taxonomy (NCBI): domain Eukaryota; kingdom Metazoa; phylum Arthropoda; class Insecta; order Blattodea; family Blaberidae; genus Diploptera; species Diploptera punctata. The sequence continues at coordinate 1,405,363 of JASPKZ010000446.1, forward strand.
CATAATCTAACGTTATTTCCCACATTATAAAAACCGAGTCCGTTTTAACAAAAGATGTAATTAAAATAAATTTATCGACCCACCTGCCAAAAATAAAAGAGGTATTTATTATTAAATGATGAAAAAGTAAAACTTCCATTTCATTAATCTCTCATATTGCACTCTTTACATAAAATGTTGTATTAAAAGTGTTATTGAAAAGAAAATTGAATGGAAAAATTCAATTATAATACGCGTGCAGTTGAACAAAGGTAATTCAGTGAAACAAGTGGAAATACTGTAATTTAGGCTTAAACATGTTTTTTTAACATTTGTACAAGTGATTTAAAACCAATGTACACCCTAACAATATTAATTAATACAGGTATAATCTCAAAACATCAATTTTCAGCAGCAACATGCGAATGCGGTCTATCCAATTCAAATAATTAAAAATATTTTCATTCGCATTTAAGTGCGGTAAACAAATTAATTAAAATGTGAAAATGTAAATTTAAAAAACGCATCGCTTTCATTTAACTCCCAATAGAATATGACCGTACGTATTTGACAACCTTAAATAAAACAAATGATTATGAATTATCGATGTTTTATGAAATATCATGTGTAACATGTTGACAATGAAATCTTAATAAAAATGAGGTCCCGCGTCCGATTCCCGGTCAAACCATAAGAAGTTTTCCTTAATGTAAAGTAAAGTAAAGTGATCCCACTACAGGCGGTTAGCCCCGCAGATTTCAGAACACTGCCCATAGAACACTCCTGGTCGATTAATTAAGAAACTAGTTTGGTTTAATCGACCAGGGGTTGCATCAGCTTTTACACCAAGTCTTGGAACGGTTCATGAGTGTAAAACATCTGTAGCAGTAATAATGATTCGAATAAATGTATTTATTGGAAGGGCTGCACGGTTATCTACATCTAGAAGACGAAAATTTCTTATTTCTCTTTCATTCTGGGGAATTATGTATGAATGAAATTCTACTTTTATAAAATCGCTCCCACTTTTTCTGGACAATCGACACTTGATGTCAGCCGGGTTGTCAGCCCTGCGTGACGGCCGCCTTTACCCCCAGAACAAGTGTCTGTACTCATTTCCGTTAGAGGCTGAGTCGGCCCCAGTGCCATAGTGCCGCCAGAATGTTTGGATCAGTTTAAAAATCCTGACCCTACCAGGACTCGAACCCTCGACCTTCCGGCTTGTAGCTCAGTGCCTTAACCACTACGCTACGGCGTGCCCCAGTGAATTTTTCCTTAAGGGGAATTGTTTCTGTGGTTGCCCATGGTCTGGAATTTAGGTTAAAACTCTCCTGGCGCTTCATTGTCATTTATCATCCATCATATCATTGGGGGGTAACGTAACTGCGTCTTCTGGGTACCCCGACTTCACAAGTGGGTTATAAAATTAAGCCAATGCCAGAGGAGAACACCAGGAATGTCGAAATGACAACCTGGTGTATTAGGTCTAGTTGACAGATAGAACGTACAGTCGACTAGACCATCAAACAGCAATCTCATTGGAGCAATGGAAGTCCCTACCGCTGACCAATCAGAAGGCAGATATAACGTACAGTCGACTAGACCATCAAACAGCAATCTCATTGGAGCAATGGAAGTCCCTACCGCTGACCAATCAGAAGGCAGATATAACGTACAGTCGACTAGACCATCAAACAGCAATCTCATTGGAGCAATGGAAGTCCCTACCGCTGACCAATCAGAAGGCAGATATAACGTACAGTCGACTAGACCATCAAACAGCAATCTCATTGGAGCAATGGAAGTCCCTACCGCTGACCAATCAGAAGGCAGATATAACTTACGAACACACCGCGGTGAACGTATTAATAGGACAGACAGCGGACAGAATTGCCAGACTCAAGACAACCCTTGAGGATGCCAGACGCAGTCACTGGCGATACGTCGGGGAACTACAAGCCTCACGACCACGGCCTACAGCCCGAACGTCTTCTTCAAGATCATCATGATAACTGTGGTTATTTTTCTTGGGAGCACGCCGTAGCGTAGTGGTTAAGGCACTGAGCTACAAGCCGGAGGGTCGAGGGTTCAAGTCCCGTTGGGGTCAGGATTTTTAAACTGGCCCAAACCCTCTGGCGGCACTATGGCCCTGGGGTCGACTCAGCCTCTAACTGAAATGAGTACCAGACGCTTCTGGTGGTAAAGGCGGCCGTCACGCAGGGCTGACAACCCGGCTGACATAAAGTGCCGATTGTCTAGAAAAAGTGGGAGCCTTAACCTCCTACTACCCCAAGGGTCTCCGGGCCTGTTGTGGGATCACTTTACTTGTCCCGCGCCGTAGCCGAGTGGTTAAGGCAGGAAGCCTTGGCGCAGAGCTACGGGACTTGCGCTAGTTCGAGTCTCCATGTGGGAAGACATTTTCTCATGGCATTTCGGCCAGTATGGGACCGGTGCCCACCCAGCATCGTGATGCATTTGGGTAGCTACAATAAGTAGCGACTCCAGGTTGAGAAAATCAGCTATAACGGCTGGGGGACTCGGCATGCTGACCACATGTCTCCCCTACACTGGCTGATTATCATCTACCTCTGTGATTGACACGTGTGTATGTGAGGCCAGCAGCCGGCTGGTAGGCTAAGGGCCTTGTAGGCCTGTTGCGCCAGGAGTTTTTTTATTTTTCTTGGCTTTCCTCATCCTCAGTTGAAATGTCACGAAAATACTGAAGATGGAACTGGAATGTAAAGTTCCGAAACTAGTTTTAAAAAAGCAGAAAAATATGAGGTAAATGATAAAATTTTACCTAAATGAATATACCTCATGGTGTGAATTCCTATAAGTAATAACTACGTTCCTTCTAAGGAAAGCCATACTCAAGTTCGTACGCACTAAAACTCCATTGATCCCGGCTAGGTTGGAACTCGAGAATCTCGGAATCACACGCGAGCATTTTGTAACAACTGATACTGACAGAATTACTGTCAATTAGACACGCTAGCCGTTACATAACAAAATTCATAAAACATTAAAAAATTAAATACTGGGCCTATCGTGTAATTATTATATTGATTTCGTTCAGTTCATTTACTTACAGATTTCTTACATTAATAAAACGAAGTTTACCTTTTGATTCTATTTAAACATACAAGTCAAGTGTCTTCAGTTTACTGAGAATCATCAATGACTGATAATGAGGTTCTACCAACGAGTTGAGATTCGAAACGAATTCATAAAACACTCAATTTTTGTAAAGTTTGAGCCATGGATTTCCTGAAGTAGTCCCTGGCCGGGAAACTGAATGGGGGACTATTTTACCTCCGAAAAATTTTGCCCCAGTGGAACTCATGTCCACGTTTCTTGACGGTTGTATTTTTACAGTCAAGATCGTCACTCTTTCGATCAAGGCACTTTTTTCGTCTGGCTCATCGCCTACGACCTGTCCTGTATAGGTAACAGTTTCGGTAGCAATGCTTCTGCCAGTATAGCTCTCGGGGTCATTTAAGCACGCAAGCCACTCCTCTCCCCCCACCCACGGCAAGGTAGAAATACAAAATTGTCATCATCATCCTCTTATCGTATTCTCCTTTCGGAAAGTCTACTCCAAATATGTCTGCAACCATCTCTATCTTCCCATTCTTTGCTTCTTTTTTAGTTCTTCCCAGTCGTATCCTCTCTCTTGTAGATTTTTCTTCACTTGGTTAATCCATTGTTCTCGTGGTCTTTTCCATTCTTTAAATGTCCAAATCATTTTAGTCTATTTTTTTTTCTACGTCTGTTGTTAATTTTTCCACACTTAATTTCTCCCTGATTTTGTCATACCTTATTCTATCTATCTTTGTTTTATGTACCATTCCACGTAAGAATTCCATTTCGGCAGCTTGGATTCTGCACAAGTCCTTTGTATATGTCCAAATCTCAGCTGAAATAAGTTTGAAATAAGTTTTATACAATGCCCTTTAACTCTTGATGGTTATATATTTATTCCACATTAATTGTTTAGTTAAATTACAGACTTTTAAACTTTTCTTTATTTTTTTTTACTGATTTCAGTCTGTATTTTCCCATTTGCATTTATCAGATTCCGATTGAGGGTCTTTCCACTTTTCAGCGGTTGCCCTTTTACCAGCCGGCTACTGGCCCTTCACATCCACGTGTGTCAATCACAGAGGTAGATGATCAACAGCCAGTGTAGGGGTGACATGTGGTTAGCATGTCGAGTCCCCCAGCCGTTATAGCTGGTTCCTCAACCTGGAGCCGCTACTTATTGTAGCTACCCAATTGCCTCACGGTGCTGGGTGGGCACCGGTCCCATACTGGCCGAAATACCATGAGAATATTTCTTCCCCCATGGAGACTCGAACCAGCGCAAGTCCCGTAGCTCTGCGCCAAGGCTTCCTGCCTTAACCACTCGGCTACGGCGCGGGACTTGCATTTATCTCCGTTCCAAAATATGTAATTTTTCTAGTTTTTGTAGATTGATGCGGAAGAATTTTTAAACAATCTAGAAAGAGTTTCAGTTGAAGAAAATATATGCTTAAGGGGTGATTTTTTTAATGCTCATGCAGGGAAATAAAGAGACGAATATGAAAGTGTACTTGGTGCACATGGAAATATCAAATTGTAATATATATATATATATAATTTTATTTCATATTAAGTCAAATTAAATTATTTTAATACATAAATGGAACATGTGCTGTACATAATATATTAAACAAATGATACAAATGACAGCATTAGATATGTTAAAATTAAATTGCTCGTATGGAACGCTGAGATTAATATGATTATTGCAAAACAAATAAAAGTAATATAATCAAAATGCAATGTCAACAAAAATTAATCATTGCTTAAATTTACAATCATGAACGTTTAGTCAGCCATTTTATTATTACAGTGAAACAAATAAAAGTCGTTTCAATCTGCACTGCCAACTGACAAAATGAAATGGAAATTGTAACACAACTATTAAAAAGTATTTTGACATGTGGAATCATTTATTTTATTTAGTTATGATTATATATAACTTTCCTCATTAGAGGATACAGACAATTAATTTTTGAAATTGATTAAATACATTTTGTAAATACATTAAAAAATTTCAAATTATAACTGAAGTATACATACTATAAAGTAGAAATTCTGTAAAGATGGTTTCTTAAAATTGAAATTGATCCTCTAATGGCAGCGATGGCAATTTTAGAAAGATACACCCTGTCCAAATCTAAGAAATCCCAAAATTTAGCTAAGAATCCTGGTATAGTACATCTTGCCCCGATCATCAATCCTGTGACAGTTATCATCAGCATCAAGGAATAGACCTTAAGGTCTGTTCTGATTTCATGCTAGGATTGGTCTGTCCATCTTTTACTGAGTCTTCCAACATTTCTTCGTCCTAGTGGTTTGTAATGAAGATTTTTTATATCTATATATTTATTTTATTTAGTTTTATAGTGAAATAACTACTGATGATATGAATTTATTATTAATGTCTACATAATTTATATTTGTTACCCTGTTTGTTACTTTCTTACTTACTTACTCTTACTTACTCACTGGCACAATCGAACCCGTAGGTTCATGGCCGCGCGGACATAAGCTATCCATACATCCCTATCCTGAGCTAATGCTTTCCAATCAATCCCTGTATAATCCACTTCCCTCAAATCATAGTTAATGTTATTCTCCCACCTCATTCTTGGTCTACCAACTGGGCGTTTTCCCTCTGGTTTTCCTACAAGAAGCTTCCATGCAAGTATTTCATTCCCCATACGTGCCGCATGTCCTGCCCATTGCAGTCTTGTTACTTTCAAAACTATTAATTTTGTCATGATTAAACTCATATGTCACACGCCGTAACCTAGTGGTTAAGGCAGGAAGCCTTGGCGCAGAGCAACGGGAGTTGCGCTGGTTCGCGTCTCCATGGGGGGAAAAAAATGTCCCATGGTATTTCGGCCAGTATGGGACCGGTGCCCACACAGCATCGTGAGGCATTTGGGTACCTACAATAAATAGCGATTCCAGGTTGAGAAAACCAGCTATAACTGCCGGGAGACTCAACATGCTGACCACGTGTCACCCCTGCACTGGCTAGATGATCATCTACCTCTGTAATTGACACATGTGGATGTGAGGCCAGCTGATAGGCCAAGGGCCTTCTAGGACTGTAGAGCCATGGAATTATTATTATCAATTAATATGTAAATGGCTCAGAAATGTTTCATTTTCCGGCTTTTTGTCTTCTTCTTCACTTCACGGGCTAGGCAAAATGCCTGTTCCGCCTCACAGTTGTTCTGTCCATCTTTTCACTGGCCTTCCTACATTCCTTGAACCTCTTGGCTTGTAGTTAAATGCTGCTTTTGGTAATCTTGTTACGTTCAATCTTTCTACATGTCTAAACCATTTCTCTTTTTTGTAAAATCGTCTTCTTCTTCCTTCCTTCCTTCCTTCCTTCCTTCCAAGTATTAGACCAAGGCCTGTTACCATCCTATAGAAAATATTCCCTCCCGCGTTTCATAGGATCATAAAATACTGAAATGTGAGATAATAAAAAAAATGTATAAAAATATGTCTATATAATACGCATATACACTGTATATTATAGCCTACGGTAAGTTAAGCTATGACTGTACAACGCTGTTTCCACTAAATTTACACCCACTTTCTCGCACCAATTCATGTGTATTGTGTGATACTAACATATGCCTGTTGTAACCAGGAGCACAATAGAACTGTTTCTCATGTTCAATACAGTCTCTCGATATATGCAACCATCTTTCCCACAAAATTACACGTATATTCGTTCATCCTTGCGTATACCGAGATGAGTACAAAGACATTTCCAGGAGAGTTATTTCTCCATATGACAGGTCTAAGAGCCCTGCAATATTATGATGTGCACTGTTCAATGAATAATGAACTTTCATGTTAATAACTTATGAGGCAGCATGTAAACTAAATGTTGCTACCGTACAAAAAATTAAAAATGCATACATGTTTTAAATTAGGCACTAAAGCTAGTCATTTTGGTAAAAAAATAGTTTAAAGTATCCAGAGATGGGTTACTTGATTTTTGGGATATTTGTTTGCCATATTTTTTCGGCTTTTGTCAAAAAACCTAAGGTTATAATTTATAAAACTTTAGGAATTGTCAATATAAAACTATTATTCTACCAGTTATATTATATGGGTGCGAAACATGGACTCTTACTTTAAGGGAGGAAAGGAGATTACAAGTATTTGAAAATAAAGTACTTAGGAAAAATTTTGGAGCAAAGAGAGATGAACAGACAGGTGAATGGAGAAGACTACATAACAATGAACTACATGGTCTTGATAGGAAGTCAGATATAATAAGAACAGTTAAGTCTCGTAGACTGCGCTGGGCAGGACATGTTGCGCGTATGGGGAATGAAGTCTTGCATGGAAGCTTCTTGTAGGAAAGCCAGAGGGAAAACTCCCAGTTGGTAGACCAAGAATGAGGTGGGAGAATAACATTAACTATGATTTGAGGGAAGTAGATTATATAGGGAATTATTGGAAAGCATTAGCTCAGGATAGGGATGTATGGAGAGCTTATGTCCGCGCGGCCATGAACCTACGGGTTCGATAGTGCCAGTGAGTAAGTAAGTAAGTACATTAAATTACAAAATCCATCTTCTTCTAAGCCCATGTTTCCCTTAAAACAGAGATTTAGGCGCTCTCCCCCTACAGGGAAGAAATTGAACCATACTAATTTAGTTACACGTGTTTTCTTATAGATGTCATTTGAGTGGTCCGTGGTCAGCGTTCCGCCTCATACTGACATCTAGGAAACCCAGGTAGTACTAGGACGGGAAAATTCGGTAAATTTTGTTTAGAGGCCTTTCCATTCAGGCTTAAGGATTTCTTACGAGCCTGAAAATATATCAGACCATATTTGGCACGCCGTAGCATAGTGGTTAAGGCATTGAGCTACAAGCCAGAGGGTCGAGGGTTCAAGTCCCGTTGGGGTCAGGATTTTTAAACTGACCCAAACCCTCTGGCGGCACTATGGCCCTGGGGTCGACTCAGCCTCTAACGGAAATGAGTAACAGACGCTTGTTCTGGGGGTAAAGGCAGTCGTCACGCATGGCTGACAACCCGGCTGACATAAAGTACCGATTGTTTAGAAAAAGTGGGAGCCCTAACCTCCTACTACCCCAAGGGCCTGTTGTGGGATCACTTTACTTTTATATTTGGTACCAAACCATGAGCGTAACTCCTTATTGAGCTGTTTCAGGTTTTTTTTTCTTGTACACGATCACTGTTTTTATAAATTTTATTCAGTCGGAAATACACAAACTTAACAAAAGTTTTTTTATTATCTATAACCAAATTGTCAAACTATTTTCATTCAGTTTAGAGATATTCTTTAGCATTAGCTATACGATTGAGAGAACGGCCTTTCCTTTACTTCAACTTCATAACGCACAAGCTTATGTAATTCAATACAACTCCATTCTATCAACTGTATTTTTTTATCTCTCAAATGGAAGAAGATATTGAGGAGACGTAGACTTCATTATCCAGAAGAGCTTAAGAAGCTGCAGAGAAGGTTTGAAGGGAACAATAAAAAAGAGGTTAACGTCATAGAGAACATACCTAACGACAAAGAGATGGACTTTTATCCAAGAAAGAACTAGACTATCAGCTCGAGGATAAAATTTTCAGAAGGAATACTTAAATCCTGTTTTATTTTTACACTTTTATTTCCTCTTAAAGACACGTTTGAAAGTAACTACAAGATCCAATCAGCCATAAATTATGTTCCAAATCTCCCACAACCGAAATACAGATTGAGAAATAACTTCAATTTAGCTGTATTTTAATTCTTATAGAACATTTGTCCACCGCTGTGGTCTCGAGGTAGCGTGCTGCCTTGTAACGCAGCGGGCCCGGGTCGGGGCACTTATTCTGGGTGAGGTTTTTATCGGGGTTTTTCCTCACCTGTAAGACAAATGTCAGGAAAACTTTAAGGCCCAAACGGTCCCCGAAATCATATGGCCATCATCTTTATCATCATCATCCTTATCATTATCATCGTCATCCTTCACCGGTGTGGAAAGCAACGGGAAGCTACCACACCTACACAATTCCCTAGTAAAGCTGCAAGCATAGCATGAAAATGCTATGATTGCAGTGAAGGACCTGCCTTCGGGCAGAATTACTATGGATGGATGGATAGAACATTTCTCTATTCCCTCATCCTTCATTGTTCGACTATGTACCTGCGATTTCCTCTACTACAAAACATTTCCTTAGAGAATATGATAGGGCCCACGTTATCAACTTCTAGGCATATATGTTTATTTTATAACTAACTCACTGGCATTATCGAACCCGTAGATTCATGGCCGCGTGAACATAAGCTCTCCATACATCCCTATCCCGAGCTAATGTTTTCCAATCATTCCCTGTATATTTAGATTTAGATTTATTTATTTAGCCTGGTGGAGTTAAGGCCATGTGGCCTTCTCTTCCACTCACCAGGGCAAACATATATTACATCAGAATATAACAATCACAATTAACTCTAATATTAAATACTACATAAAAATGTGATCAAAAAGATAATATCTATTATATTACGATCTATAATGCAACCAGTTAATGTTAGTTAAAATTACGACTAAAACTAATAATAAAATGTATACAAGCAAGACATATTAAATTGTCCCTGTCTAATGTATATACAAAACAAAGAAAAATAATGACATGTAGAAAACTAATTTTACGTTTGTACAATATTTAAAACAACACAAAAGAAAATATTTGTTAATCTTAATATTATTTTCATAGATAATTAAATTTATTAATTATTAAAAGAATACTATCAGTGAGGTGTATAAGTTAATTTGTTATTAAATAATTCTTTAATTTGTTTTTGAAGGATGTTACAGTTTGACGGTCTCTGACATAGGTCGGAAGGGAATTCTCATTATTACGAGATGTAGCAGAAACTCTGTCTCCACTGACATCTAGCAGCTCTTATCACAAGTAAGCAAATCAAAGACAATGTTTTTACTTTATACCAGTGACGCTTTATCGATGTTATAATAAATTTTTTTGACACTGAGCAATGCATTGCTCAATGTAAAAAAATTTAATTATAATATATATATATAGCCTATTAATTTGCGCATATTTAAATGAAAATAAGGTTTCTAGGTATTTAATTTAATCGGGCAACAATAACAAATTCGTAGCGAGGAGATACTAAACGACAACACGCACACACTATTGAGTAACACTAAGAAATTAGGACTGGAAGTAAATATCAATAGAACTAAATATATGGTCACGCGTAGAAATGCATTATATAATGGAAATGGACAGCAAATGACAAAAGAGGGAAATTTTGAGGAAGTGGCTGAATTCAAATACCTAGGAACAATAATCACAAATAGGAATGAGATGCACAAAGAAATTAAACATAGGCTCAATGACTATGACTATGGGTATGGAAGTGCAGGACCCAGGAAAACATTGGAATGGTGTCCACCTGGAAGAAGGAGGGGAGGAAGACCTCGAAACTCGTGGATGCAGGAAATAAGAACTGGAATGAGAGCAAGAGGACTGGAGGAAATGGATTGGCTGGAGAGAGACGAGTGGAGTATAAAAATAAAACTTTAGGCACAGAAAGGTGTGTAAACATTAAAATTCTGTATATAAATAAATAAATATTATTATTATTATTATTATTATTATTATTATTATTATTATTATTATTACATTACTTAAAGCTACGGTATTTTTTTGACATTCTTGCTCTATTCAGAATAAGATTGAACTGAAGAGGTAGGCAAGCATCACCAAGATACGAGTGTTTCTTTTCACCTGTCAGATGCAAATGGGATAGCTCGGTGCTTGCTTGGAATTTCCACAAACCTGACCTACTTATTCATAACTAGTACGCTACCAGGAGACGATAAGTCTAAAGCGAAAGAAAATAAAAAAGTTGAATGTACACCTGTTACAGTTTATATCTGTGCAACACAGGAAAGAACAGCAAAACTGCATTAGCTTCACATGAGCTTTCCAAAAAGTAAATCGGAAAACTTACTCCCAAGTCTTTCCTCAGTCGATATATATGAACGTATATAAAATATTATAACATAGCTCCAGGAATGGTTCCTCATACATAAGGATTTTAATGATTCAAAAAATATATAAACACGAATTCAGCAGAATTGTTGTTAATGCATTGTGCGTCTATATGTCTTCTTCTTCCTTCCAAGTATTAGGCCAAGGCCTGTTACGGCGTCTATATGTTTTATGGATATTTCAATATTTATTTGCTATCACTGTAATAAATTAAGACTATTAACGTTTGAGAGGAAAATATTTAGAAGAGTGCTAGGTCCAGTAAAGGAAAATGGAACTTGGAGGTTGAGAAGGAATGACGAACTATACCTCAAGAATAATAAAGAAAATATAGTTAGTTTCATCAAATCCAAAAGATTACAATGGTTTGGACATACACTAAGAATGCCAAAGGGGAGATTGCCGAATGATATTTTGAATTGGAAGCCACAGGGAACAAGACCAAGGGGAAGACCCAAGGATCGATGGGAAGATGACGTAATTGAAGATTTGAGAGAGATGGGGATTTTTGATTTGAAATCTACTGCACAAGATAGGAAGAAGTGGCGTAAACTGGTTGAGAAGGCCAAGACATTCCACTGGAAGTCGTAGAGCCTGACGAAGAAGAAGTAATAAATTACACTTCCTAACAGTGTGGCTTATCATGTTACTGCCCTAAGACCTTAATATTTTATAGAGAAGGGATAGTGAATGGACAGTTCTACGATCTCTTAGACGAAGCCACGATAATTGTTCCAGGGACGGTGTAACATGGTAAATTTGCGAATACCACAAATAAAACGTGCGCAAGAATTATGAACACGTTGAAGTCTTTCAGTGAAAATAATATTTAAGTCTGTAAAAAGAGTGTCACAATAATCAAAAATGGGGCATATAGGATGCCTAGCTAATTTAATACTTAAAATCACCGGTTGTTTCTTGTTTTATCGATATTTTATTTATTGCTGTAGTAATATTCAAAAATTCTCAAACATTTTCTTCCTACAGCTCATAAAAGAATATTAATTCAAACCTTAGTGATGCCGCATTTTGACTATTGTGACGTTCTACTAACTGACATAAGTGACGGATTGTCGGACAAACTGCAGCGTGTCCTTAATATGTGTATCAGATTCATATTTAATGTTCGAAAATACGATCACAGTTCTCCATTATTCCACGAATTGTCATGGCTACATCTAAAAGAGAGAAGAAAATCGCATTGTCTAATTCTCCTATTTAAGATCCTACATACCTCGATTCCCAATTATTTATCATCCCGTTTCCAGTATCTATCCTCAAACCATAACTTAAACACAAGATCACAACATAGTCTCTTGCTTAATATACCGGACATCACATCACTCCATGTCATATACCATCTTCGCTTCTCGCAACTGGAATTCCCTACCACAAGAAATAAAGGGCTGCCGTACATTGACATATTTTAAAAGAAATCTAAATTTATATAAATAATGAAACAAGGTAAGATCCTTCATTAATCAGGTAACACTAGATTATTTTCTTCAGTGTTCACTACATCAGCAAATAAAATTTTTACTTTAAAAGTGGCTCTGTATTGAAATATGGACAAAGAAAATATTTTAGGAAGAACTAGCACATGGAAAACAAGAAAAGGCATACAAAATTATGAAACATATTTTCTATAATTATGTTTAAGCGTTTTTTAGAATATTGGCATACATTTTATAGCACGTATTCAATATTCTTATTCCTCTATAATTAGAACCATCTTATCTGTTTCCTTTTTTATATACAGGGTATATTTTGGCGATTTTCCATTCTTCGGGTATATAGGGTAGATCCGTGAAATTTGGGCCGACGTGTAATTTGGGCTTCTTAAAATTTTGATATTTCCAAGTTTGTTCACCCCTTGATTTTAATGGGATTAGCAAGGCAATTAACAGTACTTCACCCCCTGAAACTTGTTTTATTGTATCCCTCAAGGTTTCGAGGCAACGAAGAAAGTATTTATATTGTCCATTTTCACTAAAAGGTTTCAGTTCAAAGTGAAACAGTTTTTTGAAGCTAGTGGTTAAGTCAAGTGTGTGTACTTTTAGTTAAACTGCTGTAAATATTTCAAAGTACGTTTTATTAATATTTCAGTATCGTATTTACTATCATTTTTGTGATACATATTTTTTTAATTAAATGATACATGGTGTGTAATTTGGGCCTCATGAAAGTGTGTAATTTGGGCCTCGTCTATAGTTCGTAATTTGGATTTGTGATAGAGCATTAAATGTTTTAGTTATATATATATATATATATATATATATATATATATATATATATATATTGTTATTAATAATAATTATAATAATACCAATCATAATTATAATAATACCAATAATAATAATAACTTATTATTATTATTATTATTATTATTATTATTATTATTATTATTAATCAAATTATTTCTACTATAACATTGTAATATCTCAGTAATTTTCAAATGAGAGTTGCGTTCAAATATTAATGAATAAAAAGTCCTCTCTATACGTAAGGATAATTGCGCAAAAGTACGAAGAAACATACAAACAATCATTTGTATATATTAGAGCACATGAGGAAAACATATGCCTATTGACGAGTAACTTAGTACACTATGAATGTGCCCCAAACACTACTTGAAGTTGGAAAGTTCTGCCACGTGAACACTGCCAACGACAATGCACTACAAAAACACTGTCCTTTTACGAGAAATTCTAGTCACAAAGATTATGTGCGCAAAGTAACGAGAATTCATATTTCTCTTTGTTCTTAACACAAAAAATAAATTACCTTTATCCAAAGTGATATTTATATATATGACACGCTAAGAAAAATAAATGCCTGGACGGGATTCGAACCCGGAACTCTAGGTCGGTACCCCAGCGAGTTATCCATTATACCACCAGCCGAATCCAATTCAAACACTTATTTTCTTCTTATATATAAATTATATTCTCCATTATTACTAGATGTCGCGAGAACTTGGTCTTATATATATATATCCATATCCATAGTAATTCTGCCCGAAAGCAGGTCCTTCACTGCAATCATAGCATTTCCAAGCTATGCTTGCAGCTTTACTAGGGAATTGTAGGTGTGGTATCTTCCCGTTGCTTTCCACACCGGTGAAGGATGATGTTGATGATGATAATGATGCTGATGATGGACATATGACTTCGGGAACCGTTTGGGCCTTAACGTTTTTCTGACATTTGTCTTACAGATGAGGAAAAAAACCCGATAAAAACCTCACCAAGTAAAACTGCCCCGACCGGGGATCGAACCCGAGCCCGCTGCGAGACAAGGCAGCACGCTACCTCGAGACCACAGCGGTGGCCTATATATATATATATATAGGTCTATATGTGATATAGTATAATATAGAAATAGTAATAGAAATAGTATGGTGTAATGTAATGTAATGTAATGTAATGTAATGTAATGTAATGTGGTGCGCTGTGCGGTGCGCGTGCAAAGAGCTGTGAGGTGCGCTGTGCGGTGCGTTGCGGTGCGCGCTCCGATGCGAGGTGCGATGCGCAGTTCGGTGCGCGGTGCGGCGCAAGGTGGGGTACGCGGTGAGGTGCGCGGTGCGGTGCGAGGTGTGGTGCGAGGTGCGGTGCGCGGTTTGGTGCGGTGCGGTGCGCTGTGCGGTTCGCGGTGCGGTGCGGTGCGCTGTGCGGTTCGCGGTGCGGCGCGAGGTGGGGTGCGCGGTGAGGTGCGCGGTGCGGTGCGCTGTGCGGTTCGCGGTGCGGCGCGAGGTGGGGTGCGCGGTGAGGTGCGCGGTGCGGTGCGCTGTGCGGTTCGCGGTGCGGCGCGAGGTGGGGTGCGCGGTGAGGTGCGCGGTGCGATACCAGGTGCGGTGCGCGTTACGGTCCGTGGTGAGGTGCGCGGTGCGGTGCGGTGCCATGTGCGGTGCGGTGCGGTGCGAGGTATGTTGCGCTATGAGGTGCGCGGTGCGGTGGCGGTGCGGTGCGAGGTACGTTGCGCTATGAGGTGCGCTGTGCGGTGCGAGGTAGGGTGTGCGGTGCGGTGCGCGGTGAGATGCGCGTTGCGGTGCGAGGTGCGGTGCGCGTTGTGATTGTAATAGTATAGTGTAGTGTAATGTAATGTAATGTAATGTAATAATGTAATGTAATGTGAAGTAATGTAATATAATATAATATAATAATAGTTATAGAAATAGTATAGAGTAATGTAATGTAATGCGGTGCGAGGTTCGTTGCGAGGTGCGGTGCGCTGTGCGGTCCGAGGAGCGGTGCGCGATGCGGCGCGAGGTGCGGTGCGAACTGCGGTGGGGTACGAGGTGCGGTGCGAGATGCGCTGCAGGGTTTGGTGCGCGGTGCGGCGCGAACTGCGGTGCGGTGCGCTGTGCGGTGCGAGGTGAGGTGCGCTGCGGTGCGCTGTGGTTGACGGTGCGGTGCGCGTTGCTATGCGCGGTGAGGTGCGCGTTGTGTTGCGAGGTGAGGTGCGAGGTACGATGCGCGGTGCGGTGCTAGGACGGTGCGGTGCGCGGTGTTGTGCGGTGCGTCGTGCGGTACGAGGTTCGCTGCGCGATAATGTAATGTAAATGTAATGTAATATAATATAATATGTAATATAGTATAATATAGTAATAGTACAGTGTAATGTAATGTAATATAATATAATATGTAATATAGTATAATATAGTAATAGTACAGTGTAATGTAATGTAATATAATGTAACGTAACATAACGTAATATAATATATAATATAATATAGTAATAGTAATAGTATAGAGTAATGTAATGTACTGTACTAATGTAATTTAATATAATATAATAGTATAATATAGTAATAGTATTAGTAATAGGAATAGAATAATGTAATGTAATGCGGTGCGAGGTGCGGTGCGGTGCGGTGCGGTGCGAGGTGTGGTGCGCGGTGCGGTGCGGTGCATGGTGAGGTGCGCTGTGCGGTGTGTGGTGAGGTGCGCGGTGCGGTGTTGTGCGTGGTAAGGCACGCGGTGCGGTGTGCGGTTCGGTGCGCGGTACGCTGTGCGGTTCGCGGTGCGCCGCGAGGTAGGGTGCGCGGTGAGGTGCGGTGCGCTTTGAGGTGCGCGGTGCGGTTCGCGCTCCTGTGCGAGGTGCGGTGCGCGGTGCGAGTTGCGGTGCGCTGTGCGGTTCGCGGTGCGGCGCGAGGTGGGGTTCGCGGTGCGGCGCGAGGTGTGGTGCGCGGTGAGGTGTGCGGTGCGGTGGGAGGTGCGCGGTGCGAGGTGCGCGGTGCGGTGGGAGGTGCGCGGTGCGGTGAGAGGTTCGTTGCATGGTGCGGTGCGGTGCGCGGTGCGGTGTACGGTAAGGTGCGCAGTGCGGTGCGCGGTGCGAGGTAGGGTGCGCAGTGCGGTGCGGTTCGCCGTGCGGTGCGAGGTGAGGTGCGCGGTGTGGTGCTAGTTGAGGTGCGCGGTGCGGTGCGAGTTGAGGTGCGCGGTGCGGTGCGAGTTGAGGTGCGCGGTGCGGTGCGCCGTGCGGTGCGAGGTGCGGTTAGAGGTGAGGTGTGCGGTGCGGTGCGAGTTGCGGATCTAGGTGCGGTGCGCAGTGAGTTGCGCGATGCGGTTCGCGGTGAGATGCGCGTTGCGTTGCGAGGTGCGGTGCGAGGTCCGATGCGCGGTGCGGTGCGAGGTGCGGGTCGGTGCGCGGTGTTGAGCGGTGCGTGGTGCGGTGCGTTGCGCGATAATAGTAAAGTGGCCCGGAGGACCTTGGGGTAGTACAAGGTTAAGGCTCCCACTTTTTCTAGACAATCGGCACTTTATGTCAGCCGGGTTGTCAGCCCTGCGTGACGGCCGCCTTTACCCCCAGAACAAGCGTCTGGTACTCACTTAGTTCGAGGCTGAGTCGACCCCAGGGCCATAGTGCCGCCAGAGGGTTTGGGTCAGTTTAAAAATCCTGACCGCAACGGGACTTGAACCATCGACCCTCCGGCTTGTAGCTCAGTGCCTTAACCACTACGCTACGGCGTGTAATGTAATATAATAATCATAGAGTAATAGTAATGGTAAGAGTATAGTGTAATATAATGTAAGGTAATAATGTAATATAATATAATATGCATATTTAATTAATTCTACGTTCATATTATCGGTACCCGGTGTCTTTTTGTTATGGAAATGATCAATAGAAATTGTTAATTCCTCTATGGTTATTAAATCTACGTGTTCATCTGCTTGTATTATTTCTTCTTCATTTTCTTCTGATTTTCTTTTCTGTCCATAATTCTTGATAGTGTTCTATCCATAGTTTATCCACGTCCACATGCATTTCTTTAAACAGCCTATAAATAGGAACTTACATAATCTGGAATTATCTCGAAATTATAGTACAGATAAAGAAAATTAGAATCATCGAAAGTAGTAACGTCACATTTCAGGTTCAATTCCATGATTTCGTGTACTTTAACGTATAGCATTGATTCATCATAGTCATTTCGTTTTCTATGCATAAAATTTTCCATGCTAAGATAATAGAAATAAATAAATAATAGTTTTAAAAAACTAAAACAACACGCTTTATTAGAAAACCGAACTAAAAAATGAAAAATAATTTTAATTTCCAACACGCTTGTGATAAAATTAATGTGGTCAAAAAAAATCATCTCCGACACATATAGAATAAAACTAGAATTACCTACAAAACAAAACAATTTTACCATCAACAACGTGGGGTGATTTTTATGGTTTTTACAGTTTCTTCTTAGAGACTTTATTTTTACCAATATATGTTTATTATCAAATACATTAATTGATACAGAGCACCCCACGCTTTTGATGGTAAAACTATTTTTTTTGTAGATAACTTTAGTCTTATTCTATATGTGTTTGAGATTATTTTTTTGTTGATCACTTTAATTTTATCCCAAGCGTATTGGAAATTAAAATTATTTTTAATTTTTTAGTTCAGTTTTCTAATAAAGTGTGTTGTTTTAGTTTTTTAAACTATTATTTATTTTTTAGTTGTAATATTTTACAGAATAAGATAAAAATGTAAATATCTTTAAATTCGATACTATTGTAGTATGAGCTAAAAGTAATACTCTTCTAAAAAAACCTCCCAGCCGTATTTGAACCAGCGACTTATGGATTACTGAAATTATATACCACTAGAGTTCACGGCTCTACCAACATAGCTCTTACAACGATTGACTGAAGAGTCGACAAGTCCTACCTATATACCAGTTTTCATTTTTTTGTTTTTCCGATAATTCTGGCCAGGATTTTTGAAAATAATTACGAAATTACTGTATTGTCATTGGTCCTTTACAAGTATACAAAGTTTCAAGTCGATCCAATAATTTTAAGTGGGTGAAAATCGTGTTCAAAAATTCCATTACATAGCTACAAAGACACTTTTTTGATTTTCTGATGATTCTGCCCATGATTTTAGAAATAAAATATGAAATTACTGTATTGTCACGGGTCTTTTACAAGTATATAAAGTTTCAAGTCGATCCAATGATTTTAAGTGGGTGAAAATCGCGTTGAAAGATTCCGTTACACAGATAGATAGATAGATAGATAGATAGATAGATAGATAGATAGATAGATAGATAGATAGATAGATAGATAGATAGATAGATAGATAGATAGATAGATAGATAGATAGATAGATACAGGTCAAGCTACTATAAAGCGTGTAAAAAATGGAAGTTCACATTATGTGATCTACTTATTGGTGACAGAGAAGGAGCACAACACATACCGTGAATGAAAGAAGGTACCGTTTGTGTTTTTAGAAACAAAGATGGTAAGTTTGTGAAAAAAAAATGAAATAAAAAATGTAATTAGATCCGCCTGGAGGTCACAAAACAGTAACAATAAACACGGAACAAGTATTCGCATAGAAGCAAGCTGCTGCATTGTCTCTCCTTACCTACATTTAACGTTTGCTTGTGTATTATTTAAAAAGAACGAACTTTGCCTGAGGTCAATGAAGAGGTAAAGTGGAAGATGAACAAAGAACGAGACTACATCAAAGAAAAGTAAGATAACATTTATCTTTTAAACGAAGTTCAACTACATGAATTGTCAACATTTCTATTAAGTTGAATCAAGAAGGCCGCTCAGAGATCAAGGATCCACACACTGCACTAATTTTCAGCTCCTGCTAGGATAACAAGAAAACTACAGATCAACTGCTCAAGGGAAAGTAATGTTTGTTTAGCGAGTTTAATGTTGTCTATTCATATTTCACTCCAACAATTACTATACAGAATAAATACATTTCAAAATGCTGTCATACTCTCTGATTCTAAGGCAGCAATATATGCAACAAATTCACACAAAATGAAGTCAATACAAATTAAAGAGTGCTACAAAATGATTCAACAACTCCAAAAACTACAGAAAAAAATTCAATTGCAATGGATACCTGCACATTGTAGAATTGCTGGAAATGACACTGCTGATTTTCTTGCCAAAAAAGGCTCCAATTTAATTCAGAATACTACTAAAAGCTTACATTTCACATCCATAAAAAGAATAATTAAAAACAAATATAAAATCAAACAAAACCAAGACCTATGTAATAAAGCCAAAGACAAAAAATGGAATATTTTAGTAAAGAAGCCAGATATTATTCCAGGAATTCCACGTAAAACTACAGTAGCAAAATTTAGACTGCTTACAGAACATGACTATTTGGCCAAATATTTATATAAAATAGGAATCTACACGAATCCAAATTGTCCTCTATGCAACAAAGACGAAGAAATGAACGAAGAACATCTACAAACCTGTGAAGTATCACCTGTTGGATCCACCATAGAGAAATATTGGAGAGCAAGAACGCTAATGGCTTCGGTGCCACGGCCCAGCATTTGAAAACAACAACAACAACATGTTGTCTATTTGTGCTATAATCGAATCTAGCTATGATCTACTTCTACTTCTTCTTCAAAGGGAAAAAAAAACTAACAAGTAGAGGACACGTTTTATATACATCACCGATTTGAATTTATCTTGACGAGATAAAGTTCAAGACCAGCCGTTTAAACTCAAATACAGATTGTGGTGACATTCATTTCTCTCCAAAGGAATTCATTTCTTATTTTATCCTGTCTTGTTTTTTGGAGGCTTCTTCTAAAATAATCAAATTCAACTGTTCTGATTTTATTCTTTTGTAATTCCATCAAAGACCAAGTTTCACGTTCATATGACAAAATATTCTGTATTATGCTCTCATAAATTTTCATTTTAGTTTCCTTTGTGATATTTTTGTTCCAAATTATTCCATGTAATGTCTTAGTTACATTTTTTGCCATTGCAATTTTAGTCTGTACATCTCTCTCACAGGTGCCTAAACTTGTAATTATTGACCCAAGATATTAAAAAAATTCACTTTTTTTTATTTTCCCTCTTTTGAGTATGAGGTCATCCACATCCTTTCCCAAACACATATATTCTATTTTCTGTAAATTTATATTCAATCCCCATTTTTATAGTTATTTCAATAAATTATATGATTTACTTACTTACTCACTGGCACTATCGAACCCGTAGGTTCATGGCCACGCGGACATAAGCTCTCCATACATCCCTATCCTGAGCTAATGCTTTCCAATCATTCCATATACAATCTACTTCCCTCAAATCATAGTTAATGTTATTCTCCCACCTCATTCTTGGTCTACCAACTGGGCGTTTTCCCTCTGGCTTTCCTACAAAAAGCTTCCATGCAAGTCTTCCATTCCCCATACGTGCAACATGTCCTGCCCATCGCAGTCTACGAGACTTAACTGTTCTTATTATATATGGCTTCCTATAAAGACCATGTAGTTCATTGTTATGTAGTCTTCTCCATTCACCTGTCTGTTCATCTTTCTTTGGTCCAAAAAAGTTCCTAAGTACTTTACTCTCAAATACTTGTAATCTCCTTTCCTCCCTTAAAGTAAGAGTCCATGTTTCGCACCCATATAATATAACTGGTAGAATAATAGTTTTATATATTTTCAGTTTAACGTTTTTTGAAAGGAGTTGGGACATCAAGAGTCTCTGCAATGCATAATAGCACGCATTTCCAGAATTAAGCCTATGTTTAATTTCTTTGTGCATCTCATTCCTATTTGTGATTATTGTTCCTAGGTATTTGAATTCAGCCACTTCCTCAAAATTTCCCTCATTTGTCATTAGCTGTCCATATCCATTATACAGGGTGGACCGCTCGAATGGACCTAATTTCAATTGCTTGTTACTGGCAAACGGTTGAAGATAGAAACTTAAAACAACGTTCATATTACAGAAAAACTCACCAAGTTTTGATATCCAGATCACCACATCTCTATATGAGCCCCAGCAGTCACTGTGACGATATCAAAGCGATGAACAATTTCTTGCCAAGTACGTTGGAGTATGTCTTCTGGAATGTTCTCAATAGCCTCTATGATGCGCTCACGAAGATCACGAAGGTCTTTGACTGGGGTGGTGTAAACTTTATCTTTGACATAGCCCCAGAGAAAGAAATCCAGTGGTGTTAAATCGGGAGATCTCGGGGGCCGCGCGATTGGTCCTCCCCTACCAATCCAACGGCCAGGGAAAATGTTGTCCAAAGTCGTACGAACTTCATTGGACCAGTGGGGAGGAGCACCATCTTGCTGGAAAACGATGTTAGGCTGCAGTTGTTCAATTTGTGGAAAGAAGAACTGCTCCAGCATGTCAAGATATGTGGTACCACGAACAGTTTTCTCGGCGAAGAAAAACGGTCCAATGACCTTATTATGTGACAAACTGCACCAAACATTCATCTTCGGACTATCACGAACATGCTCTTGAATAGCGTGAGGATTCTCCGATCCCCAGATCCGCACATTATGCCGGTTTACCTTGCCTGACAAATGGAAAGTGGCTTCGTCCGAGAAGAAAATCTTGGTCATGAAGTCAGGATCAGCGCCGAGACGGTCCAGCATCGTATTGGCGAATTCCACTCGTTTCGGCATGTCATTCGGCTCCAGACGTTGCACTAACTGCACTTTATATGCGTGCAGTTTGAGGCGTTTGTGGACAATCCGTTGTAATGTCGATTTTGGTATTTGAAGTTCCCGCGAAGCTCTTCTTAATGACTTCCGGGGGCTTCGCTCAAATGCGGCTTGAACATTTGCTACCATTTCATCGGATGCTCTGCGACCACCACCATGCTTCTTCAACACAGATCCTGTAGCTAATAATGTATCACGCCACTTCTTTATGCTTCTAGCAGTTGGAGCATCACGGTTAAACACACGCCGGAACTCCCTTTGAACTCTAATGATTGATTTAAACTCCGCATACCACAAAACAGCTTGCGCTTTCATCTGCGGAGTCGCCATTTTCACAAACAATTAAATCTAAGAACGAGAAACGTATCTTTGTGCCATCTACCGACAGGATTCGAAACTTGGTGAGTTTTTCTGTACTATGAACGTTGTTTTAAGTTTCTA
Source organism: Diploptera punctata (assembly GCA_030220185.1). Taxonomy (NCBI): domain Eukaryota; kingdom Metazoa; phylum Arthropoda; class Insecta; order Blattodea; family Blaberidae; genus Diploptera; species Diploptera punctata. The sequence continues at coordinate 1,427,879 of JASPKZ010000446.1, forward strand.
TCTTCAACCGTTTGCCAGTAACAATCAATTGAAATTAGGTCCATTCGAGCGGTCCACCCTGTATAATGTATTTCTACGTGTGACCTTATTTTTAGTTTTATTGATATTTACTTCCAGTCCTAATGATTTATAGATCCCAAAAGAAAAATTGAAAAATCCTAGTTAATATTTGTGACATTTTTAAAAATGGGAAACTCTCTCCAGAAGAGAGTCTTGTTCAGTTCAATACACTGTAGTTCTCCACAGGCATTGCTTCACAAATGTTGGCATTCCATCGCCTGACCGAGATTCATAGTGAATGAATAACATTTCCTAATCAAAGGAACACTTACAGAAGATGCATTCAATATGATAGCAATGAAAATTAGTCACATGTCGCTTCCATGAATCACATAAGAAAGCTCTTCGTCTTTAAGTGCCGTCTACCTATTCGTTCTCTCTCGACTCTCCATTTATTACCTTTCCACGCATTTCCTTTAGATTTAGATTTATTTAGCCTGGTGGAGTTAAGGTCATGTGGCCTTCTCTTCCACTCACCAGGACAAACATATGTTACATCAGAATATAACAATCTTAATTAACTCTAATAGTAAACACTAAGTACAAATTTGATCAAAAGATAATATCTAATATATTACGATCTATAATACAACCAGTTAATGTTAGTTAAAATCATCATCATCATCATCATAGTACATTCACGAATTTAGGCCATTTGTTGACCTGTTTCGGCCTCAAGAGAAACACCATCCAGAATTGAGTGGACGTCCTGGTCTTCTTCTTACTGCAGGTTGATATCTTAACATTAGTTTGGGTATTCTGTGATCTTCCATTCGATGAACATGTTGTATCCATCTTGACTTATAATCAGAAATTTTGTTTTCTAAAGATTCCATTTGTAATTATTCTAAGATGTCTTCTTTTTTTTTTGTGATCTAGTAGTGTGTATCCTGCAGTCCTCCGAAGATATCTCATTTCAGCAGATCTAAGTCTCTGTATATCCTTCTGTTTCAACGTCCATACTTCGCTACCATACAAAAGAGTTGGAAGAGCCAGTGTTTTATACACTTTCAGTCTTGAATGCTTTTGGACTAACTGTGGCTTGAAGATAGAATTTATTAACCCTAAAATTCTTAAAAATTTAGATGTTAGTTAAAATTAAGACTAAAACTAATAATAAAATGTATACAAGCAAGGCATATTAAATTGTCCCTGTCTAGTGCATATAAAAAAACAAAGGAAAATAATGAGGTATAGAAAACTAATTTTACGATTATACAATATTTAAAACAAAACAAATAAAAATATTTGTTATTATTAATATTATTTTCATAAATAATTAAATATATTAATATTGCTAAAAGAATATTATCAGTGAGGTGTATAAGTTAGTTTGTTATTAAATAATTCTTTAGTTTGTTTTTGAAGGATGTTATAGTTTGACAGTCTCTGACATAGGACGGAAGGGAATTCCATGTTTTGGTAAGTGAGACCGAAACATGGAATTCCCTTCCGTCCTATGTCAGAGACTGTCAAACTATAACATCCTTCAAAAACAAACTAAAGAATTATTTAATAACAAACTAACTTATACACCTTTCATAGAACGTTGGCAGTCCCTTCATTACTTTATGGGAGTGAAACTTGGGTAATGACCAAAAAATTACAAAGTAGAATACAAAGCGTATAAATGAACTTCCTTAGAAGAACAAAAGGCTGCACAAGATTGGATCGGATAAAGAATGAAGATATAAGAACAGAGTTATATATATCCACTGAATTATAAAATCAAGGAATATAGAGATAAATGGTTTAGGCATGTAGAAAGAATGAATGTAACAAGATTACCAAAAGCAGGATTTTACTACATGCCAAGAGGGACATGTTGCACGTATGGGGAATGAAAGACTTGCTTGGAAGCTTCTTGTAGGAAAGCCAGAGGGAAAACGCCCAGTTGATAGACCAAGAATGAGGTGGGAGAATAACATTAACTATGATTTGAGGGAAGTGGATTATACAGGGAATGATTGGAAAGCATTAGCTCAGGATAGGGATGTATGGAGAGCTTATGTCCGCGCGGCCATGAACCTACGGGTTCGATAGTGCCAGGGAGTAAGTATTATTATTATTATTATTATTATTATTATTATTATTATTATTATTATTATTATTATATTATTATTTGTATTATTATTATTATCTGATCGGCCGCGGTGGACTAGTGGTTACGCTCCTTGCCTCTGGTCCCGAGGGTCGCGGGTTCAAACCCGGCCGGGGTCGATGGATTTTTTTAGGATGGAAAAGTCCAAGGAGCAAGTCCTCCGGGAGGGACTTTAAGCCGTGGGTCCCGAGTCTGAAGATTTTCAGGCTCGTAAAAGATCCTTAAGCCTGAACGAAAAGGCTTTTAAGCAAAATTTACCGAATTTTCCCGTCCTAGTAGTACCTTGGTTTCCTAGATGTCAGTATGAGGCGGAACGCTGACATCTGTACGAAAACAAGTGTAACTAAATTAGTATGTTTGAAGAGAAAAATTATACGCTCAGACCGGGACTTGAACCCGGGACCCTTGGTTCTCTAGACCAAGTGCTCTACCAACTGAGCTACCTGAGCAAGTACCGATCTAAACGCAAATCTTTCTCTATATACATTGTAATAGGGAATTACAATGTATATAGAGAAAGATTTGCGTTTAGATCGGTACTTGCTCAGGTAGCTCAGTTGGTAGAGCACTTGCATATAGAAACTTCGAATAGAGGGGAAACTGAGTACAGTGACATCTAAAAAATTTCGGTCGTTTACGATGAACTACAATGAGCAAACTACAATGGTAGCGCTGTTTCGTAGTAACAGAATATGTAACTAAATAAAACAAATGCAAGGCACACGGCGTCGTTCACGGCCACAGAGTTTCTCTATGGTTCACGGCGTGTTTAACGGTGTTCACTCGGGATTATGGGAAGTTAGCCATTTTGTTAATTTAAATTTTTAACTGCTATCCTTTCGTTCTATATAGACGGTACTGTAAATTATCGAAAGTTAAAATCATTACTTAGATTTTATTTTACTCTAATTTGTAAGTAAATTCAAGCTTGTTTACATTTTTAATGTGAATATATTTTCAAAGATAAACCTACTAGAAGTGATAAAATTCTAAGATTTGTTAGGTTAGGAAGAGTGATGTTAGTGTACAGCCATTTCTAATAAACATTTTAAAAATGTGACTTTATGATGGACAGATGTACGACATGGCTAAGGTTATTTAATAAATATTGTATAAAATATGTATGTGAGAATAAGGGGGTAGGTCAATTGTACATATTTATTAAAAGAGCTCATAATGCACGTTTTAAAATTTTAATAAACGAAAATAAATTAACATGTTTTATTTATTTCCATTCTTCCTTTCTGTTAAAATTAAAGAAAATCTGTAGGTCTGAGAGACTGGGTATACATAATTCCACAATTTAAGATTAATTAATACGTTATTTATTCCTATAAAAGTTTAAATTCCATAATTATTCACCAGATGGCGTTATATAATTATAATTCATAATTTTACCACCAGGCGGTGCTGAATTTCATATTAGTACCAAAAAAAGAACCGAAAAAATTTAGGTGTCGTTAGTTGTATTACACTAGCGCCGCCTGTGGCATGTACGCGCAACTCGTCCACTTTCTTCTCTGGTACTCTGTGGAGCACATGGTCTAGAGAACCTAGGGTCCCGGGTTCAAGTCCCGGTCTGAGCGTATAATTTTTCTCTTCAAATATGATTTATCCATCATTGAGATGTACGAAATCAATAATAAAAAAAAATTAGTATGGTTCAAATTCTTCCCTGTAGGGGGAGAGCGCCTAAATATCTGTTAAGGGAAACATGGGCTTACAATACAAGATTATTATTATTATCTAGAATGGACAGAATACGAAATAAATAAATAAGGGAAATTATGGGTGTACAAGAGGAGCCAGACATCATAGACATTATAGAAAAGAAAAGATTAAAGTGGTATGGCTATGTCAAAAGAATGCCAGAGCAAAGATTGCTTAAAATTGTTATGGAATGGATCCCAATAGAAAGGAGGAAGACCGAAGAAAACTTTGATAGAAGGGGGTACAAGCAGATATGAATATCAGAGGATTGGATGAAGATCAATCGATGGACAGAGAGGAATGGCGTTTGGTTTCCGGAAGACGGCGGCAGCTGCCATGATACTGGATTATTATTATTATTATTATTATTATTATCCCATGGCGTTCGTCGCAAAATGAGTAGAAAATATGACCGGAGCTTAAATTCTAATCTTCAATCTACTTTCTAGCGTTTGATTAATAACCTTATAAAAAGTTTAAAAAAACGTAAGCTACAAAGAATGTGTTCGGTTTATTTTTATCTTGTAAAACTTAATGTCCATGAAATCCCCGTTCCATCTCTTTCTATGTCACACACACACGCACACACACTGAAAAGATAGGAAGCGAGAAGGTAACATGTAACTGATTTTTCATCCCTTTTACTTCAATAAAACAACAACAAAAAAGTATATACATTATATTTTTATCTTGAATTACAATCTCCATCACGTTTTACCGGACATACGTTCTATTTTTACAGCAAGCTCGTCAGCAACCAGTAGATTCTTGTGTATTTTTTTTCTGATTACCCAAAAATCCCTGCGAGATATTTGTAGTTTTGTTTCTACCTATCGGCCTGCTATACTTCAAAGCTACTCCAAATTATCTTTCATCTTTATATTCGAATTTTACCAGCTTAGAAAATAACCAATAATTACAACGTGGTTTTCGATTAATAACGTATTAAACATCACTGAAAAATCAACATTTCAAAATATGTAAAAACACTTATCGATTATTTTATCATCTTCGCCTTGAAAGGATTAAAAGAGCATTATCGTATGACATATACCAGCTAAGTTAAACGCATTTATACACATTGCATATGATTATCTATGCATCTTTTCTCTCCAGAAAGGAATCTCCATAGTCTCTTCAGGATATCTTAGCTCATTTTTAAAATGTCAGAAAATTTTTAACTACTAATTGGAAGTGTCAGATTTCCAAAATACTCTAACTTAATAATAATAATAATAATAATAATAATAATAATAATAATAATAATAATGTTTTATTTATTCTGGTAGAGTTAACGCCATAAGGCCTTCTCTTCCACTCAACCAGCACAAATACAAATAAATATTTTGACAAATATAGATATACAGTCCACCGCTGTGGTCTCGGGGTAGCGTGCTGCCTTGTCACGCAGCGGGCCCGGGTTCGATCCCCGGTCGGGGCAGTTTTTCTGGGTGAGGTTTTTATGGGGTTTTTCCTCACCTGTAAGACAAATGTCAGAAAAACTTTAAGGCCCAAACGGTCCCCGAAATCATATGGCCATCATCATCTTTATCATTATCATCATCATCATCCTTCACCGGTGTGGAAAGCAACGGGAAGCTACCACACCTACACAATTCCCTAGTAAAGCTGCAAGCATAGCATGAAAATGCTATGATTGCAGTGAAGGACCTGCCTTCGGGCAGAATTACTATGGATGGATAGATATACACTATACTAATTATAAACAGTTAAAGATACAATAAATGTATCAATGTAAATTTCATGTACAAACAACATTTTATACGATAATAATAATAATAATACTTACGATAATAATAATAATAATAATAATTATAATATAAATATGATAAATTATACGAGGTAAAGTAAAGTGATCCCACTACAGGCCTCAGGAGGCCCTTGGGGTAGTGGGAGGTTAAGGCTCCCACTTTTTCTGGACAATCGGCACTTGATGTCAGCCGGGTTGTCAGCCCTGCGTGACGGCCGCCTTTACCCCAGAACAAGCGTCTGGTACTCATTTTCGTTAGAGGCTGAGTCGACCCCAAGGCCATAGTGCCGCCAGAAGGTTTGGGTCAGTTTAAAAATCCTGACCCCACCGGGACTTGAACCCTCGACCCTCCGGCTCTAGCGAAACACCAATTAATATATACACCTTACACTGGGTAATAATGAAGTCGAGGTTAGAGCAAATATAAATTTAGATTTCTTTTAAAAGATGCCAATGTCCGGCAGCACCTTATTTCTTGTGGTAGGGAATTCCAGTTGCGAGAAGTGAAGATGGTATATGACATGGAGTGATGTGATGTCCTATGTTGCGGTATATTAAGCAACAGACTGTGTTGTGATCTTGTGTTTAAGTTATGGTTTGAGGTTAGATACTGAAGACGGGATGATAATTAATTCAAGTGAAGATAATTTACGTTATCAACTGATTGAATAATACAATCAATGGTATAAAACATGAAAGTACATAAACGCATAGAATACAGATAAAGAATTTCGATAACAATTGCCACATGTCACAATGAACGTGTTCTTCGTATAAGGAACTGGTAGCTTTTCTTTCTTTTTTATTTCGTGAAGCACGCCTTTGACTGCAACTGGCTTTTGTTCTAGGAAAACATTGAATGGTACTCTGTTACTGTTGGAGGAAATCTGCGTGTTACAGATTAAAAGGACTCGAACCAACAACGTCGTGAATTGGTTGTGTCGTGGCCTCACTCTTTCTTTTGTCCTGAGAAAACACGTTATCGTGACTTCATTATGTCCAAGACCAATGCTCTCGATTTCAATACATTCACAACACTGTCTCATGTGAAAGAATTGTATCAAATAACTGAGAAATCGCACATTCATTCTGTAAAATTATGTTATAGTTTATTGTGTTGCAGTGTAATTTACTTATCTGTGCTAGTAGATTAAGTACAACTGTCACCAATCGTATTTGCAGATGATAACACCAACAGCTGTACAGATGGATTCAGTATCCAATGTCAAACTATTCTTTATCTGTCAACCATAACACTTTCCCAGAGTATTGTTCCCAAACCCAGATCCATACACAGAATAGACAATGATATGAGAAAGATATAACACATAAATTCGAAGTTTCTAGCCTAGGAAAGAGAAAGTTGTAACATTTGTATTACTTAAAATAATAATAATAATAATAATAATAATAATAATAATAATTTAAACATAGGCTCAATTCTGGAAATGCGTGCTATTATGCATTACAGAGACTCTTGACTTCCAAACTCCTTTCAAAAAAACGTTAAACTGAAAATATATAAAACTATTATTCTGCCAGTTATATTATATGGGTACGAAACATGGACTCTTACTTTAAGGAAGGAAAGGAGATTACGAGTATTTGAGAAAGAGTTCTTAGGAAAATTTTTGGACCGAAGAGAGATGAACAGACAGGTGAATGGAGAAGACTACATAACAATGAATTACATGGTCTTATAGGAAGCCAGATATAATGAGAACAGTTAAGTCTCGTAGACTGCGATGGGCAGGACATGATGCGCGTATGGGGAATGAAAGACGTGCATGGAAGATTCTTGTGGGAAAGCCAGAGGGAAAACGCCCAGTTGGTAGACCAAGAATGAGGTGGGAGAACAACAATAACTATGATTTGAGGGAAGTAGATTATACAGGGAATGATTGGAAAACATTAGCTCAGGATAGGGATGTATGGAGACCTTATATCCGCACGGCCATGAACCTACGGGTTCGATAGTGCCAGTGAGTAAGTAAGTAAGTAATTATATACAGACTTTTAATGTTTACACATATTTCTGTTCGCAAAATTTTATTTTCCTTCTCCACTCGTCTCTATATATCCACTCCATGTCCTCCAGTCCTCTTGTTCTCAATCCAGTTATTTCTTGCATCCACGAGTTTCGATGTCTTCCTTTCCTTCTTCTTCCAGGTGGACACCATTCCAATGCTTTTCTGGGTAACCTTTCTTCTTGCATTCGTCGTACATGCCCATACCAATTTAATTGCTTATATCTTATGTAATCTACTGTATTAGGTAACTGTATTACGCCAGTTTCCCCCATATATAATACATAGCTTAAACTGTCGTAATACAGTTACCTCTGTTGGTGAAACCGATCCTTAATTATAAATAAGGAGCTTCATAATTATTTATATTGTTACCCTAATATTACCCAATAAATTACATCTAAAATATTAAGATTTGAGATTATGTCCTAGAATGATAAAAGCAGGAAACTGTTTACAATTTGTATTAGAAACCTTTGGGGAAAATACCGTTAAGGTTAGGCGTAGGTGAGAAGAAAATGTTCGGATATGTCTTAGGGATCTGGATGTCGGAGAAGTGAACTGGACTTAGACACAGAGGACAGGCACCTGTGGAAGATATTAGTGAACGTGGCATGATAGTAAATATTTTTTTATTTAATGACGCTTTTAAAGTTTTATTTATAAACAGGTTTACAATGTAATAAAACGCCTTCCTGTGTCCAAAGCTTTTTATTTTTTTAGCTCCATTCTTCTCTATCTTCCCATTCTCATTGTTCCAGACCTAGCTCCCTCATACCTCTTTTTACATCATCCATCCATTTATATCTAGGTCTACCTCTTTTTCCTTTGCCAGGTGGAATTCATTCCAAAGCTTGTCTGGGTAATCTTTTCTCTGGCATCCTACGTATATGGCCATATAATTATAGTTGTCTGTAATCTCACAAAATATAATATTGAATTTTGGTCTCTAGTTTCTCTGATGATTGTATTTCTGATTTTTTTTTAATTTAAAATGTTTAGTTGAGCGTCTAAAATAATCCATTTCAGAAGATATAAAAAAAAAGTAAAGTGATCCCACAACAGGCCTCAGGAGGCCCTTGGGGTAGTAGGAGATTAAGGCTCCCACTTCTTCTAGACAATCGGCACTTTATGTCAGCCGGGTTGTCAGCCCTGCGTGACGGCCGCCTTTATCCCCAGAACAAGCGTCTGGTACTCATTTCTGTTAGAGACTGAGTCGACCCCAGGGCCATAGTGCCGCCAGAGGATTTGGGTCAGTTTAAAAATCCTGACCCCAACGGGACTTGAACCCTCGATCCTCCGGCTTGTAGCTCAGTGCCTTAACCACTACGCTACGGCGTGCCCCTCAGAAGATATAAGCTTATACTCAAATTATTATTTTTTATACTTTTTAACAGTAATGTCATTAAAAACTGGGCGCTAAAAGGGTCAACACAAATTTTGTTCAGATGTTTTTTTTCACGCTTTAGGTTAACTTGCGTGCCGTAAATATACAACACGGAACCCACGGCTTTGCTTTACTTCCCTTCCGAAAGAGGCCATACATAGGATTTTATCAATACTAATAAAATTCATTGTTAAAATCGTTGAGATGCAGAGTCATAAAATAAAATAAGTTAAAATATATCTTCTTAGGTAAAATCTGTCGTCCTCAACTTCTGAATATGTATTCTTCATGCCTGTAGGCCTTTCAGAACATCCGTTCCATCTTCAGCAGGTCCTTCTTCGCTACAATACCTAGTATGGTGGTTATTGCTGCTGGTCCTAATTTTGTGTTGTGTCACGACATTAGGACCAGCAGCATCAACCATCATAGTAGATATTGTAGCGAAGGACCTCCTGAGGATGGAACGGATGTTCTGAAAGGCCTACAGGCATAAATAATACATATTTTATAAGTTAAGGGCAACGGATTTTACCTAAGAAGGTATTTTTTAACTTATTTTATTTTATAGGATTTTATGTCTCTAAAATCCATTAACCATGGCCGGGCTTGAACCTGCGAACCTCGAAACTAGAAGCGAGAACGTTAACAATTAGTCCACTGAAACTGATTTTCCATAAGCCATACAATTATAAGCCCTGTATATTTCAGTTTTCCTTCCATGGTATCTTTACCTTGTCGTGGTGGAGCGGCTTGCATCCTTAAATGATCCTGAGAGCTATGCCGGCGGTAGCATTGCTGCCGATAGGGTTTCCCATGCCGGACTGGATTAAAGTGATAAGCCAGACGAAAAAAAGTACCTTGGTCGAAAGAGTGACGATCTTTCACCGTAAAAATACAACCGTCAAGAAATGCGGACATGGGTTCAACTTGAGTAAAATTTTCCGAAGGTCAAATAGTCCCCCATTCGGTTCTCCGGGCGGGGACTACTTCAGGGACCCCATGCCAAAGGGTGGGAAAATAACATTAACTATGATTTTAGGAAAGTAAATTATACAGAAAATGATTGGAAAGCATTAGTTCAGGATAGGGATGTATGGAGAGCTTATGTCCGCGCGGCCATGAACCTACGGGTTCGATAGTGCCAGTAAGTAACAGTAAGTATCATCATCATCATCATCATCATCAACAACAAGGATTAAGCCCAACGGCCTGTTCCGATCTCATTATAGGTCGAATTGGTCCTTCCATATCTTCAATGGTCTTCCCAACATTCTTCTCCCTTTTGGTTTATAATTATACATTCTTGGTATGCCCTGTTCATTCATTCGTAATACCTGCTGAAGATAAACATTTTCATAATATTTTATTCTTTCACAGAGATTAAATATATTAAGTTTTTTTTAATGCCCCAGGTTGTCTTTCGACATTCCTGGTCTCTCTCCTGGCATGGCGTACTTGTAACCCACTTCTGAAGTTGGGACGCCTGGAAGGCGGGGTTACGTTGCGCCGATGATATGATGGGTGATGATAGTGGTGCGCCAGGAGAGTCCCTAATCCTAAGCTTAACCTAAGATGAATATGAATGAATATGATTTCGGGGACCGTTTGGGCCTTAAAGTTTTCCTGACATTTGTCTTACAGGTGAGGAAAAACCCCGATAAAAACCTCACCCAGAAAAACTGTCCCGACCGGGGATCGAACACGGGCCCGCTGCGTAACAAGGCAGCACGCTACCCCGAGACCACAGCGGTGAACATATATTAAGTTCTGTTCTTATATCTTCGTTTTTCTTTTATCGGTCCTTTGGTAGTAAGTATATTTAATTTGCATCCATAGTAATTCTGCCCGAAGGCAGGTCCTTCACTGCAATCATAGCATTTTCATGCTATACTTGCAGCTTTACTAGGGAATTGTGTAGGTGTGGTAGCTTCCCGTTGCTTTCCACACCGGTGAAGAATGATGATAATGATAAGGTTGACGGCCATATGATTTCGGGGACCGTTTGGGTCTTAAAGTTTTTCTGACATGTGTCTTTCAGGTGAGTAAAAACCCCGATAAAAACCTCACCCAGAAAAACTGCCCCGACCGGGGATCGAACCCGGGCCCGCTGCGTGACAAGGCAGCACGTTACCTCGAGACCACAGCGGTGGACATATTTAATTTAAACATTCCATTTTGTGTTAGTTCCTTTAAAACTTTCTATTTATTCTTATTAGTGCGTAAAATCGTTTTAAGAGCGTAACTAGAACACAGAATGTGACATTAGGAGATTTTAGTATTTTGTTCTTGTTGCTGAGTTCCCAAGTTTCACTCAAGAGTGTGCTGGAGTAGTTAACAACACCAACTTCTCAAGTAAGTTGAATATTAAAGACATAAGGCACACAAAATGTAATTACAAACTTCCAGTTTAATATGGGCAGAATTATAGAAGCAATACCAAAGCGCGCATGAGATCAGCGTAAACTGACTGCAACGTTAAATATCTGTCATATAAAATATGGGTATCTTTACCTTGTCATGGTGGCTTTCGTGCCTAAATGATCCTGAGAGCTATACCGGCGGTATCATTGCTGCCGATAGGGTTACCCATGCCGGACTGGTCGAAGGTGATAAGCCAGACGAAAGAAGTACCTTGGTCGAAAGAGTGACGATCTTTCACCGTAAAAATAGAACCGTCAAGAAATGCGGACATGGGTTCAACTGGGGTAAAATTTTCCGGAGGTCAAATAGTCCCCCATTCGTTCTCCGGGCGGGGACTACTTCAGGAAACCCATGCCAAAGGCTCGTATGGGGAATGAAAGACTTGCATGGAAGCTTCTTGTAGAAAAGGCAGAGGGAAAACGCCCAGTTGGTAGACCAAGAATGAGGTGGGAGAATAACATTAACTATGATTTGAGGGAAGTAGATTATACAGGGAATGATTGGAAAGCATTTGCTCAGGATAGGGATGTATGGAGAGCTTATGTCCGTGCGGCCATGAACCTATGGGTTCGATAGTGCCAGTGAGTAAGTAAGTAAGTATAAAAAATGGGGAGTGAATATAAATTTACACAAAACAGAAAAGGATATGGATGACCTAATACTCGAAACAGGGAAAATAAAAAAAATGTGAATTTTTAAATATCCATCCACCCATCCATCCATAGTAATTCTGCCCGAAGGCAGGTCCTTCACTGCAATCATAGCATTTCCATGCTATGCTTGCAGCTTTACTAGGGAATTGTGTAGGTGTGGTAGCTTGCCGTTGCTTTCCACACCGGTGAAGGATGATGGTGATGATAATGATAATGATAAGGATGATTATGATGATGATGATGATGATGGCCATATGATTTCGGGGACCGTTTGGGCCTTAAAGTTTTCCACATTTATCTTACAGGTGAGGAAAAACCCCGATAAAAACCTCACCCAGAAAAACTGCCCCGACCGGGGATCGAACCCGGGCCCACTGCGTGACAAGGCACCACGCTACCTCGAGACCACAGCGGTGGACTTTTAAATATATAGGGTCAATAATTACAAGTTTAGGTACCTGTGAAAGAGATGTACAAACTAAAATTGCAATGGCAAAAAATGCAAATAAGACATTACATGGAATAATTTGGAATAAAAATATTACAAAGGAAACTAAAATGAAAATTTATAAGAGCATAATACAGAATATTTTGTCATATGGAAGTGAAACTTGGTCTTTGACGGAAGTACAAAAAAATATAATTAGAACAGTTGAATTTGATTATTTTAGAAGAAGCTTCCAAAAAAAAGACAGGATAAAATAAGAAATGAATTCCTTTGGAGAGAAATGAATGTCACCACATCTGTTGTTAAGAGGATTGAAAATCAGGGGTGGACACGTGTAACCATACAGTTTTATTGAGAGATTTCTAAAGTTTTTTTTGTTCAATGCCACCTGTTTATAACTGGACATTTCAGGTATTCTCTCCTGGCATTGGTGTATTGTAACCTACTTCTGAGGTTGGGGCGCCTGGAAGGTGGGGTTACGCTACCCCAATGATATGATGGCTGATGACGATGGGTATTGATGCGCCAGAAGAGGCCTTAAACCTAAACTTAATCTAATGAGGTGAATATGATCATCATCATCATGAACAAATTCGTTTTAGGCCATGTGGCCTGTACGGCAAACCTAGCGAAGATGGTCTTGATCTTTCCACCGATGTTTTGGTCTTCCTTGGTCCCTATGTCCAGTTGGGGTATATTGGAATGCCAATTTTGGAAGTCTATTTCTTGCCATTCTTCTCAGATCTTGAGGTGAATATAATATTGATGATAATGATGGCCAGATGGTGTTCGGGGACCGTTTGGGCCTTAAAGTATCCTGACATTTGTCTTACAGGTGAGGAAAAACCCCGAAAAAAGCCTCACCCAGGAAACTTGTCCCGAGTAGGGATCGAACCCGGGCCCGCTACGTGACAAGGCAGCACGCTACCTAGAGACCACAGCGGTGGACAGATTTCTAAAGTTATTTTGGATATATTAAAGCCAACATTAAGAGAGATTTGATCAAATAACTGAAAGAAAGAAGACCAACATTTGAATAGAAATATTGTATGCCTACGTGAAAACCAGGCCATTTGGAGGTCATGTGCTCTAAATCCAGTCACCCAGGTGTGGGTGTGCCGAATCGGTACTGTACTGCACATTATGACATGCAGCAGTGGAGGTGGAGAATAGAACCGGTTACTGAAGGAATGTAATGTTACCGGAGTCATCGTACTTCCACAACACCGGCTAAGAAACATTCAAATGTAAAACTTCTCGTCTCAATCCTATTTAAACAACATTTCTAGATATCATGGATAAGAATTCGTTAGAATTTCCAGGTCTTAAATGCAAGGAAAAATATTTATAAGAAAAACATCCAAAAAAATAAAATGTCAAAATATCGAAGAAAAATAGTCTAAGACAAAAATAAATGTTCACAAATAAAATGTCCAAGTGAAAATTTCGAAAAAGAATAGTCCTAGGTGTGAATATTTAAAGAAAACCCCAAAATATATGATACATATATTCCACCGCTGCCTTGTCACGCAGCAAGCCCGGGTACGAATCCCGGTCGGGGCAGTTTTTCTGGGTGAGGTTTTTATCGGGGTTTTTCCTCACCTGTAAGACAAATGTCAGGAAAACTTTAAGGCCTAAACGGTCCCCGAAATCATATGGCCATCATCATCATCCTTATCATCATTATCATCATCCTTCATGAAAATGCTATGATTGCATTTAAGGAACTGCCTTCGGGCAGAATTACTATGGATGGATGGATATATATATATATATATATATATATATATATATATATATATATATATTTTTTTTTCCGCTGTGGTCTCGAGGTAGGGTGCTGCCTTGTCACGCAGCGAGCCCGGGTTCGATTCGCGGTAGAGACAGACTCCTGGGTGAGGTTTTTTTCGGAGTTTTCCTCACCTGAAGCTTAGGGTCCAACGATCCCCGAAAATCATCCGGCCATCATCATCATCCTTAACATTATCACCATCATCCCTCGCCGGTGTGGAAAGCAACGGGAAGCTACCACACCTATAATTCCTTAGTAAAGCTGCAAAGCATAGCATGAAAATGCTATGATTGCAGTGAAAGACTAGCCCTCGGGCAGAATTACTATATATATTCAGGGTTCCCATAAAACATCTTTCAGGTTTCGAACACGTGTAACTCTCATTTAATAAAACCGATATATTCCGGGTTCTTCCGATTGAGGGTCTTTCCACTTTTCAGCGGTTGCCCTTTTGCCAGCCGGCTGCTGGCCCTTCACATCCACATGTGTCAATCACAGAGGTAGATGATCAACAGCCAGTGTAGGGGTGACATGTGGTTAGCATGTCGAGTCCCCCAGCCGTTATAGCTGGTTCCTCAACCTGGAGCCGCTACTTATTGTAGCTACCCAATTGCCTCACGATGCTGGGTGGGCACCGGTTCCATACTGGCCGAAATACCATGAGAAAATGTCTTCCCCCATGGAGACTCGAACCAGCGCAAGTCCCGTAGCTCTGCGCCAAGGCTTCCTACCTTAACCCTTAAATTCGTAATGTATCCTTTTGGATACTTCGGTTGATTTAATTAATTTAATATTTTAAATAAATAAGAAGAAAAACAAAAAGAAACCACTTAAATGTGTGTCCAATTATATAATATACTTAATAATAACAGTTACACAAGATTCCGTTTTCACTGCGGTCCGCCACATTCAAATAACTAACAGAAGAAATTTGTGTTTTGCTAATTTAAGGGTTAACCGCTCGGCTACGGC
This sequence comes from Diploptera punctata, assembly GCA_030220185.1. Taxonomy (NCBI): domain Eukaryota; kingdom Metazoa; phylum Arthropoda; class Insecta; order Blattodea; family Blaberidae; genus Diploptera; species Diploptera punctata. Next base: position 1,443,221 of record JASPKZ010000446.1, read on the forward strand.
GCGGGACTTTTTCCGGGTTCTTACATGTGTAAAAATCTTGACAGAATTTCCTTGGAAAGGGAAAGAAAGTAGAGGGGCCCGTGTATCACATATATGGCACGTAAAAGAACCACACACTTGAAATAAGATAAATCTGAACAGAATTTGTCGGCCCTTTCACGTCTTGCTTACACAGGTAATGCCGGTAGCTATTAAAGAAAAAAAAAAGAGAAAGAGAGATAAGCATATGCACTGAGAGTTTAATCAGTTATTATTAATAAACTGTTTATGATGTATTTTGCAAAAAGTTTATGTTTCATTGTTCTATAATTTGCCGTAATTCCTAATTCTGCATTCAACTTTGTCAATGACTTAAGCCTGTAACATCATATACTGTACTTCGGACGACCTTCATTCAGTCGTAATAAAATAAGAAAATAAAGACGCATATACATAAATTCCTTACCGTTACTGCATAAACATAGGGAATTTAAGATAACGTTCTAACCAAGGATTTTCAAAATATTGATACAAGAGTCATAGGTAATTCCTATTTGTACTCACTAAATATAAAATGTAATTTAATTCCGATACGAAAATAATTTTTCATAATTATATATATATATTATGCATTACAGAGACTTTTGATGTCCCAACTCCTTTCAAAAAACGTTAACCTGAAAATATATAAAACTATTATTCTACCAGTTATATTATATGGGTGCGAAACATGGACTCTTACTTAAAGGGAGGAAAGGAGATTACGAGTATTTGAGAATAAAGTTCTTAGGAAAATTTTTGGACCAAAGAGAGATGAACAGACAGGTGAATGGAGTAGACTTCATAACAATGAACTACATGGTCTTTATAGGAAGCCAGATATAATAAGAACAGTTAAGTCTCGTAGACTGCGTTGGGCAGGACATGTTGCGCGTATGGGGAATGAAAGACGTGCATGGAAGCTTCTTGTATAGTCCACAGACGAAGAGAATGAAAGCACGGGACGAAGGGGGGCACGGAAATTGCAAGCAATACAATGGCATTCTACCTGAGAATAAAGGTACACTCATGACGTATAAAATACCTACTGATTTCATTCACTTCGTCTGTGGACAATAGGAAAGTCAGAGGGAAAACGCCCAGTTGGTAGACCAAGAATGAGGTGGGAGAACAACATTAACTATGATTTGAGGGAAGTAGATTATACAGGGAATGATTGGAAAGCATTAGCTCAGGATAGGGATGTATGGAGAGCTTATGTCCGCGCGGCCATGAACCTACGGGTTCGATAGTGCCAGTGAGTAAGTAAGTAAGTAATTATATATATATATATATATATTTAGATGTGATAACAATATTTTTGACATTTAGCAATGAAGGTCAGAATTTAATTACTTAGGTGTATTAATAACAGACACTAAAAATTTAATAAAAGAAGTAAAGAAACAAGCTGATAAAGCAGCACAAATATCAGGATATATGAAAGATTTAATTTGGCGCAACAAACATATGTCAATAGAAAGCAAAACTCGCATATACAAAACGATAGTTCGACCAGATTCGTATATGGAGCAGAAACTAGGGCTGATACAACAAAAAGTAAACAAATAATAAGCACATGCGAAATGAAAATCTTAAGAAGTATTCAGGGGAAAACATTATTTGATAAAATACACAACACAGAAATCAGGGACAAATGTCATATTCAAGACATAACCAAATTTATTATCCATCCATAGTAATTCTGCCCGAAGGCAGGTCCTTCACTGCAATCATAGCATTTTCATGCTATGCTTGCAGCTTTACTAGGGAATTGTGTAGGTGTGGTAGCTTCCCGTTGCTTTCCACACCGGTGAAGGAGGATGATGATAATGATAATGGTAATAATGATAATGATAAGGATGATGGCCATATGATTTCGGGGACCGTTTGGGCCTTAAAGTTTTCCTGACATTTGCCTTACAGGTGAGGAAAAACCCCGATAAAAACCTCACCCAGAAAAACTGCCCCGACCGGGGACCGAACCCGGGCCCGCTGCGTGACAAGGCAGCACGCGGTGGACTTAAAGATAGACGAAAATATTGGAAGGATCATATAGAAAGAATGGAAGAAAATCGGCTTGCAAAAAGAGCTAAAGAAGATAGACCCATGGACGGGAGAATAACAAGAGGAAGACCAGCCAAGAGATGGATAGACAGTGAATGCACATCCATTGCGTCTTCCTCCGAGGAGTGATTTTGGAAATTAACAGGATTAAAATCCTACAAATTAAGTTTAAGAAGAAGAAGAAGAAGCAATGAAGGCCAATTATGAAATGAAAAGAAAAAGAAAATTTGAATGCAGGCTTTCACAGCCGGTAATCATAGTGTTGAGTGATTCCGGGCTTTGTGGTCGTGGTCTACTACTGGTGTTCCTACCAGACGTTTCTCCCTCAGCTGCGGAGGAAAAATAGATGTCTGGGTCGGGATTTGAACCTGAGATCTCTAACTTTATACGTTAGCGCTCTAACCAACTGAGCCACTCAGGAATACTAACATAAACATTATTTATCTTTTATATAGTATGACACCGGTGCCCAAACAGCATCGCGAGGCATTTGGGTAGCGACTCCAGGTTGAGAAGATCATCTATAACGGCTGGAGGACCAGACATGCTGACTATATGTCACCTCTACACTGGCTTATGATTGTCTACCTCTGATTAACATATGTGGTGAGGCCAGCAGCCGGCTGGTAGGCCAAGGGCCTTCTAGGTCTGTCGCGCTTGGAGTTTTTTTTAAGTTGGCCAGCCTCATGGGCTAGTGGTCAGCGTTTCTAACTATGGTTCATGAGGTCCCGGGTTCAATTCCCGGTGAAACCATGGGTATTTTCCCTTAAAGGGAATTATTCCTGTGGTTGTCCATGGTCTGGAATTTAGGTTATGAACTCTCGTGGCTCTTCATTATCATTTATCACCCATCATATCATCGGGGTAACGTAATTCCGCCTTTCAGATGCCCCAACCTAAGAAATGGATTACAATTCCGACAATGCCAGGGAAGAAAGCCAGAAATGTCATAAACGACAACCTAGTGACATTTCATTCATTCATGGTGTTCTGCTCAAGGGCAGGTCTTTCACTGCAAACTCAGCATTCTCCACTCTTTCCTTGACTCAGCTTTCCTTTTTGTATCTCCATACAAACCATTTATTTTAATATTGTCTATAATCTGATGTCTTTTTCTGCCTCTAACTTTCTTTCCGTTGACCATTCCTTCTAGAGCATCCTTCAGCAGGCAGTTTCTTCTTAGCCAGTGGCCAATCCAATTTCTTTTCCTCTTCTTTATGAGTTCCGGCATTGTTCTTCTTTCACCCACTCTGTCTAGCACATCTTTATTTCTTACTGTCCATTTTATACGTTCCATTCTTCTCCATATCCACATCTCAAAAGCTTCCAGTCGCTTTTCCTCATTCCGTCGTAATGTCTAAGTCTCTACACCATGCAATGCTGGTGACATTCTACTGTGGGAACTCAACGAGAAGAGAGAGCAGATATGGCCTGAGTTCTACGCAACGGATGCGATGATCTACAGGGAATGGACAGCAGCCAGATACGACCTCCACCAGAGGATATGCACAACAGTGAAGCGCCATAACCCAGAAGAAAAGTGTAAGTGCAAACTATGTGGGTCGGTCGCACTGCGACCGATATCACCTGTTACAGTGTAAAAACATAGGAACATCGATAACAGACTTGTGTAAGTCATGAAAACAATTCTTTCTACATGGCCATTGGCTGCAATAATATCTATTATTATTAATGCTGGTGACATTAGAGAAAAAAAAAACTTACAGGAAGTTACGCACACAGTGAATCAGAAATGAATAAACAATTATTCCTATAACTCATTCTATCTCAAAACCAATGGTTTAGGTGGAATATATACAAATAGAACAAAGGTTTTAATATGCTAGGGTAGCTTTAAAAAGTTTATTCAAATATCAAATTCCTTTGTAGGGTCACGACCTCCATGGATCGTTGGCCGCTCACTTGGTGTTTTTAAGATCTCCTTTCACGCAGAGTTGAACCACTCTCTGCGGACCATTTTATTATTAATTACTTTTCTGGGGAAGTTCATTATCCACTGATATATGTTTATTCTTCTAGAATAATCGAATGAAAAAAAAATCTACTTCAACATTCAAAATAAAAGCAGGCTTAATAATAATAATAATAATAATAATAATAATAATAATAATAATAATAATAAAAGACTAACTGCGGATGAGACGTATTGCAGGTTACTCAAGAACAGACCGTAAAAGGAATTCTGAGATTCTCAAAGAATTACAAACAGAATCAGTCATGGAATATATACAAAAATACAGAAACAACTGGAAATCTCACGTAAGAAGAATGAGCAGAACAAGAATACCACGTCAGATCTTAAATTACCAGCCACCAGGCAAGAGATCTTTGGGCAGACCCTTCAAACGTTGGACTGAGACCGTAACAGACCACTGGGTCTATCACATGAAAGGAAGAAGATAATAATAATAATAATAATAATAATAATAATAATAATAATAATAATAATAATAATAATAATAATAATAATAATAATATGAATGTATAAAACTCTATTTTAGAATTTATCCAAGAAAAGCAATTGAAATGGTACGGACATATTAGGCGAATGGAGGACGAAATATTACCGAAGAAAATAATGGAGTGGACACCATCAGGAACCTCACGTGGATCCAAGAGATTAGAGAAACTTTGAAGGACTGGGAAACAGAGGAAGAAATGTGTTATAATAGAAACGAATGGAGGAAAATTATAAAGCGAAATTGAAGACAAATCATTGGTGCCGGAAAAATGTATCAACATTGTTAAAACCAGAAATATATATATATATATATATATATATATATAGTAATTCTGCCCGAGGGCGGTCCTTCACTGCAATCATACCACTTTCATGCTATGCTTGCAGCTTTAGTACGGAATTGTAGGTGTGGTAGCTTCCTGTTGCTTTCCACACCGGTGAAGGATGATGATGGCCATATGATTTCGGGGACCGTTTGAGACTTAAAGTTTTCCTGACATTTGTCTTTATAGGTGAGGAAAAACCCCGATAAAAACCTCACCCAGAAAAACTGCTCCGGGCCCGCTGCGTGACAAGGCAGCACGCTACCTCGAGACCACAGCAGTGGACATATATATATATCATCATCCATGCAAGTATTAAACCGTGTGGCCTGTTACGGTCCCAAGAGGAATTTTCCATCCGCACTTTTTTGGACGTCCCAGCGATCTTTTGCCTTGGGGGCAGTAGCGAAGTATGGCTTTTGGAATTCTATGAGACGGCATTATATATATATTAATATGTTGCTGGAACAAGACATATGAATTTGGAATAAGAATATCAGAAAATAGAAAATTAAACACCCTATTGTTTGCAGATGACCAAATAATAATAGCAAATTCAGAAGATAATCTACAGAAAGGTCTGTATGAACTTAACAAAATTACAGAAGAATATGGTTTGAAGATATCTACAGAAAAAACAAAAATTATGGCATTTCAAGGTGTAGATCCTGTCAGAATTAAAATTGTACTGGGCAATACAATTTTGGAGCAGGTGAATAATTTTACATATCTAGGATGCAATATCTCATATGAAGAAGAAAAGGATGTAAATGCAAAAATATCTAAATTTTTAAGAATTTTAGGGTTAATAAATTCTATCTTCAAGCCACAGTTAGTCCAAAAGCATTCAAGATTAAAAGTGTATAAAACACTGGCTCTTCCAACTCTTTTCTATGGTAGCAAAGTATGGACGTTGAAACAGAAGGATATACAGAGACTTAGATCTGCTGAATTGAGATACCTTCGCAGGACTGCAGGATACACACTACTAGATCACAAAAAATGAAGACATCTTAGAAGAATTACACATGGAACCTTTAGAAAACAAAATTTCTGATTATAAGTCAAGATGGATGCAACATGTTCATCGAATGGAAGATCACAGAATACCCAAACAAAAATGTTTAAGATATCAACCTGCAGGAAGAAGAAAACCAGGACGTCCACTCAAAAGACTTTTGGATGGTGTCTCTCTTGAGACCGAAACAGGTCAACAAATGGCCTAAATTCGTGAATGTACTATGATGATATATATATATGATAGTTATTTAGACGACCAGTTACAAAAGCAGAGGTTTAGTAAGGAGATGCTAAAGTTACGGTAGAACATGAGTGAAGGCAATGCAGCGAGTTATTAATTGACATATAGTTAACATTTTGAGAAATACAGTATTACTTGAAAGCACAATTTTTATATGTGAACGTACTTGCAATGCGATAGTAAAGTTCTCTTCAAAAATAAAGAACTACTACAAGAACAGTGTCTGAATGTCGATAACGATTTCTCGGAAAACAATTCTAACATACTATTAGCATTTACTGTTGTGAGTCACGAAAGTAATAATTGCAAACTCTTGTACCATAAAATCACAACCAATTCTCTTTTTACTAGAAAGGGAAATTTTGCAGACAATTCATCGCCTGGTTTTGCAAGCTTTACTTCCAACCTATATAGGATAATTTATATACAATATACATTATAACCTTCCTTTATTTCTTCCTTCCTTCCTCAATGACTCTAGCTACAGCCCTTGATGGGCTTTGGTTTCCTTCACAATCTGTCGACAGTCGTCTCTATATTGTGCTATTCTTTTCCAACTTCTACTGCCCATTCGGGTCTCCATCTTCGCATTACCTCTCTTTCTTGTTCCTAATAGAAAATTCCGAAGGGAAGAAGGTATTGAGGTTCTACGACTGTACTGAATCAGATATTTTTAAAAAATAATTAACCACATATCAGGACATTATTAATATTAGAATACGAATAAAAATGTCGAATTAATTAAAAATAATTTAAAATGTTACAATTCCATATGTTACTGCTAATTAATTTTTAAACTATTGCAAAAAGTGGCATTATTTGAAATGTATATATCATATTTTTAACATAAAGTTACATTATCTTGTATTAAGATAAAAAATAAATCAGATAATTTTTACATTAATTCACTGATTATAATATGAATATTAAATATAACTTCACAATATAAAATAATTATGAGTTAATATTTAATTTAATTTAATTAAAATAAAAACTTCAAAATTATATAAGAAAAACAAATACACCTATGGTAATTGTATACAAATAATATGTATTATAGCGCTGAAACATGTGTCATTTTGGGCATAATATTAATAATAATAATAATCTTCTTCTTCGTCAGGCTCTACGACTTCCAGTGGAATGTCTTGGCCTTCTCAACCAGTTTACGCCACTTCTTCCTATCTTGTGCAGTAGATTTCAAATCAAAAATCCCCATCTCTCTCAAATCCTCAATTACGTCATCTTCCCATTGATCCTTGGGTCTTCCCCTTGGTCTTGTTCCCTGTGGCTTCCAATTTAAAATATCATTCGGCAATCTTCCCTTTGGCATTCTTAGTGTATGTCCAAACCATTGTAATCTTTTGGATTTGATGAAACTAACTATATTTTCTTTATAATAATAATAATAATAATAATAATAATAACAGTTAAGTCTCGTAGACTGCGATGGGCAGGACATGTTGCGCGTATGGGGAATGAAAGACGTGCATGGAAGATTCTTGTAGGAAAGCCAGAAGGAAAACGCCCAGATGGTTGACCAAGAATGAGGTGGGAGAACAACATTAACTATGATTTGAGGGAAGTAGATTATACAGGGAATGATTGGAAAGCATTGGCTCAGGATAGGGATGTATGGAGAGCTTATGTTCGTGCGGCCATGAACCTACGGGTTCGATAGTGCCAGTGAGTAAGTAAGTAAGTAAGTAAGTAATAATAATAATAATAATAATAATAATAATAATAATAATAATAATAATAATAATAATAATAATACTGAACATAACATAACATAATAATGAGATAAAACTAAATTAATATTAAAAATTTTGATATCATCATCATCATCATTCGGTATCATGGCAGCTGCCGCCGTCTTCCGGAAACCAAACGCCATTCCTCTCTGTCCATCCATTGATCTTCCTCCATTCCTCTGATATTCATAGCTGCTTGTACCCCTTCTATCCAAGTTTTCTTCGGTCTTCCTCCTTTCCACTGGGACCCATTCCATAACAATTTTAGGCAATCTTTGTTCTGGCATTCTTTTGACATGGCCGTACCATAATAAATAAAATAAAAAACGCTTAAAGCTGTAATAAAAACAAACATGGAGATTGCATACAAGTAACATACAACGTGAGGAAGTTCTACAACTACGAAATGTAGCAGTTATAACTGCTGAGGACTCGCCATGCTGACCAAATGCCATTCTTATACTGACAGCAGTTCGACCACTTCTACACATAAGTGGTATGGCAATACCCGAGAGCGGTTCAGGTGTGTCATGCCATGAAGTTTCATAATTCCTAGAACTATTGTTGTTTGTTATTGTTGTTGTTATTGTTGTTGTAGTAGCAGTAGTAGTAAATGTTGTTTAAAGTCACTCTTTAATAAGAATATAAGCTTAGCAATTCAAAGCTGGGAATAAAAGGCCCCAACAAATGTTGTTCCTCAGGCGTTTTATTTCAGGCTTGTGTTTCTTTTTGCATATATGGGCTGTTTCAACACATGTTTCCATTCCACTCTGTTCATCCATATATCTTCTACTACAGTGTGATTATAAAGTCCCAGTACATTTTAAAGAAATCGCTTACATATCGTATTTCTGTTACAGCCATTCGAAAGATACAAATATGTTCACCATTGAAGAGCGGATAGAGATTGTTGCTGCGCGTTTAAGAGGTCAGTCGTACGAAGAAGTTAGAGACAGATTCCAAAGGAAACCCTCACGGGAGACGTGTATCTTGATATGTTGCAACTTTTCTTATAGCCACAGTTACAGCAAGATGGTATCATTGATACAGTGGTGTTGCAACAAGATGGAGCACCACCACACTTTGCTCTGGCTATACGCGGGTATCTCAATGACAGGTTTCCCAAAAGGTGGATTGGAAGGGCATCTCCTCGTATCTGGGCACCTCGTTCGCCAGACCTCGCACCCCTGGACGTTTTTGTTTCCTAATCTGCAAGTGCTGAAAGAACGCATACGCCAAGCGAGTGAAGTGATTACAGAGGATATGTTGGTGCATGTTTTACGGTGAGTCGTTGGGAAACATGTTTTGAGATTGATGGAGGTTATGCTGAACACTAACTTGATACTAGAAACTACCTTATAATTTTTGTTTTATTTGCGCTACGTTATCCACAAAATGTACTGGGAACTTATAATCACACTGTATAATGCTCATTATGATATATACAGTCTGATGTGTTTAATTATTTCTCCACTAGGGTGCATTCTTACAATATTGCAATCCTATTTGGCAATAAATAATATGATCAAGTTGCAGTGAATATACATAACCTCACAATTCTGATTCGATTTCAAACATCGCCTTTTATATTAAATATATAAATATTTTAAAATACCGGTAACTATATTTAAACAATAACTTTTGAGTAAACAGTTTAATTTTATTCGTTAAATAGTCCTAACAAATGTCACTTCTGATTTCCAAATCGTCTAGATAATTTGGAAATCACACGTGACATTACTTATGATAACAATCTACATTCTGTTACTAGATGATCGCGGTTTGAATGGAATTAAATTCCCAGTTCCAAATGATCACCCTGTATATAACATAGAGCATTCAATGGAATTGCCGAGAAGGACGCGATTTGAAATGAATTTAATGTCACATTTTTAAATCCCAGTTTCTAACACTTCATATATTTAACGGCAGAGCTGTTTCAAGTAGATAATATTTCAACTGAAAATGAAACTTTATTTTCACAAGGATTCATATTTTAATTGTAACATGTATGCATTCTTCTCATGAACTTATCTCGTCCGTTTTATTCTGTTTCAGAGTTTCATTCTTCCACTTTATGACCGTAATATTTCAATGTTTGCGCATCGCTACTACATGGAATTAATTCCAACGGGTTTCATTATTTTTGGGGCTTCCAGTCATTTCTCCCCTGAGTTTAATGTAACTGTTACTAACCACTGCGCCTAATTTTATTATTGTAGATTCAATTTGTTCGACTAATATCTTGGTTTCAATTTCTACATCCATACATATTGAATGCCATAAAATGTTTAATCCTATATCTTTATGACTTCCATGAACACAGTTGCAAACAGAACGTTCCAAATCTGCCCAATGCAACTTCCAGCGAAAATAGATATTAAATAATAAAAAAAAACAGGATTAACTGAAGTGCACACATGCATGAAAACAATACTGAGAAAAATCCATTAGTCAAATACTCCACTATAGCTCTAATTCGAGCAGAGAAACTAAAAAAAAATATATAATTACATAGAAAACCTATTTTTTTATCGTTTATTTATTTATATTTACTTTTTTTACTCTCGCTCAGCTCTAAATTTTATAATGTAGCCAACATTTTCAATGTCAATGTTAATAATAATAATAAAATAATAATAATAATAATAATAATAATAATAATAATAATAATAATAATAATAATAATAATTGTATTTATATACAGAATTGTAATGTTTACACATCTTTCTGTGCCTAAAGTTTTATTTTTCTTCTCCACTCGTCTCTATCCATCCAATCCATGTCCTCCAGTCCCCTTGCTCTCATTCCAGTTCTTATTTCCTGCATCCACGAGTTTCGAGGTCTTCCTCTTCTCCTTCTTCCAGGTGGACACCATTCCAATGTTTTCCTGGGTAATCTTTCTTCTTGCATTCGTCGTACGTGCCCATACCAATTTAATTGCTTATACCGTATATAATCTACTACTGAATAACCAATATTCATTTTTTCTCTTATGACAGTATTTATTTCGTTTAATCTTGAACATCTTGCTGCTCTCCTCAAGAAATCCATCTCCATCGACATACGAAAATAGGTATTAAACAATAAAAAACAGGATTAACTGAAGAGCACACATACATTAAAATAATACTGAGAAAAATCTACAAGTCAACTACTGTACTATAGCTCATTTAACTCATGCCCCAAATGGGAGTCAATGACCAATCACATTTTAATGAATTTTGATTTACAACCAATCACAGTCGTGTTTCGCCTAGAATTTACCAACTAAAGTTTATCATAATAAAGAAAGCACCTCCTTTCTAACATTCTGAATAGGTCATAGCATTATTTTGCAGCGGCTGACTCTGTAAGAAATAGGGCTACCAGATTGTATATATAGTGCATGAATGTCAACACATAGAACATGTGGGAGTTAATATAAAAACATTTGTAGCAATTGATTATACCACCAAAAAACGAAACCACTGTTTGCACTTTCTTAAATGTATTTTTTCCCAGGTAATAACATTCCAGAAAAATATAATTGTCATATTTACATCGGAAATGAATTACTATACACTTCGATGTGTTTCATTTTTTCTTACAATACTGCGTTCCTTTGGCAATAAATAATATGATCTGGTTGCAGTGATGAACAAAAGAAGCAAATGAAGCGTACAAATCGTTTCTCATTTGTTTTCAAACATCGCCGTTTACATTAAATATATACATATTTTAAAATAACTATATTTAAATAATGATTTGTGAGTAAACAACTTAATTTTATTCGTTAAATAGTCCTAACAAATGCCACTCTTGATTTCCAAATTCTCTAGATATGCCCGGAAGACGAACCTAATAGGGATTCTCTAGATAAATTCACAATTCATTTCGTGAATCGTGAATTTATGGATAATTTGGAAATCGCTCGTGGCATTACTTATGATAACGGTGGTAACATTTAAAACGCTGTTAAATGCCATACCTATAACTAATTACTTCTATTGTTCTCAAGTGGGCTAAGGTGTTGGAGTCCATGACCCTTCCCTGGTTAATACAAGCCCGATTTCCAACACACTTTTCAAGTATTCAGTATTTTAAGCGCCTCTTAGGTAAGTAATTATCTGGACTCGTTCAGCTACCTCCTCGGGTAATTAAACATTAACCCTTAAATTGACAAAACACAAATTTCTTCTGTTAGATATTTGAATGTGGCGGACCGCAGTGAAAACGTAATCTTGTATAACTGTTATTACGAGGGCGGATCGGAAAGTAACGGACAATAATTTTTTTCTGCGTTGGTATTGCAGCTAGAATGTTGAAATTTCACAGAGATATAGTTTGAAGTTTTCACTACAGATGGTATTTTTTTCTCAGGTGCACCTCTTGCGAGAGAAGCTTGAACTATGCAACAAAGATGGCGCGCATGCTACAGTCGTCCACAGGGCGGATCGGAAAGTAACGCACAATAATTTTTTTTTAAGTTTAATAGTGAAAAAAGGTGGAAAAAAACACAAATGAACTTACATCTTTTACCTACTTTTCGACATAGTCACCAACTTTCTCAACACATTTTTCCCATCGTGTTACCAGTTTCAATATGCCCTGTTCGTAGAAGTCCGTTTGGTTGGAGTGTAGCCATCTGCGCACTGCTGATTTCACTTCCACATCTGTCTCAAAGCGTTTGCCGGCCAGGAATCACTAAGGCGAATCACGTGGCGAATCACTAAGGTTCACGCGTCCATCTTGGAAGAATGTGCACCACCTGGAGACATTGCTACGGTCCATACAATCATCCCCATACACGCCACGCATGTCCCTGTGAATTTCACTGGGTTTATGCCCTTTGGCCCACAAAAATCGAACAACACTTCTCTGTTCCTCACAGGTGGACGACTGTAGCATGCGCGCCATCTTTGTTGCATAGTTCAAGCTTCTCTCGCAAGAGGTGCACCTGAGAAAAAAATACCATCTGTAGTGAAAACTTCAAACTATATCTCTGTGAAATTTCAACATTCTAGCTGCAATACCAAGGCAGAAAAAATTATTGTGCGTTACTTTCCGATCCGCCCTCGTATTAGGTATATTGCAGAATTAGACATTCATTTAAGTGGTTTATATTTGTTCTTTTTCTTCTGATTTCTTTAAAATATTAAATTAACTAAACAAACTGATGTATCCAAAAGGATACATTACAAATTTAATTGTGCACCACCTGGATTCAAATTCGTTATTTTTATCGATTTTGAAATGACAGAGTTCAGATATTAAGCAATGTGAACCTCCATGTAGTCCCGCATCGTAGCCGAATGGATGAAGCAAGAGCCATTGGCGCAGAACTACGGGACTTGCGCTAGTTCTCATCGAATTTCGGCATCGTGAGGACATGCTGACCACATGTAGATGTCAGGCCAGCAGCCAGCTTGCAGACCAAGGACCTTCTAGGCCTGTCGCACCATGTAGTTTAGTTTAGTTTTAGTGAACCTCCATGTTTAGTATGTCCATCGCCGTGGCGTAGTCGGTAGAGTCCGTACCTTCCATTCCGGCGATCAGGGTTCGATTCCTGGACGGTAGGGGATTTTAAATCTCCATCTTGGGTCTGGGTGTATGTGTCTTGTCCTTGTGTCTATGTGAGAACTAAAGAAATTTAACATCATCATCATCACTCCAGGGATTAGGCAATTGCCCGTTCCGACTTCATAATGCATGTTCTAGGTCTTCCAACATCACGTCTTCCTCTTGCTTGATAATTTCTTGCTAACAATGGATATCTCTCCTTACTCATTCCATCCATGTGATCAATCCATTTCTGTCTGTAATTCGTGACTTTATCCAATAAAGGCTGTACTTTCAATTCTTCTCTTATATCCTCATTTCTTATTCTATCAAGTCTTGTACATCCTTTTACTTGTCTTAGGAACCTCATCTCCGCCGTCTGTATTCTATCCTTCTGTCTTTTCACTGAAATTTAACAAACAGGTAAAAAAAAAGGTAAAACAAGAAGGACAACCAGTAAAAACGGAAAGAAAAAAGATAAATTAAAAAAAATACAACAACATCGCTTGGTTGTAATGTGTTGAGGTATCCCATTTTCTAACAGTACAATAACTGATCGAATTACCAAAACAGATAAATTACTGTAATGTGTTATTTTCAATATTGTAATATTATCAGAATAAATGTCCACCGCTGTGGTCTCGAGGTAGCGTGCTGCCTTGTCACGCAGTGGGCTCTGGTTCGATCCCCGGTCGGAGCAGTTTTTCTGGATGGGGTTTTTATCGGGGTTTTTTCCTCACCTGTAAGACAAATGTCAGGAAAACTTTAAGGCCCAAACGGTCCCCGAAATCATATGGCCATCATCATCCTTCACCGGTGTGGAAAGCAACGGGAAGCTACCACACCTACAATTCCCTAGTAAAGCTGCAAGCATAGCATGAAAATGCTAGAATAAAAAAGTACCAATTATACAGTGTGATTTTTTTTAATTCTACTGATAAATCCTCCCAAATTAAATTTCTGCCATTCTCCGCTGGAATGCAGTTTTCTGTCGTTACCACATTATTTCATAAGTTGCATACGAAGAGAAAAAGATTTTAGTCAAAAAATCATAAAATTTAACAGAGTAACAGGAATTATAAATAATATTTTCAAGTCAAACACAGTATAGCAACACACACGAACTAGAATTTATAAAACACTGGCCAGACCCACATTATGTTACGGCAGCGAGGCCTGGACAATTCGCAGTGTAGATGAACAAAGACTAACTGCAGCAGAAATAAAATTTATAAGACGTACTGCAGATTACTCAAGAACAGACCATAAAAGGAATTCTGAGATTCTCAAAGAACTACAAACAGAATCAATCATGGAATATGTATAAAAATATAGAAATAACTGGAAAATCTCACGTAAGAAGAATGAGCCGAACGAGAATACCACGTCAAATCTTAAATTACCAGCCACCAGGCAAAAGATCTTTGGGCAGACCCTTCAAACGTTGGATTGAGACAGTAACAGACCACTAGGTCTATCACATGAAAGGAAGAAGAAGAAACAAAATTTTATTTTATTTTCAAATTCAAAATATATGCATCTACTTAAACTATGAATAAATAAACATTCAAATATTCAAGATGCCATATTGTTCATGAGCCAAGCATTGAATATTGACCAATCCAATTTACAACCCGTGTCATGATGAACAAATGACGGTCGACTATCACTGAAATATTATCGACATGAAATTGTCAGACGTGATGCGCAATTGTTCGAATCTGACTCACAAATATTTCTGATTTGTTCACAAAACATAGAAAACCGTTTTATCAAAACAATGTTATTCACAATAAATTCAAATAATAGTAAATAAAATACATAATGTATTTCCATTGTATTAATAACACTGGTCAACATGATTTTTGTCTCATGAGTACCAATAGTTGTACTTAATGCAGTTTTCTATCGTGTTTTCAAACATTTATTTGGAATTTCTCCATCACCCACAGTTTTTTTTTATTTCAATTTCAATTAATGGAATTAATTTTTTTTTAATTTCTGCTTAACAAACATTAAAGGGATTACGTCAAAATCAAGTGGTGTACCCTGACTTGCAATCTGCAATGAGACCAGTTCCACACTGCGAAGAATTGCCCGTACCAGAACATGTGACATTAGATGAAGAGAGCTCAGATTCTGATGGAAGTAAGGAAGAAGAAGAAACAGATTTTGGTGATACAACTTTTGAACAAAGCTGTTCATCTGAGTCTCATTTATTGACTCAAGAAGATCTTAACGATCTCATACGAG
The DNA here is from genome assembly GCA_030220185.1 of Diploptera punctata. NCBI lineage: Eukaryota > Metazoa > Arthropoda > Insecta > Blattodea > Blaberidae > Diploptera > Diploptera punctata. The sequence continues at coordinate 1,458,920 of JASPKZ010000446.1, forward strand.
ATTTAAAGTTATCCAAAAACCAGTCTGAAATGCTTGGTTCCCGGCTAAAAGGATGGAATCTCTCGGAAACCTTGCGTGATGGAGAAAAACCGATATCATATTTGAATTCAGGAGAAAAAATACTATCAGAATCACATATTTTTCTTTCTGAGACAAAAAAAAAAGTTTTTTTTTTTTTGCTCAGTGTAATCTTTATTAAACATTGTATTATTCATTAAATAGTCTTTTTAACTAATTCACTAATTAGTATTTTAAAATACCCTCGATATTTAATGTCTTTACAAAATTCACTCCTGTCGTAACGCTCCGGACTTGAATTAAATTTTGTGTCATGCCGTAACGTTAATATAGACCCCAAAGACTATACATACACCATCGTTCTATCTTCTTCATTAACAGTCAAAAGGCATAGGCTATATTGAATGCTTCCATGGTATATGGTCTCTAATTCAGGATCTCATTACTGACCCCCAAACACTATGCCTATAAATCCAAAGTTATAACAGGATTTTAAAATCATAATAAATATGGAAGTTAAAGTTAATAATTTTATGCTTCAAAACTCTTTTAATATTTAGATATAACTTAAATAAAGAAAAACATCTAAATAATTCATTGTTGTTCATTGTTGAATAAAAATGTCTAAGTAACAATTAAAGAAATTGTATAACATAAGTCTTTCTAAATAATGCTTTTAAAATTGTATTAAGTCATTGTTGTCAGAATTATAAAGCTTTCTGTTATAACTGTAATAAGAACACCTGCTTAACTTCATATTTTAAATGAAAGCATACTAAAGTCTGATTGGATGTTAAAACAATTAACTTTTTGATTTAACAAATCAAATTTAAACCTTGTATTTAATGGATTATTAACCAATAGAATTTAAACCTAACATCATGTGATGTAATAATATTCTTTAAAATCATAAAAGAATTACACTCGTCATTCTTCATATAACTTTCCACAAAGATAGAAGCAATAGAACTCTACTGATAAAATGTGATATTTAATACAAGAAGAATAGTTGACTCAAGAAAAGAAAATAATTTAATTTTAATTGACGGTGAAGAATAATACCACCTATATTTACTTGATCTGCTGGGAAATTAAATAGTAAATAAATTTACAATTGTTTCTACAAGAAACAGTTTTCAGTGATTTTAAAATGTTTTCCTATCCAGTGTACCAACTTCCAACCCTAAGAAGAGATTCCAGTGCTACCGAAAATCAAACCCAACCTGAACCAGTAATTCTTTTTTTTTTTTGACACCAATCCTTCAAAATTTTACTATAACATAGGGCATGAAGAGAGTTAGCTGCTTCAAAACATCGTCACAACATGGGAAAAGAATGACTTCTTCAAAGTCTGGTGTATTGATCAGAATATCTGGAGAGGGAAACCCGGATGAGAAGACAAAAATAAAGTAGTGGAAGAACATACAAATTGAACTGAATTGAACACAATGTTTTACGGTTATATACCACTTTCCATACTTTCACTTTAAGCTGATATAATTCTAGAACTGGTTGAGTTTGCAGGTACTGTGTGATAGATCCGTCAACAGATTTCGTTCGGTTTACAGCGGTTTAGAGTGGATACTACTGTAGTTATTTCTACTTCTAAACAAACACACGACCAACTTCACAACTCCCACTTTAAATTAGAATAAGTTATTTTCAAAGACGTGGATTCCCTTATAAAAAAGATCAGTTTACGAGGACAGGATTTCTCAACTACAAGCTCGATTTGCAGTGGTGCACATACCATGACAAGCTGCATATATGCAACATAAACAAAATGGAAGTAATATAAATGCACACATTTCAAGTGTTAATTCCTTAGGACTATTTATCTCATGCTCAAAATGGGAGTCAATGACCAATCACGTTACAATGATTTTTATTTACAACCAATAACAGTCGTGTTTCACCTCGCTCTTTATCGATTTCTCTTTATCAGCTCCTGCTTTTGTGATAAAGAAAGCTCCTCCTTTTTAATGTTCTGAACAGGCCAAAGCATTATTTTTCTCCAACAAACACATTGAATATAGCAAATAATGAAAAGATTCCTTGATTTTACTCAGTTGTTTACTAAAAAAATTAATGAATAACCCTTAATGTTGATTATGATATATAGTTTGATGTGTTTCATTATTTCTCCACTTGGGTGCACTCTTACAATATTGCGATCGTATTTGGCAATAAATTATATGATCAAGCAGCAGTGAATGAACATAACCTCACATTTCTGATTTGTTTTCAAACATCGCCGTTTGCATTAAATATATAAATAGTTTAAAATAACTATAGTTAAACAATAATTTGTGAGTAAACAGCTTAATTTTATTCGTTAAATAGTCCTAACAAATGCCACTCTTGATTTCCAAATTCTCTAGATAAATACACTCCTCACTTCGTGAGTCGTGAATTTATCGATAATTTGGAAATCACTCGTGGCATTACTTATGACTATTTAACTCATGCCCCAAATGGGAGTCAATGACCAATCACGTTTCAATGATTTCTGTTTTACAACCAATCAGAGTCGTGTTTCACCAAATATTTATCAGTGTTATAATTACCATATTAAAGAAAGCTCCTCCTTACAATATTGCGTTCCTTTGGCAATAAATAGTATGATCTGGTTGCAGTGATAAACAAAAGAAGCGGTAGAAGCGTACCTATCGTTTCTCATTTGTTTTCAAACATCGCCGTTTACATTAAATATATAAATATTTTAAAATAACTATCGTTAAATAATGATTTGTGAGTAAACAGCTTAATTTTATTCGTTAAATAGTCCTAACAAATGCCACTCTTGATTTCCAAATTCTCTAGATAAATTCACTCCTCACTTCGTGAGTCGTGAATTTATCGATAATTTGGAAATCACTCGTGGCATTACTTATGACTATTTAACTCATGCCCCAAATGGGAGTCAATGACAAATCACATTTCGATGATTTTTTATTTACAACCAATCACAGACGTGTTTCGCCTAAAATTTACCAACTAAAGTTTATCATAATAAAAAAAGCACTTCCTTTTTAACATTCTGAATAGGTCATAGCATTATTTTGCAGTGACTGATTCTCATAAGTAATGCCACGAGTGATTTCCAAATTATCGATAAATTCACGACTCACGAAGTGAGGAGTGAATTTATCTAGAGAATTTGGAAATCAAGAGTGGCATTTGTTAGGACTATTTAACGAATAAAATTAAGCTGTTTACTCACAAATCATTATTTAACTATGGTTATTTTAAAATATTTATATATTTAATGTAAACGGCGATGTTGGAAAACAAATGAGAAACGATAGGTACGCTTCTACTGCTTCTTTTGTTTATCACTGCAACCAGATCATACTATTTATTGCCAAAGGAACGCAATATTGTAAGGAGGAGCTTTCTTTAATATGGTAATTATAACACTGATAAATATTTGGTGAAACACGACTCTGATTGGTTGTAAAACAGAAATCATTAAAACGTGATTGGTCATTGACTCCCATTTGGGGCATGAGTTAAATAGTCTAAGAAATACGGCTACCAGATTGTATATATAGTGCATGAATGTCAACAGAAAGCGCATACGAGAGATAATATAAAAACATTTGTAACAATTGATTATACCACAAAAAAAAACCACTGTTTGCACTTTCTTAAACGAATTATTTACCATGAAATGACGCAGAAAAATATAATTGACATATTTACATCATACGACATCAGAAATTCATTAATACCTATAACGTTGGTTATAAATTTCTCCACTAGGGTGCATTCTTACAACATTGCGATCTTTTGGCAATAAATAACATTATGATCTGGTTGCAGTGATCGAACCAAAGAAGCAAATGAAGCGTACCTATCGTTTCTCATTTGTTTTCAAAGATCGCCGTTTACATTAAATATATATAAATATTTTAAAATAACTCTAGTTAAATAATGATTTGTGAGTAAACAGCTTAATTTTATTCGTTAAATAGTCCTAACAAATGCCACTCTTGATTTCCAAATTCTCCAGATAAATTCACGACTGACTTCGTGAGTCGTGAATTTATCGATAATTTGGAAATCACTCGTGGCATTACTTATGAAAATCAGACCATTAAGAGTGGGCGTTTATCAGAAACGAAAATTTAAAAATCGTTCTAGCGGCCGCAATTTATGATATTTTACGACGAAACTCATATAATATGACATTGAAATAAAACGTGGAAGTTATTTTCCAAAAATCAGCGAAATGTTACCATTAGGAAGCCGTAATTTAATAATCGCTCCATCGGCCGTCATTTTTTCCCGCAACTTAAATTGGACACATACGAATTACTTAACCAAATAAAGACATATTCCGTAAACCAGATATCGGACCATAAATCGATTTTTGGGCAATTCGCTTAGTTTACACAGTTCCTGCGTGATCGACATTTTTCAGTCAATTTAGACTAGGGGCGCCCAAAGTACGACCCGCGGGCCGGACACGGCCCGTTATCACTTTCTATCCGGCCCCTCTAGCATTCTAATAAATTAAAATATGCTAAAGATATGCCTATAATATTTGTTTGTCAGTAATGGAACAAGAACTTCTGAAATATGTTATAACGACATAACAAAAAAGTAGCAATTAAACACGCGCTTGTAATAATAAAGATAATAATAATAATAATAATAATAATAATAATAATAATAATAATAATAATAATACAGCAATATCAATTCGTTTATTATAGCAGGTTTCATAATATTTCACATTTTCCTGCGCCAATGTCATTCCACTGCACATCTCTGTCATTCCAATCTCCATCGTTCGATCATGCTGCTCAAAACACAATCAATCCACGTTATTTTTTGGCATTTATCTTCTTCTTCTTTTTGTACTAAGTGGCACCTATTCTAGTATTCTTCATAGGGCTCTGCCTTCCATCATTCCTTTTACATGACCATGCCATTTTAATTGTTTGTTTTTTATGAAATCAACAATTCAAGTTTAAACATTCATATTTTGTTTAATTACGCTGTTTCTTATCTCGTCTATTAATAATAATATTAATAATAATAATAATAATAATCCGGGGGCACGCCGTAGCGTAGTGGTTAAGGCACTGAGCTACAAGCCAGAGGGTCGAGGGTTCAAGTCCCGTTGGGGTCAGGATTTTTAAACTGACCCAAACCCTCTGGCGGCACTATGGCCCTGGGGTCGACTCAGCCTCTAACTGAAATGAGTACCAGACGCTTGTTCTGGGGGTAAAGGCGGCCGTCACGCAGGGCTGACAACCCGGCTGACATAAAGTGCCGATTGTCTAGAAAAAGTGGGAGCCCTAACCTCCTACTACCCCAAGGGCCTCCGGGTCTGTTGTGGGATCACTTTACTTTACTTTACTTACTTTTAATAATAATAATCCACAACTGTTATAACAGAGCACACGGCCCGCACCACCTTGATGTTTCTTCCAATTGGCCCGCGATACATATAAGTTTGGGCGGCTCTGATTTAGACTTTCAGAAATTGATAAAATCGGAATTAAATCGAATGAATAAATCTATGGAATTAATAAATATAACTAAGTATGACGAATTTAAAAGGTGACATTTTGTACGTTTCACGTGTTAAGCAAAGAGCATTAAGTAGAGATCACGAGAGAAGGGGAAAAAAGAGAAATAATAGATGTAAGCTCTATATTCATTATTCAAGATAGAGTGGAGTTCGCTTACACTGTGACGTGAATGTTTTAAATATATAACATTGTGTGTGAAAGGCGTCCCGCAACGGACAGTTTCTGTCCAGTGTGTTACAATTACGAATGTACAAACCACTGCACAGTAATCTATTCTATGAAGAAAAAACGCCTTGGTATCACCACGAATTTGTTTCTATTATATGACACAGTTGAGGGTACTAAAGCTTTCGATTATACATATGCACTTAGCAAAAAAATAAAAAGAATGAGCGGAGTCTTCATCTCGAACATTTCAAGTTTCAACGCGTCATTCACACGAATAAAGTAATTGCTCAGAAGGGCAGCAATACTTTTTACACGCTGGAGTTCCACAGGGTTCGGTGCTCGGCCCATTGCTTTTTTTCAATCTATATAAATGACATATCTGACTCCCTAAAACATTGCAAACATTTATTTGCGGACGACATGCAGATCTACTTTCACTCAGACAAATATTCTTTAAATGACGCGGTAACCAAAATTAATGAGGACCTTGACTCGCTAACGGCGTGGACAGAGAAATATGGACTTCAAATTAAATCCTAGAAAGTCATAAGCAATCATTATGGGTCATCAGAGAGTATTATCCTCAATTAACACAAATACAGTATTACATGTATGACTTAATGGGGTTCAAATCTCTTATAGCGAGACAGTAAAAAAAATCTAGGAATATTTATGGATAAAAAATTAATTTGGAATAAACAAATAAATAACATTTGCAAAACCATCTTCTCAATAATACACTCATTAAACAGTATAAGAAATTGTTTGCCGTTTGCTCTAAGGAAAATGTTAGTAGAAACACTTGCAATGCCCCATTTTGATTATTGTGACACTCTTTTTACTGACCTAAATACTGTTCTTACCCAAAGACTTCAACGTGTTCATAATTCTTGCATACGTATTATTTGTGGTATACGTAGATTTGATCACGTTACACCATCCCTGGAACAATTGTCATGGCTTCGTCTACAAGATCGTAGAACCATCCATTCCCTATGTCTTCTCTATAACATATTACACACATCATTACCTTATTATTTATCGCACCGCTTCACTAGACTCTCTGATACACATAAATTAGATACCCGATCCCTTGAGCACAGTGTCCTTTATATCCCTCCTTATCACACTACCTATTATTCGAAATATTTTACAATTTATCTTGCTAGAAAATGGAATTCACTTCCACCCTATGTCAGAGACTGCCAAACTTTACAATCTTTCAGAAACAAATTGAAAATAAAATCATTAACAGAAACAACTCACTAATATTACTTTCTTTTCTTTTTATGTATAGTAGATTCGAGCTGTTATTTCTTTCTGTATTCATTCTATCATTAATTTAATTTTAATAGTATTTAATTTTATTGTATTATTAGACATTATTTTTATTATTATTCAATTTGACAGATAATTAATTGTTTGGTATGGCTATTATTGTAATTTGTTTTATTTATATGTAACAAATGTTTGTCCTGGTGAGTGAAAAAGAAGGCCACATGGCCTTAACTCCACCAGGCTAAATAAATGTATTCTAAATAAATCTATTATATTCTATTCTATATTAGCTTGACCTGTATCTGTCCATCTATGTAACGGAATCTTTCAACACGATTTTCACCCACTTGAAAACATTGGATCGACTTAAAACTTTGTATACTTGTAAAGGACCAACGACAATACAATAATTTCGTAATTTTTTTCTAAGATCCTGGCCAGGATCATCAGGACATCAAAAAAAGTGTCTGTGTATCTATGTAACGGAATCTTTCAACACGATTTTCACCCAGAAGAATAATAGCTAGTATTACATAAAAATCCTAGCCATACTTATTACCAATCCTTACAAGTCAGACCTTAAAGTAAATGCACCTCTTAACAGACATGAAAGTCAAAGGGGAGTAAAAAAAGGCTAGCCGCGACCGAATTTGCCACAAGGAACTACTTTTACAGCAGCCATAGGAACCAGAAAATGTGTTATGAAAAAAATTCATCACCTCCGCTGCTTGTGTCAAACATAGAATCCTTGCCTGTAGGAGTTGCCTGACTCATATCACAACTCCATTATAGAAACAAAGAAATTGTATGTGAGCATGCGCAGTGTATACTTTCTTATCTGTATCAGACAGCAGTTCCATTACATAAAACAAGTAAAACAGCATGTTTATTCCTTAATCTATACTAACAGTCTTATCAGTTATTTAACATCCTCACAATAATAATGTTTCCTAGTGCCCTACTAAATGCCAAAAGTCTTACTTACTTACTCACTGGCACTATCGAACCCGTAGGTTCATGGCCGCACGGACATAAGCTCTCCATACATCCCTATCCTGAGCTAATGCTTTCCAATCATTCCCTGTATAATCTACTTCCCTCAAATCATAGTTAATGTTATTCTCCCACCTCATTCTTGGTCAATCAACAGGGCGTTTTCTCTCTGGCTTTCCTACAAGAAGCTTCCATGCACGTTTTTCATTCCCCATACGCGTAACATGTCCTGCCCATCGCAGTCTACGAGACTTAACTGTTCTTATTATATCTGGTTTCCTATATAAACAATTTTTAGTTCATTGTTATGTAGTCTTCTCCATTCACCTGTCTGTTCATCTCTCTTTGGTCCAAAAATTTTCCTAAGAACTTTATTCTCAAATACTCGTAATCTCCTTTCCTCTCTTAAAGTAACAGCCCATGTTTCGCACCCATATAATATAACTGGTAGAATAATAGTTTTATATATTTTCAGCTTAACGTTTTTTGAAAGGAGTTGGGACATCAAGAGTCTCTGTAATGCATAATAGCACGCATTTCCAGAATTGAGCCTATGTTTAATTTCTTTGTGCATCTCATTCCTATTTGTGATTATTGTTCCTAGGTATTTGAATTCAGCCACTTCCTCAAAATTTCCCTCATTTGTCATCAGCTGTCCATTTCCATTATATAATGAATTTCTACGTGTGACCATATATTTAGTTTTATTGATATTTACTTCCAGTCCCAATTTCTTAGTGTTACTCAATAGTGTGTGCGTGTTGTCCTTTAGTATCTCCTCGCTATCGGCCAATAATACTACATCATCAGCATAAACTAACAGCTTATTAATACCATTCAGTTGTAGGCCTTCCTCATTCTCTAAAGATTTAATGGCATGCTCTAGTACAAAATTAAATAGTAGAGGAGATAGTGCATCTCCTTGCTTCAACACATTCTGGATTTCAAAAGTGTCCGAAAACTGTTTGCCTACACCACCCTACTCTTTGAGCCATTCAGACACATTCGTATAAGTCTAACTAACTTTTTAGGAATTCCAGACCAGAAAAAAAAGAGAAGAGGGATACCAAAGTTAACATGGAAGGAAAACACAAGGATAGCAATACAAGCAAGAGGGTTATGCACTGAAAATGCACAAGATTGTAGGCTTTGGAAGTTTGGCACCGGAAGCCGACAGCTACTGTAAAAACCCGAAGATAGATGAAGATAGTAACGACAAGGGGATTAGATTAGTCATCTTTGCCACAACAAAGAATCTTATTATTAAGAGCACAACATTCCAACATAAGGATATTCATAATAGTTTATACCTGGACGCTTCCAGATGGTAAAACTCGAAACCAGATAGAACATATCGATAACCCGTTGGTAGCACCTAGAAATACATTATATAGGCCTAATGGAAATGGACAGCTGATGACAAATGAGGGAAATGTTGAGGAAGTTGCAGAATTCAAACACCTTACTTACTCTTACTTACTTACTCACTGGCACTATCGAATCCGAAGGTTCATGGCCGCGCGGACATAAGCTCTCCATACATCCCTATCCTGAGCTAATGCTTTCCAATCATTCCCTGTATAATCTACTTCCCTCAAATCATAGTTAATGTTATTCTCCCACCTCATTCTTGGTCTACCAACTGGACGTTTTCCCTCTGGCTTTCCTACAAGAAGCTTCCATGCAAGTCTTTCATTCCCCATACGTGCAACATGTCCTCCCCATCGCAGTGTACGAGACTTAACTGTTCTTATTATATCTGGATTCAATAATCACAAATATTATATCTGGATTCAATAATCACAAATATTATATCTGGATTCAATAATCACAAATATTATATCTGGATTCAATAATCACAAATAGGAATGAGATGCACAAAAAATTAAACATGGGCTCAATTCTGGAAATGTGTGCTATTATGCATTATAGAGACTCTTGAAGACCCAACTACTTTAAAAAAAACGTTAAACTGAAAATATATAAAAACTGTTATTCTACCAGTTATATTATATGCATGCGAAACATGGACTCTTACTTCAAGGGAGGAAAGGAGATTACGAGTATTTGAGAATAAAGTTCTTAGGAAAATTTTTGAACCAAAGGGAGATGAACAGACAGGTGAATGGAGAAGACTACATAACAGTGAACTAATGGCCTTTATAGGAAGATATGAGAACAGTTAAGTGTCGTAGACTGCGATCGGCAGGACATATGGCACGAATGGGGAATAAAAGACGTGCATGGAAGCTTCTTGTAGGAAAACAAGATGGATAACGCCCAGTTGGTAGACTAAGAATGAGGTGGGAGAATAATATTAACTATGATTTGAGGGAAGTGGATTATAAAGGGAATGATTGGAAAACATTGGCTCAGGATAGGGATGTATGACCGCGCGGACATGAACCTGCGGGTTCGATAATGTCAGTTAGTTAGTGTCTCTTATTCACTGGTATTTATAGGATTACAAGAAGGGTTGCCTTTTGTTCGCAGGAATTTTTGTATGGTGAAAAGAGGGGGTGATTCCAAGGTAATTCCAGGAACTGATGTTCTTAAATTTTGGCGAAAACTTAACTACCTTTTCACAATATATTCCCCTTAAAGGTTGTACTACCTCATGTAACATTCGCAGAATGAATGACAATTGTAATAAAACTTCTGCATCTGAGAATCCTGCAATGAATTAATGTTTGCATGGTGAAAAGGGGGTAATTCCAGGAACTGAGGTTCTTAAGTTTTAGCGAAAACTAAACTACCTTTTGACAATATATTCCCCTTAAAGGTTGTACTATCTCATGTAACATTCGCAGAATGAATGACAATTGTAATAAAACTTCTGCATCTGAGAATCCTGCAATGAATTAATGTTTGCATGGTGAAAAGAGGGGGTGATTCCATGGTAATTCCAGGAACTGAGGTTCTTAAGTTTTGGCGAAAACTAAACTACCTTTCACAATATATTCCCCTGAAAGGTTGTACTACCTCATGTAACATTCGCAGAATGAATGACAATTGTAATAAAACTTCTGCATCTGAGAATCCTGCAATGAATTAATGTTTGCATGGTGAAAAGGGGGTAATTCCAGGAACTGAGGTTCTTAAGTTTTAGCGAAAACTAAACTACCTTTTGACAATATATTCCCCTTAAAGGTTGTACTATCTCATGTAACATTCGCAGAATGAATGACAATTGTAATAAAACTTCTGCATCTGAGAATCCTGCAATGAATTAATGTTTGCATGGTGAAAAGAGGGGGTGATTCCATGGTAATTCCAGGAACTGAGGTTCTTAAGTTTTGGCGAAAACTAAACTACCTTTCACAATATATTCCCCTGAAAGGTTGTACTACCTCATGTAACATTCGCAGAATGAATGACAATTGTAATAAAACTTCTGCATCTGAGAATCCTGCAATGAATGAATGGAACCAGTTAGAGTTCAGAATATCATATTGTTGCTGCAGTCCCCGTTCCTCGTCATAAGCACCAAGGTCGTCGAGGATGGAATGTTCACAGGATATACAAAGACTGTCCGGTTGGGTAGTCATCTGTTTTTCTAGCAGTCATGTTTTCTTATTCACAATCCATATAATATTTGTGTTCCATCCAACAAAAGATCAAAGACTGTATACCACAATATTATTTTTACAATGATCATAGGCACTTTTATTCCAACCGTTCCGTATCATTCCACGCCAGTTAATTTGCAGTTAAACTTCGCAGAGATTTCAATGAAAGATCAAGAGAGTGACTCTCAGAAAATACAAATACTGTATACTGAAAGAAATCGTTGTCACAAGTAAATATGCTCGACCTTCATTGTTTAACAAAGTAATTACGAATTATCTGCCTACATCCGTACATCCGTATATGGAGCCATGTCACTTGGTAACATCGTTAGGAAATAAATCTTCATATATATATATATATATATATATATATATGATATGAAAAGAAAAATGAATGCTTGAGTCGGGATTTGAACTCGAGTCTCTAAAGGCTGTACCTTTAGCGCTCTAACCAACTGAGCTACCCAAGAATTCCAACACAAACATACAATTTTCTTATACATGTAGTATTCTCAATTCACACAAGAGGTAGCGGAAATTTGTTCCAACTGACATCTACTGGCTAACATAACAGTTAAGCAATTTTTTTTAAAGAGAATATTTACTTTATAGCAGTAACGCTTGTATATATAGATATTATAAATATATTTTTGACATTTGGCAATGAAGGCAAATATGATATGAAAAGAAAAATGAATGCTTGAGTCGGGATTTGAACTCGAGTCTCTAAAGTCTGTACCTTTAGCGCTCTAACCAACTGAGCTACCCAAGAATTCCAACACAAACATACAATTTTCTTATACATGTAGTATTCTCAATTCACACAAGAGGTAGCGGAAATTTGTTCCAACTGACATCTAGCGGCTAACATAACAGTTAAGCAATTTTTTTTTAAAGAGAATATTTACTTTATAGCAGTAACGCTTGTATATATAGATATTATAAATATATTTTTGACATTTGGCAATGAAGGCAAATATGATATGAAAAGAAAAAAGAATGCTTGAGTCGGGATTTGAACTCGAGTCTCTAAAGTCTGTACCTTTAGCGCTCTAACCAACTGAGCTACCCAAGAATTCCAACACAAACATACAATTTTCTTATACATGTAGTATTCTCAATTCACACAAGAGGTAGCGGAAATTTGTTCCAACTGGCATCTGGTGGCTAACATAACAGTTAAGCAAATTTTTTTATATATATATATATATATATATATATATATATATATATATATAAGATTTCGTGTCATGTTGTTTGTCCGCGATGGAATCCTAAACTACTGAACCGATTTTAATAAAATTTTGCACACTGTGTGCAGTTTGATTCAACTTGAGACTTAGGGTAGTTTATAACTAAATTTATAGTCGCATTATTTTTTTATTGCAAATTATTTATTATTTAACAAAGAGTTATAATTATCTGTGAGTTCCATACGATTCTAACAGATGGCGGTGTAATTATCTGTCAGTTCCATATGATTCTAACAGATGACGGTGTAAGGTAATTTGGTAAGGTAATTGGTTTATTATTTAACAAAGAGAGATCCAGATGGCTGTGCTTTTTGTTGCAACCGCAAATTTCAATTCAATTACAAATATTGATTATTTCATAATTTAAGTGTGTTCAGTGTTCATTTTATTTTCAATATTAATTTCATGTCTAAGTATTAGTTTTAAGTAATCTGACTGAAAGGATTAACGAGATTCCCTCTGTCCCTATCTACTATCTAGTGCTGAGTTTTAATATAATCTAAAATAGTGTCTTCAATCTTTATTTTCTCCCTTATAACTGAGTTCCTAATGTTTTCTCTTCTTGAAATTCTTGCGGCCCTTCGTATAAAATCCATGTTCGTTGCCAAAAGGTACTTATTTGTTTTTTGTTGTTAATGGCCAAAGTTCTGCTCCATAAGTAATGATGCTTTTAACAATTGTATGATATATATTCATTTTATTTTTATTACTTATATTTTTATCCCACAATTGTTATTGAAATATCACAAAGAATGCACCTCGTAACAGATCTGTCACTCTGAATTCCATCCGCACTAAACTGTTTTACAGAATCATAGTTTGTAGGTTTTGGCATACTGTAATACCGGTCACTCAGGAAAATAGCAGACAGCACAAGTAAAATATTATTTTGAACTGAAACATTTGTTTATGCACTCAACAATCTCCCTTGCTTAAACAATTGCTTTCGCATAACTGGGGTGCATGAAGGTGCGAACGAATATAAAAGGAATAGCCTAACGGGACTGCACTAAAGTGGAAATAATGTGATGTGGACTGATACCACACATCGTTACCTACCCTTTGAAGAAATGTACAGAAAATATATATATATATATATATATATATATATATATATATATATACACACACATTATTTTGGGAATACAATGCTGCTAAGAGACAAAAAATGTTTAAAAATGTGCAAAATGTGCTTGCATTGATAGAAAGGTGCAAAAAAGTGCTAGCATTAAAAAAGGTGCAACTAAAACACATTTAGGGGCATTTATTTAATGTTTTCTATGCAAGACAAGCTAATTTGAGCATTGTAGTAACAAAGTAAAATTAAGGTGCAGCACCTAAAATTCCTAGCTTTACTTATCACGAAACAGGAATTCAAAGGATATTTAACTGACTACTTAACTCATGCCCCAAATGGGAGTCAATGACCAATTACATTTCAATGATTTTTTATTTACAACCAATCACAGTCTTTTTTCACCTCGATTTTATCAATTTAATATTATCATTTTAAAATCAATCTGCTCCTTTTTAACATTCTGAATAGTCATAGCATTATTTTGCAGTGACTACATGTAGCTACCAGATTGTATATATAGCGCAGGAATGTAAACACATAGTGTTTGCGGGAGATAATACAAAAACATTTGTAGCAATTGATTATACCACAAAAAAAACACTGTTTTCACTTACTTAAACGAATTATTTCCCAGGAAATATCGTTGCAGAAAAATATAATCGACATATTTACATCATACGACAAAATAAATTAATTAATGCCTATAATGTTGGTTATAAATTTCTCCACTAGGGTGCATTCTTACAATATTGCGATCCTTTGGCAAAAAATAATATGATCCAGTTGCAGTGAAGAAAAAATGAAGCGTAACAATCGTTTCTAATTTGTTTTCAAACATCGCCATTTACATTAAATATATAAATATTCTTAAATAACTAGTTAAATAAGCCCACCGCTGTGGTCTCGGGGTAGCGTGCTGCCTTGTCACGCAGCGGACCCGGGTTCTATCCCCGGTCGGGGTAGTTTTTCTGGGTGAGGTTTTTATCGGGGTTTTTCCTCACCTGTAAGACAAATGTCAGGAAAACTTTGAGGCTGAAACAGTCCCCGAAATCATATGGCCATCATCATCATTCTTCTCATCATCATCATACTTCACGGGTGTGGAAAGCAACGGGAAGCTACCACACCTACAATTCCCTAGTAAAGCTGCAAGCAGAGCATGAAAATGCTATGATTGTAGGGAAGGACCTGCCTTCGGGCAGAATTACCATGGATGGATTATAAAGCTCTTTAAACTGCATATCCATGCAAAAAATTATTCTCCTATCTTTCATAGTTTCAGAGAAAAGTGTACGAAAACATGAAAAAAATAGTTACGGGAAAATGCAAAAAAAAAAAACGAAAAATAAGTGCACTTTAGCAGAACATAGAGTAATTTTTAAAAATCAATTTGTATTGGTCTAAATGCCGAAAATCGGCAAAACAATATTACACATCGATAAAATAGACCTTGCTGTATTTTTAAGCAAAAAGAAAAAAAAATTAGCCCAGCTATAACGGCTGGGGGACCCGACATGCCGACCACATGCCACATCTAAACTGGCTACATGATCGTCTACCTCTGTGATTAACATATGTGGATGTAAGGCCAGCAGCCGGATGGTAGACCAAGGGCCTTGTAGGCCTGTCGCGCTTCGAGGTTAACTACTGGGTGCTCTTAAAAAAAAAAAGGCTCCGTCTTAGCTTGGCAACAGAACAGACTATAAATGTAAAAAGAAAATGCTTTATGGTTCAATCACAATTGAACCGAAGTATCCCTGCTACAAAAGAATCTAATTCTTTAATAGAAAGAAATGCTCTTTCATAGTAAGGGAGTAGTCCCTTACACCGTGTTAGAGGTGACGAACGTCGCCTATTGACTCAAGTGGCATTGACAGAAAGCTATTTCTCTATGGTTATTTGTACCACACCCTCCAATCAAGATGAATGATTTATTTCGGTTACGCTATATATAAAACATCACACCTGTGTAAGCCATGGGAATAAAGTTTATCATGAAAATTTCGCCTTAATTAAATAAACGATTGTGTTCTAGGTAACCTGGTCCGTTTTGTTCTTTTTACGCCACACACAAAAAATGCAATTAACGATCGTATATTATTCTCCATACCGACTCCTCCTTACTTGATTTTCAAACTCTTGTTCGTGTACAGTCTCGTTCAAAATAAGAGTCACCGATTAAAATGAACTCAGAATTTCTTTACAACAAAAGAATAGGCGGCACATGGAATAATACCGCAGGACTGGAAAACATCATTAGTAATACCCATCCATAAGAAAGGAGAAAAAAGTAACTGTTCAAATGTTCTACCAACTGGGCATTTTCCCTCTGGCTTTCCTACAAGAAGCTTCCATGCAAGTCTTTCATTCCCCATACGTGCAACATGCCCTGCCCATCGCAGTCTACGAGACTTAACTGTTCTTATTATATCTGGCTTCCTATAAAGACCATGTAGTTCATTGTTATGTAGTCTTCTCCATTCACCTGTTTGTTCATCTCTCTTTGGTCCAGAAATTTTCCTAAGTACTTTATTCTCAAATACTTGTAATCTCCTTTCTTCCCTTAAAGGCTCAATTTATATTTTAATAAGGGAAATGAAAATAATAAGTACAGAAATGGATGTTTTAAGAAGATCAGCTGGAAAATCTAGAATGGATAGAATACGAAATAAAGAAATAAGGAAAATTATGGGTGTACAAGAGGAGCCGGACATCATAGACATCATAGAAAAGAAAAGATTGCAGTGGTATGGTCATGTCAAATGAATGCCAGAGCAAAGATTGCCTAAAATTGTTATGGAATGGATCCCAATGGAAAGGAGGAAGAGAGGAAGACCGAAGCAGCTATGAATATCAGAGGAATGGAGGAAGAGGATTGGCGTTTGGTTTCCGGAAGACGGCGGCAGCTGCCAAGATACCGGATGATGATGATGATGATGATGAAATATGAAAATCACAGTAAGTTTTATTTTTATTTAATTAAATGTAATACTAATAATTATGTTAATTTAGGAATAAAATTTACTGTGTGTTACAATAGTTACAATAGTTATTTTTTTTATTATTTGGTATTGCATATATTGACATTTTTATGTATATTTTAAGCATTTTTACACGCTTTATACAGGGCAAGTCAAAATGTTGTGCAGGTTTTCAGAAATTTATTATGTGAAATGTAATGAACATATAATATCGTGAGACATATTGTATGAAAGGTAAACTCTCAAAGTTTAGTTGTCCACTTCTAAAGTTCCGCGTTCACCCGCAAGATGTCAACAGCAGAGCAGTAAAGGAAAATGGCGTTGACTGGGGATCAGAAGTCTTTCTGTGTGCTTGATTACCATGTAAACAACTCTGTGACTAGTGTTCAACGACATTTCCGTACCAGATACGATAAAGACCCGCCGGATGGGAGATCCATTCGTAAGTGGTACACACAATTTAGGGATTCAGGCTGTATCTGTAAACGAAAATCGACTGGCCGTCCGTCGACGAGTGAAGAGACAGTCGAACGCGTTCGCACATGCTTCGTGCGGAGTCCACAGAAATCCACCTACCGGGGAGCGACAGAACTTCAACTACCACAAAAAACTGTATGGCGGATTCTCCGGAAACGTTTACAGATGAAACCCTACCACTTGCAACTGGTTCAAGCCTTAAAACCCGCCGATTATGCTTTGCGAGCGTCCTTCTGTGTTGATTTTCTCGCATTAATGGAAGAGAATGAGTTCCATGAGAGGGTAGTTTACAGTGATGAAGCGACTTTCCACCTTTCAGGAAAAGTGAATAGACACAATGTAAGGATTTGGGGAACTGGTAACCCCCATGCAACTCTGGAACATCAACGCGATTCTCCGAAAGTGAATGTCTTTTGTGCCATTCCCCATGCAAAGGTTTATGGGCCCTTTTTCTTTCATGAACGTACTGTGAACGGACATGTTTTCCTTGATATGCTACAACAATGGCTCCTTCCGCAGCTTGAAGCGGATAGTCCAGATTTCATTCTGCAGTTGGATGGTGCCCCTCCACATTACCATGGCAGTGTTCGAGACCATTTGAATACGGCTTTACCACAACGCTGGATAGGCCGTGCATCTCAGGGTGATCAACAACTCATTCATTGGCCACCTCGTTCACCAGATCTAACCCCGTGTGATTTCTTCATGTGGGGTCTTGTAAAGGATCATGTTTACGTACCACCACTTCCAACAACACTGCATGAACTGCGTGCCCGCATCACAGCAGCCATTGCTGATATCGACCGCGGACTGCTACAGAAAGTTTGGCAGGAGATTGAATATCGGCTTGACATCTGTCGTGTAACAAAAGGCGCTCACATAGAACATCTGTGAATATTTAAAAAAAAACTTTGAGAGTTTACCTTTCATACAATACGTCTCACAATATTATATGTTCATTACATTTCACATAATAAATTTCTGAAAACCTGCACAACATTTTGACTTGCCCTGTATTAGCTTGACCTGCATCTATCTATCTATCTATCTATGTAACGGAATTTTTCAACGCGATTTTCACCCACTTAAAATAATTGGATCGATTTGAAACTTTGTATACTTGTAGAGGACCCGTGACAATACAATAATTTCATATTTATTTTCTAAAATCCTGGCCATAATCATCAGAAAATCAAAAAAAGTGTTTTTGTATCAATGTAACGGAATCTTTCAACGCGATTTTCACCCACTTAGAAATATTGGATCGATTTGAAACTTTGTATACTTGTAGAGGACAATGATTTCATATTTATTTTCTAAAATCCTGGCCATAATCATCAGAAAATCAAAAAAAGTGTTTTTGTATCAATGTAACGGAATCTTTCAACGCGATTTTCATCCACTTAGAAACATTGGATCGACTTGAAACTTTGTATACGTGTAGAGGACCCGTGACAATACAATAATTTCATATCTTGTTAGAAAAATCCTGGCCAGAATCATCCGAAAATCAAAAAAATGAAAACTGGTATAATAGGTTGCGGACTTGTCGACTTTTTAGTCAATCGTTGTAAGAGCTTAGTTGGTAGAGCAGTGAACTCTTAGTGGTATATAATTTCAGTAATCCATAGGTCGCTGGTTCAAATCCGGCTGGGGTTTTTTTTTATAGAAGAGTATTACTTTTAGCTCATACTACAATATTATCGAATTTAAAGATATTTACATTTTTATCTTATTCTGTAAAATATTAAAACTAAAAAATAAATAATAGTTTTAAAAAACTAAAAGAACACGCTTTATCAGAAAACTAAAAGATTAAAAATAATTTTAATTTCCAATACGCTTGGGATAAATTAAAGTGGTCAACGAAAAAATCAACTCCAACACATATAGAATAAAATTAGAGTTATCAACAAAAAGAAAATAACTTTACCATCAAAAGCGTGGGGTGATTTTTATGATTTTTACATTTTCTTCTTAGAGAGCTTACTTTTACCAATATCTGTTTATTATCAAATATATTAATTGATATAGAGCACCTCACGCTTTTGATGGTAAAACTATTTTCTTTTTGTTGATAACTCTATTCTATATGTGTTGGAGATGATTTTTTTGTTGGCCACTTTATTTTATCCCAAGCGTATTGGAAATTAAAATTATTTTCCATTTTTTAGTTTTCTAATAAAGCGTGTTCTTTTAGTTTTTTTAGAACTATTATTTATGTCACGCATATTTCGATCTTATGTTGCATTTAATCCGATCTCTAGTTATAAATTGTTTGCGAAACCACCAATCCACAAAAATAATATATATTTAATGTGAAGAATACTATTATGAAAGTGAATGTCAAACTAGGATTTATAAAAAAAAAAGAGAGAGAAAGACATGCATTAACAGAGCTGCTCAATTTAGAAGCAACTTAACTACTATTCCATTTAATCCAGTTTTTCTTGTCAGACAGCTAGAAAGCTCCCTTCAAAAAGTCAACTAAGAGGATGACGTGCTTCTTATAAAATGGTAATGACAATACTTGACTATCAAGTCAGGGAATTTACATTCATAAGTACAGCTGTACGCAATTCTAACATTTTTCCAGAAAAGAATTTTATTTAACGACTTAACATAAGGATAGACTATTTAACTCACGCCCCGAATGGGACTCAATGGCCAATCACGTTTCAATGAGTTCTGTTTTACAACCAATCAGAGTCGTGTTTCACGAAATATTTATCAGTGTTATAATTACCATATTAAACAATGCTCCTCCTTTTTAATATTCTGAACAAGTCTGACCATTATTTTGCAGTGACTGAGCCCATCAGAAATACGGCTACCAGATTGTATATACAGTGCATGGATGTCAACACATGCCGTATGCGGGAGTTAATATAAAAACATTTGCAGCAATTGATTATACCACCAAAAAAAAAACACTGTTTGCACTTTCTTAAATGTATTTTTTCCCAGGTAACAATCCAGAAAAATATAATTGTCATATTTACATCATACGACATCAGAAATTAATTATTATACAGTTTGATGTGTTTCATTTTTTCTCCACTAGAGAGCATTGTTACAATATTGCGTTCCTTTGGCAATAAATAGTATGATCTGGTTGCAGTGATAAACAAAATAAGTAGATGAAGCGTAATTTCTCATTTGTTTTCAAACATCCCCGTTTACATTAAATATATAAATATTTTAAAATAACTATAGTTAAATAATGATTTGTGAGTAAACAGCTTAATTTTATTCGTTAAATAGTCCTAACAAATGCCACTCTTGATTTCCAAATTCTCACTTCGTGAGTCGTAAATTTATCGATAATTTGGAAATCACTCGTGGCATTACAGGGTGATTACAAATGATTGGAGCGATTTCATGATTTTATGGTAGCTGTAGTATTCGACATATTTTCACGAACTTTTACAGATACATAGAGCAACTTCCCAGGTTTTTTTTGAGATGTTACAGGTGCTCCATATGCTCCCCCTTGGTGATTCTGCAGATATCAAGTCTGTAATCAAGTTCGTCCCATACTCGACGTAAACATGTCCCTATTAATTTGTTCAAAGGCATTGATTATGCGAGCTCGCAGTTCTGGTAAGTCTACTGGTAAAGGAGGCACAAACACTGAATCTTTCACATACCCCCAAACAAAAAAATCGCACGGCGTCAAATCGGGGGAGCGTGGAGGCCATGACAACAATTTCTGATCATTCTCTCCACTGCGACCGATCCATCGGTTTGGCAATCTCATGTTTAAAAATTCACGAACATCGTGATGGAAGTGTGGTGGAGCACCATCCTGCTGGTAGATGAAGGTCTCACTGTCGGTCGTCAGCTGCGGCATGAGCCAATTTTCCAGCATGTCCAGGTACACGTGTCCTGTAACGTTCTGCTCGCAGAAGAAAAAAGGGCCATAAACTTTGAACTGAGAAACCGCACAGAACACACTAACTTTTGGGGAGTCGCGAATGTGCTGCACAATAACGCGGGGATTTTCTGTGCCCCAGATTCGCACATTGTGTTTGTTCACTTTGCCATTCACAAAGAATGTTGCTTCGTCACTGAAGACAAGTTTCTCACAAAAACCATCCTCATCCATAAACTGCTGCATTTGTGTACAAAATTCAAAACCGACTCACTTTGTCAATGGGCGTAAGGGCTTGTAGAAATTGCAAGTGGTAAGGTTTATGCTTCAATCTTTTCCGCAAGATCTTCCAAACGGTCGGTTGTGGAATGTTCAGCTCTCTGCTCGCTTTTCGTGTTGATTTCTGTGGGCTACGTGTGAAACTCATCCGCACACTCTCAACCTTTTCTTCACTCACTGAAGGACGACCCGTTGATTTCCTTTTACAGAGGCATCCTGTAGCTTTAAATTGCGCATACCATCGCCGAATGGAGTTGGCACTCGGTGCATCTTTCTCGAACTTCGTTCTGAAGTGTCGTTGCACAGTTATCACAGATTGAGTTGAATGAAATTCAAGCACAGCATATGCTTTCTCCTCGCCTGTCGCCATCTTTGATAACTGCTGCGCTCTCTCGGTTTAAAGCTGAAACACGGCTGCGAGAGAAAACAAAAAAAACCTTATGAGTTTTTATACATAACTTTAAAGTTCTGTGAAGATATGTCAAATAAGATCGCTACAATAAAATCATGAAATCGCTCCAATCATTTGTAATCACCGTGTACTTATGATTAATTATGTTCTACGGAGATATGATGTATACCGTTATCTACTTCTGTTCATCTTCTCACTCTCTTAACCTTGGAATCGTCAGCGTTACAATGACCTAAGCCAAACTAAAGACTGAATGTTCAACAAAGTGCCAACACCTTCATTCAACAACCAAACAGGATGATTCATTTTATACTTACTCACTGGCACTATCGAACCCGTAGCTTCATGGCCTATCCTGAACTAATGCTTTCCAATCATTCCCTGTGTAATGTACTTCCCTCAAATCTTAGTTAATATTATTCTCCCACCTCATTCTTGGTCTACCAACTGGGCGTTTTCCCTCTGGCTTTTCCTACAAGAAGCTTCCATGCATGTTTTTCATTCCCCATACGCGCAACATGCCCTGTCCATCGCAGTCTACGAGACTTAACTGTTCTTATTATATCTGGTTTCCTATAAAGACCATTTTTAGTTCATTGTTATGCAGTCTTCTCCATTCGCCTGTCTGTTCATCTCTCTTTGGTAAATTTTTTTTTCTAAGAACTTCATTCTCTAATACTTGTAATCTCATTTCCTCCCTTAAAGTAAGAGTCCATGTTTCGCACCCATATAATACAACTGGTAGAATAATAGTTTTATATATTTTCAGTTTAACGTTTTTTGAAAGGAGTTGGGACATCAAAAGTCTCTGCAATGCATAATAGCACGCATTTCCAGGATTGAGCCTATGTTTAATTTCTTTGTGCATCTCATTCCTATTTGTAATTATTATTATTATTAGGTGTTTTTTTTAATTCAGCCACTTCCTCAAAATTTCTCTCATTTGTCATTAGCATGATTCCTTTTATACCTGCTTTATTGTTGGTCCCGGTCGACTAGTGGTAACCATGCTTACTTCCGATTCCCAGGTTCGCCGTTTCAAATCCGATCGGAGTCGATACATTTTTTTAGGGCTTAAAAAACCCTGCCTTTCAGGCGCCCCAACCTCATAAGTGAGTTACAAGTATGCCATGCCAGGAGAGAACACCAGGAATGTCTAAAGACAACCTGGGAATAAATGCCTTCTTAATAAAGAAAATGGAAGCAAAGGTTTCATAGCATTTGGAGTGCGGGAATTAACATCGTATATAAGAGAAAAATTTGCATTTACATTGGAACTTGCTCAGGTAGCTCAGTCAGTAGAGCATTGGCCTAGAAAGCCAAAGGTCTTGAGTTCAAGCCCCAGTCTGAGCATATAATTTTTTCTCTTCAAATATATTAATGTTTATGTCATATATCAGAATTATTTAAACACTTCAACTTATTTTAAGTAGTTATCCCACGACTAAATAAGCAAGATGCAATAATTATCTATCTTCAGCATTTTGCTTCTCTTTGCACAGAATTCTTTATAATACAAATTATAAAAACACACAACAAAAATGTTTAGACACTATGAACATAAAGTGAAAGCAGATTGTGATCATCCTTCACATTAACACTTATGTTGATTTATCAGTTTTTTTAGTATCATCCAAATTTCACCATGGCTTTGATTATGGGAGCTGATAACTGAAAATGAAGTAAGGAGTGAATTTTGAGGGCATCCACCCATGAAGCAATTCTTAAAATAACTCTGCTAAACTAACTAACTCACTCACTCACTGACACTATCAAACCTGTAGGTTCATAGTTGTGCGGACATAGCTCTCCATACATCCCTATCCTGGGCCAATGTTTTCCAGTCATCCCCTGTATAATCTTTCTTCAAATCATAGTTAATGTTATTCTCCCACCTCATTCTTGGTCTACCAACTGGGCATTTTCCCTCTGGATTTTCTACAAGAAGCTTCCATACACATCTTTCATTCCCCTTTCTGAAGGAAAGAAAAATCATGTGTAACGTGTCGTAGATTTAAGGTAAATAAAAGAGTCTCAAGCCGAAATAAAGAGACCTTTCAGCAAAACTTGTCCGCCTTTTTATTGTTCATTTGAATTGTGACGCTACTGACCTGAGCTGTTAAAGCGTCGTTATATAAAATACAATCTCTCTACTTAATCACACTATTCGAAATATGATGGCAGAAGCCTTGCGAGATTATGAATACATAGTTTATGAGAAAGTTCATGGTGTGGCCACTAATGGAAGTAACAGACGAATAGATATTATTGCATTTAGACCATCTTCTAAAATTGGTATGATATTAGATCCCACAATTCGTTTTGAGACTCATAGTGGCCAACCTGAGGAAGTTGACTAAAAAAAAGTCATATATGAGCCAACAATTGACTATTACAAAGACTATTTAACTCATGCCCCAAATGCTAGTCAATGACCAATCACGTTTCAATGAATGTTGTTTTACAACCAATGACAGTCGTGTTTCACCTCGCTCTTTATCGATTTCTCTTTATCAGCTCCTGTTTTTGTGATAAAGAAAGCTCCTCCTTTTTAATGTTCTGAACAGGTCAAAGCATTATTTTTCTCCAACAAATACATTGAATATAGCAAATAATGAAAAGATTCCTTGATTTTACCGAGTTGTTTACTAAAAAATAAATGAATAACCCGTAATGTTGATTATGATATATAGTTTGATGTGTTTCATTATTTCTCCACTTGGGTGCACTCTTACAATATGGCGATCTTATTTGGTAATAAATAATATGATCAAGCAGCACTGAATGAACATAACCTCACATTTCTGATTTGTTTTCAAACATCGCCGTTTACATTAAATATATAAATATTTTCAAATAACTATAGTTAAACAATGATTTGTGAGTAAACAGCTTAATTTTATTCGTTAAATAGTCCTAACAAATGCCACTCTTGATTTCCAAATTATCTAGATAAATCCACTCCTCACTTCGTGAGCCGTGAATTTATCGATAATTTGGAAATCACTCGTGGCATTACTTATGATAAATACCAACTAGATAGTATAACTGTCACAGGATTGATGATCGGGGCAAGAGGTACTATTCCAGGATTCTTAGCTAAATTTTGGAATTCCTTAGATTTGAACACGGTGTATCTTTCTAACATTGCCATCGCTGCCATTAGAGGATCAATTTCAATTTTAAGAAACCATCTTTACAAAATTTCTACTTTATAGAATGTATACTTCAATTACAATTTGAATTTTTTTTTAATGTATTTACAAAATGTATTTCATTAATTCTAAAAATAAATTGTCTGTATTACTTTGTCCTTGAGGCA
The DNA here is from genome assembly GCA_030220185.1 of Diploptera punctata. NCBI lineage: Eukaryota > Metazoa > Arthropoda > Insecta > Blattodea > Blaberidae > Diploptera > Diploptera punctata. The sequence continues at coordinate 1,484,168 of JASPKZ010000446.1, forward strand.
ATCCTCTAATGAGGAAAGTTGTATATAATAAAATAAACAGAACAATTACTTTTACTTGAAACAAAACAGAAATAAATACAAGTAATTTAATAGCTTAAAGCTTAGAGCTTAGTATTGATGATAATATTATGATTGTTAATTCCTTAAATAATACGTTTATGATTAAAGACGCTTCCCATAGGTATTAAAGCAAATATGAAATAAGTCCATTATCTAATCATCATAAACTAACAAACCTGTCCACTATAAATGTATTCTATGTCCACCGATATAATGACGAGTCAGTTCACATACGGTATATGATCCAAAAGTCCGGGTTCAAATCCCGTTCAAGCATTTATTTTTCTTATATATATATATTTTATTTTTTTATTATGCCGGCTTTTACAATGAATATACATTTTTCCGGTACCCATGTTCACAGTTAACTACACATTTGTTTCAACACATTTTTCCATTCTTGTCTGTTCATCCATATATCTTCTTCTATTTCCCATTCCCCCTTAGGTTGGGAAGTGGTTTTTACAGAAGCGAGGGAATGTTTAAAAACCGAGCGATAGCTAGGTTTTTAATTTCCGAGACTCACACTTCACAAACATGCGTTGTACATTTTTTTTTTTGCGCGATGGTATTTTCAAAATAATAAATAATAGTAAAATAAAATAATAACATATTTGTTGAAAATATTTGCGTTAATTAAAAACAACTAACGTTAACAGTGTGGACAATGTTTATTAGTTGAGACTACAGCAGGCCGTGACACCAATCAGTCGTAAAATGGCGGCAAATACAAATTTATTGTTTTGTATTGTTTCAAGTAAAGTTCAGTTCATTTAAATCGCAGTGATTTGTTTTATATACATTGTATGTAGTATACATAGAGGGCAGTGGTTTTACTTCCCGCACGAGGTTTATAATATGTAATATTACAGTATAGTTATTTAGGCTGGCAACCCAGAAATGTAGGAAGTTGAACTTTCAATCATGGTCGCCATTGCTGTAAGTACGACAAAATGCACCATCGCGCAAAAACATTCTTACAGCAATATCAAACAAATATGGTAGATACTCCTTTACTGTTTTAATACAATGGTGAAGCAGAGTTCATTTCCAAGAAAATACAATAAAAACCACAAGATCTATCAACCATGAAGTACAATTCTCCATATAAAAGCAAAATGTTCACGCAGGTTCCCACAATAAACTTTCCTTGTTGTCATGTTTATAGCATATTTCCATTTATTCGAAAAGAGTATTCTTTACTTCTTTATCTGACGTCGCTGTTCATAGGATGTATTTGCAATTATAGCTGTCTTACGAACTACTGACAAACAAGCACCTAAAAATATTCACAAAATTAACGTAAAAAAAACTAGATTTCGAAACATTCTAACATAATCTAAATGACTATATAACTCATGCCCCAAATAGGACTCAATGACCAATCACATTTCAATGATTTTTATTTACAACCAATCACAGTCGTGTTTCGCCTAAAATTTACCAACTAAAGTTTAACATAATAAAGAAAACACCTCCTTTTTAACATTCTGAATAGGTCATAGCATTATTTTGCAGTGACTGACTCTTTAAGAAATACGGCTACCAGATTGTAGATATAGTGCATGAATGTCAACATGTAGCGCATGCGGGAGTTCATATAAAAACATTTGTAGCAATTGATTATACCACCAAAAAAAGAAACCACTGTTTGCACTTTCTTAAATGTATTTTTTCCCCAGGTAATAACATCCCAGAAAAATATAATTATCATAGGATGTGTTTCATTTTTTCTCCACTAGGGTGCATTCTTACAATTTTGCGTTCCTTTGGCAATAAATAATATAATCTGGTTACAGTGATGAACAAAAGAAGCAGATGAAGCGTACCAATCTTTTCTCATTTGTTTTCGAACATGGCAGTTTACATTAAATATATAAATATTTAAAAATGACAATTTAAATAATGATTTGTGAGTAAACATCTTAATTTTATTCGTTAAATAGTCCTAACAAATGCCACTCTTGATTTCCAAATTCTCTAGATAAATGGAAATCTCTCGTGGCATTACTCCCCAAATGGGAGTCAATGACCAATCACATTTCAATGATTTTTTTATTTACAACCAATCACAGTCGTGTTTCGCCTAAAATTTACCAACTAAAGTTTATCATAATAAAGAAAGTACCTCCTTTTTAACATTCATAGCATTATTTTGCAGTGACTGACTCTCTAAGAAAGACAGCAACCAGATTGTATATATATAGTGCATGAATGTCAACACGTAGCGCATGCGAGAGATAATATAAAAGTATTTGTAACAATTGATTATACCACAAAAAAAACACTGTTTGCACTTTCTTAAACGAATTATTTTCCAGGAAATGACGCAGAAAAATATAATAGACATATTTACATCATAGGACATCAGAAATTCATTAATACCTACAACGTTGGTTATAAATTTCTCCACTAGGGTGCATTCTTACAACATTGCGATCTTTTGGCAATAAATAATATTATGATCTGGTTGCAGTGATTGAACAAAAGAAGCAAATGAAGCGTGCCTATCGTTTCTCATTTGTTTTCAAACATCGCCGTGTACATTAAATATATAAATATTTTAAAATAACTATAGTTAAATAATGAATTGTGAGTATACAGCTTAATTTTATTCGTTAAATAGTCCTAACAAATGCCACTCTTGATTTCCAAATTCTGTAGATAAATTCACTCCTCACTTCATGAGTCGTGAATTTATCGATAATTTGGAAATCACTCGTGGCATTACTTATGAAAACTTGTATTTATTATTGCAACTAGGTGTGTGCGTTGTGTAACTTTTAAGCCGTAACTAGAATAACTTTAGGTTTTAACCGTTAAGGGTTAAGTTAATTTATTAAACATTTTGCTTGGAATTAAATTTTAGGCATGTCTACTGTACGTAGGCCTATATTAGAAAGTCAGTGGTTCAACCAACTCAGATCGTTCTGTAAGGGGTTCGCGAGTCGAAAAAGGTTGGGAACTGCTGATCTAGCCAGTGTAGGGGTGGCAAGTGGTCAGCATATCGGGTCCCCCAACCGCTATACCTGGTCTTCTAAACCTGGAGTCGCTACTTATTGTAGCTACCCAAATGCCTCATGATGCTGGGTGGACACCGGTCCCATACCGGCCGAGACAATTTCTTCCCCCATGGGATTATACACAATGTTAAATCTTAAGGTACAAGGAAAACGTCCACGAGGAAGAACGCACAGTTTCAAAATAATATCTAGTATAATAAACATTCTGATGTAAATCTCTACTCTAATCCGGCGTAATGTCATGTCGTGGGATGAGATATGACTAAGTCTATATTATTGAGATTGTAATATTCAAGGTTGCCTATCGCACCATAGTAACTGGGAGATAAAAATGGAATGAATGGATTATATGAGTGGAAAACCTATCCAATTCCTCCATCACAAACCCCACATGGAGTCACTAAGACGTGAACTCGGGATCCAGAGATGAAGTACAAATGTCTAACCTCTTACGTTATGAAGCAGCCAGATTTTCTGATGGTTATCAATATATACAAAAAAAAAGTATATTAACACTGTGGCTAATTAACTAACTGGCACGATCGAACCCGTAGGTTCATGGCCATGCGGACATAAGCTCTCCATACATCCCTATACTGAGCTATTGTTTTCCCATCATCTCCTGAATAATCTACTTTCCTCAAATCATAGTTAATGTTATTCTTCCACTTCATTCTTGGTCTACCAACTGGGAGTTTTCCTTCTGGTTTTCCTCTGGTTTTCCTACAAGAAGCTTCCATACACGTCCTTCATTCCCCACTCGTGCCACATGTCCTATTCATCGCAGTCTACGAGACTTAACTGGTTCTTATTATATCTGGCTTCCTATAAAGATCATGTAGTTCACTGTTATGTAGTCTTCTCCATTCACCTGTCTGTTCATCTCTCTTTGGTCCAAAAATTTCCCTAAGAACTTTATTCTCAAATACTCGTAATCTCCTTTCCTCCCTTAAAGTAAGAGTCCATGTTTCACACCCATAGCCTATAATATAACTGGTAGAATAATAGTTTTATATATTTTCAGTTTAACGTTTTTTGAAAGGAGTTGTGACATCAAGAGTCTCTGTAATACACAATAGCACGCATTTCCAGAATTGAGCCTATGTTTAATTTCTTTGTGCATTTCAGTCCGTATGGGTAATGAAAGACGTGCATGGAAGCTTCTTGTAGGAAAGCCAGAGGGAAAACGCCCAGCTGGTAGACCAAGAATGAGGTGCGAGGACAACATTAACTATGATTTGACGGAAGCAGATTATACAGGGAATGATTGGAAAGCATTAGCTCAGGATAGGGATGTATGGAGAGCTTATGTCCGCGCGGCCATGAACCTATGGGTTCGAAAGTGCCAGTGAGTAAGTAAGTATCTCATTCCTGTTTGTGATTATTGTTCCTAGGTATTTGAATTCAGCCACTTCCTCAAAATTTCCCTCATTTGTCATTAACTGTCCATTTCCATTATATAATGTAATTAACACTGTGGCATACTTCTGAATTACAATGATACGGCACGTGACCATGGCGTAGAATTTAACAGTATAAGATACTGTTAACACAAATTACTCTTTAAAAGTCTCGACATAACAGGACTTTCAGACCTCGAGAAGAAAAATATCTCAGATTTCAATTGGAAGAAACAATCACACTTTACAGATGCTGACAGAGGAATTCTCAGAATCCCACCTGGTCAGCAGGTGCAATCAAGTTCACTGCGAGGCCACTTAGTTAAAAACATATTCCTCCTACTATAGCATTTAAATTCAAGTACCAAAAGCATTTTTCATTAATTTAAAATAATTACACTTCATGCAGCAACAGGACTAAATGGCCCTTGCCTACCATCTGGGTGCTGCCCTCACATCCACATGTGTATCAAAGACATGGACGATTAGATAGATAGATAGATCATTGGTTGATTAATGTCTTTGACATCGTCCGATTCCTAATAGCCAATTTTGTCGGCCCATCCAATCTTCTGGTTGAAGATGTTTCTCCTTCATGTATACCGCGAAGGACTAGTGGTTATGCTCCTTGCCTCTGGTCCCAGGGTCGCGGGTTCAAACCCGGCCGGGGTCGATGGATTTTTTTAGGATGAAAAAATCCAAGGAGCAAGTCCTCCGGGAGGGACTTTTAGCCGTGGGTCCCAAGTCTGAAGATTTTCAGGCTCGTAAAAGATCCTTAAGCCTGAATGAAAAGGCCTCTAAGCAAAATTTACCGAATTTTCCCGTCCTAGTACTACCTTGGTTTCCTAGATGTCAGTATGAGGCGGAACGCTGAGCACGGACCACTCAAATGGCATCTATACGAAAACAAGTGTAACTAAATTAGTATGGTTCAAATTCTTCCCTGTAGGGGGAGAGCGCCTAAATCTATGTTAAGGGAAACATGGGCTTACAAGGTACAAGAAGAAGTATGAATAGGTCCCTGACTTCAGGAGGTTTTATGTCTTCCTCTACCTCGTCTTCCCTCAGGTTTCCATTCCAAAATACATTTTGGTAGCCGATCCTCTTCCATTCGCTGGACATGTCCGTACCATCTTAATTGCTGAGTTTTAATATAATCTAAAATAGTGTCTTCAATCTTCATTTTCTCCCTTATAACTGAGTTCCGATTTGTTTCTCTTCTTGAAATTCTTGCTGCCCTTCGTATAAAATCAATTTCCGTTGCCAAAAGATGGTCATTTGTTTTTGTTGTTAATGGCCAAAGTTCTGCTTTTAACAATTGCATGATATATACACACGCATATATATATATATATATATATATATATATATATATGCAAATTTTCCTTCATAATTTCTAATCCTTATTTCCCCTTCCTAACTTCCATTTTTTATTTATTTTAATTCCAAAACACCTGATCTTTTTCTGAGGTGTCATTGTTGTTTAAATCGCAATTTGCAACAAATGTAAACAAAATTTTGAGAGATGTAGAATACTTACTTACTCACTGGCACTATCGAACCCGTAGGTTCATGGCCGCGCGGACATAAGCTCTCCATACATCCCTATCCCGAGCTAATGCTTTCCAATCATTCCCTGTATAATCTACTTCCCTCAAATCATAGTTAATGTTGTATCTTTACCTTGTAGTGGTGGAGTGGCTTGCGCGCTTAAATGATCCTGAGAGCTATGCCGGAGGTAGCATTGCTGCCGATAAGGTTACCCATGCCGGACTGGTCGAAGGTGATAAGCCAGACGAAATAAGTACCTTGGTCGATAGAGTGACGATCTTTCACCGTAAAAATACAACCGTCAAGAAATGCGGACATGGGTTCTACTGGGGTAAAATTTTCCGGAGGTCAAATAGTCCCCCATTCGGTTCTCCGGGCGGGGACTACTTCAGGGAACCCATGCCAAAGGCTCAAACACAGGGACATGTTCCTAGGAACATGGAATGTTAGAGATGTACAATACGTTGCAAAAAACAGCATGTCTCTAACTCAATTAGTTTACGAGATAAGTTACATTGTTTTGGTTGCAGGACTTTGTGGACACCCTGTATAATTCACATCCCTCGAATAATTGTTAATGTTATTCTTCCACTTCATTCTTGCCCTACTTACTGGGCATGATGTCTTAAACCGCTCGGTTACGACCTGAGACTATAACAATATTTCTTCTTCTTCTTCACGGTTTAGGCTTATTTACTAGCCTGTTCCGGCTCCAAATTGCTGCTGTTTCCATCTTTTCCTTGGTCTTCCCAAACTTCTTCTTCCTCGTGGTGAATAGTTGTATGCTGCTTTTGGTATTCTATTCTCAGTCATACTTGCCAGGTGTTCTTTCTAGTTGGTTCTGTATTTCACTATTGTGTTTAATTCCTCTACTTTTAGTTGTTGTCTTATTTCTGTGTTATGTTCTTTGATATCCTGCTATTGATCTGAGGAATCTCATTTCAGCAGCTTGTATTCTGGCAGATTGTTGTGTTGTCACTGTCCATGTTTGGGATCCATAAGTAATAATAGGCACTGCCATTGTCTTGTATAATTTCATTATAGAGTCTTTCCTGGCTTTATTTTTCAAAGTTGTCTTTAGTGTTCCTGTTATATAATTTAACTTATTTAGTTTTTAGCAATATTTAAAGTAAAGTGATCCCACAATAGGCCCGGAGGCCCTAGGGATAGTAGGAAGTTAAGGCTCCCACTTTTTCTAGACAATCGGCACTTTACGTCAGCCGGGTTGTCAGCCCTACGTGGCGGCTGCCTTTACCCCAGAACAAGCGCCTGGTACTCATTTCCGTTAGAGGCTGAGTCGACCCCAGGGCCATAGTGCCGCCAGAGGGTTTGGGTCAGTTTAAAAATCCTGACCCCAACGGGACTTGAACCCTCGACCCTCCGGCTTGTAGCTCAGTGCCTTAACCACTACTCTACGGCGTGCCCCCTTAGCAATATTTACGTTAGTAAATAACTATATACCTACTAAACTCCATGGTGCGATAGACCCAGAAGGACCTTAGCCTGCTGCAGATTCCATATTCACATGTGCTAATCGCAGAAGTGAGGGTAGTCAGCATGTTGGATTCCCATCCGTTATAACTGGCTTTCTCAACCTGGAGACGCTACTTATTGTAGCTACCTTAATTCTTCACAATGATTGTTAAGTACCAGCTACATAGGGCCTACTTGTCGAAATTCCATGATGGAAATTTATACCCCGCAGGGATTTGAACCAGCTTAAGTCCCGTATTCTGCACCAAGGCATGATGCTTTTTAAACCCCTCGGATACGGCGCGACGAGGGACTTCATCATTACTTAAGTCAATAGTAAATATATATGAAGCTGAATTGCACTAAAGCTTGAATAATGAAGATTAATGACTGTGTGACAGCAAGTCAATAAATCAGCATATTTTCCACACATATGCACAAATGTATGTCATTCCATAAGCTACAGTATTTCATATCAAAACGTGAGTTTATTACACAGCTCTTAGTTACTTACTCACTGGCACTATCGAACCCGTAGGTTCATGGCCGCGCGGACATAAGCTCTCCATACATCCATTTCCTGAGCGAATGCTTTCCAATCGTTCCCTGTATAATCTACTTCTCTCAAATCATAGTTAATGTTATTCTCCCACCTCATTCTTGGTCTACCAATTGGGCGTTTTCCCTCTGGCTTTCCTACAAGAAGCTTCCATGCAAGTCTTTCATTCCCCATACGTGCAACATGTCCTGCCCATCTCAGTCTACGAAACTTAACTGTTCTTATTATATCTGGCTTCCTATAAAGACCATGTAGTTCACTGTTATGTAAATCTTCTCCATTCACCTGTCTGTTCATCTCTCTTTGGTCCAAAAATTTTCCTAAGTACTTTATTCTGAAATACTTGTAATCTCCTTTCCTCCCTTAAAGTAAGAGTCCATGTTTCGCACCCATATAATATAACTGGTAGAATAATAGTTTTATATATTTTCAGTTTGACATTTTTTTAAGCATAATAGCACGCATTTCCATAATTGAGCCTATGTTTAATTTCTTTGTGCATCTCATTCCTATTTGTAATTATTGTTCCTAGGTATTTGAATTCAGCCACTTCCTCAAAATTTCCCTCATTTGTCATTAGCTGTCCATTTCCATTATATAATGTATTTCTACGTGTGACCATATATTTAGTTTTATTAATATTTACTTCCAGTCCTAATTCCTTAGTGTTACTCAATAGAGTGTGCGTGTTGTCCTTTAATATCTCCTCGCTACCGCCCAATAGTACTACATCATCAGCATAAACTAACAGCTTATTAATACCATTCAGTTGATTACACAGCTCTACAAAAAAAAATTGTTGCCCTGGATATCTCAGGGAATGTCTATGTTTTCAAGTGTACAGTTTACGAATACATTCATGAAAGTGCTCTAAAAATATAGAAAAAAAATCTTATAAAAGACGTTTTCACTTAACTATAGCATTTCGACATTTTTCTTTCTATTTACGTCGGTGTGAATTAAAAAAAAAAATGACACTATAAATATATGTTTTTTTTTTAATATTTTCCAATTTTTGTAGTGTAAAATGAAATTAAATATTTAAAAAAACAGAGCAAATCTTCCAAAATCATTGATAAATTCATGAATTGTGGGCATAAATATATCCGAAATTAATCTTATACCAAAGGCAACAAAACCTTATACCAAAGGCAACAAAACCACTGTTGACCAGTGTTATTTTCAGTTTATGTAGTTATTTCTTAACTAAACTAATATAAATTTATTAGTCTCAAATTAATGGCTCAATAAAGATATATTTTCAATAAAGTCGTTACTCCATGCAATGCAATGGTACATTCGTTATAGGTTTAAGATAAGAGAATATGCCTACTGAACAATTTTCATATGGCCTCTATGAACTCACGCCCGTAGTTATACAGGTTGTCCCATTCAAACCTCCCACATTTTAATTAATCATAATTAACAAAGTATGCGGAATTATGAAATGAGGCCGGTATTAAACGAAACAGAAACTCAAAGAATTGCATTGCCACACATTGATTTTTCTGCTTCTCTGAAATCCTGCTCTAATTTCTTCAATATTTTCTTCTGAAACACGTGTACTAGCACCTCCTGATTCTTTTTTAACGCTTCCAGTCGCCAGAAACTTCTCAAGCCATGCCTTAATGGTCTTCCCTTCAGGTGCATTTCCTCCATATTCTCTCCGGTAATTTCTTTCCACTGTAATTATTGGCTTCGTCTCTGCATACCAGAAAACAGTTGTGCTCGGTGCTGAGGAGTCGCCATTTTGCTTTATGTCATTATCGTCCAACATGTGACAGATTAATTAACTGCAACAATGAAAACAAAAATTCTTTGAGTTTGTCTTTCTTTTAATACCAACCTCATTTCATAATTCCGCATACTTTGAGAGTTATAATTAATTAAAATGTGCGAGGTTGAATGGGACATGGTGTATTTCAATGTAAGCAGTATTATAGATTACAAATCAAATATTTCTTTAACTACATGTACACTTAGCAAAAAAAAAAATGAGCGGCTTCTAAACGTAGAGTCCCTGTTATGACCCACTGCGCATGTTCGGCACTCGGTACTAATTTCCTTACAATTTGGTTTAAAAAACATGCAACATAGAAAATAATTTTTTCAGCTTATTCTTAAGTTATGTGCATGAAAATTACGTCACTAATTGAACAAGCCTTCCTGGACATAATGACACTCTGGTTAACTTTGTAGACATATTTATTCATGAGTAATTTAAAATACCAAAAAAAAATGCTAATAAAAATCCAACTTCTTAAACATATTGTCTTGGTACAATTTTCTCAAAAATTACTTAACCAATTGTTTTCAAAATTTAGTATGTTATTGACCATAGTTCATTTGACAATAATAAGGTTTGCTTGTGTTCACATATGGATTGTGATTTATTTTTAAAAAATTCAAACACCAATTTTTTTGTTAAACTGTACCGAAATGGACATTTCGATACAGGAATTACGTCTTACTGCGCAAACTACACGTCATCGCATCTCCATCTCGAGTGCCATCTTTATGAACAGTGCCAAATGCTTTCCTATCTATCCCTTCCCTTTTCTAGTGCGCATTCCCCCTCTCCCTGTGAACTCTCATAAATAGCTGTTTTATAACATCGAATGATCATCTACTTAGTCACCGTTGGAGTCTGGTCAGAGCAGCTCAGGAGAGCTGGTTTTGTTTGTTTAGTCCAGTAAGCCAGGGTGGGGACGCTGGGACAGTATTTCCCCCCAACCCGAGGCTGGACTAGAGTGAGTGATAATGTATGTATGTATGTATGTATGTTGATTTATATCATATTTTCTTTTTGTATAGATGATCAACTATGATTTCTTTTCTTTGTAAATTGAATATTTATTTATTTATCTTTATATCATATCTGACAAAATGTTGACTCGCATTAAAAACTTTAGTTGTGTTTTTTTACTTACTCTATGCCTGTTCATTCAGTAGTTAGCATAAGTCAGATATCAAAGTCAAACCAAAAGCTTACTCAAGCGTGTGTTAGTTCCTTTATCCCAAAGCTTCCACGATTGTATTTTATAACTCCGTAAACATTACATATTGGGAGAATTGAGTAAAGAAAGTTGAATTCCTCTTTGCCTCTATGGGCCCGGGCAAAGATGTCACAATTTGAACAATCTATGCTTTCCAATCAAAATAGTTATCAACAGTAACGGTTTGATCCAGCACCTATACGGTGCAAATTCTGGTAGCATTGAGCGTGGTTGCGCCGGTGCAATTTCTGGTAGCATTGAGCGTGGTTACGCCGGTGCAAAACATTTTACACAGTTCTTTTTTTTTTTTTTTTTAATTTCAAACACTACCAATAGCACAAAGATAAATTTACCTTATTATTATAGAGCTCTTTAAACTGCATATCCACGCCAAAAATTCTTCTCCCATCTTTCATAGTTTAAGAGAAAAGTGTACCAAAATATGAAAAAATTCAAGTTACGGAAAAATGTAAAAAAAAAATTTGCACATTAGCAGAACACAGAGACGCCATTTTTAAAAATCAATTTTTATGGGTTTAAATGTCCAGAATCGACAAAATAATAATACACATCGATAAAATAGACCTTCCTAGATTTTTTTACGCAAAAAGAAAAAATCGATTTTTTTAACCCAAATAAGTACTGGGTGTCCTTAAATATTTCAAATATAATGGTTTCAAATAGTTAAAGAGCAGTGAAGAAGAAAAGTTTCTAGATATTTACGAGCGTTTGATGTAAAGAGTATTACTCAAATTTCAACATTTCAAATAAAGTTCAACTCTTATGCACAGTGTGAAAGTAAACAAGGCAACCAGGATTCAGACGACTAGTATCCGACATTCGAGTAGCGTAGATCGTTAAACAAATTACGAAAAAATGAAATATATGTGAGAGCCAGGGTTCAAATTCCTGGACAATGATGTATTGTTATTTATGTGTATTTCCGCAAAATACATCATATAACATTTTAATTCCAGCCACGTTATCTACGTCCACTTTACACTAATTTATGTAATATTCCTGCCTTCATAAACTCTGTAACACCATTTAGTTAGCGGTATAAATTTAATTGTGTGTGCAGTATCGTGTTTTAATAATAATGCTATAAATTTAAGTAAAAGATAATATAGCTTCATATATTATAATAGTAACAAGTTACTTAAGGTTTCGTATATTAATATGACAATTATTGCATATTAAACATAATATTAGGCACCGGTATTTCATGGCACTGGTGAAAGTTATTAATTCCGCATGCCTTTTTTTTTTCTTTCTTTATATAATTTTTATTTATCTATGTATGTATGTATTTATTTATTAATTACATTTTAGTAAGAAACCAGGTCTGCAGAAAAATCAAGAAATAGGACCTATGAGGTGAGTCAAAATAACCAACTCGTAATAATACAAAATAGAATTTTGAATTTCCATTAAGAAGAAGAACAGCTTTCAGATTTTGCTATAAAAAGTCAATGAATTATCTCCAATCTGATGGTTGTCTCAAAAATAAAAATATGTGATTCTGATAGTATTTTTTCTCCTGAATTCAAATATGGTATCGGTTTTTCTCCATCGCGCAAGGTTTCCGAGAGGCAGGCGTTTATTATAATTTCAAACACTTGAATATTTTCTACATTCGTAACTACACAATATTCGAAGATTCGGACTCACCTAGAAAGTAAGAAATTACTATTTTCTGCTATATTTCGCCTGTGGAGCATCCCTCTTGATGGTCCAACAATAACGGCCAGCATATTTTGCTTGATATCTCTTTTCCATAGCTGAAATCTCCTGAGTTACCTCATTTGGTTTTATTTTACAATGGACAAATGGACGAAAAGACGTTTATTAAAAATATAATTATTTAAATCCATTAATTGAAATAAAAAAAACTGTGGGTGATGGAGAAATTCGAATACATATTAGAAAACACGATAAAAAAACTGCATTAAGTACAACTATTGGTGCTCTTCTTCTTCGTCAGGCTCTACGACTTCCAGTGGAATGTCTTGGCCTTCTCAACCAGTTTACGCCACTTCTTCCTATCTTGTGCAGTAGATTTCAAATCAAAAATCCCCATCTCTCTCAAATCCTCAATTACGTCATCCTCCCATCGATCCTTGGGTCTTCCCTTGGTCTTGTTCCCTGTGGCTTCCAATTCAAAATATCATTCGGCAATCTTCCCTTTGACATTCTTAGTGTATGTCCAAACCATTGTAATCTTTTGGATTTGATGAAACTAACTATATTTTCTTTATTATTCTTGAAGTATAATTCGTCATTCCTTCTCAACCTCCAAGTTCCATTTTCCTTTACTGGACCTAGCACTCTTCTAAATATTTTCCTCTCAAACGTTAATAGTCTTAATTTATCTGCTTCTTTTAGTACCCAGGTTTCAGCTCCATAACATATGATTGGTCTTATTATTGCTGTATATAATTTGAATTTAACATTTTTTTATATTAATTTGCATTTGAATATATCGAAATTAGCAAAATATGCTTTATTCCCTTGCGATATTCTTGTTTTGATTTCTTCTTCAACAGTATTATTATCGTTTAGTATTGTGCCTAGGTACTTAAAGGAGTTAATTTGATCAATACAGTCACTATTTATAGTTAGTTCAGTCAAATTTGTTTTATTTCTCATACATCTTAAATATTTTGTTTTACTATTGGTACTCGTGAGACAAAAATCCTGTTGACCAGTGTAATCTATATCTTACTCCACATCTACCACAGCAAAGTCAGGCATATTTCTTCTTTTCCAAGTTTGATTGTTTACAAGAGAAGACAAATATGTACAGTGGTATATTCCAGTAGCAATGTGATGTAATAGCTATGTTCTTATATATACTCTTGACCTCTTAATTAATAGGGTGCTGATAAATGTTTATGGAAATAAATAAGCATTTACATTTTAGATAAGTAACAAGTACTTACATAAATAGAGCAAAAATAATAATGTTATGTTACTTCATTAGGTAAACAGATCAAATGAGTAATGAACAAAGTAAATAGAATGCAAATACTTTTCTTGCAACAATGGGAGGGGTTCAACTATGAATGAAGGGAAGGGAATATATTTTCCCCATCACTGGTACATGCTCATGATGCAATTCTTGGATAAGCATGGATATGTCAAAAACAAACCATTGGGCTAACACAAAAACTTTCTTCAACTTATCACTCCTTCCATGAAAATGGGAAAATCTTAACTACTTAACTCTTGCATTCACGTATTATGAACAAATAATGAACAATTCTGTGGCAGCAGTAAAACCAATAATTCACACACAATTCACCAACATTCCTTCACTTTATTAACAATCAAAAGATGAGTGAATCTAATTCACATCTAATGCAACACTTTGATGTTTCCAAATGATTTATTACGTAAAACTAACTGTAAATATGTATTAAGAATTAATTACTTTGTAATAATAATAATTAATACACTACACCCATTGATATGGGAAAATAACATTAACTATGATTTGAGGAAAGTAGATTATACAGGGCATGATTGGAAAGCATTAGCTCAGGATAGGGATGTATGGAGAGCGTATACATAACATATAGCACACCATATAGGAGATTAAGAGGTTGACCAAGATATAGATGGAAAGAACATGTTAAGAAAAATGTCAAGAAAAGTTGAATGGATGGAAATGACAGAAGAAGTGCAATATTGGAAGAGGAGAGAAAAATCATAGACTAAGTAATATACTCTGTGGAGAAAATCGCAGTCAGCATCACAATATTGTCTAACAGTGTCATAATATTAGTGTTTTGCATATTTAAATAAATACTTTAAAATTGTCAAATAATGTTAGTAAACACAACAAGAGCCACAGTTTACAAGAATCATCATCATTATCAACAAGGATTAAGCCCAATGGCCTGTTCCGATCTCATTATAGGTCGAATTGGTCCTTCCATCTCTTCAATGGTCTTCCCAACATTCTTTTCCCTTTTGGTTTATAATTATACATTTTTTTCTTGGTATGCGCTGTTCATTTATTCGTAATACGTGCTGAAGATAAGCATTTTGATAATATTTTATTCCTTCACAGAGATTAAATATATTAAGTTCTGTTCTTATATCTTCATTTTTCTTTTCATCGGTCCTTTGGTATCCTGCTATTGCTCTCAACATCTTCATTTCAGCAGCCTCTATTTGTTTACTATCTGCCTTTGTTAATGTCCAGGTTTCACATCCGTAGATAAGAGATGGAACTGCCAATACTTTGTAAAACTTCAAAATATTACAAGAATAAACTGAAAAATCAAGGGTAAGGTAAAGTACTATCCAGCCGAGGCTTTTGTTCAAAATTCAACCCCTGGAACTGGGACCTGAGACTAGACAAGCTAATATATGAAGTGTATTAATAATATTGAAAAAAGGTAAAATTTTGTAATCTGAAGTATATTGTATACATGGTTAGTTGTAAATGATTTGGATTAAGCCCGATCTACTGCACAATCAACTACCAAGTACTATTTGGACATGTGTAGCCCTAGGCATATATGTGTAAATAAATTTAATTAATTAAAAACTTTTTCCATAGGCCTAAATGGCAACAAATTATCTCTACTCATCTAAAAAACTACACATCCTAAGAAAAATATAAATACGTAGGGGCCTAATTAAAACTGTCCTAAATATAGTTAGATACAGATATTAGGATTCTTGATAATGTTTCATTGTAAATCAGTGAAAACAATTTGAATTGTACAAAAAATTATAAATTCTTTAATAATTAATCTTAATAGACAAACACATGATATACTGTGTTGTAAAATCTGCAGTATTATATTTAATAGTAAATATAAAACATCCCAAATATGGCAACTGATTCAAGACATGCACACTGAACACATAGACACATAAAAAACATTAAAATAAAGGTAAATATCATGCTCGATACAAAAAATTCGTGAATATATAATATATAAATCTTTCAACCAATATTAATTGTATTAACCCACGTATTTCCTGTGTCTCATATCAATCTCAATGTTTGAAGCCTGACAGTAGGTCTATTGTATTATAGCTATGTTATAATATGATATCACTCAATCATAACCCAAACTCAGCAGTGTCTAATGGGTGACAATTCAAATAAAAGTCTTCATTTTTGTATCTTATACTTCCAATCCTTTTCAAAACAACATGGGAAAATACCATTTTTTAATCAAATCAACTAAGTCACAAATAAGCTACGGTATCTAAACTGATCTACCTTAATCTACCAATCTAGTAATTGATATAGAAGAGAAAAATTCCAAAGTTATGAACAACTTGAAAAATTTCTAGAATGTTAAATAATTAATTCTATAGGGCGAGGTAGGTTATATGCCGGTCACAATTCTACACTTACATTCTTATCCACTGATGCACTAAACACTTGTACTGTTTTAAACACATTTTGCAACATCTTCAAGCTTTCTTTACAATATTTTATATTTATATATTTACGTAAAACATGATCGTGGATACATTACTTACTTGCTACTTTCCCATGTTGTTCCAACGTTGCCACTATTTGAAAATAATTTCAAACCATATTTAGTGTTAGTGTACCTAAAATTAGTTAATAGTTTATTAAATAGTATGCATGTAAACTGTTTTGTTAGGTTAGGAAATGAGAAGTTGGTTTACGTCCATTTTTTTAAGCATTTGGGAATAAATAATATGCATGTAAATTGTTTTCTTTAGTTAGGAAATAGCAAGTTAGTTTACGTCCTTTTTTTTTTTGCATTTGGGAATCTATTCCCAAAGTTGGTAACTGCCAACTGCAGAGCCATCTACCGGAGGCTATATTAACCATTACAGCAACTCCTGCAACTCGTGTATGTGCACTGCGATTATGTGGAACTTAGAAGAATTTGTGTCCGGCATATATCCGACTTTTTCCATTCTATAACTTAGTCTCTTCAAGTTATGAATTAAATACGGTAACAGTTACAAAGGCTTAAGTCCTGATACTTATTATTTTCATGAATTAAATAACAGATGATATTAGGGTTAAGCAGTGATAACCCACTAAATGGCTTAAGTGGATGGAATTTTCTCTAACCCGAACAAATTAACCACACTTTATACCTTACTGTAACCTACATCAGTCAACATGAGATTCATCACCTCACAAACTAATGAAATGGGAAGACAAAGCTTTGTTCAAATTTAAGACACAAGAAACTTATTAAAAATAGTGTTACATAGTATCTTTAGAACAGATCTCTCTTCATAATAATAAGTAAAAGGTTCACCCGAGTGGGCATTGATTATATTTTATCTTTACTATATTCATTAAATGTTTTTACGTTCTTTGGTATGTGGTACCATTTGTATCTGTGGCTGCACAAAGCACAGATACATTTTTCATTTGGGTCGTGGTACTTCTTGTTTTCACACACTTTGTGATGAAAACTGTGCATAGCATAGTGTTTCACAACATGTCACTGGTCCCGGTTAGCTTTTTAACAGTTCCTCTCTATCATGGCTCCTGTAGCATAGAAATCCAGTCCCTCTTCTTCAATTTTCTTCGGTGTACGAGTTCTGTGTAGGGGACTGTAGTTGGCAGAAGGTGTTTCATCCTCAGATCTTCTGCATAGAACATCTCTCTTGCAAGTTCATATACAAGTCTCGACGGGGCTGTTTTTCCCACCTTTAGAGCCACTTTAAGGAAACGTGCCTTAACCTTCTCTATCCTTCCGAGATCACTAAGTGACAGTTTCTCTCATATAATGTCTATTCCGTATGTTATGATTGGCGATATTATTGTATCAAATAATGTCATGGCCATGGGTAGTGACAAGATCCAATCCTCTTACATGGTAATCTTAACATTCCACACTTTAACATAAAACACTAGCCATTATTTACAACTAAATAAAAATGACTATTTGATGTGTGGTTCTGGACAGAAAAATAGTCTCACAGTCCATGCATAGCCAATAGACTGTAAGAAGCAGCCAAATGGCATCTCGTGTCCAGGGAGTCATCCAGTCTCTGGTAAATATAAAATGCAAAGGTGTGCTCCTTAAGGTTGGGAATTATGCATAAAACTAATACCCTTCCCTGTAACAATAATTTGTTACAAAAAACAGAATCAGCCTCAGATGGATAGACACTGTATTAATGACCATTTCAGTGTTTTACAAACAAGAAAGAGGTTCCCTCTCTCAACTTTCCTATCCAGTCTCCCTTGACTGAACTCTTGTTTTCTTCGAACCCGATGGTATTAGAGTATTTGAGGCCATGGGGATCTCTTCATTTCTTTTCTTCTAAACATTTCTAAAAAACGAGTGTAATGTAGTTCACCTCCACTGGTAATACTAGCAGGTGCACTCTGGGTCATGCAAAATGAACTACAAAGGATGTTCAATATGCTTCCCAAAGCAAAAATTATTGGGAAGCCCGCAAAGCGAATGATGATAAATCAAGAGCTTCAGAACATTTGAATACTACTACTATTACTTATTGCATTCACTGATAGAGGATGTCAGAAGAATAAAAACTGATAAAAGGCAGGAGAAAATGAAGAATTGAGAATGAATGCAGGCTAATTGTAAAGACTAAAGCCCACTCTGGCCTGTGAATCCTTGGAAGTAGAAGAAATTAAAATGACAACCTCCAATTCATGCCATTTAACAAAGATCATAACAAAAATAATTTTAATATTCTTATTGAGAACAAAAATGCAACTTGATAAACAAACCTCTTTAACTTTAAGCCTCCTTTCTCGAGCCACTGGATCTGCATCTTCTCCTCCATTAGTATCTGGATAATGCTCACTTGGTGCTGGTGGAATGGTTATAATTTTGTTCTGTGGTGGCACTGATATTTCTTCCACTACAGGTTCAACTTGTTTCTGTGAAGCACTAGTTTTCTGTGATGAACTAACACTCACTGGTGGATTTTGTTGAAAAGCCGTGTCTGGTCTTTCCAAAACTTTTTGGTTCCTCATTTTATCCATTTCAACGTCTTCTTCGATTTTAGCCAACAGTTTTGCCTTATCCTCAATTTTATGAGGATCTGGATGTTTAAAATCGTCATGCCTAATTAACTTACCTCCCCCGGGAATTTCATTTAATTCATCTGCATGCGGTGGAGCAGGTATTAATAACTCTGGACCTGCTTTTTGCATATGTTTATATACATTATACACACTATTCACTGTGTTTGAGCCACCCCGGAATTCAGGAAGGAAAAAGAAGGCTCCGAAACACACCACACCGAATGTTAAGAACACTAAAAGGATTAAATATTTCTCTCGCGGTCGGAAAGATCTCCGAGAAAATGACGGTACCGGAACACCATTTACAAAACGTTGGTACGTCGGTATTATGCCAGTAGATGCCATTTTTCACAATTTGTGACAGAGCTCACTTTGCACACACTAACCTCCGGACGCCATTCGAGAGAACTGTGTCAAGTTGTCAACATTTGAGACACTGCCAGTTTGATTTCCCCGTTCGAATAAGTCAGCACCACAGGCATCTTGCTGGCAGTGAACAGGAACGGTAACTATTGCTGGAAAGAATAACGGAAAAGAAAATTTATATTGCAATGTTGTCTATCCTTTCTATCTCCTCTTCACATAATACCATAATTACTTCACTAGATGGCAGACCAGTCAAGATAAGTAAATGATTGGTGGATCAGTAGGTTATCACTAGATGGGATGAACTGTGGAGAGAAAAAAAAAAAAAAAAAGGTTACATTCTTTAAACTAGTGAAAAAATCAAAATATTTTTAATGAATCTCCTACGGAAATCGCCAAATACCGCAAAAAAGAAATTGACAAAGCCATCAGGTGGCAGCACTATTTGGAAAAGACGGACATCTGTCCACGAGAGGTAAAATTTTGTTGAAGAGCCAAATATGAATATATACATTTTTTTAACATATAAAATATAAATTGTTTCCTTTCGAAAATCAAAAGTTTATCGCTTTCACATTAGTGCAAAATTTATTACATATATGATATATTGTAGATTTTCGCGGATATAAGTAAGGCCGACCTTGAATCTATGACGCGAAAAACCCAAGAAAACTTTCTTAATTATATATATATATATGTTATAACTATATTTTTGACATTTAGCAATGAAGGCAAATATCAAAAATACAGTTATAACATCTAAATATACAAGCGTTACTGCTATAAAGTAAATATTCTCTTTAAATATGCTTACTTGTTTTAGTGGCCACTAGATGGCAGTTGGAACGATTTCCCGTTACCTCTCGTATAAATTGAGAATACTATATATATATATAAGAAAAAATGTTTGTGTTTGGATTCCTGTGCAGCTCAGATGGTTGAGCGCTAAACATACAGTTTAAAAACTCAGGTTCAAATCCCGACTCAGGCATTTATTTTTCTTTTCGTGTCATATATATATATATATATTCCACCGCTGTGGTCTCGAGGTAGCATGCTACCTTGTTATGCAGTGGGCCGGGGTTCAATTCTCGGTCGGGGCAGGTTCCTGGGTAAAGCTTTTTTTGGGGTTTTTCCTCACCTGTAAGACAAATGTCAGGAAGCTTAGGGCTAACCAGTCCTCCAAAAATCATCCGGCCAATTTCATCATCATCCTTATTATCATCATCTGTCAACAGTATGGAAAGCAACGGGAAGCTACCACACCTATAATTCCCTAGTAAAGCTGCAAAGCATAGCATGAAAATGCTACAATTGCAGTAAAAAACCTGCCCTCGGGCAGAATAACTATGGATGGATGGATGGATTTTTATTAATTTTTTTCTTAAATCTCTATAACTCCATGGCATGACAGGCTTGAAAGACCCTTGGCCTAACAGCTGGCTACTGGCTTCACATTTACATGTGTTAATCACAGAGTAGAAGATGATCCTGCAAATATATGGGTGACATATGGTCAGCATGTCGGGTCTTCCAGCTGTTATAGCTGATTTTCTCAACCTGGAGCCGCTACTAATTGCAGCTGCCCAAATTCCTCATGATGCTGGGTGGATACCAGTCCCATACTGGCAGGAATTCCATGAGAAAATTTCTTCCTCCATGGAGACTCGAACCAGCACAAGTCCCATAGCTCTGCACCAAGCTTCTTGCCTTAACCACTCTGCTACGGCGTGGGATAGTTTTTTTTAGGAAAAATTAATTATAGTAAAAGAGCTTCACTAATAACGCTGGTCAACATGATTTTTGTCTCATGAGAACCAATAGTTGTCCTTCTTCTTATTCCTTCCAAGTATTAGGCCAAGGCCTGTTACGATCCTATAGAAAATTTTCCCTCCAGCATTTCATAGGACAGCCCAGTGATCTTCATCCTCTTGGTATATAATTATAAACAGCTTTGGGGATCTGATTTGAACTCATTCCTTCTAGATGGTGTTTCCAATTAATTGATACTGTTTAATATATTCCAAAATTGGCGTAGTTAATGCAGTTTTTTATCGTGTTTTCAAATATGTATTCGGAATTTCTCCATCAGCCACAGTTTTTTTTATTTCAATTTCAATTAATGGATTTAAATAATGATTTTTCTAATAAACCTAAGATTTCTTCCCGGAAAATCTTGGTGCAGTGAGCAATGAGCACGGGGAACACTTTCATCAGGAGATTTCAGCTATGGAGAAGAGATATCAAGGCAAATGGAATCCTAATATGCTGGCCGATTATTGTTGGATCATCAAAAGGGATGCTCCACATGCGAAATATAGCAAAAAATTGTGATTTCTTACTTTCTAGGTGAGTCCGAATGTTCGAATATTGTGTAGTTACGAATGTAGAAAATATTAAAGTGTTTGAAATTAAAATAAATGCCTGTCTCTTGGAAACCTTACGTGATGGAGAAAAACGATATCATATTTGAATTCAGGAGAAAAAATACTATCAGATTCACATATTTTTCTTTCTGAGACGAAAAAAAAAGTTTATTTTTTGTTGCTCAGTGTAATTTAAGTTGTAAGCTCCCAATGATGACTTTACTAATATCTTCGTAGCATATTTTGGACTAGCTTTTAATAGGGAATATATAGATGTGGGAATTTAGATTTAATATATTAACATTTAGATAAATAAAACATCCAGAATATATAGAATTATTTTTATTTACACATTATTATAATAAATACACATAATAGTAAAAAACAGAATTTATTAATAAATACTTTGACATTTAACAATTTGTGTGCAGAACATTTGGACGGATATGAATTTTATATTGGCTGTATGTAGCATTTAAATTGATTATTCAATAAAATATACAGTAGAAACAGGTAAGGCCAGAGTAATAAATCTGAGATTCAAAATGGCAAATTGCCATTATTGTATGCATTAATAAGTTGACTAGACTTCCTGGTTTTCACATAAATTCCTAGCTGGAATTTGAAGACCTTGAAATTATAAAGGAAACAAACAAAACCTCACTTCTTAATGAGAACGCACCCCAGTCAAACCCATTATACGAGATCGTCAAAAACAAGTCAGTTGCTGCTACAAACAGTTGGAGTATACATCACCGTACACAACAACGAGTAGCAGAAACTCAACCTGCAGAAGATGGAAGATAACTTCCGAAAGCGCTCCAGTTAATTTTATATACAATATTTTAACAAAGTTGAGGACGACGGCACCTACCAACAGGTACATTTTAATTTTTAACTTTCATCATATGACTTCACCTCAACAGAATATGATATGAATTTTACTGGTACTGATATATTAATCTGTAAACAATATTTTAAATCACTTTTTGAGTTATAAAATTCTATTTCTCATTCCACAATGGGTCATATCTTTAATACCACAAAATAAGTCAAGTTTACCGTATTTGCTTAGCGGGTTTATGTCACCTACTTCTACTATGTGCGAAAATAAAAGGTGATTTCTTATAGCTTGGAATTTTGACAAGGATAGTTTTTCATGATGTTTTTATTATTAATTTAACACTTCTCACTGAAGGATAAATTATATTTGAAGAGAAAAATTTTCACCTAGACCGAGACTTGAACTTTTGACCTTTGACTTTCCAGGCCAAATGCTCTACCAATTGAGCTACCGAGGTGAGTTGCGATCTAGACGCAAATTTAATTACAATGTATATAAGAGAAAAATTTGCGTCCAGATCGCAACTCACCTCGGAAGCTCAGTAGGTAGAGGATTTGGCCTTGAAAGTCAAAGGTCTCGGGTTCGAGTCTCGGTCTAGGCGAAAATTTTTCTCTTCAAATATAGTTTTTCATACCCAGATGTTCTTTAACATGCTACACATCAACTGCATCAAAAAAACCTATAGCTTTTAACTTCTCTGAAGAAAGCAACAATTTTTAATTTTCCTCACCTGAAAAATTTCAAACCCTTGGCTGGGATAAGACATAAAATATTACATAAATCAAAATGCCATAGATTTAAATAAAGTATCAAATAATATTTAATTTATAAATTGTCTGTTTCTAATGCCACTGCATTTTATGTACTTTGGATTCTGTGCTGGGCAGGTAGGTGACATTAATGTGGTCTATTTTCAATTTATGGTGGCAAGCTGTAGCAGGCGGCCGTCACGCAGGGCTGACATCAAGTGCTGATTGTTCAGAAAAAGTGGGAGCCTTAACCTCCTACTACCCCAAGGGCCTCCTGAGGCCTGTAGTGGGATCACTTTACTTTTTTTATTTTCAATTTATGCACCGTTTCGGCAGACCACTTTATGTAGATTATGTATTCTTCTATTGTGTACAGAGAGAAATATAGGGTGATTGTATGTTTATGTAGTGTAAAGTGTGTTGTATGATGAAGAGAAAGGAGAAGGTGAAACCTAATGCTGGCACATAGCCTATTCCTGTCAAAAAACACCAAGGGGACCAACAGGCTTAACATCCCTATCCGACAGACAAATCACTATCAGCAATATCACATGCTTATTAAGTTATGTAGATAGGAAATAACACTATGAGGTTTTTTAATATTGTTTATTTTTTCTTTCACTCACCTCATACTTCATAACTCCTCGCAGACCTGGGTTTCGTCACATCATTTGTGACATTCTCAATGCTGTGTCACGTTCACAACTTCTACATAGAAGGCCATTGGACGTCAGTTGTGAACGTGACACAGCATTGAGAATGTCACAAATGATGTGACGAAACCCAGGTCTGCGAGGAGTTACGAAGTATGAGGTGAGTGAAAGAAAAAATAAACAATATCACATGCTTTTTCAACATATGTACTGCGGAGGGATTGCAGGAATCTGGTGCACAATGTAGTGTAGTGATTAAAAATTGTACATCTCTATTCTTTCTGGCCCCAAAAATGAAAATTTTGAAATGTATATTCAACAAAACAACCATAAGAGGCAAGAATACACAGACCAAATATCTTAATTATTAAATTATTGTAATTAAATGGTAAAGAGAAAAATGTATGCCTGAACCAGGGATCGAACCCCGAACCTTCAGCTTTACGTGCTGATGCTCTTAACCATTGAGCTAATTCAGGCTCCCTTCCCATCCAAGCATAAATCCTGGTCCCACATTCAATTGCAATGAATCATCATTCACAAATACATAATGAATGGCTTCTACATTAAGAAGACATGAAAGGACTCCACATAGCTAAAGCATTCTGAAGGTTCAGGGTTCGATTCCCAGTTCAGGCATACATTTTTCTCTTTACCCTTTGATTACAATAATTTAGGTGTGTACTTTAATTTACTTATTTCAATCATAGTAACAGCTTTAGCTTCTTAATATTAATTTAATCTTAATTATTAAATTGCATTATTTTCTCTAATAGATCTGCCTCTGAAAATACCTTTGGACAGTGAAAACTAAGTGATACAGAAATGCCAATCACAAACTTAATTCTAACAAACTATAATAATGTCTGTCATCTGCTTATAGATTTTATTTTTACTGGTTCCTATTTTTAGTAACTTTGAACACACCAACACACACAATTGTTAAGATGTTTTAATAAAGAATGATGACGCTATGTATCAGTAATAAAACACACCTTACAACCACAATCTAAACAACTAAAACATCAATAAAAATCATTCATCATAAAATATACACAGATGGCTCCAAGATTGTGAATATTTATCAATTAGGCTTACATGTAAATTTGTTATGAATTAATGTACATTAAACTACATTTGTGTGTTGATCCCTCTCCATTCATAAAATAAATAAATCTAATTATAATGGCTGGAGACCCAATGTGCTGACCACATGTCACCCCCTATAACTACCTAGATGATTTATATTTGAAGCATATATATATGCTCAGACCTTTCACTTTCTATGCAAATGCTCTACAAACTGAGCTACCCGAGCACTCCAATTTAAACACAATTTTTCTCTCTTATACACTGTTAATTCGGGGGCACACCATAGCATAGTGGGTAAGGCACTACGCTACAAGCCGGAAGGTCAAGGGTTTGAGACCCGGTGGGGTTAGAATTTTTAAACTGACCCAAACGTACTGGTGGCACTATGGCCCTGGAGTTGACTCAGCCTCTAACGGAGATGGGTACCAGGTGCTCGTTCTGGGGGTAAAGGCAGCTATCATGCAGGGTTCACATTAAGTGCTGATTGTCCAAAAAAAGTGGGTGCCTTAACCTCCTACTACCCCAAGGGCCTCCTGAGGCCTGTAATGGGATCACTTTACTTTACTTTTACACTGTTAATTCCTGGTTCATAGCATTTGGCGCTTGGGAGTTAACAGTGTATAAGAGAAAACTTTGCATTTAGATTGTAGTGCTCAGGTAGCTCAGTTGCTAGAGCATTTGCATAGAAAATGAAAGGTCCTGGGTTCAAACCCCAGTCTGAGCGTATATTTTTCTCTTCAAATATAATATGTCCTTCATTGAAAAAATGAATAATAAAAATACCTAGATGCTTGTCCACCCCTATAATTGACACATGTAGATGTGAGGCCAGCTCATAGGCCAAGGACCCTCTAGACCTGTCACTCCATGGACATAGTGTTATAATAGGTCCAAAAAGTCAAGGCCAACTGATTACATGATGGCAGTAGACTCAAATGGTTGATACGACAAAATTCCTAAAACTTAATTTAAATTTCCAATCTCTTATTCAAATAGATACCTAATCATTTTCCTCGTGAGGTTGAATGGATACCTTTGTAGATAATAATTTAAAGAAAAAGTCTAGTGGTATAACTGGGAATTGAACGAGAGCCTTCTGGAATATTAGACCCTTGAAATATCTTATGGTTAAGAAGATTGTGTTAGAATCCCTATGTAAGTTTAATAGCTTCTTAGGGTCGCATGTTTGGATGCATTAGACAGTAAAATGCCTTCTCTGCTGAGCAAGTTGTATCCTAATACGATTTTGCTTACTCAGAAATCTGTTCATGCGATAATAATTGGTTAAATTTGTAAGCTACCTGCGGAGGTAGCTTAAATGAGCAACTCAAATTAAAATCCCGAAGGGAACCGATGTACTTTGCTGCTTTATCCAACATTTATCCAAGATGTCGGACCTTGAAGACTTCGATCATGTTTTCGGTATACACGGAGAAGAGGAATTTGATAGAGTCTACCAAAGAATTCAACTGGAAGAACAGGAGAATCGGCGTAATATTGCGTGTCGCAGACGTGTTTGTATACGGTATTATTTGCGGGATGCAAGCATAAATGCATTCCTCTATAGCAGACGAAAATAACGGAAGTGGTTTTATCGCTGAGAATTCTGGGTAATTCGTTGCCAATATTACGAAAACGTCGACTCTCGTGCATGACCGATAAGTCGGCCGTTAATTCGTTCTCAGCAATTGCTCACGGTGAATCAGCTCACTAGTGATTGGAAGTAATTTGAGTAGAGAGTAATGTTCTAACATACGACCCTTAATGACTATCTATGGAGGGACTACTGGAAGCTTAGAACCCATACAGCTATGAGATAGGCCAAACTTATAATAAAATTTAAAATATAAAAATCTCAGTCTTCCTCAATTTTGGATGCAAGATATGGAGTACTCTCGGAGCCTATGCTACATCATCGGCTTGTAAATTGGTACCAACTACTCCACATCTTGCATCCAAAGTTAAGGAAGACTAAGATCTCAGGTATCTATTTTTATATTGTTTATTTTTTCTTTCACTCACCTCATACTTCATAACTCCTCGCAAACCCAGGGTTTCGTCACTGCATTTGTGACATTCTCAATGCTGTGTCACGTTCACAACTGACGTCCAACGGCCTTCTATCCTGCAGACTGACCTCCGTGCCATCTGATGGCTGACCAACGAACTTCCAAATCAATCCCCTCTCCTTATAACCCGGTATTTCAAAATTCATAGTTGTATTTTCATTCTTGCATATGTAAATTTTTTCCCAAATTGCGAGTTCCTTCGGTTTTTCCAATTTGTTTAAGTAATTTTGTTTTGGTTTCTATTCTATGTTTTTCTGACCAGGCATGTGCAGCTATTGCAGATTTTTCGGTTTCTCCATTTTTAACATTTCTGAGCTGTTCCTTTAATCTTGTATTTAGATTCCTTTTTGTTTTTCCTATGTATATCTTTTTGCAATCTTTACAATTAATTTGATAAATTCCCAATTTTTTGCAGTCTTCAATCTTTTCATTTTTGTTGGTTTTTATTAAATTACCTAAGCTGTAATCATTTTTTGGTGCTAATTTAATGTTGAATTTGTTGAAAATTTTTTGAAAAAAATAGAATAGAAACCAAAACAAAATGACTTAAACAATTGGAAAAACCGAAGGAATTCACAATTTGGGAAAAAATTTACATATACAAGAATGAAAACACAACTATGAATGCGTTCCTCTAGCAGATGAAAGTAACAGAAGTGGTTTTATCGCTGAGAATTCTGGGTAATTTCTTGCCAATATTACGAAAAAAATACTTTCATGCATGACCAGTCAGCGACTCGCTAATTCGAACTTTGCACATTCTCACGGAAAATTCAGCTCACCAGAGACTAATATATTTGCATGCGGCCCTACGATGCATATGCATATTGTACACTCGGAAGTAAATAAATACTTCTTTAAAACACAAGACTATCTTATGTACAAAAATGAAAGAGGAAGGACTGGCGTATACAGTAGAAAATTGATCAACAGTACAATATAGTGCCAACCCCTCTAGTTGATATGACGATGGCTTGCAAATCCAGGAACAAAAATAGTCCGAGAAGGATCAAACACACATATCCCATGTTACATTTTGCTAAGGCCAAAGCTGACATTTATTTGTGATAAGAAATACACTGGTATAAGGCACCTTTTATTTTGCATGATTAATGTGCCACTTTAGAGTATAGTTATTTTTGTCTACATTAAAATAAATAGAAACATCAATCACAGATATACAATTATATATATATTTCAACAGAACAATTGAAGGTCACTTTTCAGATTGTATGGATTGGAAAATGGTGACAGAAAATAATATTGTAAATGTAGCTGATTGCTATAATATACACAAATAGTATCAATGACTATAAGTTTAAATTTAGTGAAACTCAATAAATTTTAATTTTCTAAAATTCAGACCATGTAAAGATTACACAGTAAAATTGTTAAACATCATGATATAATCAGTAGCAATTTAATTATCTATAAAGAACTATAATTTTTTATAATATTTTAAGAGAAAAATTATACATTTTAATAAAATTATATATTTCTCTTCAAATATGATTTATCCATCATTGAGATGTATGAAATGAATAATAAAAACATCAAATTATTTTTTTTAAGTTTTATTTCTAGATATTAGAAGTAAAAGACACTATATCACAAATAAAGAATTTCACAAGAGATATAAAATACCATTTATTTTATTAACATGTTTTTAATGAAAAAAAATGTTTTTCATCATCGTCAGCATCAAGGGTTAGACCTGCTGGTCTGTTCTGATCTCATGTCAGAA
Source organism: Diploptera punctata (assembly GCA_030220185.1). Classification (NCBI taxonomy): domain Eukaryota; kingdom Metazoa; phylum Arthropoda; class Insecta; order Blattodea; family Blaberidae; genus Diploptera; species Diploptera punctata. Next base: position 1,513,139 of record JASPKZ010000446.1, read on the forward strand.
TTGGTCTATCCAACTTTTACTGGGTCTTCCAACATTTCTTCATCCTACTGGTTTGTAATGAAGAATCTGATTCAGAATTCTATTGTTATCCATTCTATTGATGTGGTCCATCCGTTCATCTCTGTATTATGTAATAATATTTTTTTAAATTTTGCCAGTGTTGGGAGAAAGGTGTATAAATCCAAAAATTGTGTTTTAGTGGTATTATGCAGATCTAGTCATTCGTAAGTCCAATCTTGTTTGTGGAAAAGGGTACATGTCATTTGTCCATTATTTTACAAGATACTAACAGACGAATGACATAGATGCTTTCCAAAAGAAGATTGGAATTTTCTTGGCATAATCCACATAATCTCTCTCGAGAGAGGTAGATCCTTCTAGAAAGCAACGCATCTCAAAAAATCTTCCATGGGGCCTTCATACTCATGAGTCATAACTAGAGACCGGATGTTAGGGAAAATGCCTATAGTTATTTATTATAGATATTGTAAAAGTGACTTCATATAAGTTCATACCGACGAACCTAGAGTTGTTTTCCATGAAATTAATTTTGCCTATAAATGCCTATTTCAGCTAATAATGCCTATAAATGTCTATTTGCAATTTTTCTAGAAATTAACTCAGTATTTCAATGAAATCAATTGAAATGGATGAACTTCATGGCACAAATCATTTCATAGAAGTTTTCAAGTGTTATTTTTATAAATTCCCTTAGAATAATTTAGTATAAGGGTGGCAATAACCCAATAACCTAGCAGGTAGATGGTTTCCCCCTCAATGCACTCCCATTAGGTAAATATTGTATTTTTTCACCTCATGCATTCCCTTTAATCGAAGTAGCCCTATGTGCTCTGTCCCATTATATTATGCTCCGGCTCTGAGGCTTGGAGAAAAGTTTTTTTTTTTGCTTCTATTCAATACAAACATTGCTGAGTGACAAAGCAGGTTCTGCTCTTTGTAAAAAGGCAAAACAAATTCCAATAACATCTCTGATATCTTCGCATGCATATGTTTATATTCTTAACGTAAGACTCTAGAAAGTTATGTTGTTGTCAATTTTTTGTAAGAGCCTATTTTGAATTTTTAGTGCTTATATTAATGATTTTTAGTACCTTTTGCCTGCCTATTTTGAATTTTTTAAGAGCATAACATCTGGACTCTAGTCATAACATATGAATCTCCTCCTGTGTTATAAGGCGAGTCTCGATGCAGCACATTAAATTCAAAAGTTACCCAACAATACACTATATCGTCCCAAACAGCTCCTATGTATGCCATCAGCTGATCCAGGCAAACCACCATCATCTTTCCTCTAGGTTGATTTTGGATCCAGTAAAGAATATCATTGACTCTCTAAAAAACTTAATAAGGGCCATTCCAGAAATCTTGGAGCTTCAGTGATCTTCCTCTCATCCGGATCGGGTGGTGAAACCACACCAAGTCTTTCTTCAAAGAATTCTGCAGAGTTGGCTAGTCGGTTGTAGCACTCCCTCCTGTCCTGGATCTGGACACATGCAGTCCACGTTTGCTATGTAACTTGCTTTTACACGACACAAATTCAATCTTCACACTTCCAAAACCTTCATTGAACTATTGCAAATAGATAGAACATATTGGACTAGGAAATAATTTGGATAGAAAAGTTTGCACTACTAATCAAACTTGCTGTTACACCCGAGGTATTCTGAAGTTATTTTATGTGTTATGATGATGATGATGATGATGATACATTTGTGAAATGGGACCCATAGGTTTACTCCCTTCCTGATGTAATCCTTATTCAGGATATTTACATACTTAAAATCCATCAATTCTGCCTAGATCTCAGTTGACCATGGTAACTAACCAGTCCACCATAACTATAGTCTGTTTGCTCAATTAAGCGAATCTTCCCATGCAAATATTTGAAGGGATTAGGGGTGGGGGGTGAATTCTCTGTCTACTTGAAGGCCAGGGTCAGGTATAGGAAGGGTCGGAAATTCTTTCTTTCTTTCGAAGGTACTGTACACTTTTGTATTGCGTTTAGTGGTGAGTTGACGTATGAATTGTGCTACATGAAGCATTTTTTTCAACAATGAGTGTTAACATATTTTAAAAACTTGGGCTAGTTGCTCCCACTCTCCGACTGGCCGTTCAGCAACCGTTTGAAAATATATGCGGGAAGATTCTCTTAATTGAGCAAACGGACTATAATGGTGATCATGTTAACTACTAAACATACAGAATCAAAGAATGCTTGTTTTTGTGAACTGAATAAATAATTTAAAAACATTACAATACTGTTTATAGACGATCTGGTTCCAGCATAATTGAAACCAATAAAATACTTATTAATTAAATAAAAATAAAATGTAGTTTTATTTGATTTTCATATTTATTATATAATTCAGTGACAGCTGTTTCAGTACACTGTACCTTTAATAGTGAGTGGAGAACATATTTTAATCGACTCACCTCATACATTTTCAAACTTCTTTGATACCGACGGTTTCAGACAATATCATGTCCTTCATCAGTCATGACTGACTTTGAACAACAATATTTATTTAAATTTTTAAATTTAACAAAGGGGATTCATTCAAATCAAGTTGAGAATTTAACAGTTTATTACTACTTTTAAATTTATTTATCTCCACAGCCTCCAAAAGATCTAACTTCTTAGTTAGAGGCTGTAGAGATAAATAAATTCAAGAGTAGTAACAGACTGTTAAATTCTCAACTTGATTTGCAGATGATCAGGCTCTTTTCGGCAATAATGAAGATGAATTACAATATTCCACTCATCATCTTAATATAATAGCCCAACGATTTAACATGGAAATATCAACAACAAAATCTAAAGTTATGGCCTTTCAAGGGAAATTCCCAGTAAGAAGTAAAATTTGTATTCAGAATTCAATATTAGAGCAAGTTAATTCATTTAAATACTTAGGATATAATCTAACTTATAATGAGGAATGTGATATATCCTTTAAAATACAAAACTAATAAAGCTTTAAGAATTATCAACCAAGTTTTTAAACCATCAAAAGTGCAGAGACACACAAGAATGAAAATCTATAAAATTCTCGCTAGACCCATAATCTGTTATGGCAGTGAAGCTTGGACCATCAGAACTCAGGATGATCGTCATATTACAGCCACGGAGATGAAATCTGCGACGAACTGCATGTTATAGCCTTCTAGACCACCAAAGAAATTCAACAATAGCCAGAGAGTTAAACATCATAACTATATCTGAATACCTCCAAGAATATAGAAACAATTGGCTAGCCCATATTCAGCACATGGATCGTCACAGAATACCAAAACAAATTCTTCACTACATTCCTCGAGGCAGAAGATCTATGGGTCGACCTTTTCGGAGATGGCGGGAGACCGTAACGGGCCACTGGGCCTAATACTTGAAAGGACGATGATGATGATGATTTGAATTAATCCCCTTTGTTAAATTTAAAAATTTAAATAAATATTGTTGTATTGTTGCTTAGATCAGTTGGAACACAATTCATAATTTGTTAACATGTCTGAAGAAGGTACAGTGTACCGAAACAGCTGTCACTGAATTATATAATAAATATGAAAATCAAATAAAACTACGTTTTATTTTTATTTAATTAATGAATATGAATTTTCATCAAAGTAAACACCAACTCAATTAATATTTAATTTTAGGAAGTTATATTTTGAGGTTATTTTAATTATATTATTTTTGGTCTGGACATCTTACCTCAATATTAATGTTGATTTGTTCTTGAACATGTTTCAAAACAATTCTGTTTTATCTTCAGCTTTCCCAGACAGTCTGGGAAAGCTGAAGATAAAACAGAATTGTTTTGAAACATGTTCAAGAACAAATCAACATTAATATTGAGGTAAGATGTCCAGACCAAAAATAATATAATTAACCAACTCAATTGATTATTACAATAAAATACTGTTTATGAAATTATTTAATTTTTATTAATTAATGAAAATGTTTTCTGTGACATTTTCCATCATCCATACAATCATAAATCAGGTATCAATGCAGTGTAATAGTACACCTGTACGAGAGCTTAAAGTAATGTTACAGCATAAAAATGACTAGAGAAAATGCATTTCATTTGGACTTAGATTATTGTAAAGAATCTGACTTCTGTATTTCATGATCGTTTTCAGACTTATCTTCTCTATTATTAGGTGATGTCCCACTTTGATTTGTGGTATCATAAGGCTCCAAAATTGAATCTGAAATGAAAAACAAATACAAATAAACATGTGTGTTAAGTTATGTAGGTAGGAAATAACACTATGAGGTTTATTTTAATTTGTATTGAGTTGTTTTTGACTCACCTCATACTTTGTAACTCCCTCGCAGACTTGAGCTTCTTCATTGCATTTATGACATTCTCAATGTTTTTCAATTGTTTAAGCAATTTTGTTTTGGTTTCTATTCTATGTTTTTCTGACCTGGCATGTGCAGCTATTGCATATTTTTTTGTTTCTCCATTTTTAACATTTCTGAGGTGTTCCTTTAATCTTGTATTTAGATTCCTTTTTGGTTGTCCTATGTATATCCTTTCACAATCTTTACAATTAATTTGATAAATTCCCGATTTTTTGCAGTCTTCAATCTTTTTATTTTTGTTGGTTTTTATTAAATTACCTAAACTGTAATCATTTTTCGGTGCTAATTTAATGTTGAATTTGTTGAAGATTTTTTTAACTTGTCAAATACTAAAGGATGATATGTGAACTTCTTGAATTTTTTACCAATATCTTTATCTGTGTGAAGAGTACTTTCATTAATAATTTTTTGTTCCTTAAATTTATTTATTTTCTTGTGTATCACCTTTTCTTGAAATCCATTATCCTTTACATATGCAAGAATAAAAACACAACTATGAATTTTGAAATACCCAGTGAAAAGGAGAGGGAATTGATTTGGAAGTTCATTGGTCAGCCATCAGATGGCGCAGGGGTCAGTCTACAGGAGAGGAGACCATTGGACGTCAGTTGTGAACGTGAACAGCATTGAGAATGTCACAAATACAGTGACGAAATCTAGATATGCGAGGGAGTTAAGAAGTATGAGGTGAGTCAAGAAACATATCAACAAAATTTTTTTAAAAAAATCTATACAATTGTCCTCTCATAGGTCATCTTAGTACCTGTGACATATCTATACACAACAACAACAACCTACCCTGCAATGATGTTTTTATTATTGATTTAACATTTCTCACTGAAAGATAAATTATATTTGAAGAGTCTCGGTCTAGGCGAAAATTTTTCTCTTCAAATATAATTTTTTTTTCAGTGAGAAATGTTAAATCAATAATAAAAACATAATCAGAAGCCTTACTAGCTTTATAAAGTAATGTTAAATTCCCAATAAATGTCTTCTTAACTAAGAAGCCGCCATTTGCAAAGATAGAAGCAATGGTTTCAAAAGCATTTGGCGATAGGGAATTACAACGTATATAAGAGAAAAATTTGCATCTAGATCGTAACTCGCCTCGGTAGCTCAGTTGGTAGAGCACTTGGCCCGGAAAGCCAAGGGTCCCGGGTTCGAGTCTCGGTCCAGGTGAAAATTTTTCTCTTCAAATATAATCTACCCTGCAATGTTTGTAAATGCACATTTCTTTGCCCTTTAATAATAATTTGATAAGACTCACCTTGGCTTGAATGCTTTCCTCGTGTAGTAAGCGGAGGTAAAATCCATGGTGGTCTGTCAACTGAACTCTTAGGCCTTATAGGAGGTAAAATGTTCTTTGGACTAACAAACCCTGAATCACTTAATTGCTGCGAATCTGGTCTGCTTCTAGGGCTGCCGGTGCTTGTCTCGTCTATCGAAGCCTGCTTTTCAAGCATTCTTTCATTTCGTTGTGCTGAATTCTGTCTGCTATTACTTTCATTGAAGTATTGTTCATTTGTCATATTTTTCATTGGTGAATTTGAATTTCCTTTAGGCACAGCAACATTTTCCTGTGGCGTACTGAATTTGTCAATATCCCACTGTTTTATGAGAGACGTTACTGGATTATCCGGAAGTTTACGTAACTCTTGATTTTCATCAACCAAACTTGTTGAATCTGAAGAGATCTGTTTAATAACTGTTATTCTATCAGATTCAATTGAAGAATGGAATGTATCTACATTTGATAAACATGTTTCAGTAGAACCAGGCAATATTCTGCTGTTAATTAAACTTAGTTTTCCCATAAAAGGCATTCTCCTTTTCTTGCTATCTGCTGATTTCGTTGCATAAATTTCTACTGCAGAATCAATATTTTCAAGTTGGTCAGAGCTCAGACTATTTGTACGAATACAAAACAAAACTACTTTTATCGGATGAATGTTTCATGCTCAAATTATGACTTGAAGGAGAATCTTGTTCGTCTTTCAAAGTAATAATTTCTTCCATGAATGCTTGTTTTCTACCAAACATGAAAACATTTGGTTTCTGCTGTTGCAGAGCAATTTCTTTTTCGTTTTTGTTAGTTTCAACTGTAGGCTCTTGCTCGGAGGGACCTAAGGGTGCCGGTGCTGTACGATTTGTACGACGCAAAAATGGACGTCTCTTGGGTTTTACAGCTTCTAGTTCTAATTGATCTGAAAATTACAAGAATAAATAAAATCAATTTACATACTAATTGACGTTATTATTATTAATTTAACACTTCTCACTGAAGGATAAATTACGCATGCATGCGCGTGCGGAAAACCCGTGGGAGAAGAGGCAAAAACATCCCACAACATTTTCCCCGACTCCCGAGGGAAACAACAATGCATGCATGCACACACACACAAAAAAAAACCCTCCGTGATAATGTCAATGCATTGACAATATCACGAAGGCGTGAAGTACTAGTCTGCAAGAAAAATAAGAAAATATGAGGTGAGTCTAAATTCTTAACTCATAATAATTGCTGACTTAATTATTTTATATTATGACTAATATCTCAACAGAATTTTATTGTGCATTTTTTCAGTATTACTATGCTTCCAGAAAGTTTCTGGTACTAATTTTATAGGAAACTCAATGGAGTCAGTTTGGACATAAATGAGCAAATTCCACAATTCCACTGTACCTAGATGCCTGATCTCTCCGACACACTTGTCAGACAATCAAATAAAAAAATTAAAATAATCAAGCTCTAAGCAAGTTTATCGCTAGGAATCATTTGAACCGTAGTAAATGATTAGAAAATTCTTCACACATTGTTGTTACTGATTTTAAAATCTACTAATGACTTAAAAAAATGAATTGTTTTTTCCATTAAATTAAAGTCATAATGAGATATATTTGAAGAGAAAAATGTTTGCCTAGACCGAGACTCGAACCCGGGACCCTTGGCTTTCTGGGCCAAGTGCTCTACCAACTGAGCTACCGAGGCGATAATAAATCAATAATAAAATCATCAATAGAAGCCCTACTGGCTTTATAAAGTAGTGTTAAATTCCCAATAAATGTCTTCTTAACTAAGAAGCCGCCATTTGCAAAGATAGAAGCTACGGTTTCAAGCATTTGGCATGAGGGAATTACAATGTATATAAGAGAAAAATTTGCGTCTAGATCGTAACTCGCCTCGGTAGCTCAGTTGGTAGAGCACTTGGCCCGGAAAGCCAAGGGTCCTGGGTACAAGTCTCGGTCTAGGCGAAAATTTTTCTCTTCAAATATAATTTATCCTTCAGTGAGAAGTGTTAAATCAATAATAAAATCGCCATAATGAGATGTTCCTATTGGAAATAATACATTTCAGCTGTACATGCAATCACTATTAAGTTACTGATATTTCTTGTAAAGAAATCAAATAAAAATTAGTTCTATCATATGTATTCCTCGATCTACAATTTTAAGGCACCCCATATACAGAGTGAATCATAAATATGGCTATACGTTTGATCGCATTGTGTGATGAAAATATTACCATTACAGGAAATATGAAATTACCATTGGAAAGGCAATTATTCAAATTACAACCATGGAATAAAACAAATCAGTGTAGAACTTATGTCATTAGTCAAAACGGCATTGAATATGCAACAGCAAATTACAATTGCTGCATAGGCAATAACGTATGCTAATGATCGTGAGGCCGCAAGACGGGCAAGACATGAGCTTAACGTAGCATTGCAGCCATCGACTATGGGGAAGTGGAGAAAACGACTGCTGGAAACAGGAAGGATGCAGAAAATCAAACCTCCTGGAAGGCCTCGCATTAGCACGGATGCAGAAACAACGAAGAGAATTATGGAGGCGTTCGACGCTAGCCCACAAAAGTCAACCCACCAAGCTGCACGTGAGCAGTGATTAGTTTTGTTTTGTTCTATTGTTGTAACTTGAAGGATTGCCTTCCCGATAATAACATCATATTTCCTTTAATAATAATATTTTCGTCACAAAATGCGGTCAAACGTATAGCCATATTTCTGAATCACTCTGTATTTTGTTAAAAAAAGAAAGAAAACCTAGCCATATATTCTGGTAAATATGGTATAATTTAATAAATCAAATTAACAAACCTTTGATGAGTTCTGTTACACTATGAGTTGGACTTGGAGTATTTTCAACGCTGACGGAACTTCCAAACCAATTCTTATCACCGGATGCTAGATTCAAAGCCTCTTGTTTATCTGAACTTGTCACCGGAACTGATTCTTCAACCTCAGTTTCTTCTGATTTTGTTGTACTGCCAGTTTCAGCTAAATTGTTAACTTCAGGTTTTGGGCATAATTTTTTTTGGAGATTCTTTTACTAATATGATCCTGTTCTCAAGACCAGGTTCTACAGCTAGAGGATCTGTTATCTTCACATGTTCCTGAAAATTAAATTTTTGTATTATAATTCTAAAATATATGTACACGTGGCAAAATGAAAGTGGCTGCTGTCTTCAAATGTTTCCACTTCTACCAACGGGAAAAGTTTGCTACAAGTTGTTGGTCCTCAGTCTGGCATGTCCTGATATCTACAGTTATAATGGAAGGGTTCTGCATGTTACTCTAGTAGCGAAATGGTAATGTTTGATACTTATGAGATCATGATTTCAAACACAAACTAGTGCTCTTTTTAGAGAGAGGAAATACAATTTACCCTGTCCCCTTTATGACTGTTTTATCCACGTCATAGCCAAGTGGTTAAGGCAAGAAGCCTTGGTACAAAGCTACAGGACTTGCACTGGTTCGAGATTCCATGGAATTTCGGCCAATATGGGACCGGTGCCCATCCAGCATCGTGAGGCATTTAGGTAGCTACAATAAATAGCGATTCCAGGTTGAAAAGACCGCTATAACGGCTGGGGGATCCGATATGCTGACCACATGTCACCCCTACACTGGCTAGATGACCGTCTATCCCTGTGATTAACACATGTGGATGTGAGGTGGTGATGAGTTATTAAAAATATGTTCTCCACTCAATAATAATGATATAACGTCATAATGTTTACTTTCCAACATTAATTTTAATATAATGTTGGTTCAGTTTGAACATATTTCAATATCATATTTGAAGAGAAAAATTATATGCTCAGACCGGGACTTGAACCCGGGACACTTGGTTCTCTAGAGCAAGTGCTCTACCATCTGGGCTACCTGAGCAAGTACCGATCTGAACGCAAATTTTTCTCTATATACGTTGTAATTCCCGCCCACCAAATGCTATGAAGCCTTTGCTTCTATCTTTGCAAATGACAGCTTTTATATTAAGAAGACATATTTGGGAATTATACATTACATTATAAATGCCAGTACGGCTATTTTCGATGTTTTTATTATTAATTTCATACATCTCAATGATGGATAAATCATATTTGAAGAGAAAAATTATTACAAAGTATATAGAGAAAAATTTGCGTTTAGATCGGTACTTGCTCAGGTAGCTCAGATGGTAGAGCACTTGGTCTAGAGAACCAAGGGTCCCGGGTTCAAGTCCCGGTCTGAGCGTATAATTTTTCTCTTCAAATATGATTTATCCATCATTGAGATGTATGAAATTAATAATAAAAACATCAATATTTCAATGTAATCATCTATAGCATCGTCAGCTTGCCCAGAAATCAAAACATGTTCAAACTGAACCAACAATAATTTCAGGTAAGATGTTCCCATTCTCACAAAACTTGATTCATTAATCTAAATTTGTTTTTCTGAATATATATATTTTCTCGAACTGTTAATTCCAAGGGCTTCGCCAAATCTTTCAAAAGTTTAGTTTCTTTTTCAATTATATTATTTTTAGTCTGAACATCTTACCTCAATATTAATGTTGATTTGTTCTTGAACATGTTTTGTAACAATTCTGTTTTATCATCAGCTTGTCCAGTCTGGACATGTTCAAGAACAAATCAACATTAATATTGAGGTAAGATGATCAGACTAAAAATAATATAATTAAAATAACCTCAAAATATCACTTCCTAAAATTAAATAGTCTTTTTCAATTTTATGAATTTCTAGCAAATTATGAGCTGCAATTTCCAATTTTTCAAATTTCACCATTTTTAATATTTCTAAAGTGTTTTTTTTTTTGGGCAAGTGACCAAATTCCTTTTTGTTTTCCTGTATATATAGCAGAGATTTAGATGGATGGAATAAGTTAAGAATGATGTCAAGAAAAGAGAAGTTGAATGGATGGAAATTAAGAATAGGAGATACAATATGAGGTGAGTGATAAAAATATTCTACCTTAATGATATGTAATGTTAATGACCTAATGACTGAGATAAATGGAAGCTTTTGTCCAAAATTCAGCCCCCGGAACATTGACACAAGAATAGATAAAGAAGAAGAAAAAAAATGACAAAATGTAAAAAAAAGACTTACTGAAATTGGTTTAAAAGGATCTGGCATGACAACATCATTATCACTGTCTTCACTTATTCTCCCGCTGCAAGCTCCATTACTAACACCGTTCTCTCCTCTTTCTTCTCTTGCTTTCATTATCCTCTCAAAGCGCTCTTTCTTCTCTTGTTCAAGTACTATTTTCTGTACAGCTACATCTTCTTCCACTCGTTTGTTCAGATTACTGAAGTCTCTAATGATTCGGTTCATCAGCCATCTAAAGTATATTAAGAAAAAGACATGAACCAAAATAAAAGCTGAAATTGTAACAAGAAAAAGAGTTTTATAAAGGATTCTTGTCAAATATATATTTTTTAATGCCTCAGTTAGTCCTTTTTGGACATTTCTGGTGTTCTCTCCTGACATTGGCGTAATTGTAACCCACTTCTGTTGGGGCCCCTGGAAGGCAGGGTTACGTTGCCCCGATGATATGACGGGTGATAATGATGATAATAGTGGTGTGCCAGGAGAGTCCCTAATCCTAAGCTAATCTAAGATGAATATGAATGATGATGATTGCAATGGTCATATGATGTTCGGGGACCGTTTGCGCCTTAAAGTTTCCTGACATTAGTCTTATAGGTGAGGAAAAACCCCAAAAAAACCTCACCCAGGAAACTGCCCCGACAAATGCTTAAAACCTTTTGCTTCTATCTTTGCAAATGGCGGCTTCCTAGTTAAGAAGACATTTATTGGGAATTTAACACTACTTTATAAAGCCAGTAGGGCTTCTATTAACGTTTTTATTATTAATTTAACACTTCTCACTGAAGGATAAATTATATTTGAAGAGAAAAATTTTCGCCTAGAAAAAAAAATTTTCCTCTTCAAATATAATTCATCCTTCAGTGAGAAGTGTTAAATTAATAATAAAAATTCCATTAAGTGGTTTATTTATTAAAAGGTAAGAATGAACAGACAAAATATTTTAATTATTAACTTACTTGAAACCATTATGTATTGCTGGATCTAACTTCTTGCGAGCATTTTTTGCTGCAGTAGCTGAGCACATCTCCACCAGAGTGGGACAACGTTGTTGATTCACAAGGGTTTCCAAATTGAGTTTATCAACAATATCCAATTCATCTAATGCTCTCTCATGATCCTGTTTATTTGCTAATCTGTAAATAAAATTTATCTCTACAATATTTATAACAGAATAATCAAAATGAACTAACAGTAGATTTGACAAATCACTGATAATTACAAGGTTTTTAATTTATTATTATTATATCTTTATCTACCTTCGGAGGACTGCAGGATACACACTACTAGATCACAAAAAAATGAAGACATCTTAGAAGAATTACACATGGAATCTTTAGAAAACAAAATTTCTGATTATAAGTCAAGATGGATGCAACAAGTTCATCGAATGGAAGATCACAGGATACCCAAACAAATGTTAAGATATCAACCTGCAGGAAGAAGAAGACTCTGGATGGCGTTTCTCTTGAGGCCGAAACAGGTCAACAAATGGCCTAAATTCGTGAATGTACTATGATGATGATATCTTTATCTCTTAGTGGAAACATAAGGCTTCGACAAAGAATCTCAACTGGCCTCTATTTTTTTCAGTATCTTTCATTACTTTGCCATTTCAGCAGCAACTATTTTTCTCCAAGTCTCCTTCAGTCTTTTCATTCCTCTGTTTCCTCGGAGAATCCAATACATTTAATAAAATAAAAAGAAAAGAGCACACACATGTACACACAGAAAATATGTCTTGTAAATTTCAACACAATAAACCAATAAGAATCAAATGATTCATGGATTCTTCTTACCTCATACATCTATGTTTTTAACACAGAACTGCAGTATCAGGAAATACACCATTCCCATTGTCAGCTGTTTTCACGACTGTCAATTATTCATTATGCCAGTAATTTTTCTAAACTGCCATAAGTAATGCCAAGAGTGATTTCCAATTTATCTAGAAAATTTGGAAATCAAGAGTGGCATTTGTTAGGACTATTTAACAAATAAAATTAAGCTGTTTACTCACAAATCATTGTTTAACTATAGTTATTTCAAAATATTTATATATTTAATGTAAATGGTGATGTTTGAAAACAAATCAGAAATGTGAGGTTATGTTCATTCACTGCTGCTTGATCATATTATTTATTGCCAAATAAGATCACAATATTGTAAGAGTGCACCCAAGTGGAGAAATAATGAAACACATCAAACTATATATCATAATCAACATTACGGGTTATTCATTTATTTTTTTAGTAAACAACTCAGTAAAATCAAGGAATCTTTTCATTATTTGCTATATTCAATGTATTTGTTGGAGAAAAATAATGCCTTGACCTGTTCAGAACATTAAAAAGGAGGAGCTTTCTTTATCACAAAAGCAGGAGCTGATAAAGAGAAATTGATAAAGAGTGAGGTGAAACACGACTGTCATTGGTTGTAAAACAACATTCATTGAAATGTGATTGGTCATTGACTAGCATTTGTGGCATGAGATAAATAGTCGGCATAATGAAATATTGACAGTTGTAAAAACAGCTGAAGATGGGAATGATATGTTTCTGATACTGCAGTTCTGTGTTAAAAACAGATGTATGAGGTAAAAAGAATTCACAATTCATTTGATTCTTATTAAGAAAACTTCATAATGTTAAAATTCCCAAATGTATTATATTAACAATTAAACAAATTGCCTGAAAAGATAGCCATGCCCATCTTATCATCTACAGCAGAATTAATGGATCTTTGGACTTCTGACAGTGCTACATTTTTGACAATAGTGGATCTGTGTTGTCACAGCAACAAATTCAATCTTGTGAACAGCCAATTACTATGTGATCACTCATTACCCTCCCGTCCACAAACTCAAACACTGCTGTAAAATAATTTTAAATATTGCAAGATCTCTTAGGGCCGCATGCAAATACATTAGTCTCTACTCAAATTACTACCAATCACTGGTGAGCTGACTTTCTGTGAGCAAGTGCAAAGATCGAATTAGCTACCCACTAACTGGTCATGCATGAAAGTCGTCGTTTTTGTAATATTGGCAAGAAATTACTCAGAATTCTCAGCAATAAAACCACTTCCGTTATTTTCGTCTGCTATAGAGGAACGCATTTACGCTTGCATCCCGCAAATAATACCATATACAACGACGTCTGCAATATTACGCCGATTCTCCTGTTCTTCCAGTTGAATTCTTTGGTAGACTCTATCAAATTCCTCTTCTCCGCATATACCGAAAACATGATCAAAGTCTTCAAGGTCCGACATCTTGGATAAAGCAACAAGGTACACAGCAAGGTTTCAAACTACATCAGTTCTCATTGGTTCCCTTTGGGATTCTCACGATAAGTTTCTATCTTAAGTTACCTCGTCAGGTAGCTTACGAATTTCAACAATTATTATCGTATGAACAGATTTCTGAGTAAGCAAAATCGTATTAGGATAAAACTTTCTCATCAGAGAATGCCTTTTACGGTCTAATGCGTTCAAAGATTTGACCCTAAAATTATTAGTCTTAGAAGTCATTCATCATCATCATCATCATCCGGTATCATGGCAGCTGCCGCCATCTTCCGGAAACCAAATGCCATTCCTCTCTATCCATCCATTGATCTTCCTCCATACCTCTGATATTCATAGCTGCTCGTACCCCTTCTATCCAAGTTTTCTTCGGTCTTCCTCCTTTCCATTGGGATCCATTCCATAACAATTTTTGGCAATCTTTGCTCTGGCATTCGTTTGACATGACCATACCACTGCAATCTTTTCTTTTCTATGATGTCTATGATGTCCGGCTCCTCTTGTACACCCATAGAAGGCATGTTGTTTGGTTTTTTAGCATTTTTTTCCTTTTTATGATGAACGAGGAGCTGGCCCCCAACCTGGGGGACAGGTAATTTTTGTTCAAGGTTTTCTTCCTCTAGCCTTTGATAGTCCAGTATCTTACTGCAAGGCAGCAGCGCTAGTTTTGATCTGCCCTGGGTATTTTATTTCCCCAGTACCCGCCATATCTGGTGAGCATTCCCCTATCCGCCACCTGGGGAGGTGTCCGATGGGAGACTGGCAACTCTCATTCAAGTAATAAAATTAAATTACTTATTTTAGGAATCCACACTATGAGGTATATTCATTTAGGTAAAAATATTACTATAACATGAGGTGAGTGATAAAACATTTTATCTAAATAAAATTAAAAATAAATTTTACTTACAGGAGCATTGGTTTTCCTGACAGCTTTTCATGTGTGAGGAGATTTTCCAAAACTTCACGACCTTCATCCAATCTTGACACATCGCTTGCATCAACTACAAAAATTATTCCATGCACCTATAATAACAAGCATTTCATTTGAAGTGAAAAATGTGAGTATAAATTACTATTTTATTGATATATAACTACTGCTAGCACCTACTGTATTTTACATCATAATTAGGCATATGAGTCAGACAAACTAAATAAATTTCTGATATAATTTGAAATATTTATTGACAGGTTCTTCTTTTGTTAACATTTACAACTAGTAGAAGAATGTAACTTAACTACAGTAAAACCTGTCTATGAAGGAACATGACGGTTCCTTAAATATATTTCCGTCTTGGCAGTTTTCCTTCTAATAAAGAGTTCCCAAATTACAAGCTTGAATTTTCTCACGCAGTGTAAGGGTTTTTCATGCACACTATAAATGAAGATTTTAAGAAAGAATACAATCACATTTTGAACATGGCCAATTTAAATAGTTTTGGAAAATAAATAATTATAAATAAATTAAAGAAATTCAGACAACAAAAAAGATTAAAAGAATACACCACCCTGCAATCTGATTCAAAGAAAGGAAAACAATTTTAAGAAAATTACTTATTATCCTGAAATACATAACAAATTTCAAAAAATGTTCAAGAAATTCAATATTATATTGGCACCGATAAATAAATTTAGCCTTGGTAATCTATTAATAACTAATAAGAAATTGAACACACCAGATAGCAAAAAATCTTATCAAATTAATTGTAAGGACTGCAATAAAGTAAACATAGGAAAAACAAAAAGGAATTTGGACACTCGCACTAAGGAACACTTTAGGAATATTAAAAATGGAGAAATTGAAAAAGAAGCCCAACTTTCAAAACATTTGGAAAAACTTTAGAATTGACAATTTGGGAGAAGATATATATTCAGAAGAACAAATTTAGATCCATGAATTTCGAGATTCCTGATGAACGTGACCTCATCTCGAAGTTCATCTAATCAACACCAGATGGCAACGTTATTGATGGAGATTCCAACTAAAATCCGGTAGTCATAATATCGGTTGAAAATGAGAGAGATCCTTCTCTTGAAAACTAGTTCCCTTGTTTAAAGAAACATAAAATATGAGGTAAGATGTAAAAATGACTCATTAATTTACAAATTAAGAACCTCATAATGTTATTTCCCATATTTAACTATGAAAAACGCATGGAAGTATCACTATCAATAGAAATTTAAAATTAGATATAATAATGTTTGCAGATGATCTTGTTTTACTAGCAATATCTGAATATGATTTACAATGGTCAGTACATAATTTAAATTTGATAGCCCAGAAATGTTCAATGGAAATATCTACCAATAAAACTAAAATAATGGCCTTTTGTGGAATATCCCCAATACCAAGCAAAATTTGTTTAAATAACAAAATTTTAGAGAGAATTAATGAGTTTACTTATTTAGGATATAAACTCTCTTTTGTTGAAAATTTGGATTTACCAGAGAAAATTGTGAAATTCAACAAATCAATGGGAATCATTAATAGAGTTTTAAAACCTTCATTAGTGCAAAAATCAACTCGTACTCGTCTTTATCGAATAATGGCTCGACCAGTCCTATGTTATGGGAGTGAAGCGTGGACTATAAGGACAAGAGATGAAAGCAGACTAACAGCTTGTGAGATGAAATTTATGCGCCGAACAGCTGGCTACACCAAACGGGATCGAAAGAAAAATGTAGAAATCCTTCAAGAACTTAATGTGTCACCAGTACTGGACTACATCTCCAGATATCAACTAAACTGGAAGGAACATGTCTCAAGAATGGCTAGATCCAGGATCCCCAAGACAATAATGAACTACTGTCCAAATGGGAAACAGTCACTTGGTCGACCTATGAAAATATGGCACAAAAACTGCTTTCTCAGGCCGTAACAGTTCTTCTAGGACTAATACCTGGCAGGATGATGATGATGATGAACTATGAAAATGTCCTGCGCCGTAGCCGAGTGGTTAAGGCAGAAAACCTTGGTGCAGAGCTACAGGACCTGCGCTGGTTCGAGTCTCCATGGGGGAAGAAATTTTCTCATGGTATTTTGACCAGTATGGGACCGGTGCCCACCCAGCATCGTGAGGCATTTGGGTAGCTACAATAAGTAGCGGCTCCAGGTTGAGAAAACCAGCTATAACGGCTGAGGGACTCGACATGCTGACCACATGTCACCCCTACACTGGCAAATGATCATCTACCTCTGTGATTGACACATGTGGATGTGAGACCAGCAGCCGGCTGGTAGGCTAAGGGCCTTCTAGGCCAGGAGTTTTTCTTTTTAACTATGAAAACACAACTACCAGATCAATCAATTATACAACATGGTCGTTAAAGACAATCAGTACCCAAAAGAACAGCTTTGAAAATGGAACTAGTTCCGAAAGGCCTAGCTGATTATTTTAAACAATTTTAATTTGTTGAGGACGACTGCCATCACAGGTACAACTTTTATTATTTAAAATACAAAAGTTTACTTACGTCAACAAAATAGCGATGCCAGATGCCTCTAATCTGTGGTCCTCCTCCCAAGTCATATATGGTTACATTGTAACCTTGATGTGTTATAGAAACTGATGAAAATCCCACAGTTGGTACAACTGTATCAATTGGTTCTGTAAAATCATTTGCAATCATTTATCTGCAGCAAGTTAAACATAACCATAGGTAAATATAAAATTGTACAATCTTTTAGATTACTCTATTTACTCTATGCAATAAAAAAAACAATTTATTACATTTCCATAGTATCCATTACTTAACTTCATTCCACTTCCTGCTACAATAGCCAATGTAATAGAATTGAACTTATTATAGGAAATATCCATCCATCCATCCATAGTAATTCTGCCCGAGGGCAGGTCCTTCACTGCAATCATAGCACTTTCATGCTATGCTTGCAAGCTTTACTACGGAATTGTAGGAGTGGCAGCTTCCCGTTGCTTTCCACACCGGTGAAGGATGATGATGATGATGATGATGATGATGATAATGATAGCCATATGATTTTGGGGACCATTTGGGCCATGAAGTTTTCCTGACAATTGTCTTACAGGTGAGGAAAAATCCCAATAAAAACCTCACCCAGAAAAACTGCCCCGACGGGGATCAAACCCGGGCCCGCTGCGTGACAAGGCAGCACGCTACCTCGAGACCACAGCAGTGGACATAGGAAATATCAATGTGTAATAATCTGAAATGTACACATATTATATTTAAGGGGGGTGATGGGTGAAAAATTGACCATTTGAGATCAAATTTGGCATTTTTTGGTTTTTGTACTAAAAAATAGCCTGTACTCTAATGTATATGTTGGCAAAAGTTTCAGAGGCCTATGACACTTCTAAGTGCCCTAAAGTGCTGATTAGGCCTGTATGTTACAATTTGTATTTAAACTGTGTGCAAATCTTTAAACTTGTTTTTCCACACTTTTATTTTCACTGCATTTTTGTACATTCAAAATTGAATAGAATTCACAAATTTTGTCCTAGACGGTTCAAATTTTTACTGCATGTCCTAAAAACAATGAGTAACAAAGTCGTGCATGGGTTTCATGTTTAAAATAGTATTTTAAGAAATAAAAAATAAAATGCATGCTATTATTAATTTTTTTGTAATTCCACACATGAGGTACATTTTTTTTCTCCCTTTGTATTCACATTATAAGAATTCTATTGCATGATGTTTTTCTAAATATTTGAGGGGTCTTGTAAAAAAAAAACTCAAGACATTTTACTAAAAGATTGTGGAACCCATTTAATTATAATACATGCAATTTTTTTTAAATATAACATTTAATAACTCATAAAATAAATGTCTCACAAGAATGAAACTTAAACACATCATTATGTATCATGCAGTGAATGTTTGTACAAAAAATCAAATCTCTAGCTCAAAAAATGTAGAAAATAGAAATTTCACCCATCACCCCCCTTAAATAAAGAGAATCCTGATGTCCGGTTTTGGCCCTCCCAATGTAGAATCATCCGATAGCCAAACTAGGCAAGATCCCGCGTGATCAACTATTCCGATTGAAGTTTTAAGTGGTTTCCCTCAATCCAAAGAGCAAATGCTGAAATAGAACCCAAAAGGTCCGCTTCCGACTTCACTCTGCTAATTAACTTCAAATATTAATTCAAAATTTAAACCGGTAAATTCTCCTATAAGACTTGAAAGCATAATAATAGTCCCTTCGATTGGTTGCTGGCCAAAGGAAGGCAAGACCACTAAAAAGACAACATGAAAGCAGAATAACGGCTTGTGAAATGAGATTCATGCGCAGAACAGCGGGTTACACCAGATGGGATCTGCAGATTTTTCCGTTTCTCCATGATTAAAGGAACACCTCAGAAATGTTAAAAATGGAGAAACGGAAAAATCTGCAATAGCTGCACATGCCTGGTCAGAAAAACATAGAATAGAAACCAAAACAAAATTACTTAAGCAATTGGAAAAAACCGAAGGAACTCGACAATTTGGGAAAAAATTTACATATGCAAGAATGAAAACACAACTATGAATTTTGAAATACCCGGTTATAAGGAGAGGAGATTGATTTGGAAGTTCGTCGGTCAGCCATCAGATGGCGCGGAGGTCAGTCTGCAGGATAGAAGGCCTTGGACATCAGTTGTGAACGTGATACAGCATTGAAAATGTCACAAATGAAGTGACAAAAGCCGGGTCTGCGAGGAGTATAAAAGTATGAGGTGAGTGAAAGAAAAAAATAAAACTAAACAGTAGCTATCAGTTGCAATGTGCTTCATTCTTGAAGCCAGAGAAGGAGGGACACACAGACAAAGAGAAAGACTGACTGTACCAAGCAACTGCAGTGGATCCTGTTCACTAGAAAAGACAAGCCTGCTTGTTACTAAGTCCTATAATAATGTCATCATTTTACTTGATTAAAAAATGTTTGACTTCTTACCACCAATCAGTCTTTTTGCTGCTGTTGTTTTTCCTGCATTATCCAGGCCAACTAAGAGCAACACAACTTTCCTGTGGACAAAACAAAATTAATTAAAAGAACAATCTTTGACTATTCTGTGCCACCAGTGAATAATCGATCGGAGAACAAGTGACTTTTAGCATCGTGTTGGCCAATGTGATAAAACACGTTCTCACTAGTGCCAATTGCCAACATGTTTGCTCACATATAAGGGATTCTATGCCAAGATCCATCCTTCCATAGTAATGCTGTCCAAGGGCAGGTCTTTCACTGCAATCATAGCATTTTCATGCTATGCTTTGCAGCTTTACTAGGGAATTATAGATGTAGTAGCTTCCCGTTGCTTTCCACACCGGTGAAGGATGATGATAATGATAAGGATGATGATGACGGCCGGATGATTTTCAGGGACCGTTGAGCCCTACGCTTCCTGACATTTGTCTTACAGGTGAGGAAAAACCCTGAAAAAATCTCACCCAGGAGCCTGTTCCGACTGGGAATCGAACCCAGGCCCGCTGCATGACAAGGCAGCATGCTACCTCGAGACCACAGCGGTGGACAAAATACCAGTATTGACTATTATTTGAATTACTTCCCATTACAGTCAAAGGCAAACTCCATGGTGAAACAGGCATAGAATGCACTTTGGCTATGAGCCGGCTGCTGTCCTCACATCCACATGTGTTAATCACAGAGGCAGACGATCATATAGCCAGTGTAGGGATGACATGTGGTCAGAATGTCAGATCCCCCAGCTGTTATAGCTGGTTATCTCAATGTGGAGCCACTACTTATTGTAGCTAGCCAAATTCCTCACGATGCTAGGTGGGCACTGGTCCCATACTGGCCAAAATTGTATGAGAAAATTTCTTCCCCCATGGAGACTTGAACCAGCACAAATCCCATAACTCTGCTCCAAAGCATCATGCCTTAACCACTCAGCTATAGCACCTTAATTTTAATACTTCTTGTTCTTCTTGTAAGCCCATGTTTCCCTTAACAGAGATTTAGGCGCTCTCCCCCTACAGGGAAGAATTTGAACCATACTAATTTAGCTACACTTGTTTTCGTATAGATGTCACTTGAGTGGTCTGTGGTGAGCGTTCCACCTCATACTGACATCTAGGAAACCAAGGTAGCACTAGGACGGGAAAATTTGGTAAATTTTGCTTAGAGGCCTTTTCATTCAGGCTTAAGGATCTTTTACAAGCCTGAAAATCTTCAGACTCGGGACCCACAGCTTAAAGTCCCTCCCGGAGGACTTGCTCCTTGGATTTTTCCATCCTAAAAAATCCATTGACTCTGGTCGGGTTTGAACCCGCGACCCTCAGGACCAGAGGCAAGGAGCATTACCACTAGTCCACCACGGCCGATTAATTTTAATACTTAATGTGGAGAAAGTGTACTTTATGCCTCATCATGAATTTTTCTAAGTTCTGCAGAATAGTAGTGCGCATGTGCACCGGTTATGAGCTTGCTCCAAAGATGGCAGGACTATCTGTACAGTCGGTATAACCAACCTTTGTAATAAATTTCCAAATGAGCTTTTAAAAATGGATGTACACTAACTCATAATTCGTAACCTAACATAGTAAATCATTTATACATTATTTCAACAAACAATAAACTAATTTGGTATACATTGACTTACCCATTCTTAACCTAATAAAATAAAAAAAATCTACACCAGATGGCAGTTGAGAAGATGATGTTAATGACAAAATTTTGACAGTTCGAATTTGACTGAATATGGCAGTAATACTATACTTTTGAACCGGTATCGTGAAGACACGCAGCTTTCTGAGGTGAGATGTTAAAAATGTTCTCTAACTCATTTATTAATAAAAAAGTAGTAGAGCAATTACTTATTGTCAAGGTTCGGTATACCGGTTGCACACATAATCCTGCTATCTGTTGATGAGGCCTTACTCATGTGCACTACAGTTCTATAGAACCTAGAATAAACGATTGAGAGATTTCATGTACATAAATAAATACTTTAATTTAGAAAAAAAATATTTTAAGAACTGTTACTATCGTTAAAATAGTAGAAAATGTTAGTAAAAACAGAAAAAGTAAATAGTGCAACCGTGTCATAAGAATATTGTATGGTGTAGCAATAGTGAGGATTAATCTATAGTTGTTTAATGTTTATACAAAAAGACATGATAAGAAACCTCAGTGATAAGTTACAGGTTATTGAAATACTAAAATGTTTAACCTATAAATGAGGATTGTATAGACCAACTTATAATAAATAAACAGTACAGCTATTATTTCCTTGTATTAAGTATACACGAAAAAATAAAATGCCATAAAATAGTAAATGCATTAATAAGAACATTTATTCTAGTGTAATTAAAATATAAATCTTACTTTTGGCTTTTCTTCGTCGAATTTTTTCGTTTTGCCGAATGGGTGACAACAATTACCCATTTTTGTATATTATTCTCGCTTTAATGTTTAAACACATGCTAAACATTATTTTCTCTACTACTTCAATATATTAAAATAATATAAATGGTTAGTGACCTAAAATTTCCACTGTACACATTACGCCATGACATAAACAATTTCAGACTCCTACACACGAAAATGTAAATTCCTGAAGAAAGTGGATATTCCCATGTATCAGAATAACAGTGTTGCCAAACAGTTTTAGTAATTTTCCCTACCAATACAAAATAATTTCTCTTTTTTTTTTTGCAAGAAAATTCTGTATGATCAATTTTGCGAGTGTAGAAAATACGGTATTAACATATTAAAAAAAATCATAGCGCGACAGGCCTAGAAGGCCCTTTGCCTTCTAGCCGACTCCTGGCCTCACATCTACATGTGTTAATCACAGAGGTGACGATATTGCCAGTATATGGGTGACATGTGGCAGCATGTCGGGTCCCACAGCCACTGGAGTCGCTACTTATTGTAGCTACCCAAATTCCTCACGATGCTGGGTGGGCACTGGTCCCATACTGGTCGAAGTTCCATGAGAAAATATTGAGAAAATATCTTCCCCATGAAGACTCGAACCAACGCAAGTCCCCTTGAAATGTACCAAGGAATCTTGCCTTAACCACTCGGCTAAGGCGGGACATTAACATATTTACTTACTTACTCACTGGCATTATCGAACCCGTAGGTTCATGACCGCGCGGACATAAGCTCTCCATACATCCTAACATTCCATGTTCCTAGGAACATGTCCCTGTGTTTGAGTCTTTGGCATGGGTTCCCTGAAGTAGTCCCCGCCCGGAGAACCGAATGGGGGACTATTTGACCTCCGGAAAATTTTACCCCAGATGAACCTATGTCCGCATTTCTTGACGGTTGTATTTTTAAGGTGAAAGATCGTCACTCTTTCGCCCAAGGTACTTTTTTCGTCTGGCTTATCACCTTCGACCAGTCCGGCATGGGTAACCCTATCGGCAGCAATGCTACCACCGGCATAGCTCTCAGGATCATTTAAGCACGCAAGCCACTCCACCACGACAAGGTAAAGATACCATGGAGGGATTAACATATTTATCGCTGATTTAAATAATCGCTTACCAACAAGGCTTTCAATTATATTTGAAGAGAAAAATGTTCGCCTAGACCGGGACTCGAACCCGGGACCCTTGGCTTTCCGGGCCAAGTGCTCTACCAACTGAGCTACCGAGGCGAGTTACGATCTAGACGCAAATTTTTCTCTTATGTACGCCTCGGTAGCTCAGTTGGTAGAGCACTTGGCCCGGAAAGCCAAGGGTCCCGGGTTCGAGTCCCGGTCTAGGCGAAAAATTTTCTCTTCAAATATAATTTATCCTTCTATGAGAAGTGTTAAATTAATAATAAAAATCGTCAATAGAAGCCCTACTGGCTATAAAGTAGTGTTAAATTCCCAATAAATGTCTTCTTAACTAAGAAGCCGCCATTTGCAAAGATAGAAGCTATGGTTTCAAGCATTTGGAGCGAGGGAATTACAACGTGCATAAGAGAAAAATTTGCGTCTAGATCGTA
The DNA here is from genome assembly GCA_030220185.1 of Diploptera punctata. NCBI lineage: Eukaryota > Metazoa > Arthropoda > Insecta > Blattodea > Blaberidae > Diploptera > Diploptera punctata. The sequence goes on from JASPKZ010000446.1 coordinate 1,537,191, forward strand.
ACTCGCCTCGGTAGCTCAGTTGGTAGAGCACTTGGCCCGGAAAGCCAAGGGTCCCGGGTTCGAGTCCCGGTCTAGGCGAAACAAATTTTTCTCTTCAAATATAATTTATCCTTCTATGAGAAGTGTTAAATTAATAATAAAAATCGTCAAGACTTTCAATATTGAGGTATTTACCGACAGTTAACAGGAAATTTGGCTATTCTATGCCAGAAATATACCGATGGAGTTCCAACAGAAAACTAGTAACTACTACCGTCACGTAAAATGTTCCTATAATATAGGTGTAATTATTATAATATCTATAAAGGTTCCGGTTGGCTAAAAATCTATGACAACAGATAATACTATTTTCCGATATATCAGATTGCTGTTTGTGTGTGTGTGTGTGTGTGTGTGTGTGTGTGTGTGTGTGTGTGTGTGTGTGTGTGTGTGTGTGTGTGTGTATACTTACTTACTCGCTGGCACTATCGAACCCGAAGGTTCATGGCCGCGCGGACATAAGCTCTCCATACATCCCTATCCTGAGCTAATGCTTTCCAATCATTCCCTGTATAATCTACTTCCCTTAAATCATAGTTAATGTTGTTCTCCCACCTCATTCTTGGTCTACCAACTGGGCGTTTTCCCTCTGGCTTTCCTACAAGAAGCTTCCATGCACGTCTTTCATTCCCCATACGTGCAACATGTCCTGCCCATCGCAATCTACGAGACTTAACTGTTCTTATTATATCTGGCTTCCTATAAAGACCATGTAGTTCATTGTTATGTAGTCTTCTCCATTCACCTGTCTGTTCATCTCTCTTTGGTCCAAAAATTTTCCTAACAACTTTATTCTCAAATACTCGTAATCTCCTTTCCTCCCTTAAAGTAAGAGTCCATGTTTCGCATGCATATAATATAACTGGTAGAATAATAGTTTTATATATTTTCAGCTTAACGTTTTTTGAAAGGAGTTGGGACATCAAAAGTCTCTGCAATGCATAATAGCACGCATTTCCAGAATTGAGTCTATGTTTCATTTCTTTGTGCATCTCATTCCTATTTGTGATTATGGTTCCTAGGTATTTGAATTCAACCACTATATATATCCTATATAACTCATTGTTATAAGTATTTTTTTCACATATTATTGTTATTATTATTTTTTTATTTAGGAATATTCCATAATACACTGTTTCTCCTTCAACCCAAAGTGATTTCTCGCCAGAGACTCCTGTTTCACAATATTACTCTACACTGGTCGCTAGCTTTAAAATAAAGAATCTCTATCTCTCTATCTTCGGGTTTTTACAGCTGCTGCCGTCTTCCCGTGCCAAACCTCCAAAGCCTACGGTCTTGGGGCATCTTCGATGCTTAGCCCTCTAGCTTGCATTACTGTCTTCATGTTTTCCTTCCATGTTAACCTTGGTCTTCCTCTTTTCTTCTTTCTGTTAGGATGCCATTCATATAGTTGCTTCGGCCATCGCTCATCTTCCATTCTTAAAACATGTCCTAACCACTTTAATTCCTTTTCCTCAATTCTTTCAATTATGCTTTCTTCTGCTTCCATTTTGTTTCTAATTTCCTTATTTGTGACACGTTCTAATTTAGACTTTCTGGCACTTCTTCGTAAATAATCCATTTCTAGAGCTATTAGTCTATTCTTGTAGTACTTATTGATTGTCCATACCTCACTTCCGTACATTGCAACAGATTCCACCAATGTTTTACCAATATATTTTTTTGTGTCTTTCCAAATATGCTTATCCCACCATATGGAATTTAATGATCATATTATTTTGCTACTCAATTCAATTCTATGTTTTATGTTCTCTTTGCCTATCCCTTCGATGTTATCCATAATCATTCCCAAATATTTAGTTTGTTTCACTTGCTTTATTTGGATTCCTTCTTCCAATATTAAATTTTCTCTTTCATTGCTATTTATTGCCAGATATTCTGTTTTTTGTAAATTTACTGTGAGACCCCATGATTCATATATGTTTTTCAACCTTTTTATCATGAATTCCATATCAAATTTGTCTTGCGCTAAAACCAGTTGATCATCGGCAAATTGTAATGTCAGCAAAAATCTGTTGCCTATTGGGATCCCCATACCTTTGCAGCTTTGTTTCCATTTCGTTAATATAAATTCTACATAAATATTAAATAAAATTGGTGATAGACTGCACCCTTGTTTCAATCCCTTTGAGGTTTTTATAGGATTAGACATTATATTTCCCATTTTAACATAAGCGGAGTTATCTTTATAGATTTGTTTAATAATTTCTATTAGGTTTCTGTCAATATTGTATTTACTACTACTCTCTTTCTCTTTCTAAAATATTCTAGACACTTTAGCCCTCATGGACTATACTACCCCAAGGGCCTCTGGGCCTGTTGTGGGATCACTTTACTTTACTATGCACTTCCCGCCTATAGAATTTTTCATAAATTTAAGCTGTGCATTAACAAAGTATACGATGTACATATAAATGAAATAAATTTTACAACATAATGGGAATCTATTTACTATATGATTTCCAGTTTGTTTCACTTGCTTTTATATTAAACAATCCTACATATAATCTGTATGGGTGTGTAGGGGATACGTTCCAAGGTTCCAAAATAAAATAACAATTATCAAGATAAAATCAATTCATTGTGAAGAAGAATACCTCTGATCGCGGTACCAACGCTATGCAGAGTAGACCATTGGTGGGGCTGCCACCTCAAAGCTTTAGGTTCAGCTTCTGGATGTACTAACCCCATCTAGAGGGTTGCCACTTCCGCCAGATCCGCCGTGATGAAGCACTCCTTCTGCGCCGAATCTGCCGTTGAGGTCTTCCGTGAAGGATATCCGTGAAGAACTGCAGATCTACTCCATAAAAGAAAATATATTTAACAACAAGATACAGTGGAAAGAACATGTAAAAAGAATGGAAGAAAGTAGATTACCAAATAAAATCTTGCATTATTTTCCAAGAGGAAGAAGAGATGTCGGACGTCCTCGGAAGAGATGGTCTTAGATCTATTAGTGAAGACAGAACAGGCAACTCTTGCCTAAACCCGGAAGTGAAGAAGAAGAAGAAATCAATTCATGTGAGAATTTGAACAATTTCTATTAATTATTACTGTCAAGTTAGGCAAGGGCTTAAAGAAGCCCCCCCCTTGTTTTGTCGCTTTTAAAAGGTCTTTCAATTCAGATTGATATTTAACTGCGAATTCAGCGATAGAATTCCTTATTTTTCTTCGGATTTCTTGATGATTCGTACAGTTGATTAATTAACATTAAAACAGCGTGATATAGACGCAAACGTCTCGCCAACGGATAAACGGTCAAGCAATTCTATTTTTGCTTTAAGCGGCAACACTACTTTTTTCCGCTTCGGAACTAGTTTTCTTTCCTTTTACTCGACATTATAAATTTGCAACAAAGCAAAAGAGACACGTATTACCCAATCAAAATTATTGCAACGAATGACAAGTTGAAACAACAAAACACCGATTGTGACGAGGGCGGCATTTATAACGGACATAGCGGCACGTGAAATACGACGGCGGTGACTTTTAACAACGAACTTTAGTCTTAGTGACAATAAGGTTTGTTTTACTTTGATATTAATTTGTCCATTTGGCTTGAATCGCTCTTTGTAAATGTCGCCTTGGCACGTTCCTGCAGTAAAAAAGTTGCCGATCCGTTAATAAAGGATGCTAATCCTTTTAAAATACCGACTGGATCCGTGAATACAGGAACTTTGTCGCAATTTTTTAACCCGCTCTTACAACTCAATGGTATTAATAAGCAGTTAGTTTATGCTGATGATGTAGTATTGTTGGCCGATAGCGAGGAGATACTAAAGAACAACACGCACACACTATTGAGTAAAACTAAGATATTAGGACTGGAAGTAAATATCAATAAAACTAGATATCTGGCCACACGTAGAAATATTTTATATTATGAAAATGGACAGCTAATGACAAATGAGGGAAATTTTGAGGAAGTGGCTGAATTCAAATTCCTAGGAACAATAATCACAAATAGGAATGAGATGCACAAAGAAATTAAACATAGGCTCAATTCTGGAAATGCGTGCTATTATGCATTACAGAGACTCTTGACTTCCCAACTCCTTTCAAAAAACGTTAAACTGAAAATATATAAAACTATTATTCTACCAGTTATATTATATGGAACGAAACATGGACTCTTACTTAAAGGAGGAAAGGAGATTACAAGTATTTGAGAATAAAGTACTTAGGAAAAAAATTGGACCAAAGAGAGATGAACAAACAGGTGAATGGAGAAGACTACATAACAATGAGCTAACATGGTCTTTATAGGAAGCCAGATATAATAGGAACAGTTAAGTCTCGTAGACTGCGATGGGCAGGACATGTTGCTCGTATGGGGAATGAAAGACTTGCATGGAAGCTTCTTGTAGGAAAGGCAGAGGGAAAACGCCCAGTTGGTAGACCAAGAATGAGGTGGGAGAATAACATTAACTATGATTTGAGAGAAGTAGATTATATAGGGAATGATTGGAAAGCATTATCTCAGGATAGGGATGTATGGAGAGCTTTTTTTCCGCGCGGCCATGAAGCTACGGGTTCGATAGTGCCAGTGAGTAAGTAAGTAAGTAGTCATGTCACTATAAGGCCCAAGTATCATGGGTAACGTTAAAGTATCAAGAATAAAAAAGAAACAAATGCATTACTACTAATAACTCTACTGGACGCTACCCCTGTGACGTCGCTTCTCCTTTAATCCTACAACAATCAAAATCTATTAAGATCCGCTGACTCAATAAAACAAGTCCGAATAAGAGGGAAGTGGACAGTCCAACTAACCTATTCTTGTTCTGCTAGCTTAAACACCGTATATCCACTCTATCTTTTTAATTGATTTTATTATTTAGTAAATAATACAACATCTGAAGCTAAAAATAATTATAATGTTTAATATTTACCAAACCCTCCATGGTATCTTTACCTTGTCGTGGTGGAGTGGCTTGCGTGCTTAAATGATCCTGAGAGCTATGCCGGTGGTAGCATTGCTGCCGATAGGGTTACCCATGCCAGACTGGTCGAAGGTGATAAGCCAGACGAAAAAAGTACCTTGGTCGAAAGAGTGACGATCTTTCACCGTAAAAATAGAACCGTCAAGAAATGAGTACATGGGTTCAACTGGGATAGAGACCTTATGTCCGTGCGGCCATGAACCTACGGGTTCGATAGTGCCAGTGAGTAAGTAAGTAAGTAAGTAAACACAATGTGTACATTTAGAGTTTTCGCCAGTCTTTTGTAATTTTAGTGAGAGGCTGAGTTCTGCTTTTGCATTTCATTAGGTGGTACTTGGAGCATGGCTCGTCGCAAAGCTTACATCTGCAGTCCTCCTTGGGGTCGTGGTCTGACATATTTTCCCGTGGAAACCATTCGCGGCGAAGCGTGTGTATAGGTGGCGAAGTCACTATATCTTTTGCTAGCCTGTATTATCATTGTTCACCACTGTGATCTCGAGGTAGCGTGCTGCCTTGTCACGCAGCGGGCCCGGGTTCGAACCCCGGTCGGGGCAGTTTTTCTGGGTGAGGTTTTTATCGGGGTTTTTCCTCACCTGTAAGACAAATGTCAGGTAAACTTTAAGGCCTAAACGGTCCCCGAAATCATATGACCATTATCATCTCATCATCATCCTTCACCGGTGTGGAAAGCAACGGGGAGCTACCACATCTATAATTCCCTAGTAAAGCTGCAAGGCATAGTATGAAAATGCTATGGTTGCAGTGAAAGACCTCCCCTCATAGCATTTATTTTATTTATTTTTTTAGTGATCCCACAACAGGCCCGGAGGCCCTTGGGGTAGTAGGAGGTTAAGGCTCCCACTTTTTCTAGACAATCGGCACTTTATGTCAGCCGGGTTGTCAGCCCTGCGTGACGGCCGCCTTTACCCCCCAGAACAAGCGTCTGGTACTCGTTTCCGTTAGAGGCTGATTCGACCCCAGGGTCATAGTGCCGCCAGAGGGTTTGGGTCAGTTTTAAAAATCCTGACCCCAACGGGACTTGAACCCTCGACCGTCCGACTTGTAGCTCAGTGCTTTAACAACTACGCTACGGCGTGCCCCCATTATCATTTATTACGAAATTGAATTATATTCTTTTTCTGTCCTGATGGTCTCAGGTCCAAGGTTTGAGTGTTCAAATCGGCCAGGATCGGCGTACTTTTCAAGACATACTTTTTTGAATAGGTCTATGGGTTCCTTCGGATGAGAACTAAATCATAGATTCCGTATTGTAGATTTAGGACCGTAAGAGTTCCTCAAGTCTTGGAAAGAGGTATTTGAACAAAATCTGACGGTTCTTTCACGCCTCCTAGATATTGAATTGCACATGAATGATCTTAGCTGTTAAAGAGTGTCGTTAAATAATGGTAAATTGTAATCTGAGAAAAAAGTAGGTTATAGCTTAACGCAGTTAAATCACACTCTTTTTGCACTATAAAAGAAAATACTAATATTCTTACAAAGCAGGAGATAGGCCTAATACACTATTCACGTATACAAATTCATTAAATGCACGAAAAGTAGACCATGACAATGTTGCTAGGTATAATAATAGGAAAAAGCTGAACACAAAAATATTGTTTCATATTAGGGTATATTCTATACGTTTTTTATAAAAATCCACTAAAACTAGATAAAATTTTCGTACAACTCATGCATACGAATTTTTAATTACTGGTACCCATTTGTTAATAAAATAAACCTTCAATTTTATATGGTTTTACAATATAGTAACCAGTGCTTTAAAGTAAAGTGATCCCACAACAGGCCTCAGGAGGCCCTTGGGGTAGTAGGAGGTTAAGGCTCCCACTTTTTCTAGACAATCGGCACTTTATGTCAGCCGGGTTGTCAGCCCTGCGTGACGGCCGCCTTTACCCCAGAACAAGCGTCTGGTACTCATTTCAGTTAGAGGCTGAGTCGACCCCCAGGGCCATAGTGCCGCCAGAGGGTTTGGGTCAGTTTAAAAATCCTGACCCCAGTAACCAGTGCTTTAGTTGAAAAAATATATATAGGCCTATTTGCGGATCGCCTCTTATACCGACTTCCCATACTAACTATAATGGTTTCTGTAATGTTTTACAATATAGTAACCAGTGCTTTAGTTGAAAAAATATATATTTGAAGGATTTACCTTTTATATCGACTATAGAACTATATACATAGCCTAATATATTTAGAATGAGAGTTTTTAGACATTTTGATAAAAAGTAACAATGTGCAAACGATTCCGGCAATATTTTTGTAGTAGTCCACCGCTGTGGTCTCGGGTAGCGTGCTATCTTGTCACGCAGCGGGCCCGGGTTCGATCCCCTGTTGGGACAGTTTTTCTGGGTGAGGTTTTTATCGGGGTTTTTCCTCACCTGTAAGAAATGTCAGGAAAACTTTAAGGCCCAAACGGTCCCCGAAATCATATGGCCAGCGCAATCATCATAATTCATATTCATCTTAAGTTAAGCTTAGGATTAGGGACTCTCCTGGCGCACCATTATCATCATCATCACCCATCATATCATCGGGGCAACGTAACCCCGCCTTCCAGGTGCCCCAACCTCAGAAGTGGGTTTACAAATACGCCATGCCAGGAGAGAAACAGGAATGTCGAAAGACAAACCTGGGGCATTTGAAAAAAAAAATATATATATATATATTTGTAGTAAATTGTAAGCAAATATACTTAAAAATTCCATCCTAGATATTTGATGGGACGCCGCTCCCCCCAACTAAAACACTATTGTATCTCTCCATTGTTATAGACACAGCCATTATTGTGCCCGGTACAATAAAATAAATTAATGTTCAACTCTGTTATATAATGATCAGTTTATTGTTTTATATTTTAATTATTAGAATTAGGAATTAAGAGATTGGAAGCTACTGCTGAGAATGTAAACAAAGAGCCGCCTATGAAATAGATTTAAAACTCGCCCCAGGAAAGACCGGGATGACGTGACAGTTCTCACATTTTAAATTCCCTCTGACCTTAATTCGTGCGAGAGTGAAAGTGGTGTCACTATAAATCACGCAAGTCAACGTGACGCAGTACGCGTAGCAGACCATCCTGTCTCTGCGTATATAATAATCACTACTACTGTAGGGGCCTTTTGTTTTCATTGGAATCGGCTAGCGGAGCGGAAAGAGTGGGGATTGGGATTCAAGTAGCGAGAATTCTGGTCAGCTGTTAAGTTTGAAGGACGAGGAGTTACTGGACGCTATTATTAAAATCACTTGAAAAGAAGTTATTTAACGGCTGACATTGCGTTGTCATTGCATTTTTCGTAAATAAGAGGTAACGCATACAACATATTTGTTATAATTATCTATGTATTAGGCTGTTAATAAAATATATAGTGATAATGATGCAAGCGGTTAGACGCTCACCCGATATAATAATATAAACAATTGTATTTCTTATAGGTTTAAGTTAATATGTCAAACACATTAAGAACCCTTTTGTTTGGGGGTCGCCAGTCTTTAAGAAATGTATGTCAGAGAAGACATATTTCAAGAACCATCACAAAAAATGATAAACCGACAGTATCAGTCGCATCAGAATCAACAGCTTCATCTGAGGCAAGAAGTACAGTAGGTAAGTTTTTTAAAATTATTATCTTCATTATATATGCATGTTTTATTAGGGGTGCTTTAACATTTAAGGTCGAATCTCCTGTGTTTATGCATATAAGCTAATAAATAGGCACACGATTCCATCAACACATCCCTCCTCATTGCATCACTTATTACTTAAAATCTTTTACAATTTCTCTAATTCTCTTCCATCCTATGTCAGAGACTGTCAAACTTTACCATGTTTCAGGAAAAAACTGAATTCCTTTATTAACTGACGGAAATATCTCACTAATATTATTTTTTAAAACAATTTACTTTTCCTTTATCTAATAAAAATATTATTAAGATTTACCAATATTTTTACCTTGTGTCTTATATAGGTCAGCATATAAACAATTAATTCATTACAGTTTGTTACATTTTTTTTTTCATGTATAGTAGATTCGGAGCTGTTCTTCCACTGAATATACATTCTTTTTTTAGATTTAATTTTAATGGACTTTAACTTTATTGTATTATTAGATCTGGCTGAGGTTACCTATTTGTCTGCCACGATTTATGCCACTGTTGCACTAAACTCTTTTCAACCATTTATAATGTTTCATACTATTTTAAACATTTTAGAACCATTTTATAAACATTATGATTTATATATATAATTATGCAAATATTGTGAATCGAGTTCTATAGACTTGCAAATGCTTAATGTAACATTTGCTAGATGGCTCTCAAATCGGTGTTACCAACATTTGCAAATAATTCCAAATCATATTTCAAGAAATTCATTTTTTTAGCATTTGGGAATTTATTCCAAAAGTTGGTAGCACCGACTTCAGAGCCATCTACCGGAAGCTACATTAATCATTATAGCAACTCCCACATGCGCACGGCAATTCTGTAGATTTTAGAAAAATTCATGGCAGACAAATAGTCCACTTTTTCCTTAGATCTTATTTTTATTATTGTTCCTTTAATTGTTTAGTAGCTAATATTACTGTGATCTTTGTACTTGACTGTAACATTTGTTTGTCCTGGTGAGTGGAAGAGAAGACCACATGGCCTTAACTCCACCAGGTTAAATAAATAAATTATCAGGACTATTGTAACGGAAATGGCTTATATATGCATGTTCCAATAAGTCACAGGTTACAAACTATTTTGACATCAATAATTGATAATAATAATAATAATTATTATTATTATCGTTGTCTGGCCATGGTGGACTAGTGGTTATGCTCCTTGCCTCTGGTCCCGAGGGTCATGGGTTCAAACCCGGCCAGGGTCGATGGATTTTTAGGATGGAAAAATCCAAGGAGCGAGGCCTCCGGGAGGAACTTTAGAGCCGTGGGTCCCGAGTCTGAAGATTTTCAGGCTCGTAAAAGATCCTTAAGCCTGAATGAAAAGGCCTCTAAGCAAAATTTTACCGAATTTTCCCGTCCTAGTACTACCTTGGTTTCCTAGATGTCAGTATGAGGCGGAACGCTGACCACGTGTAACTAAATTAGTATGGTTCAAATTCTTCCCTATAGGGGGAGAGTGCCTAAATCTCTGTTAAGGGAAACATGGGCTACAAGATAAAAGAAGATTATTATCGTCCATTACATCCTTTGACCAACAAATCTTCCCTTACATTGTGGCATCTACTGAATTTGTATTCTACTATGTCCTACACCTTTACATCGTGTGGAATTTTGAAACACATTTCAATAGTTTACATTCTTCTGTATGTAGATTTTTTTCCCATGTTTCCTTGGTAATTTCAAAATTTATAGCGGGGAAAAAAATCTAGACACAGAAAAACAAGGAGAGAATTGTCAATTTTGATATTTTCGGGGAAAGGAACCTAATTAGCAAGTTTGTTGGACCACAGAAAGAGATCCAGGGCTGACAACTTAAGAAAAATCAGTCTGTACTGGCTGAGGATTGGACTAACATGCCTTGAAACATATGTCCAACAGAAACAACATATAAGGTACAAATACACCGTACAGACCAACGGAGGTTATTAGGAATAACATCATAATGTTATTTCCTATTGTATTTTCAAATACATAACATTATTTATCACTTAATTTTTCACAGCCTATAGAAAGTCTAATTTTGTACTATACTTTTGAGTCTTTATGAATCACCACTGAGGTTACTTTGTAAATATTTAAAATAATAACATATGTATCTTTTATGAACATGTTTTAAGAATGGACTCTTCTAGGCTAACAAAACAAGCACTGTTGTACCAACCTCAAGGCTATAGAGATGTGGGATGACCTAGAAGACGATGGGAAGATGAATTCTGATAGCGGAACAGCCTACCATGAAGATGATGATGTATCTTTTAACAGCTGATGATGGAATATGTTCCAAAAGTCCTATACAACTGACATTTTATTTAGTTGAGGACGATTTTTACTTTTTAATTTTGTACACTTTCCGAAATTGATTTGCAACGATCAATTTATAATTTACAAAAAATAGGTGCCAAATTAATATGGAAATATCAATTAACAAAACTAAAATTATGGCATTTCATGGGAAGGACCCCATACAAAGTAAAATCTGTCTCCAGAATAAAATTTTAGAGAGATCTAATCAATTTAAATATCTTGGATATTATCTCTCTATCTGGAATGAAAAGGATATCCCTGAAAAAATTACTAGTTATAATAAAAGTTTGGGAATTATTAATCAAGTTATAAAACCAACCCTTGTACAAAAAAAACACCAGATTACGTTTATATAACACTTTGGCTAGACCAGTGTTGACCTATGGTAGTGAAGCATGGACACTAAAAAGACAACGTGAAAGCAGAATAACGGCTTGTGAAATGAGATTCATGCACAGAACAGCGGGTTATACCAGATGGGATCGGAAAAGGAACACCGATATCTTAAAAGAATTGAAGACTACGCCAATTTTAGAATATATTAAACAGTACCAACTAAATTGGAAACACCATCTTGAAAGAATGAGTTCAAATCGGATCCCCAAAGCTGTTTATAATTATATACCAAGAGGATGAAGATCACTGGGCCGTCCTATGAAACGCTGGAGGGAAAATTTTCTATAGGATTGTAACAGGCCTTGGTCTAATACTTGGAAGGAAGAAGAAGAAGACTATTGTATACCAGTAATAACCAATTTTTCCCCACTGATCTGAACTTTTACAAAAACTGGAATTTTGCCAATCCTTTTGGAAAATAATATTTTTGAACCCTGCTTAGTATGTGAAAGCCATAACATATTTTTAATGATAGAAATGCAAATATATTTTATTTATTTTGTATTTATTTGTGTGAAATGTTTATTTTTATATTTATAGGAATGACACACATTGTGAAGCCTTATCATAAATATGCTCTGGTGTGGACTGGGAAATACAAATCCTTAGCTGATGTTCCAGAGAGAGTGTCGTAAGTAAATACTTCTCATGACTTCATTTCTGTGTATAGATAGCATATGTCATCTCTTAGTGGAACACAGGCTATACTGAAATGTGTTCTTGTTCAATTCACATGTCTTCAAATGAGATAACAGTAACTTACATAATAATATTATTTCCATTTGTACTGACATGTCATCATCTCCTTTCATACGTTACTATGTGATAATTACAAGCATAAATTTATACATTGTCCAATCTGCCTCCCTTTAAAACATTGCATCATTGTCTAATCCTTGATGACACACCAGTTCTAGTTACATTATAATATTATTTTAACAGCTTAGGCCATCGGTGTCACAATACAAAACTGGACATGAAAGGACTCTCAATATTTTCCCAGAGGCCTCTTATTTCAGGTTTGAGGATCTTTTATATATTATAAATCTATTATCTTTAATCCAGAGTCGGCCGCAGTGGACTAGTGGTTATGCTCCTTGCCTCTGATCCCGAGGGTCACGGGTTCAAACCTGGCCGGGGTCGATGTAAAAATCCAAGGAGCAAGTCCTCTGGGAGGGACTTTAAGCCGTGGGTCCTGAGTCTGAAGATTTACAGGCTCGTAAAAGATCCTTAAGCCTGAATGAAAAGGCCTCTAAGCAAAATTTACCGAATTTTCCCATCCTGGTACTACCTTGGTTTCCTAGATGTCAGTATGAGGCAGAACGCTGACCATGGACCACTCAAATGACATCTATACGAAAACTAAATTAGAATGGTTCAAATTCTTCCCTGTAGGGGGACAGTGCCTAAATCTCTGTTAAGGGAAAACATGGGCTTACAATACAATAAATAAATGTATTATCTTTAATCCAGAGTGGCCGCGGTGGACTAGTGGTTATGCTCCTTGCCTCTGGTCCCAAGGGTCACGGGTTCAAACCCAGTCAGGGTCGATGGATTTTTTTAGGATGGAAAAATCCAAGGAGCAAGTCCTCCGGGAGGGACTTTAAGCCGTGGGTCCCGAGTCTGAAGATTTTCAGGCTCGTAAAAAATCCTTAAGCCTGAATGAAAAGACCTCTAAGCAAAATTTACTGAATTTTCCCATCCTGGTACTACCTTGGTTTCCTATATGTCAGTATGAGGCAGAATGCTGACCACGGACCACTCAAATGACATCTATACGAAAACAAGTGTAACTAAATTAGTATGGTTCAAATTCTTCCCTGTAGGGGAGAGTGCCTAAATCTATGTTAAGGGAAACATGGGCTTACAAGAAGATTTTTTAATCCATGAATTTATTTCCTTCTAAAGGAAGCAATACTTAGGATTTCTGTCCTTAAAATGTATTATTTTGAAGAAACCAAGTGATTTAAAGCAATTGTATATCAACATTCTGTGGCGTGTCCAGAATTTACATCAAGGACGAGAATATTGGTTCATCTATGTAGGTTTAACCTACAGACTCACCTGTGTGTCCATTTTGCGTAGTTGAAGATTTAGAACATATTCCCCTAAATTATACATCCATACATTATCAACAGTAATCTAACAAGAGGTTGTGTTTTTTCTGAAAAGTCACGAGAGACAGTCGTGAGTGATTTTGTCTAATGAAAAACTCAACCTCGCGTTTGATTTGGAGTGACTATGTAGCGAATAATACAACATCAGAAGCTAAAAATAATTATGTTTAATATTTACCAAATGTGAGGTTATGTATTCCAATCTTAAACCGGCTGTATAGTTATAAATAGCATATCTTTACTGTTAAATCTCTTTGGGCTTGGGAAAAATCAATAACAGATGATTGTATGAGAAATTTCTCTCTTATATACGCTGTTAATTCCCGCGCACCAAATGCTATGAAACCTTTACTTCTATCTTGCAAATGACGGCTTCTTTATTAAGAACACATGTATTTGGGTATTTTACATTACATTATAAAGCCAGCACGGCTTCTTTCAATGTTTTTATTATTCATTTCATAGATCTCAATGATGGATAAATCATATTTGAAGAAAAAAATTATACACTCAGACTGGGACTTCAACCCAGGACCTTACAGAAAAATTTGTGTTTAGACTGGAAGTTGCCCAGATGGCTTAGTTGGTAGAGCTTCGGCCTAGAAAGCCAAAGGTCATGGGTTTGAGTTCCTTCTGGCAGCATTTTTCTCTGGGCTCAACTCAGTCTCAAATGAAATCGAGTACCAGATTTTGATCTGGAGTAAAGTCGGGCATCATGGAGGGCTGACACCCAACTGACGTCTTGTGCTGATTGTCTCGATACATGGTCTTGTAGTAGAAACACAGCAATGTCACGTTGTTCAGCATTTTACAGTTTCCCTTCCTCCATTTCTTTAACACTAATCTGATCTTATACTTAATGTTTTATATAAAAATTATATTTTAGTGCATTTAATATTATATATAAATCCTAGGATTAGTTATTAGTTTACTTTTATAAGATTCATGATATGTTCCATTGAGATATTATTCAAAATTTAAGTATAAAATTATGGAATATTCACCTGAAAGGTCCGTCTCCTCAACTTCATTAATTATTTAACTGTAGCGCTTTCGGACTTGTCCCATCATCGGCAGGATTCAAAACTGGTGTTTCACTGAAGATCTGGTAGAGGGGGTACATGTATTGGGTTCGTTTTTGTTTATCAGATTGTTGTCGTTGTGAGCTGCTTTCATGATTTCCATCTCTTCGAGTACGTTTATCTTCGCTGGATTATTTTCTCTGTGCATTACTGTTAGGGTGTTTTCAATATTTAACATGCAATGTCCTTCATGGATAACGTGATTTGCAAAGCTTGATTATTCATGCAGAAGGAAAATCAAGCTATGCAAAACACGTTATCCATGAAGGACATTGCATGTTAAATATTAAAACAACCTAACAGTAATGCACAGAGAAAATAATCCAGCGAAGATAAACGTACTCGAAGAGATGGAAATCATGAAAGCAGCTCACAACGACAATCTGATAAACGAAAACGAACCAGATCTTCAGTGAAACACCAGTTTTGAATCCTGCCGATGATGGGACAAGTCCCGAAAGCGCTACAGTTAAATAATTAATTAAGTTGAGGAGACGGACATTTCAGGTGAATATTCCATAATTTAATATTTTAATTTAGTTATTAGGTTGTCTTACCTTTATAACCTTATTTTAAATGTTAAAACTTACAATGAGATAAAGATAGCATTGATTCATGGATTACTGTAATATTGACTTAGAGTAACGTGTGTATTCCAACACCACTTTTCATACTTCTTGTTCTGCACTTGGCGGATAGTTAGTTCATTTAGAATATAAATGCTTTTGTTTTTGCAGTCACGGTGTACTTGATTCTGCTCTTAATAAAGCTCGCATAAAGATAGCAATCTGGATGATGATTGCTACTGCTGTAATGGCAGGTGGTGCTGTATACAGTGGGAAGAAAGCTGCTGCAAGAGGTGAAAATCTTGCAGTCATCGGTATGGAACACCAGAAGAAATTACGAGAACAGGGAATAAAAGAACAAGAAGCAGCTAAATCTAATTAGTTTCTAAGTTTAAGGATTTTGTAGGAAATTTTTAATATACAAACCTACAAATTGTATATATGTATATTTTTTTTTGTAATAGCCAATGTTCTATCACACCTTTAAAGTATGTAGAGAAAATAGAGATACAATTTTGATCAGGCAATAACTTAGTTTTCAATGTTTTTATTTCAATTAACATTTTCCAGTCCTCGATAGAATCTAATTTAAGAAAGAAAAATTAAAGTTTGAACCTTGGACCTCTCGTTTTCTGTAAGAGTGTGCTGTTCATTACACCATTCAAATGACGATACTGTTAACATTTCTTTCAACTTGTACAATTCTTACAACTTATACGAGAATTGTGTAAGTTGAAAGAAATGTTAACGTTTGTATCGTCTAAGAATTAAATTAATGTTTTTATTACCTCACTTCATATCCTTTTTTCTTCTATACTGCAGTTTCGGAGCTTATCTCCATCATCAGTAGCCTCTGGTCAACCGGTGTTATGTCGTTTCTTGGCAGTTTTCTTCTTACTTCTATCGGTGGACCATGAACCTCTGGATCAGGTCAAAATTTGCGGGAGTTTCGAAATTCATTAGTTTATCTTTCTTGTTTTTTTGGATGTGGATTTTTTTCCAGACCAGCTAGCTCAGATGGAAGAGCATTGACATAGAGAGTCAAAGGTCCTGGGTTCAAACCCCAGTCTAGGCGTATATTCCTCTTTTCAAAAGTAAAAGATACAGTTTATCTACTTCCAAAATGTGGCAGACAGGTAAGTAAGTATGAATGTTGTATAACTAAAAGTATATTTAAATTAATATTGGGAAGTAAACATTATGAGGTTATATCATTAATAGTGAGTGGAGAACATATTTTTAACGACTCACCTCATATAATTACAAATTTCTTTGATACCGGCAGTTTCAGACAATATCTTGTCCCTCTTCAGTCATGGCTTCCACTGATGAAATTCTCTAGTTGTTGATTTCAAACAATTTCATTGAGAATTTCATCAGTGGAAGCCATGACTGAAGAGGGACAAGATATTGTCTGAAACCGTCGGTATCAAAGAAATTTGAAATTATATGAGGTGAGTTGTTAAAAATATGTTTCCTAGGTTTCAAGGAAAAAGTAACTTACTTTCTTTCTCTGTACCCTTCATATATATTGCTATGCTTTTGAATTTTTAAAATATTACTGTTTGGAGTAAGATATGAACCTGTGAACTTCAAATTTATTTATTTATATATTTTTTATTCAATGCCCCAGGTTGTCATTTTGACATTTCTAGTGTTCTCTACTGGTATTGACTTAATTGTAACCACTGCTGAAGTTGGGGCGCCTAGAAGGCAGAGTTACATTACTGCAATGATGTGATTGGTGATAAATCTAAATTCCAGACCATGTGCAACCACAGGAATAATTTCTTTTAAGAAAAAATTTGTATGGTTTGACCGGGTTGGCAAGGCATACTTCGAACCTGCTACTCAAATTGTTAAGCTGAAATGTAATTTATATTATAATGGCGGTTGAAAATGAATGACAAGATCATTTGAAAACTATAGTTACCGTGTTTGAAAAACATGAAATATGAGGTAAGATGTTAAAATGACTCATTAATTTATATTATTCCTAAAATATTTGAATTAACTCTACTAATCTAGTACTTCCTAATTACTGACCGCTGCACAATTAAAAAATAAAAAATGTTTAGAAAACAAAATTGTATTTATATTATTTTTAGTCTGATCATCATCTTACCTCAACATTAATGTTGATTTGTTCTTGGACATCTTTCAAAACAATTCTGTTTTATCGTCAGCTTGTCCAGACTGGTTTGATTTATGTTGCACCACCTGGATGTTGATGTCAGCTCCATCCTGTGGTTGGCCAAAGAACCTCCAAACAAGGTCACGTTCAATCGGTATTTCAAAATTTATAACTCTGTTTTTGTTCTTCTCAATATAGATTTTTTCCCAAATTGTCAGCTCTTTTGTATTTTCTGAATTTATATTATCTTTTTCAGACCAAACATGAGCAGCAACTGCAGCTATTTCCCCATTTTTAATATTTCTTATGTGTTCTTGGGTTCTAATTTTTAGGTTTCTTTTTGTTTTTCCTATATATATCTTTTCACAAGCCATGCATTCAATTTGATATATTCCTGACTTTTTATTTCTATAAGTTTTTTTAATTTTTGTTGGTTTTTATTAGTTTATTTAAACAAGCTGACGATAAAACAGAATTGTTTTGAAACATGTCCAAGAACAAATCAACATTAATATTGAGGTAAGATGATCAGACTAAAAATTTTATAATTAAAATAACCTCAAAATATCACTTCCTAAAATTAAATACAAAACTGTATTCAAAGTTAAAATTGGGAAACACATTATGAGGTTCTTAATTAATAAATTAATGAGTCATTTTAACATCTTACCTCATATTTCATGTTTTTCAAACACGGTAACTATAGTTCTCAAATGATCTTGTCATTCATTTTCAACCGCCATTATGACTACCGGATATTCGTTGCAATCTCCCTCTATAACGTTGCCATCTGGTGTTGATTTGACGAACTTCGAGATATCGTTGCCATCTGGTGTTGATTCGATGAACTTCGAGATGAGGTCACGTTCATCCGGAATGTCGAAATTCATAGATTTAAATTTGTTCTTCTGTATAAATATTTTCTCCCAAACTGTCAAATCCAAAGGTTTTTCCAAATGTTTTAGAAGTTTAGCTTTCTTTTTCAATTCTATGACCTTCCAACAAACTATGTGCTGCAATAGCTTGTTTGTTGGAAGGTCATAGAATTGAAAAAGAAGCTAAACTTCTAAAACATTTGGAAAAACCTTTGGATTTGACAGTTTGGGAGAAAATATTTATACAGAAGAACAAATTTAAATCTATGAATTTCGACATTCCGGATGAACGTGACCTCATCTCGAAGTTCATCGAATCAACACCAGATGGCAACGATATCTCGAAGTTCGTCAAATCAACACCAGATGGCAACGTTATAGAGGGAGATTGCAACGAATATCCGGTAGTCATAATGGCGGTTGAAAATGAATGACAAGATCATTTGAAAACTATAGTTACCGTGTTTGAAAAACATGAAATATGAGGTAAGATGTTAAAATGACTCATTAATTTATTAACAAAACTGTATATTTGAAGAGAAAATTTTTTGCCTAGACCGAGGCTCGAACCTGGGACCCTTGGCTTTCCGGGCCAAGTGCTCTACCAACTGAGCTACTGAGGCGAGTTGCGATCTAGATGCAAATTTTTCTCTTATATATGTTGTAATTCCCTCGTGCCAAATGCTTGAAACCATAGCTTCTATGTATTCACGTAGACTTTCACGGCCGGAGTTGCTATGATGATCTTGATGAAGGTTTCCGGGCTGTAGGCCATGGTCGTGAGGCTTGTAGTTCCCCGACGTTTTACCAAAGACTGCATGTGGGAACTACAAGCCTCACGACCACGGCCTACAGCCCGAAAACCTTCATCAAGATCATCATAGCTTCTATCTTTGCAAATGGTGGCTTCTTAGTTAAGAAGACATTTATTGGGAATTTCACACTACTTTATAGCCAGTAGAGCTTCTATTGACGATTTTATTATTAATTTAACACTTCTCATTGAAGGATAAATTATATTTGAAGAGAAAAATTGTATACTTGGCATAGTTTTCTCTGCATATTTAACAGGTGTGACTGGATTAATGATTATTACTTTTTAGTATCCAAACCCAGCAATGTAAAATGTTATTTTGTTTTCATAGTGTTCATATAAATGCTATTTTTTTTAAATTTTATGTTAGCACATACAAAAAACAATTGTTTAAAGTAGAAAAAATATTGATGCAAAGTAATCTCAATTATGAAGTAATAATGTCTTTTGAAATAGTATTGTAGATAGCAATGGAATGTGATAAAAGAGTTAATATTTTGTTTAGTGCCCAGAAGTCTATACACTAATTTAATTAATGGTTTGAAGCCTTTAACTGTCCCTAATCTATCACATCCTGATAACAGACTCTAGGGGAAAAAAGTTTAGCATACCATGTAAAAAACATATTTGAATATTTCAGTTAAATGTGGGAGTCATAATGTCGGTTGAAAATGAGAGAGATCCTTCTCTTGAAAACTAGTTCCCGTGTTTAAAGAAACATAAAATATGAGGTAAGATGTGAAAAAATTACTCATTCATTTACAAATACTTGAATGTTTCTGATTAAACTTCAGCTTAAAGTTAAAAATATGGAGGCTATAAAGTAATTGGAAGTGATCCCTACATGAATCAGGAAAAAAATTCTATGTTATCTTATTTAAAAATTGCCTTATACTAATCTTAGATCAGTTGAGAAGAACTCTGGAAAATAAATTCATCTAAAAATACTTCTATGTGAAATCTCGCTGTTATTTCATAAGAAGAATGTACCATTTCAGAAGTTAATATTACTAGCAAAAATTCCTGTATTTTACAGGAATATCCACTCTCAAAAAGGGAGAAGGAAATGACATGACTGGACACTGTATGACTTCTTAGATACTGTTAATTATCATAATATGATTTGTTCTTGGACATGTTTCAAAACAATTCTGTTTTATTGTCAGCTTGTCCAGACTGGTTAGATTTATGTTGCACACCCTGGATGTCGATGTTAGCTCCATCCTGTGGTTGGCCAAAGAACCTCCAAACAAGGTCACGCTCCGTCAGGTGTGCAACATAAATCTAACCAGTCTGGACAAGCTGACGATAAAACAATTGTTTTGAAACATGTTCAAGAACAAATCAACATTAATATTGAGGTAAGATGATCAGACTGTAAATAAATAAATTAAAATAACCTCAAAATATCACTTCCTAAAATTAAATATCATAATATGATCAGTTGTGAATGTGAACGTCACAAATACAGTGACGAAATCTAGATAAGCAAGCGAGTTAGAGGTGAGTCAAGAAACAACTAAACAAAATCGTAATATGAGTTCATTTTCAAAATGTCTCTTGTTCACTTTGTACCCAAACTAACTTTTAGGGTCGTATGTTAGAACATTACTCTCTACTCAAATTACTTCCAATCACTAGTGAGCTGATTCACCGTGAGCAATTGCTGAGAACGAATTAACGGCCGACTTATCGGTAGTGCATGAGAGTCGACGTTTTTGTAATATTGGCAACGAATTACCCAGAATTCTCAGCGATAAAACCACTTCCGTTATTTTCGTCTGCTATAGAGAATGCATTTATGCTTGCATCCCGCAAATAATACCGTATACAAACACGTCTGCGACACGCAATATTATGCCGATTCTCCTGTTATTCCAGTTGAATTCTTTGGTAGACTCTATCAAATTCCTCTTCTCCGTGTATACCGAAAACATGATCGAAGTCTTGAAGGTCCGACATCTTGGATAAATGTTGGATAAAGCAGCAAAGTACATTGATTACCATCGGTTCCCTTCGGGATTTTAATTTGAGTTGCTCATGTAAGGTACCTCCGCAGGTAGCTTACAAATTTAACCAATTATTGCACGCCGTAGCGTAGTGGTTAAGGCACTACGCTACAAGCCGGAAGGTCAAGGGTTCAAGTCCCGGTGGGGTCAGGATTTTTAAACTGACCCAAACCTTCTGGCGGCACTATGGCCCTGGGGTCGATTCAGCCTCTAACGGAAATGAGTACCAGACGCTTGTTCTGGGGGTAAAGGCGGCCGTCACGCAGGGCTGACAACCCGGCTGACATCAAGTGCCGATTGTCAAGAAAAAGTGGGAGCCTTAACCTCCCACTACCCCAAGGGCCTCCTAAGGCCTGTAGTGGGAATACTTTACTTTACTTTACTATCGCATGAACAGATTTCTGAGTAAGCAAAATCGTATTAGCACACAACTTGCTCAGCAGAGAAGGCATTTTACTGTCTAATGCGTCCAAACATGCGACCCTTAGTGGTGTAAGCATCCTTCTTACATTACTCAAGGAACAAATGTCACTATTTGGCTTCAGAACATCCTTTAAGTCACTATAAATTTCTATTAAAAGTGATTATGTATTATAGTCAAACTGACTCTTATTTACAGCAAAATAGTGGCATTAGATTCATTCTATAAATTTATAAAAATGGATAAGAGACATCCTCATATGGAAGTGTACAGTTAAATTAACTACATTATTTCTAAGTAATTATTATAAGATAAAGGGCAACTTTGAGTTTATATATTAAATTTGGGAATTTTTAACATTATGAGGTTCAATTAATAAGAATTGAATGAATCGTATTTCTTCTTACCTTTAAACAACAGAAAAGGTTACAGGAATACACCACCTTACAACATGATTCCAAGAAAGATGTAAAATTCAAGAAATTTACTTACCATCATGAAGTTCATAATAAGTTTCAAAAAATTTAATATAACATTGGCTCCAATTAACAAATTCAGCCTGGGTAATCTTCTGTTAACTAATAATAAATGTAACACCCCAGACAACAAAAAAATGTGGAATTTATCAAATTGATTGCAACAGGATATATATAGGAAAAACAAAAAGGAATTTGAAAACTCGTAAAAAAGAACACTTCAGAAACATAAAGAATGGAGAAATTGAAAAATCAGCTATAGCAGCACATAGTTTATTAGAGCATCATAGGATTGAAAAAGAAGCAAAACTTTTGAAACAATTATCTAAACCTTTGGATTTAACAGTTTGGGAAAAAATATATATTTAAAAAACCATACTAGAACCATGAACTTCGAGATTCCGGACGAACCGAGCTTGATTACAAAGTTCTTCAAAAATACAACAGATGGCAGTTTAGGAAATGATTCATTCAAAAAAACACCAGATGGCAGTTTGGATAATTACTGGCAAAAGAAGAAAAAATTGACAGTTGTGAAAACAGCTGACGATGGTGACAATGGGTCGCCGATACTGCAGTGTTGTGTTTGAAAAACATAGAAGTATGAGGTAAGAAGAAATCACAATTAATTTAATTCTTAACTTTGAGTTTTGTCAAAAGTTGGACGGATTGTCTCTACCTTAAAATAATACATGAGGAAAGTAGATCCACTTCAAAGTGCTATGAATGGGCTTTATATCTAATAAAAGAGAAAGTAAACAAAGTTAAAAAAAATTATACTGATTTTTTTTATAAATTTAGACATGTGTTGTCATTAATGATCATTTCTGCAGTCTTACCTTTTTTCTAAAACGCATGTGATCTCAATATTTGTATTACATGCCTCATGTGATGCAAGGTTTTTTTTTTCTCCGCTAGTTTCTCAAAATAGCTATATTAAAAAAAATCCACCGCTGTGGTCTCGAGTAGCATGCTGCCTTGTCACGTAGTGAGCCCAGGTTCAATCGCTGGTTGGGACAGTTTCCTGGGTGAGGTTTTTCCTCACCTATAAGACAAAGGTCAGGGAACTTAAGACCAAACGGTCCCCGAACATCATATGGCCATCACAATCATTCATATTCATCTTAGATTTAGCTTAGGATTAGAGACTCTTGGCGCACCACTATCATCATCATCATCATCATCACCCTCTTATCATCGGGGCAACGTAACCCCACCTTCCAGGTGCCCCAATCTTAAAAGTGGGTTACAATTATGCCAATGCCAGGAGAGAACACCAGAAATGTCCAAAAGGACAAACCGGGACATTAAAAAAAATTAAAAACCTAGTCTTAATAAATAATTGATGCTAGTTTTTCAACAAATGAGAATAAATGGTTATAATTGTGATGATTTCCAAGAACAAATCACTTGAGACATGTAAATATAAGTTTAAAAATGTGGTTAATTAATAACAGCAAATTAATATATCTAAATGGATCACCAAAAAAATTAATTTTTTTTAAATACTTGTTTTCAAAGTATCATAGTTTTCTTGGCAATAGGAAATCACAAAATATTATTATGCATTAAAGCAGAGAATTTAGTTTTGTTGAAAATTTAGAACACGACTGTATTAATAGAAATATAGTATTTTATGACCTATATAAATTGTAGAATGCAGGCTTCCACGGCCGGTAGTCATGGTATTCCAGGCTATGAGGGTGTGGTCCACAACTAGTGTTCTCCCTTGGCTATGGAATGCATATTCAATGGCAAGTTTTTAATAAGGTGGTGTTCCTGGGTCAGAAGCTCGACTGTGTATGAGTGCAGACTGCTGGAACCTGGTATTTATACTTGAGCTGGTCCCCAAATGGCTGGACAAAATCGAAGCTGATTGGATATTCATTGTCAATCTAGAATCTGATTGGTTTGTTTCTGTCTCTTCATTATTAAGTAGGCTTATACACCTGTTATTTAATGTGTGATATCAGGTTTTAGCCAGTTTTATACCTTCATCTTTTCTATAGAAATTGTCCGAGGGAGAAACACCAATTATGGAGCCCGGAATCTTCTAATACCAATCTATATAAATCACTTATAAAATGTTTTTAAAAAAGTATATATATATATATATATATATATATATATATTATTTTGATTGATTTATATCATATTATATTTTTGAGACTGTTTTCAATTGATTGAACATGAATAGATACAAAGTGAAAGATGTATTTGCAAGATAATTATCTAAATTTTAATTGTACAAAATACTGTATTTGAGACTGAAATATATATTAATTTTTGTTTTGCTACACTTGAATAGTTCTTTAAATTTTTCCCAATATTTCCATACATAATATCAAAAAAGCATGATAAAATGTTTGGTAAGAATTAAATGAATCGTGAATTCTTCTTACCTCGTACTTCTATGTTTTTTTTAAACACAGTATCGGCAAACATCAACTGTTTTCACGACTGTCAATTTTTTTTGCCGGTAATTATCCAAACTGCCATCTGTTGTATTTTTTAAGAACTTTGTAATCAAGCTTGGTTCGTCCGGAATCTCAAAGTTCATGGTTCTAGTATGGTTTTTTTTTAATATACTAGAACCATGAACTTCGAGATTCCAGACAAACCAAGCTTCGTTACAAAGTTCTTCAAAAATACAACAGATGGCAGTTTGGATAATTACTGGCAAAAGAAAAAATTGACAGTTGTGAAAACAGCTGATGATGGTGACGATGGTCGCTGATACTGCGGTGCTGTGTTTAAAAGAACATAGAAGTATGTGGTAAGAAGAATTCACAATTCATTTGATTCTTATCAATAAAACCTCATAATGTTAAAAATTTCCAAATTTATTGTATTAAAAAAGCCTACATGATTTTGCATAGTTAGAGCAGTAAAATAGTTAATTAATAGTGAGTGGAGAACATATTTTTAACGACTCACCTCATATAATTTCAAATTTCTTTGATACTGGCAGTTTTAGACAATATTTTGTCCCTATTCAGTCATGGCTTCCACTAAAGAGGGACAAGATATTGTCTGAAACTGCCGGTATCAAAGAAATTTGAAATTATATGAGGTGAGTCGTTAAAAATATGTTCTCCACTCACTATTAATGATATAACCTCATAATGATGTTTTTATTATTGATTTAACATTTCCCACTGAAAGATAAATTATATTTGAAGAGAAAATTTTTTGCCTAGACCGAGTCTCGAACCCGGGACCTTTGGCTTGCCGGGCCAAATGCTCTACCAACTGAGCTACCGAGGCGAGTTACGATCTAGATGCAAATTTTTCTCTTATATACGTTGTAATTCCCTCTCGCCAAATGCTTTTGAAACCATTGCTTCTATCTTTGCAAATGGCGGCTTCTTAGTTAAGAAGACATTTATTGGGAATTTAACATTACTTTATAAAGCTAGTAAGGCTTCTAATGATGTTTTTATTATTGATTTAACATTTACCACTGAAAGATAAATTATATTTAAAGAGAAAATTTTTTTTTTGCCTAGACCGAGACTCGAACCCGGGACCTTTGGCTTGCCGGGCCAAATGCTCTACCAACGTATATAAGAGAAAAATTTGCGTCTAGATTGTAACTCGCCTCGGTAGCTCAGTTGGTAGAGCATTTGGCCCGGCAAGCCAAAGGTCCCAGGTTCGAGTCTCGGTCTAGCCGAAAATTTTTCTCTTCTAATATAACCTCATAATGTTTACTTCCCAATATTAATTTAAAAATAGTTAATGCTTTCAAGTTTTTCCAGCAGGAAGTTGAAAGTATATTTTCATGCTGGATAGTAATACTGAAATTACTTTTTATCTTTGTGCTTTAAATTCCTCCTTAATAACTTTTAAACATCTCTTGTCTTACATCATCTGTCATAGTTTATAATCACTATGTTTATGTGACAATAAATCACACTTAAATACACTTTCCATATACAACACGACAGATGCTTACTAAACAAGTCAACTGCTTTCATTAATAGTGAGCGGAGAACATATTTTTAACGACTCACCTCATATCATTTCAAATTTCTTTGATACCGACGGTTTCAGACAATATCTTGTCCCTCTTCAGTCATGGAAGTTCTCCACTCACTATTAATGATATAACTTCATAATGTTTACTTCCCAATATTAATTTAAATAGCGGTGGAAAGATCAAGACCATCTTCGCTAGGTTTACCGTACAGGCCACATGGCCTAAAACAAATTTCTTCATGATGATGATGATGATGATATTAATTTAAATATAAATGAAACTGCTTTCAAATAAAATTTGAAGACAAGTTTATTTTAAACCAACATTCTAGTCTACATGTTCTGCCCAAGGGCAGGTCTTTCACTGCAATCATAGTATTTTCATGCTATGCTTTGCAGCTTTACTAGTGTGGCAAGAAGTAATAGACTCGTGAGTATTAAAACGTACCATTAATAGTAATAACTGGAAGGCGCACAAAACGTGCACACGAGTCTATTACCAACATAGAAACCCAAACGAATGGTACCTACCCTTCTAAGCTATAATGAATAACATATACACTCGGAGTGGGGATGGGAGGAGTCATCGCCCTTATAAGGCAAGGACGCATGTGAAAACATGCTCATGCTCCTACGTTCTACAATAGTCAAGTTCGTCAGTAACAGTTCGCGAAGGTGATAATAAAACACGTGGGCAGAAGTAATTCATCAACTCCACTCCGAGTGAGTTAAATATCAAACATTGTAAATACCATTGTACACACAAAATTGTACAATAAATTGAAATAAAATGTGTATAATATAAACATCCCTGAGTGATCATATCCTACCCTGAGCGAACCGGCACACTAGGGAATTATATTTTAAACCAACATTCTAGTCTACATGTTCTGCCCAAGGGCAGGTCTTTCACTGCAATCATAGTATTTTCATGCTATGCTTTGCAGCTTTACTAGTGTGGCAAGAAGTAATAGACTCGTGAGTATTAAAACGTACCATTAATAGTAATAACTGGAAGGCGCACAAAACGTGCACACGAGTCTATTACCAACATAGAAACCCAAACGAATGGTACCTACCCTTCTAAGCTATAATGAATAACATATACACTCGGAGTGGGGATGGGAGGAGTCATCGCCCTTATAAGGCAAGGACGCATGTGAAAACATGCTCATGCTCCTACGTTCTACAATAGTCAAGTTCGTCAGTAACAGTTCGCGAAGGTGATAATAAAACACGTGGGCAGAAGTAATTCATCAACTCCACTCCGAGTGAGTTAAATATCAAACATTGTAAATACCATTGTACACACAAAATTGTACAATAAATTGAAATAAAATGTGTATAATATAAACATCCCTGAGTGATCATATCCTATCCTGAGCGAACCGGCACACTAGGGAATTATAGGTGTGCTAGCTTCCCATTGTTTTCCACACCGTTGAATAATGATGATATTAAGGGTAGTATCCAACTACAAATATCTGGATATCAGGACGTCACCATCCAATCAAGTGCCAGATGCTTCACAAAACACATAACAGAGAAAAGTGCACAAGCAATAATGGCTATGCACGAAATAAACTACATCAAACAATATTTGAAAAGAAAAATATACGCCTAGACTGGGGTTTGAACCCAGGACCTTAGACTTTCTATGCCAATGCTCTATCCATGTGAGCTACCTAGGCCTCCAATCTAAACGTGTATTTTTTTTTAGATTGGAGGCCTAGGTAGCTCACTTGGATAGAGCATTGACATAGAAAGTCAACGGTCCTGGGTTCAAACCCCAGTCTAGTCATATATTTTTCTTTTCAAATATAATTTGTCATCATTAAGATGTTTTATCATCATCCTGCCAGGTATCAGTCCTAGAAGAACTGTTACGGCCTGAGAAAGCGGTTTTCGTGCCATCTTTTCATAGGTCGACCAAGTGACCGTTTCCCATTTGGACAGTAGTTCATTATTGCCTTGGGGATCCTGGATCTAGCCATTCTTGAGACATGTTCCTTCCAGTTTAGCTGATATCTGGAGATGTAGTCCAGTATTGGTGACACATTAAGTTCTTGAAGGATTTCTACATTTTTCTTTCGATCCCATTTGGTGTAGCCAGCTGTTCGGCGCATAAATTTCATCTCACAAGCTGTTAGTCTGCTTTCATCTCTCGTCCTTACAGTCCACGCTTCACTCCCATAACATAGGACTGGTCGAGCCATTATTTGATAAAGACAAGTATGAGTTGATTTTTGCACTAATGAAGGTTTTAAAACTCTATTAATGATTCCCATTGATTTGTTATTAAGATGTTTAAAAACGAATAATATCAACATTAAGTTATGTAGATAGGAAATAACAATATGAGGTTTTTTAATATTGTTTATTTTTTATTATTTCACTCACCTCATACTTCATAACTCCTCACAAACCCTGGGTTTGCAAGGAGTTATGAAGTATGAGGTGAGTAAAATAACAAAAAATAAACAATAATATCAACATTACATGAAACAACTCAGCCTAGAAACTGCCATGGCACTATTCGGAACAAAAATTATGCCAATAACATCCTACGCCATAGAAGTCATCTGGCCTCATCTCACGACAAATAACCTAGCAACATTAGAAAGGATAAAATCAACCTACATAAAGAAGGCGATAGGAGTGTCAAAAACATCGAGATCCAGGTTTGTATATCTACTGGCAAGAAAATCCTACCTCATTGAAGACATCAGACTTCAAATGCTCCTACCCAGCACCAAAGCATCAGAAACATTCCTAACAACAATGATCAAAAAGAGAGACCAAATACCTTCAGAATTCTATGCCACAGGCTCCATGATTGATCGATCCAGGACAGCAGCAAACTTCGAGATGAAACACATATGTACAAGAATGGCGATCCACGGATTTCATCATATCATCTGTAACAATCCAGCTTTCCATGAACCAAACGCAACATGTCTGTGCAAACTGTGTGAACAAAAATGTGGTCGATACCACCTGGAACTCTGTACCAAAAGAACAATCTCAATCAATGAATATGCAAAAATGTAACCAAATTGTATATGGTCAATTGGCTGCAATACTTGTATTATTATAAGGATGATGATGATGGCCAGATGATTTTTGGGGACCGTTGGGCCTAAGCTTCCTGACATTTGTCTTACAGGTGAGGAAAAATCCTGAAAAAAATCTCACCCAGAAAGTCTGTCCTGATCTGGTTTTGAATCCAGGTCCACTGCATCGCAAGGCAGCATGCTACCTCAAGAGTTGTTTTTGTCGAACATATGTTTCAGTCTGTAATCGCTGACGATGGGGCTAAGAAGCTCTGAA
This sequence comes from Diploptera punctata, assembly GCA_030220185.1. Taxonomy (NCBI): domain Eukaryota; kingdom Metazoa; phylum Arthropoda; class Insecta; order Blattodea; family Blaberidae; genus Diploptera; species Diploptera punctata. The sequence continues at coordinate 1,566,382 of JASPKZ010000446.1, forward strand.
ACATATGTTCAACAAAAACAACTCTAAGAGGTAAGAACAAACAGATAAAATGTTTTAATTATTGACCTCATAGTGTTAACTCTTAAAAAGTCACTTGTTTACATACATTTTTTTAAATCAGGATTTGCATTTAAATTTATATGAGTTGCATTATGCAAGTTGTTTCAACTCTGCCTATGGAGAATATGATTTTTCTTTAAGAAATAAGCAGATAATCCCATCAAAAAGTCTTCTTGAATAAGAGGGTAGTCAATTGTGTTGTGAACAACGTTCACTGCTGCAGTTACGCAGGATTACATGAGAAAGAGAAAAGTTTGTTTTTGAGGTAAGATGGCTGAATAGCGTAAGTAGTTAGTGCACCAGCATGTAAAACTAGAGATCTTGGATTCAAATCCTGATTCGGGCAAAAATTTCTCTCTTAAAAAACTCAACATAAACCTTACTTTTTTATTTATTTATTTAAAAACATTTCCTTACCTTTATTTTATACATGATGCCATATTTTTCTATCTTTTCTGTAAATTGTCATATTTTAGGATTTTATTAATATGGGTAATGAAGAACTTAACTCAAATGCAAAAATATGTTATTTCAAAAAATTATATGGACAATACATGGAAAAAAGGATATACATTATTTGTCCAGTTTAGAAATATCCATATCAGCAATGTTGGCACACATGTCCATCTCAGTAGTTTAATATGGTACGAATGCTGAAAAAAAAAAAAAATATATATATATATATTAGACACTTCAACATCTTTGGTCATATCAAGAATCTCTGGGTATATACCTATTGGTTAGGGCAGAACAGTACAAAGAACCAGATGGTTAGCATGATTCAATAATCAAATTTATATTTAGTTTTCTTAACCAGATTTTATTTTCTCTCAATTTAGAAAGCTACTCAATTGTCTCCACGAGGCCGAGTGGTTTCTATCCCAGACATTATACTCTAACAATGGAACTGTCACAACCATTGCATGTCAAAATCTGCCTTGAAATTTCTCCCAGAGAAACATTGTGATGTACCAAGGCTGTATAAAAAAAAAATAGCTGCCTTTTTTTAACTGCAAGGCACAGAAATCAAACCGACAATCCAGTAATGTCAACCCATTGTACAGAACAGGTGGACTTCCTTCAGGAGTAATAGCAGTGTGATGTGAGGCAGATGCAGTGCTAACAGCAGGGTTATCCAATCGAGAAATTTAGGTGTTGCATTACTTTCTTATAGTTTAAATGAGATATTGTTGTTGTTGTTTTCTAATGGCGAGATTTGACACTTAAGTCATTTTCTCTCTGGCTTCCCAGTACAAGCGAACAAGGTCCTTAGAGTGTTGTGCAGTTGGATTTAAAGCTGGACAGACTAGAAGGTGGTGTTTGTCCATGATCAGGTCCGGGTCTTTGCATATGACACATCTGTCGGATTGGAAAACATTTATTCTGTGGAGGTGGTGAGCCAGGCAGTCGTGTTCTGACATCAGTCTGAATTTTGCTACTGCTTCTTTGCGGCCTTTATATTTTATTTCTGTGTATAGCTCATCAATTTTTTCCCATGATTTCCCTCTGGCTGTTGCATATGTTTTCTTTCATGTTTTCCATTTGGAACGCTTTCTTAATTTCTTTGATCTTTCTGTGGAGGTTCGAATTGGGGTGGGTTGTTATCTGTATTTTGGTACCCTTTTTGGCAAGTCCATCAGCTATTTCATTGCCAACTATTCCGATGTGCGAGGGTATCCACTGGAAGGCTATTAATTTATTTTGGTTGTTGAGGTATTTCAGAAGTTTACGGCATTCCAAGATGGTTTCATTTTCTGGTGTTTGGTTGGAGGTTATTGCTTGTATAGCGGTCTTAGAGCCTGCCAGAATAACAGCTTTTGTAAACATTTTTGTTCGGAATAGGAGGTTGTGGAGTGCTACTTCTATGGCCTTTACTTCACCATCGAAGGCTGTATTGTTTGTGCCTACTGCAACATATTGACTAAACAGATGAGAGTAGATTCCTGCACCAGCATTTTCACTCTTGGTTTTGGAGCCATCAGTGAAGACTCTTAGCCACTCTGGTTCTGGGTACTTTGTACTAATAGTTTCTAAGGTCATTTGTTTGGCTACTGATGGGTTGGTATCATTTTTCTTTATTATTTCGTCTATTGAGAGGGTTGCATTGTACAGTTGGTAATCTAATGGGCTTGGTATTTGAGGTGTTGGTTCAGTTTTGGCATCTAATTTATGTTTTTGTAATAGATTACTAGTTTTGTGGAGAAAGGAAGGTTGTGTGATTAAGATCTGGGGTGTTGTGCTTTGAGGTTGGATTGCTTTTGGTAGCGCTGCTAATTTTGTGTGCATGATGCAGGATTTCTTTTCTATCTCATTTTTAATTGAGGGGTTGCCTGTGAACATTCTCATAGTTGCAGTGTTAGTTGATTTTACTGCTCCAGTGACTAACCTTAGCATTCGGTTCTGGATTATTTCTAGTTTATTCATTGTGGTGTTTAAATGAGATATTTGGTGCTGGATTTTAGTGCCTTGCAGTTAAAAAGGCAGATTTTTTTTGGACAAGGTCTTTGTACATCACAATGCTTCTCTGGGAGAAATTTTAAGGTAGGTTTTGGTATGCAATGGTTGACAGTTTCCTTTTTCTATGATAAGGCCAGATTTCAAAGATTGGACTCCTGGGTAGCTAGTACCATAACATGAAATATGTATTCATTAACATTTTATAGTTTTGGCTGCCATCTTTAAATTTTAGATTTAAAATTTAGGCTGCGACTATTATATCACTACCTATATAACTTAATACCTTAACAATGCTTAATTTATTCTTCCCTCTTAGTAATAAAAGATAATTTAGAATTGTCAAAATATTGTATCAAAGTGTAAGCAAGTGATGGTACAATTATTTTACCAATGTGATTCATCTTGATTTTATTATTATTTGAACAAAAATAAATGTCACTATGGGTCGCATGTTTGGACGCATTAGACAGTAAAATGCCTTCTCTGCTGAGCAAGTTGTATGCTAATACGATTTTGCTTACTCAGAAATCTGATCATGCGATAATAATTGGTTAAATTTGTAAGCTACCTGCGGAGGTACCTTACATGAGCAACTCAAATTAAAATCCCGAAGGGAACCGATGGTAATCGATGTACTTTGCTGCTTTATCCAACATTTATCCAAGATGTCGGACCTTGAAGACTTCGATCATGTTTTCGGTATACACGGAGAAGAGGAATTTGATAGGGTCTACCAAAGAATTCAACTGGAAGAACAGGAGAATCGGCGTAATATTGCATGTCGCAGACGTGTTTGTATACGGTATTATTTGCGGGACGCAAGCATAAATGCATTCCTCTATAGCAGACGAAAATAACGGAAGTGGTTTTATCGCTGAGAATTCTGGGTAATTCATTGCCAATATTACGAAAACGTCGACGCTCGTGCATGACCGATAAGTCGGCCGTTAATTCGTTCTCAGCAATTGCTCACGGTGAATCAGCTCACTAGTGATTGGAAGTAATTTGAGTAGAGAGTAATGTTCTAACATACGACCCTTAATCTTGGATGTTCAGTAAATGTGTTGTCAGTTAAGGGATGAGAGAACAGCTGCAATATCACACTCTACAATACACACCACTAGAAACACGAGAACTCTGTTCTTTCTTTGTGAAAGTATACATTTATTACTTACCTCTTCCCAGCATGAAGAAGATCAAAAGCTTCGTTGATTTTCTCAAAAACCAAACTATGAGTTACAAATTCATCCAACATAATTTTTTTGTTTAGATAATCATCTACCAATTTTGGTACGCTGTCTCTGCTCTTCCAACCTAAACATAATGAAATACATGATAAGTAAATGGCAACTATAAAACAATATGTAATAAATTATACATACTAATTTTTAAGAGTTTTTTTTCTGAAGAAGAGTTTCTTCCGATAGACATAACACCAGTCACCAAGAAAGTTCTGAGGATGAGACAGTTATAGTCTCGAAATCGCGATCAACTTAGAAAATTTATATGAGGAGAGGTAAGAAACATTTAATTTCACCACAGATATTTTTTACTATAATAAAATTCATTAATTTGTTACCATGTCTGAAGAAGGTACAAAGTACCGAAACAGCTGTAACTAAATTATCTTCTTCTTCTTCCTTCCAAGTATTAGGCCAGGCCTGTTACGATCCTATAGAAAATTTTCCCGTATGGGAAATTCTCGTATAAGAGTGACGATCTTTCACCGTAAAAATACAACAGTCAAGAAATGCGGACATGGGTTCTACTGGGGTAAAATTTTCCGGAGGTCAAATAGTCCCCCATTCGGTTCTCCGGGCGGGGACTACTTCAGGGAACCCATGCCAAAGGCTCAAACACAGGGACATGTTCCTAGGAACATGGAATGTTAGGACTTTATACAATAGCGGGGCACTAGAGATATTAACGCGGGAATTGGATAAATCGCCCTTGGATATAGTCGCTTTACAGGAAGTTAGGTGGCCAGGAGAAGGTAGTCAGGAATCAGGAAGCTTTGCATTATACTATGGGGGTGCAGAAAGACCTGCATTTGGAACGGGTTTTTTTAGTCAGAAGGAGGATCCTATCCGCTATCCGAGATATTAAGTTTGTTAGTGATAGGATATCATACATAATTCTAAAGGGTAAACGACATGATTTTTTAATTGTAAATGTACATGCCCCTACAGAAGATAAAGATGACAAAGATCAAGGATGAGTTCTATGACGAATTAGAATGCTTATTTGATAGCCTTTCGCGATATCATATGAAAATTGTCTTAGGAGATTTTAATGCAAAAGTGGGCGGGAAGATATATTCAAACCAACAATAGGCAAATTCAGTCTTCATGAAGATAGTAACGACAACGGGGTTAGATTAGTCACATTTGCCACATCAAAGAATCTCATTGTTAAGAGCACAACATTTCAGCATAAGGATATTCATAAATACACCTGGACGTCCCCAGATGGAGAAACTCGGAACCAGATAGATCATGTATTAGTGGATAAACGCTGGCACAGTAGCATCATCGATGTTAAATCAGTTAGAGGGACAGACTGCAATTCGGATCATCATCTGGTCAGAGTGAAAATCAGACAACGGATATCGCTTATGAGAGGAACAAACGCTAAAGATGATTCTGTAAAATATGAATTAAAAAACTTGAAAAATGATGAAATGCGGCAAGAATACCAAATCAAAATTGCTAATAGATTTGAAGTACTGGAATCTTCAGATGACAATGTGGCAAACGAAGAAGAAACTGATATAAATAAAGAATGGGAGGCTATAAGAGATACTATTAAATTGTCAGCATCAGAAAGCATTGGTTGTTTAAAAAAGAGGCAAAACAAGAAATGGTTTGATGAGGAATGTGCCGACATCGTAAAGAAAAGAAAGCTAGCAAAAATGAAATGGTTACACGAGCCAAATGAGGTAAATTTAGAGCAATTGGGTAGTGTTAGACGGGAAACCACCAAGTTACTAAAGAGTAAGAAGAGGGAATATTTGAGAGAGAAGATTAATGATCTTGAAATGAATGCAAAAAATAGGAACATTAGAGAATTATATCAGGGAATTAGTATAGAGAAGAAAGGGTTTCAGGCTAGAACAAACATAATTCGGAATGAAAATGGGGATATGATTGCAGATTCCAAGAGTATATTAAATAGATGGAAAAGTTATTTTAATCAGCTATTAAATGTACATACAGAACAGGACATTGAGGAGGATAAGTTACAGACAGCAGAATGCTAGTCGCAGAGCCAAGTGCATTAGAGGTTGAAATGGCAATTGAAAAATTGAAGATGTATAAAGCATCAGGTTCAGATGAGATCCCAGCAGAACTGATAAAATCAGGGGGAGAAAAATTGATGGACAAGATACGCTGGTTGCTTACTATGATTTGGGAAAAAGAAGCTCTTCCAGATGAATGTTAAGGAATCAATAATCGTCCCAAGTTATAAGAGATGATATAACACGGATTGCAACAACTATAGGGGCATCTCATTACTTTCATTCAACTCGTACAAAATTCTAACAATATATTAGTACGCATACTTACGTCCTATATTGATGACATTCTTAGTAGATCATCAAATGTGCATTTAGAAGAAACAGGTCTACAACAGATCACAGATTTTTAGTATAAGACAGATTTTTATAAAATAATGGTAATATAATGGTACTGTACATCAACTGATATGTAGAACTTCAAAAAGCATATGATTCCATTAAGAGGGAGAAAGTTATATACTATCCTGCTGGAGTTCGGAATTCCTAAAAAGTTAGTTAGACTTATACGAATGTGTCTAAATAAATGGCTCAACGAGTATGGGTGCGTGTAGGCAAACAGTTTTCAAGACACTTTTGAAATCCATAATGGGTTGAAGCAAGGAGATGCACTATCTCCGCTACTATTTAATTTTGTACTAGAGCATGCCATTAAATCTTTAGAGAATGAGGAAGGCCTACAACTGAATGGTATTAATAAGCTGTTTAGTTTATGCTGATGATGTAGTACTACTGGCCGATAGCGAGGAGATACTAAAGGCCAACACGCACACACTATTGAGTAACACTAAGAAATTAGGACTGGAAGTAAATATCAGTAAAACTAAATATATGGTCACACGTAGAAATACATTATATAATGGAAATGGACAGCTAATGACAAATGAGGGAAATTTTGAGGAATTGGCTGAATTCAAATACCTAGGAACAATAATCACAAATAGGAATGAGATGCACAAAGAAATTAAACATAGGCTCAATTCTGGAAATGCATGCTTATATGCATTGCAGAGACTTTTGATGTCCCAACTCCTTTCAAAAAATGTTAAGCTGAAAATATATAAACTATTATTCTACCAGTTATATTATATGGGTGCGAAACATGGACTCTTACTTTAAGGGAGGAAAGGAGATTACGAGTATTTGAGAATAAAGTTCTTAGGAAAATTTTTGGACCAAAGAGAGATGAACAGACAGGTGAATGGAGAAGACTACATAACAATGAACTACATGGTCTTTATAGGAAGCCAGATATAATAAGAACAGTTAAGTCCCGTAGACTGCGATGGGCAGGACATGTTGCGCGTATGGGGAATGAAAGACGTGCATGGAAAACTTCTTGTAGGAAAGCCAGAAGGAAAACGCCCAGTTGGTAGACCAAGAATGAGGTGGGAGAACAGCATTAACTATGATTTGAGGGAAGTAGATTATACAGGGAATGATTGGAAAACATTAGCTCAGGATAGGGATGTATGGAGAGCTTATGTCCGTGCGGCCATGAACCTACGGGTTCGATAGTGCCAGTGAGTAAGTAAGTAAATGTACATGCCCCCACAGAAGATAAAGATGACAAGATCAAGGATGAGTTCTATGAAGAATTAGAATGCTTATTTGATAGCCTTTCACGATATCATATGAAAATTGTCTTAGGAGATTTTAATGCAAAAGTGGGGCGGGAAGAGATATTCAAACCAACAATAGGCAAATTCAGTCTTCATGAAGATAGTAACGACAACGGGGTTAGATTAGTCACATTTGCCACATCAAAGAATCTCATTGTTAAGAGCACAACATTTCAGCATAAGGATATTCATAAATACACCTGGACGTCCCCAGATGGAGAAACTCGGAACCAGATAGATCATGTATTAGTGGATAAACGCTGGCACAGTAGCATCATTGATGTTAGATCAGTTAGAGGGACAGACTGCAATTCAGATCATCATCTGGTCAGGGTGAAAGTCAGACAACGGCTAATCGCTTTTGAGAGGAACAAACGCTAAAGATGATTCTGTAAAATATGAATTAAAAAACTTGAAAAATGATGAAATGCGGCAAGAATACCAAATCAAAATTGCTAATAGATTTGAAGTACTGGAATCTTCAGATGACAATGTGGCAAACGAAGAAGAAACTGATATAAATAAAGAATGGGAGGCTATAAGAGATACTATTAAATTGTCAGCATCAGAAAGCATTGGTTGTTTAAAAAAGAGGCAAAACAAGAAATGGTTTGATGAGAATGTGCCGACATTGTAAAGAAGAGAAAGCTAGCAAAAATGAAATGGTTACACGAGCCAAATGAGGTAAATTTAGAGCAATTGGGTAGTGTTTAGACGGGAAACCACCAAGTTACTAAAGAGTAAAAAGAGGGAATATTTGAGAGAGAAGATTAATGATCTTGAAATGAATGCAAAAAATAGGAACATTAGAGAATTATATCAGGGAATTAGTATAGAGAAGAAAGGGTTTCAGTCTAGAACAAACATAATTCGGAATGAAAATGGGGATATGATTGCAGATTCCAAGAGTATATTAAATAGATGGAAAAGTTATTTTAATCAGCTATTAAATGTACATACAGAACAGGACATCGAGGAGGATAAGTTACAGACAGCAGAAATGCTAGTCGCAGAGCCAAGTGCATTAGAGGTTGAAATTGCAATTGAAAAATTGAAGATGTATAAAGCATCAGGTTCAGATGAGATCCCAGCAGAACTGATAAAATCAGGGGGAGAAAAATTGATGGACAAGATACGCTGTTTGCTTAGTATGATTTGGGAAAAAGAAGCTCTTCCAGATGAATGGAAGGAATCAATTATCGTACCAATTTATAAGAAAGGAGATAAAACTGATTGCAACAACTATAGGGGCATCTCATTACTTTCAACTTCGTACAAAATTCTAACAAATATATTAGTAAGCAGACTTACTCCCTATATTGATGACATTCTAGGAGATCATCAATGTGCATTTAGAAGAAACAGGTCTACAACAGATCAGATTTTTAGTATAAGACAGATTTTAGAAAAGAAATGGGAATATAATGGTACTGTACATCAACTATACGTAGACTTCCAAAAAGCATATGATTCAATTAAGAGGGAGAAGTTATATAGTATCCTGCTGGAGTTCGGAATTCCTAAAAAGTTAGTTAGACTTATACGAATGTGTCTAAATGGCTCAACGAGTAGGGTGCGTGTAGGCAAACAGTTTTCAGACACTTTTGAAATCCAGAATGGGTTGAAGCAAGGAGATGCACTATCTCCTCTACTATTTAATTTTGTACTAGAGCATGCCATTAAATCTTTAGAGAATGAGGAAGGCTTACAACTGAATGGTATTAATAAGCTGTTAGTTTATGCTGATGATGTAGTACTACTGGCCGATAGCGAGGATATACTAAAGGCCAACACGCACACACTATTGAGTAACACTAAGAAATTAGGACTGGAAGTAAATATCAGTACAACTAAACATATGGTCACACGTAGAAATTCAGTATATAATGGAAATGGACAGCTAATGACAAATGAGGGAAATTTTGAGGAATTGGCTGAATTCAAATACCTAGGAACAATAATCACAAATAGGAATGAGATGCACAAAGAAATTAAACATAGGCTCAATTCTGGAAATGCATGCTATTATGCATTGCAGAGACTTTTGATGTCCCAACTCCTTTCAAAAAACGTTAAGCTGAAAAATATATAAAACTATTATTCTACCAGTTATATTATATGGGTGCGAAACATGGACTCTCACTTTAAGGGAGGAAAGGAAATTACGAGTATTTGAGAATAAAGTTCTTAGGAAAATTTTTGGACCAAAGAGAGATGAACAGACAGGTGAATGGAGAAGACTACATAACAATGAACTACATGGTCTTTATAGGAAGCCAGATATAATAAGAACAGTTAAGTCCCGTAGACTGCGATGGGCAGGACATGTTGCGCGTATGGGGAATGAAAGACGTGCATGGAAACTTCTTGTAGGAAAGCGAGAAGGAAAACGCCCAGTTGGTAGACCAAGAATGAGGTGGGAGAACAACATTAACTATGATTTGAGGGGAAGTAGATTATACAGGGAATGATTGGAAAGCATTAGCTCAGGATAGGGATGTATGGAGAGCTTATGTCCGCACGGCCATGAACCTACGGGTTCGAGTGCCAGTGAGTAAGTAAGTAAGTAAGACTTGAAAGCATAATAATAGTCCCTTCGATTGGTTGCTGGCCAAAGGAAGGCTAGACCAGTGATGGGCTACCATCTTATAGCCTCTGGTCAGGCTTTTCTGGAGAAGGAAAGAAAATAAAGGAAAGAAGAAATGGAAAAAAGGAAAGACTCCCTAGCCCTCGGATGCCCTAATAGCGTCGGGGTCGAAAAAACAAGAGTTAACCAAGAGAGGTTAGATAGTAAAGTTAAAAGAGTGCAAAACACAAGTAAGTGGAAGAAATGTTTTGCACAGCTTGGGCACCTTGTGGTCGCCATCCACATATCCCCTAGATGAGGACCCCTGAGGGCGTAGTTTTAATAAATATGAAAATCACATAAAACTTACAGTTTTTAGTTTTATTTAGTTAAATATTTTTTATTTGTTCAACATCGTTTTACCTTTTTATTTCCAAAAAAATCTTTCAATCACAAAACTGATAGGAACCTTCAGGTTTCTATCAATGAAATTCAATTGATTACCTTGCCTCATATTTTACTCTTTCATCTGAAACATTTTTTTAAAAAAATTAGTTGAGGAGGGAAGAAATTTCTTTTAAAACATGTCCAGGTGAGAGAGCAAAAATGAAGCACAAGATTAGGTGTTTATACTGTAATAATTGTTGGGTGGGCCTCTAATTCTAATTATTCTTTATTAGGTGGATTGCGGGCAGTGGCTCAGACAATCTCCTATGAGGTAAGACTGATTGCGGGCAGTGGCTCAGACAATCTCCTATGAGGTAAGACTGATTGCGGGCAGTGGCTCAGACAATCTCCTATGAGGTAAGACTGATTGCGGGCAGTGGCTCAGACAATCTCCTATGAGGTAAGACTGATTGCGGGCAGTGGCTCAGACAATCTCCTATGAGGTAAGACTGATTGCGGGCAGTGGCTCAGACAATCTCCTATGAGTAAGACTGATTGCGGGCAGTGGCTCAGACAATCTCCTATGAGGTAAGACTGATTGCGGGCAGTGGCTCAGACAATCTCCTATGAGGTAAGACTGATTGCGGGCAGTGGCTCAGACAATCTCCTATGAGGTAAGACTGATTGCGGGCAGTGGCTCAGACAATCTCCTATGAGGTAAGACTGATTGCGGGCAGTGGCTCAGACAATCTCCTATGAGGTAAGACTGATTGCGGGCAGTGGCTCAGACAATCTCCTATGAGGTAAGACTGATTGCGGGCAGTGGCTCAGACAATCTCCTATGAGGTAAGACTGATTGCGGGCAGTGGCTCAATCTCCTATGAGGTAAGACTGATTGCGGGCAGTGGCTCAGACAATCTCCTATGAGGTAAGACTGATTGCGGGCAGTGGCTCAGACAATCTCCTATGAGGTAAGACTGATTGCGGGCAGTGGCTCAGACAATCTCCTATGAGGTAAGACTGATTGCGGGCAGTGGCTCAGACAATCTCCTATGAGGTAAGACTGATTGCGGGCAGTGGCTCAGACAATCTCCTATGAGGTAAGACTGATTGCGGGCAGTGGCTCAGACAATCTCCTATGAGGTAAGACTGATTGCGGGCAGTGGCTCAGACAATCTCCTATGAGGTAAGACTGATTGCGGGCAGTGGCTCAGACAATCTCCTATGAGGTAAGACTGATTGCGGGCAGTGGCTCAGACAATCTCCTATGAGGTAAGACTGATTGCGGGCAGTGGCTCAGACAATCTCCTATGAGGTAAGACTGATTGCGGGCAGTGGCTCAGACAATCTCCTATGAGGTAAGACTGATTGCGGGCAGTGGCTCAGACAATCTCCTATGAGGTAAGACTGATTGCGGGCAGTGGCTCAGACAATCTCCTATGAGGTAAGACTGATTGCGGGCAGTGGCTCAGACAATCTCCTATGAGGTAAGACTGATTGCGGGCAGTGGCTCAGACAATCTCCTATGAGGTAAGACTGATTGCGGGCAGTGGCTCAGACAATCTCCTATGAGGTAAGACTGATTGCGGGCAGTGGCTCAGACAATCTCCTATGAGGTAAGACTGATTGCGGGCAGTGGCTCAGACAATCTCCTATGAGGTAAGACTGATTGCGGGCAGTGGCTCAGACAATCTCCTATGAGGTAAGACTGATTGCGGGCAGTGGCTCAGACAATCTCCTATGAGTAAGACTGATTGCGGGCAGTGGCTCAGACAATCTCCTATGAGGTAAGACTGATTGCGGGCAGTGGCTCAGACAATCTCCTATGAGGTAAGACTGATTGCGGGCAGTGGCTCAGACAATCTCCTATGAGGTAAGACTGATTGCGGGCAGTGGCTCAGACAATCTCCTATGAGGTAAGACTGATTGCGGGCAGTGGCTCAGACAATCTCCTATGAGGTATGACTGATTGCGGGCAGTGGCTCAGACATCTCCTATGAGGTAAGACTGATTGCGGGCAGTGGCTCAGACAATCTCCTATGAGGTAAGACTGATTGCGGGCAGTGGCTCAGACAATCTCCTATGAGGTAAGACTGATTGCGGGCAGTGGCTCAGACAATCTCCTATGAGGTAAGACTGATTGCGGGCAGTGGCTCAGACAATCTCCTATGAGGTAAGACTGATTGCGGGCAGTGGCTCAGACAATCTCCTATGAGGTAAGACTGATTGCGGGCAGTGGCTCAGACAATCTCCTATGAGGTAAGACTGATTGCGGGCAGTGGCTCAGACAATCTCCTATGAGGTAAGACTGATTGCGGGCAGTGGCTCAGACAATCTCCTATGAGGTAAGACTGATTGCGGGCAGTGGCTCAGACAATCTCCTATGAGGTAAGACTGATTGCGGGCAGTGGCTCAGACAATCTCCTATGAGGTAAGACTGATTGCGGGCAGTGGCTCAGACAATCTCCTATGAGGTAAGACTGATTGCGGGCAGTGGCTCAGACAATCTCCTATGAGGTAAGACTGATTGCGGGCAGTGGCTCAGACAATCTCCTATGAGGTAAGACTGATTGCGGGCAGTGGCTCAGACAATCTCCTATGAGGTAAGACTGATTGCGGGCAGTGGCTCAGACAATCTCCTATGAGGTAAGACTGATTGCGGGCAGTGGCTCAGACAATCTCCTATGAGGTAAGACTGATTGCGGGCAGTGGCTCAGACAATCTCCTATGAGGTAAGACTGATTGCGGGCAGTGGCTCAGACAATCTCCTATGAGGTAAGACTGATTGCGGGCAGTGGCTCAATCTCCTATGAGGTAAGACTGATTGCGGGCAGTGGCTCAGACAATCTCCTATGAGGTAAGACTGATTGCGGGCAGTGGCTCAGACAATCTCCTATGAGGTAAGACTGATTGCGGGCAGTGGCTCAGACAATCTCCTATGAGGTAAGACTGATTGCGGGCAGTGGCTCAGACAATCTCCTATGAGGTAAGACTGATTGCGGGCAGTGGCTCAGACAATCTCCTATGAGGTAAGACTGATTGCGGGCAGTGGCTCAGACAATCTCCTATGAGGTAAGACTGATTGCGGGCAGTGGCTCAGACAATCTCCTATGAGGTAAGACTGATTGCGGGCAGTGGCTCAGACAATCTCCTATGAGGTAAGACTGATTGCGGGCAGTGGCTCAGACAATCTCCTATGAGGTAAGACTGGCATTAATTTTTTTATCTTTTATTTTTTTAGTGTGGTGTAGTAATCAACTCAATTTTCTTGAAAATGTTTCACTCTTTCTTACTATCTTTCCCTATCTTTGTAAATATCTCCGAAAATGAGCTTCATTCATTATTACTGTATATAAATAAATTACAGTAAAACTTTATTTAACTGTCACAGGGAAAGAACACTATGAGGTTTAATTTAAGAATTAAATTAATGTTTTTATTACCTCACCTTATATCCTTTTTCTTCTATACTGCAGTTTCGGAGCTTATCTCCATCGTCAGTAGCCTCTGGTCGACTGGTGTTATGTCGTTTCTTGGCAGTTTTCTTCTTACTTCTATCAGTGGACAGATGAACCTCTGGATTAGGTCAAAATTTGCAGGAGTTTCAAAATTCATGAGTTTGTCTTTCTTGTTTTTTTGGATGTGGATTTTTTTCCCAGACTGTGAGTTCCTTTAGTTTATCTGTTTGTTTGATTAGGCTAGCTTCTGTATCGATTAAATGTTTTTCAGACCAAGCATGGGCTGCTACAGCTGACTTGTCCACTTCACCCTTTTTTACATTTCTAAGGTGTTCCTTCAATCTGGTTTTTAAATTTCTTTTTGTTTTTCCTATATAGATTTTGTCGCAATCCTGACATTTGATCTGATATATTCCTGATTTATATTCTTCTCCAATTTTTTTTTTCATTTTTGTTGGTTTTAATTATCTTGTTTAGGCTGTATTCATTCTTTGGGGCCAATCGAATGTTAAACTTATTGAAAATTTTCTGGAACTTGTGGTGTTTTAAAGGATGGTAAGTGAATTTTTTTTTAATCTTATGTTCTCTTCTGTTTGTTTTTTAAGTGTGCTTTCATTAATTGGACAGCTAATGACAAATGAGGGAAATTTTGAGGAATTGGCTGAATTCAAATACCTAGGAACAATAATCACAAATAGGAATGAGATGCACAAAGAAATTAAACATAGGCTCAATTCTGGAAATGCATGCTATTATGCATTGCAGAGACTTTTGATGTCCCAACTCCTTTCAAAAAACGTTAAGCTGAAAATATATAAAACTATTATTCTACCAGTTATATTATATGGGTGCGAAACATGGACTCTTACTTTAAGGGAGGAAAGGAGATTACGAGTATTTGAGAATAAAGTTCTTAGGAAAATTTTTGGACCAAAGAGAGATGAACAGACAGGTGAATGGAGAAGACTACATAACAATGAACTACATGGTCTTTATAGGAAGCCAGATATAATAAGAACAGTTAAGTCCCGTAGACTGCGATGGGCAGGACATGTTGCGCGTATGGGGAATGAAAGACGTGCATGGAAACTTCTTGTAGGAAAGGATCAACTACCAAAATGTGTTTTGGAATGGAAACCTGAGGGAAGACTAGGCAGAGGAAGACCTAAAACCTCCTGGAGTCATGGAATATATTTATACATGAAGGAGAAACATCTACAATAAGGAGATTGGATGGACCAACAACAAAATTGGCCATTAGGAATCGGACGATGACAAAGACATTAATCAACCGATCATCTATCTAAATATGGTTGGTTGGTATCTAATGTCGAGCACTTGATAATGAAATCATTCGCTCTCTTGCACTCCAATATTTAGCAGAAAGGCTGGTCTCTTCTACAAAAGCTGGACAACGGAGGAGATGGTTTCTTTCCATATCTTCATTTAAACTGCAAAAAGGGCATTTAGATGAATCTGTTATGCCAAGTCTGTGTAGGTGTTTATTCAGGCAGTCATGTCCCGTTAGCAGTCTGAATGTTGCTACTGCAGATTTTCTTTGTAATGTAGTAATGTCATAAGCTTGTAGATTTTCCCATTCCTTTCCAGATGTTTTGGTGGTGTATTCTTCTCTAAATTTATTGATATATTTATTTGAGATAATTCTTTTAATTGAGTGAAAGGAAACTGGAATAGAAGTTGGGGATATGCTACACTTCGGGTCGCAAGAAAATTCTTCTAAGTTCTATAGAATCGCAGTGTGCATGCGCTAGTGCTCCAATTATCCCAGGTAGATAAATGCAACCTCCAGCAGTTGGCGGTATATGTGAAATCAGTATGACCAACATTGACACAAAATTCCCAGAACTTGTCTAAAAATGTATAATTAATACGAAATGAACTAGTGGAAATATGATTTTACGTGGTAACCGTCCGATATTTTGAATTTTTCATAGAATAACAGATATGAAGAGGTAATTTATTTTACGTATCAAATCACATTTAAAAAGCAAGGAACCTAAAAGCTAACCAAACCTAAATCAATTACTGTAACACAAATCAATTACTCTAACGTAGGTGAAATCCAGGGAACGTGGAAATGGTTGGCAACATCTGGAGTATTTTGGGTTGTTGATGGTGGCAACGCTGGAACAACATAGGAAGAGGAGGGAAAATAGCAGAGAGTAGCAAGTAAGCAATGTAGCACGACCATGTTTTACGTAAGTATATAAATATAAAAAAAAGATTGTTGCAACATTGGAAGATGTTTAAAAGTGTTGCAAAATGTTTTAAATGTGTTTAAAAGTGTTTAGTGCATCAGTGGAATAAGATATTAAATTGAAAATTTTTTGCGACCTGAACCCAACAACAGCCAAAGTTGGGTTTGAAACAATTTTGCTAACCTTCTTGGCCTTCTTCTATCTAAATATAAAACTGAGCAATATAATTACGTGCATGCAAAACGTTGCTGACATATATGTATTTATATTTACATAAACATATTTTTTTAACATATAGAAAATTCTATCAAGAGAGATTTTAGCAATGTGTTGAATTGCGACGCAGTATAGAAGAAAAAGGATATGAGGTGAGGTAATAAAAACATTAATTTAATTCTTAAAGAGCACCGTTACATAGAATACTACTATTAATAGAAAAATTCAAGTAAGAACTAACCTCCAAAAGCCGTTCCCTTCCACACACGTCCTGTCACAAGTTGGAATGGTCTTGTACTAATTTCTTGACCAGAACCTGCTACTCCTACGATCACCGACGTTCCCCAGCCTTTGTGGCATGACTCAAGTGCTGCCCTCATTGTAGCAATATTACCAACACATTCAAATGTGTAGTCCATACCTCCGTCGTACTTTTCCACAATTACTTCCTGAATTGGCTTCTCAAATTCCTTTGGATTTATAAACTCAGTGCAACCAAACTTTTTAGCTGAAAAAAAGTAATTTACAGTTAGTACTAGTGGGTCAAATAGCAATCCAACTATAAATGGATGGAGCAAATTCAATCCTTGGCAGCTGAGGGAATGAGTTTTTCATCAATTTGTTCCGACTGCCCAGGGATCCCACAGGCCATCTATAAAATCAGTACTGGGATGTTTAATAAATTAATGAGTCATTTTAACATCATTAATTTATTAATTAAGAACCTCATAATGTGTTTCCCAATTTTAACTTTGAACTGGGATGTTTTCTTGGAGATGAAGTTTAATGGAGCACAAAGTTATCCATCATCTAAAAATATAAAGATTTTGAAAAAATATATGAAATTAAAAAAAAATTGAAAAATTCTAAAATTTTTAGAAAAAAAATAGAAAAAAATTCTAAAATTTTTAGAAAAAAAAAATTGAAAAAAGATTTTAAAAATATAGTTTTTCAAAAAAACATTAAAAATTTTGGAAAAAAAAAAATTTTAATATATAAGAATTTTGAAAAAATATTAAACAAATGTATATTTTTTTTAAAACAAATATTAAATTTAAAAAAATTATATATAAAAATTTTGGAAAAAAAAAAATTTAAAAGATATATACATTTTGAAAAAAAAAAAAAAAATAGAAATTTTGAAAAAAAAAATTGAATTAAAAAAATTCATCATCATCATCATCCTCAAGGTATGGGCCTGTTGACCCGTTCCGCTCCCCGGTGCACTATATGCTGCAGGTGCAGGTCGTCTTTCCAACAATGTTTTGGTCTTCCTACATTTCTTCGGCCTAGAGGCCTATAATGAAGCAGCTGTTTTGATAAACGATTATTTGGCATTCTTTGTATATGGAATTAAAAAATTGAAAAAATAAATAAAAATTTTGAAAAAAAATAGAGTTATCCATTCTATCTCTTTCTTATGCCATTGAATCCTTGTGTCCATCTACCTTAATAGAAAAAGTTCCATACTTTGAAAACACACCAGAGATTAAATTCCCCCATTAACTTTGTTGTCTTTCCTTCTATTGCTTAAATGTATTCACTAAACTAAGGTAAGAATTAAATAAGTTTGTTCTTAGCTCATAAATTATTGTTTCTTGTAAGATGCGTTTCAAAGCTTCTGTGCTTCGTCAGTTGACACAGACTGATCTTCTTTAAGTTGTTGGCCCTGGATCTCAATTCCTGCTCCCTCTTTTTGTGGTCCAAAGAACTTTTTATTAGGCTTCTTTCCCCGGGAATTTAAAAAATCTTTGGACCACAAACAGAAAGAGCAGGAGTCGAGATCCAGGGCTGACAACTTAAAGATCAGTCTGTACCAACTGATGAAGCACAAGAAGCTTTGAAATGTGTCTTACAAAGAACAACAATTTATGAGGTAAGATGGATACACAACAAGCCAATTTATTAAGAGAAACATGGAAAGTTCAGTGAATGGCATTGAAAAACACACAATATTTTGTATTCACGTAGACTTTCACGGCCGGAGTTGCTATGATGATCTTGATGAAGATTTTCAGGCTGTAGGCCGTGGTCGTGAGGCTTGTAGTTCCCCGACGTTTCGCCAGAGACTGCGTCTTGCATCCTCAAGGGTTGTCTTGAGACTGGCATTTCTGTCCACTGTCTGTCCTATTTATATGTTCACTGCGATGTGTTCGTAAGTTGTATCTGCCTTCTGATTGATCAGCATTAGGGACTTCCATCGCTCCAATGAGATTGCTGTTTGATGGTCTAGTCGACTGTACTTGCGCAAAATGTAAAACTCCACAAGTACAGACGACTAGACTATCAAACAGCAATCTCATTGGAACAATGGAAGTCCCTACCGCTGTCCAATCAGAAGGCAAATATAACGTACAGTCGACTAGACCATCAAACAGCAATCTCAATGGAGCAATGGAAGTCCCTAACGCTGACCAATCAGAACGCAGATACAACTTACGAACACATCGCGGTGAATGTATAAATAGGACAGACAGTGGACAGAAATGCCAGTCTCAAGACAACCCTTGAGGATGCCAGACGCAGTCTCTGGCGAAACGTTGGGGAACTACAAGCCTCACGATCACGGCCTACAGCCCGAAAATCTTCATCAAGATCATTACACAATATTTTACCATCATGAAGTAAATATCGGTAGTGGAGACTGTAATGACAACATGATGACAGTAAAAAAGACAATGGAAATACATTATATTTTCTAAACTTAATAAATGACTAATTTATGTTTGTCCAGGTGGATATTTATTTCCTAAACTGAAAAAGAAAGAAGTGTCATTAATTTTTGTTTTAGTGTGCATTTGTTTTACTTACATTAAAAAAAGTTATTTTTATTCTGATGAGTATTTATTTCCTAAACTAAAAATGGGGGGGGCAGTTATTTTTCGTAGTGATCATTTAATTCGCAAATATGATGGGGGGGGAGGGAAGTATACTCTGCCATATAAGAATAAAATATTTGAGGTGAGTCAAAAAGAACTAAAATTCCGATTGAGGGTCTTTCCACTTTTCAGCGGTTGCCCTTTTACCAGCCGGCTGCTGGCCCTTCACATCCACATGTGTCAATCACAGAGGTAGATGATCAACAGCCAGTGTAGGGGTGACATGTGGTTAGCATGTCGAGTCCCCCAGCCGTTATAGCTGGTTCCTCAACCTGGAGCCGCTACTTATTGTAGCTACCCAATTGCCTCACGATGCTGGGTGGGCACCGGTCCCATACTGGCCGAAATACCATGAGAAAATTTCTTCCCCAATGGAGACTCGAACCAGCGCAAGTCCCGTAACTCTGCGCCAAGGCTTCCTACCTTAACCGCTCGGCTACGGCGCAGGACAAAAGAACTAAAATTTAATTTAAAAAAAAAAGAGTTTAGTTTTTATTTTAGAAAGAAAAATTACGTTCAAACTGGGAGTCGAACCCAGGATCTCTGGCTCTGTACATCAGTGCGATAACTGTTATGCACTGACGTACAGAATCAGAGATCTGGGGTTCGACTCCCGATTCGATTGTAATTTTTCTTTCTAAAATAAAACTATATCCAATTCTGGAAAGTGTTAATTAAAAATATAGCATGAAAAAATAGTTATTCTAGACAGCAGTTGTGAACGTAATTTTGCATCGAGAATGTCACAAAAGCAGTGACGAAACCTGAAGAAGTAAATTGCTGTCCCACGTTGTGGTAACATTTTGAAGCAGTAATTCTCTTCATGCCCAATGTTGTAGTAACATTTTGAAGAAGGATGTATGTTCCAAAAAAAAAAAAGAATTACTGGTTCAGGTTGGGTTTGATTTTCGGTAGAGCTGGATTCACTTCTCAAGGTCGGAAGTTGGTACACTGGATAGGAAAACACTTCAAAATCATAAAAAAATGTTTCTAGTAGAAATTATTACAAATTTATACACTTTGTAGGTTCCCAGCAGATTAAGTAAATGTAGGTGGTATTATTCTTCACTATCAATTAAAAATAAATTCTTTTCTTTTCTGGAATCAATTATTCTTATATCAAATATTACATTTTATCTTGAGAACTCTTATTGCTTCTATGTTTGTTGAAAGTTGTATGCAGAATGACTAGTGTAATTCTTTTATAATTTTAAAGAACATTATTACATCACATGATGTTATATTTAAATCCTATTGGTTAATAGTCCTTTAAATATAAGGTTTAAATTGATTTGTTAAATAAGAAAGTTAATTGTTTTAACATCCAATCAGAGTTTAGTTTACTTTCATTTAAGAATATTAAGTTAAGCAGGTGTTCTTATTACAGTTATAACAGAAGGCTTTACCATTTTGACAACAATGACTTAAAACAATTTTTTAAAAGCATAGTATTACAAAAACTGTTATGTAATAATAATAATAATAATAATAATAATAATAATAATAATAATAGCTTTATTTTACCAGGCAGAGTTAAGGCCTTGTCTACCACTCAACCAGGTTTAAAAAAATACAAACAAAAAAATAGTCTTAAATCTAAATTACAATATATATATAAACGATTACAAGTTATGAATACAATACAATTAATATTTATAATGTAGTGCAATTTCTTTAATTGTTACCAAGACATTTTTATTCAACAATAACCAACAATGAATTATTTAGACGTTTTTATTTATTTATTTATTTAACTTATATTTAAATATTAAAAGAATTTTAAAATACAGGGGGACGCCATAGCGTAGTGGTTAAGGCACTGAGCTACAAGCCGGAGGGTCGAGGGTTCAAGTCCCGTTGGGGTCAGGATTTTTAAACTGACCCAAACCCTCTGGCGGCACTATGGCCCTGGGGTCGACTCAGCCTCTAACAGAAATGAGTACCAGATGCTTGTTCTGGGGGTAAAGGTGGCCGTCACGCAGGGCTGACAACCCAGCTGACATGAAGTGCCGATTGTCTAGAAAAAAGTGGGAGCCTTAATCTCCCACTACCCCAAAGGGCCTCCGGGCCTGTTGTGGGATCACTTTACTTTTACTTTATTTTAAAATACAAAATTATTAACTTTAACTTTCGTTAAGTTATCTAGATAGGAAATAACACTATGTGAGGTTTATTTTAATATTGTTTAATCGTTTCTTCACTCACTCATACAAGTTAAGAAGTATGAGGTGAGTAAAGATACAATTATCCTCAGTGAGAAGTGTTAAACTAATAATAAAAATGTCAATAGAAGCCCTACTGGCTTTATTAAGTAGTGTTAAATTCCCAATAAAATGTCTTCTTAACTAAGAAGCCGCCATTTGCAAAGATAGAAGCGAAGGTTTCAAGCATTTGGTGCGAGGGAATTACAACGTATATAAGAGAAAAATTTGCGTCTAGATCGCAACTCGCCTCGGTAGCTCAGTTGGTAGAGCACTAGGCCCGGAAAATCAAGGGTCCCGGGTTCGAGTCTTGGTCTAGGCGAAAATTTTTCTCTTCAAATATAATTTATCCTTCAATGAGAAGTGTTAAACTAATAATAAAAAGTCAATAAATATGGATTGTTTTCCCCCTCAACATATCTAATTGTTATAATTTTCTACAATTTACACCCTTGAATTCTTAGGATAGAGTTTATTTTCAGACCAGTATGGCGAATCATAACTGATACTAACCTATCTCAAACTTGTCTTTGTTGATATCGATACCCACAACTCTGCCAGCCCCAGCAGCTCGACAACCCATGGCTACAGCAAGGCCAACAGCTCCCAGACCCCAGATAGCACAGTTAGATCCTGGCTCCACTTTAGCAGTGTTAAGTGCAGCTCCGTAACCTGTTGGCACTCCACAACCCAGCAAACACACTCTGTCCAGAGCTGCTTTATCGTTTATCTGTAGAGCAGTAAACATACATGTAAGGAGCACCACCAAATAATAAAACTACAGTAATTTAAACATTACCGGTGAATGTTTTTATTATTAATTTCATACATCTCAATGATGGATAAATCATATTTAAAGAGAAAAATTATACGCTCAGACCGGGACTTGAACCCGGGACCCTTGGTTTTCTAGTCCAAGTGCTCTACCATTTGAGCTATCTGAGCAAGTACCGATCTAAACGCAAATCTTTCTCTATATACGTTGTAATTCCCGCCCACCAAATGCTTGAAGCCTTTGCTTCTATCTTTGCAAATGGCGGCTCCTATATTAAGAAGACATATTTGGGAATTATACATTACATTATAAATGCCAGTACGGCTATTTTCGATGTTTTTATTATTAATTTCATACATTTGGTGGGCGGGAATTACAACGTATATAGAGAAAGATTTGCGTTTAGATCGGTACTTGCTCAGGTAGCTCAAATGGTAGAGCACTTGGACTAGAAAACCAAGGGTCCCGGGTTCAAGTCCCGGTCTGAGCGTATAATTTTTCTCTTTAAATATGATTACCAGTGAATATTTAAATTAATATTAGGAAGTAAAAATTATGAGGTTATATCATTAATAGTGAGAGGAGAACATATAATTTCAAATTTCTTTGATACCGGCGGTTTCAGACAATATCTTGTCCCTCTTCAGTCATGGCTTCCACTGATGAAATTCTCTGGTTGTTGATTTCTCTAAGGACATCACCTCTTGTGCTGCAATCTTTGGTTGGGATTATAAACTTTGTAATTAAATTTTTATCCACCGGAATATCGAAGTTCATAGATCGATATTTATTCTTCTGAATGAATATCTTTTCCCAATATCGATCTATGAACTTCGATATTCCGGTGGATAAAAATTTAATTACAAAGTTTATAATCCCAACGAAAGATGACAGCACCAGAGGTGATGTCACTAAAGAAATCAACAATCACGGAATTTCATCAGTGGAAGCCATGACTGAAGAAGGACGTGATATTGTCTGAAACCGTCGGTATCAAAGAAGTTTGAAAATGTATGAGGTGAGTCGATTAAAATATGTTCTCCACTCACTATTAAGAGTATAAACTTACTTTGGCAACAGATATTTCTGCCACAACAGTGTATTCACTGAATGTTGAGCAGCCCATGAAATGGTACAATGGTTTGCCATTGCAAGTGAAGCGAGTTGTTCCATCAGGCATCACACCTTTTCCCTGCAACAACAAAATTACATTACACTCCAATTTTTTTTTATTTCACTGTATTTTAGTTGAGTTGTTTCTTGACTCACCTCATACTTCTTAAAGTTGGTTATAGAAGTTTTTTTTCCAAGTTATCCCAAACTGTTTGGCCTAAATTGTCGGTTACTTTTAAATGTAAAAAATACAGTTCAACGTCTATTTTGCTTATTCTTGTATAATGTTCGATTTTTTTTCAAATTAAGAGTTTTTTTCTAAAATTTTCTGGTGTTGGTTATTGTTGTTTTTAACCATTTTCCAGACAAATTTTTGGGTGATATTCTTTTCTAAACATTTGTTGATGAATTTGATATCTGCAGCTCTTTTGTTTCTGAGTTCTTTTAATTTCAAATGTCTTTTAATTTCCATCTTAGTTTCCGAAAAATGTTTGTTGAAATGTTGGATTTTTTAAGCTGCCATCTTGTTTCAGTTGTTTACGTTATTCTTGTTTTCCTATGACTTGATAGCCAACTTTATTAAGTTATGTAGGTAGGAAATAACACTGTGAGTAGAAGAAGTACTTCTTATAAGAAATATGAGGTGAGTCAAGAAACAACTCAACTAAATTAAAATAAACCTCACAGTTTTTTTATTTAACTTTCACAGGGAAAGAACACTATGAGGTTTAATTCAAGAATTAAATTAATGTTTTTATTACCTCACCTCATATAACTTTTTCTTCTAGACCGCAGTTTCGGAGCTTATCCCCATCATCAGCAGCCTCTGGTCGACCAGTGTTGTCATTTCTTGGTGGTTTTCTTCTTCCTTGAAGGACAACATAACACCGGTCGACCAGAGGCTTACTGATGATGGAGATAAGCTCTAACTGCAGTCTAGAAGAAAAAGGATATGAGGTGAGGTAATAAAAACATTAATTTAATTCTTTCTACAAATACTTTCAGAAAAAAACCTGTAAAATTTCTTTGACTATTACAGTATTCTGAAAGTTAATAAAAATTGTTTCACAAACATATTTCATTAAGGTATCTTAGAAAAAAGTATGCCTCTTTTTCAAGAAAATTGTCATTTTAAATCAATCTCTGAATCCAAATGCCCGTTATGGAAGCATTGGCCATTTAAATGACTGCCAGTGAATGGGTTCAAAATGATATCTACACAAAAAATTTCGTTTGTGTGTTATGTAAAGTGGACAATTTTTTAAGAATAGAGATCTTGCTAATTGTTCTGCACTTCAAAATTTCTGGAATTGACCTTCCAAAATTGTGCTGGAAAGAAGGAGAATGGAGATTATCCAAGATTCTGGGAATTAAACTACTATTACTACTATTGTCATATTGAGAGAAAATATGATGGATAATAGAGATAATGGAAAAATTACCTCATAAAATAACCTCTTAATGTTACTTCTGCCTTTAGCCTTGGAAATATACAAGGCTATTAACCCGGCCCAACACCTGTAAGGGGCTAATGCTGTAACTATATACAGTTGGGTAACTCTTAACATGTGCGTTCTTGTCATGGGGGTGAACACTAAATACTAGTGACAAAATTCTGTCAAGGACCCAGTCTCTCGGGATATAACAAGAGCCCCTGCCCAGGGATACGGGTGAAGACCTCAACGGATAGCACCTATTCTTCAGGGGATAAATGTGAAGACCCATCTCCGGGGTAACAAGGAGAAAATCCTCAACAGTCAGCAGAGCGGAAGAGGTACCCCTTCTGTTGGGGTTAATACAGCAGACGGCCTGATATTGAGTCGTAGATGGCAGCCCAATCAGATATCTTACCCTGCAAGATGCCAGTCACGTCTTCAGGGGACATCAATATTTATACTTGCAAATCTCATGGTAGACCAATTCTAACGTGAGATTGGAACAGACCAGCAGGTCTAATCCTTGATACTGATGATGAAATGTTACTTCCTATTGTATTTTAAAATAATGGGAAAAGTTTATTACTACAAAATCCACATAATTTTTGGATGGGGAACAAGATTTTGTAATAAATAATAATCATAGAAGAAATGAGTATATTAATAATGTACACAAAAAATGTTTCTCATTACCTGAGTTGTGCGTATTTTTCCACACAGATTGGTCTTTGGTGACTTGCAGAATTTACATTCATTACACTGAGGAATATATAGAGGAACCACATGGTCTCCTGCAAACAAATATTACAATATATTTAACACCACACTACTACCGAAGGTCATCTGAACAACTGTACCGCTGTCAAACATGAAGATTCAAAGTATTGGAGAGCAAGACTGCTATTATCTGTCCAACGTAACAAGCACACTTTGACATTTAACTTCAGAAATTTTTAGTTATTACCCATCCAAGTGTTTTGTGCAGGCGGAAAATATGTTAACTAACAAACTGTCTTTCTCTTTCTATTCCTTACTATGTTGCCACTTCCTGTCCTTGTATTATGTTGTTTGATTGGCAGGTAGAGAGCTGACAAATACTATATATTTTAATGATCCGTCGTTCTGCGCAGTCAGTGGCACAATGACTAACTTGACAACCCTGTTACTTTTGGGGTTACATCTAGGAATGAGCTTCCTTGTCCTTCTCATTACATGTTGCCACTTGTGATTTATTGTGAGGCTGATAACAGAGAGACGACAAATACTGTGATTTTAAATGATCCGACCGCTTGAGCGTTCCGTTCTTAAATTACTAATTTGACAACCATGTTAAGAACTTTCACACGTGTTTTGAGATTCTCCCCCCACATTTGAAGTTGAAAATTTTCAATACGTGATCGGATGGACAGTTTTCTCCTACATCCCTTCCATAGATTCAGCAGATCGGCGACACTAGCGCTAAAACTCTTCCCCTCCGCCCGTGAACAGTTAACTTGGATGTGTAATAGTCTCCGACCTTCGAAGAAATATGTAGGTATACTGTATTCTGATCAACTATAGTTAACATAAATAGCTTCTTCTTCTTCTTCCTTTCATGTGATAGACCTAGTGGTCTGTTACGGTCTCAATCCAACGTTTGAAGGGTCTGCCCAAAGATCTCTTGCCTGGTGGCTGGTAATTTAAGATCTGACGTGGTATTCTTGTTCTGCTCATTCTTCGTACGTGAGATTTCCAGTTGTTTCTGTATTTTTGTACAAATTCCTTGACTGATTCTGTGTGTAATTCTTTGAGAATCTCAGAATTCCTTTTATGGTCTGTCCTTGAATAGCCCGCAGTACGTCTCATAAATTTCATTTCTGCCGCAGTTAGTCTTTGTTCATCTACACTGCGAATTGTCCAGGCCTCACTGCCATAACATAATATGGGTCTGGCCAGTGTTTTATAAATTCTAGTTCGTGTGTGTTTCTGTACTGTGTTTTAAATATGTAATTATATTAATCTAGTACATGATCTATTTTTTTGTTTCCGCTGAACTGTGCTTTGGTCATGAACGAATTGCAGTAACTGCAGCAGTCATGTGCTTTGTGGATTACCCACCCATTTATTTTCCTCAAGTGTCTTTCTTAAGCTGGACGGAAAATAATGACTTCAGTGTTAGATGCAGCACATTAGACAATAACACTACTACAAACTGTCCAGTCCTTAAAGTTCAAATGTTTCACCGTCATTAATAGATTACTGGCCCAGGGGCCAGACCATGGCCTTGGATACAAATTTAAAGGCTGTCAAAATATTGAAAAAATTGTTTATGTATTTGAAGAGAAAAATTTTCGCCTAGACCGGGACTCGAACCCGGGACCCTTGGCTTTCCGGGCCAAGTGCTCTACCAACTGAGCTACCGAGGCGAGTCGCGATCTAGACGCAAATTTTTCTCTTATGTACGTTGTAATTCCCTCACGCCAAATGCTTGAAACCATAGCTTCTATCTTTGCAAATGGCGGCTTCTTAGTTAAGAAGACATTTATTGGGAATTTAACACTACTTTATAAAGCCAGTAGGGCTTCTATCTTCTACTGGCTATAAAGTAGTGTTAAATTCCCAATAAATGTCTTCTTAACTAAGAAGCCGCCATTTGCAAAGATAGAAGCTATGGTTTCAAGCATTTGGCACGAGGGAATTACAACGTACATAAGAGAAAAATTTGCATCTAGATCGCGACTCGCCTCGGTAGCTCAGTTGGTAGAGCACTTGGCCCGGAAAGCCAAGGGTCCCGGGTTCGAGTCCCGGTCTAGGCGAAAATTTTTCTCTTCAAATATAATTTATCTTTCAATGAGAAGTGTTAAATTAATAATAAAATCGTCAAATTGTTTATGTATTTACTTCTTGTTACTGATATGCCTCTATAATTTTCACACTTTCTCTTGTCTCCCTTCTTATGTATCGATGTTATAATAGCAATTTTCCACTCTTCTTGCACTTCTTCGCCATTTATTATTTTATTAAACAGTACAGTGATCATTTCCAATAACTTCTGACTGCCACTTTTAATCAATTCTATAGCAATATTTCCTGGGCCGGCATTACTACCATTTTTCATTCTCATAATTTCCTTTCTTACAGTATTTATATCAATTTTGATTATGTTTTTTGTTTCCATCACTGATAAATCATCATTTTCTCCCAAAAATTCTTTTCGGTCCTCTACTAAAAGTTTTTTTGTAATATTCTTCCCATTCATGTGTCCCTATTAGGTTGAGAAGATTCTTATTTCTATTCGATGAACGTATACTTTTTATAAATTTCCATGATTCAGAACTCTTCTTGCTTCCTAAATATGTTTGTATTTCTGTACATTTCTTATCCCAAATCTCGTTTCTGTGTTTAGTAACCATTCTTCTCACTTTTGCTTGTGCAGTATGGATATGTCAAAAGAATGCCAGAGCAAAAATTGCCTAAAATTGTTATGGAATGGATCCCAATAGAAAGGAGGAAGACCGAAGAAAACTTGGATAGAAAGAGTACAAGCAGCTATGAATATCAGAGGATTGGAGGAAGATCAATGGATGGACAGAGAGGAATGGCATTTGGTTTCCAGAAGACGGCGGCAGCTGCCATGATACTGGATGATGATGATGATTTACTTCTTGTAGGAAAACTGGAGGAAAGCATTCAGTAAGTGGGCCAAGAATAAGGTGGGAGAATATCACCAATCATGATGTGAGGGAGTGATAAAAGAATTACGTCAGGATATGGATGTATGTAGAGCTTATGTCTGTGTTGGATAGTGCCAGTGAGTTAATTACTTATGAAATTAATGAAAAATGTATGATTTTTTTTAACAAATATTAAATACAGTAGCTAAGAAAACAAAATTTAATAAAATTAAGTACAGTAATTAAATTATTGTATTGTGTTGCATTGTTAATCTGTTCCTCAAACGACTGCTTTTTTGAATTACATAGGGGTGGTAAGACTCAAATCTCGTCTTTAGAAGGCATAAGGGGTTTCATTAAAAAATCATGATTCGTATGCACAAATTACCAGTGATTGCTTCAGATGTGTTTTCTCAAAACATTGTTTTTGCAATATTTGAGTAGCGGCCAGTAGCGTACTGGTCAGCCTGTCTTCGAAACTTCTACACATCTTTGTGATTATATAAGACCAGGTGGAGACTGCAGTGAGTCAGTTGGGCCAAGAAAATGATCTGTGAAGGCAATCTGAAGAGTGAAGACAGTGTTACAAGCTAGTGCTTCTGCAAGTATATACTGTGAAAGATATTGTGTTGTGTGAGGGACTCGAGCTATACCTGGTTTGACAGAAGTCACTCCTTCGCCCACGCTCTCCACAATTCCACCACCCTCATGTCCCAGAACACACGGGAAGATTCCTTCAGGATCGAGTCCATCCAAAGTATAGGCATCGGTATGGCAGACACCAGTAGATAGAATCTTGATACGAACTTCTCCAGCTTTTGGTGGCGCAACTTCAATGGTTTCTAGGGACAGAGGTTTCTTCTCTTCCCAAGCTACAGCTGCTCGGCATTTAATTACCTATAATAATACATCACAATGTTAATGACATAGATATTAGAGTGTTGTTAAATAAAATACTTTTTTTATTTGAAGAAAAAGATTATTCACCCAGACTGAGACTCGAACCCAGGACCTTTGGCTTTCCAGACCAATGCTCTATCGACTGAGCTACCAGGGCGATTTTTAATCTAAACACAAATTTCTCTCGTAAATTAATGAGTCATTTTTTAACATCTTACCTCACACTTTATGTTTCTTTAAACACGGGAACTAGTTTTCAAGAGAGAAGGATCTCTCTATTTTCAACCGACATTATGACTATTGGATTTTGTTGGAATCTCCATCAATAACGTTGCCATCTGGTGTTGATTTGATGAACTTTGAGATGAGGTCACGTTCATCAGGAATCTCGAAATTCATGGATCTAGATTTGTTTTTCCGAATATATATCCATGAATTTCGAGATTCCTGATGAACATGACCTCATCTCAAAGTTCATCAAATCAACACTAGATGGCAACATTACTGAGGGAGATTCCAACGAAAATCCGGTAGTCATAATGTCGGTTGAAAATGAGAGAGATCCTTCTCTCGAAAACTAGTTCCCGTGTTTGAAGAAACATAAAATATGAGGTAAGATGTTAAAAAATGACTCATTAATTTACAAATCAAGAACCTCAATGTTATTTTCCATATTTAACTACGAACATATTTCTCTCTTATATACGTTGTTGTAAATTCCCAGAAAGCCAAAGGTCCTGGGTTCAAGCCTGGGCAAAAAATGTTTCTCTTGAAATATGATTTATCCATAATTGTAATGTATGAAATGAATAATAAAACATAGAAAAATATATGTCTGAATTGGGATTTGAATTCAATGTCTACGGTTCTAAACACCAGTGCTCTGACTGCTAAGCTATCAGACTTCCGACGCAAATGAATATTAATATCTTATCGAAAGAAAGGCTAAATTATTATAACAAATAAAAAACTAAGAACTAACCGTTGGGGAAAAAAATCTACATTCAAAAAAATGAGAAGGAGAAATTAATGAACTTTGAAATTCCCTGGGAAAATGACTTCATTTCAAGGTTTTTCAGTCTAGCAACAAAGGGAGCAAAAGACGGTTCTTGATGACTACAAAATAACGGTCATGAAAATATTGATGAAGGAACTGAAGATGGTTCCAAAACTAGTCTAAGAAGAAGAAGAAGATCAGGTGAGTGATAAAATTGTTGGGTGCACACTAATAAAACCCGAAAAATGTCATTTATTCCTGCCCAGCCCAATGCATCACGTCCCTCGTCGTGGCTCCTGGTTAATACTAAGAAGTGCAGGGGCAAAAAAGCGAGTTCCTGACGCTTAAAAATTGGGACATACCAGCCAAGGGAGAAAACGAAAACCCCAACAGAAAATCATTGACCCCCCCAGGACTGCTTGAGGTTGGGCGTGGTGTTGACATCCCTACCCCGTAAAAACAAATACGTTCAGAAATCCAACATGGTCTACAACGATGACGACTAAAGCAAAGGAAAATGGACTTATGAATTGACACTTGGAATGTTATGGGGAATAGACAGGTTGGAAGACCGAAAAAAACAATGGGAGGATGGTATTAAGGACGATGCTGCAAACCTATTTAAGTGTTGCAACTGGAGGCTGCTGCACAAAATAGAAATGATTGGAGGCAGAAGTTAAGGGAGGCCAAAGTTTGAATTTGAAGCAATCAGCCATTGGATGGATGGATAAAATTGTACCTAAATAAATTAATATTAATTCTCTTATTCTTCTTCTTCACTTCACGGGCTAGGCAAAAATTGCCTGTTCTGTCTCACAGTTGTTCTGTCCATCTTTTCACTGGCCTTCCTACATTCCTTGAACCTCTTTGGCTTGTATTACACATCCAAGTTAACTGTTCACGGCGGAGGGGAAGAGTTTTGGGCGCTAGTGTCGCCGATCTACTGAACCTGTGGAAGAGATGTAGGAGAAAACTGTATATCCGATCCCGTATTGAAATTTTTCAACTTCAAATGTGGGGGGAGAATCTCTAAACACGTGTGAAAGATCTTAACATGGTTGTCAAATTAGTCATTTAAGCACGGAACGCTCAAGCGGTCGGATCATTCAAAATCACAGTATTTGTCGTCTCTCTGTTACCAACCTCACAATAAATCACAAGTGGCAACATGCAATGAAAAGGGCAAGGAAGCGACAGCTCATTCCTACATGTAACCCGAAAAGTAACAGGGTTGTCAAGTTAGTCATTCTGCTACTGACCATGCAGAACGACGGATCATTAAAATACATAGTATAAAAATAAACAATATTTAATAATCAATTGAGTTGGTGTTTACTTGATGAAAATCCATAGTATTTGTCAGCTCTCTACCTGGCAATCAAACATGATACAGAGGACAGGAAGTGGCAACATGATAAGGATTTTAAAGAGAAAGATAGTTTGTTAGTTAACATATTTTCCACCTGCACAAAACACTTGGATGGGTAATAGTTGAATGCTGCTCTTGGTAATCTTGTTACATTCATTCTTTCCACATGTGTAAACCATTTCTCTCTATATTCTCTGATTTTCTCATTCAATGGATATATATTTAACTCTGTTCATATATCTTCATTCTTTATCTTATTTATATATGAATTCCTGCAAGCGGAGGCTATGGACTTTTCACTTTACACGTCGTCTGCAGCTACTTTTAACAAAAATATTTTATTGGGAATTAACACCACTCTTTAGCTATCGGGTTCAAATTCCAATTCAGGCGTATATTTTTCTTTCAATGTTTTATTATTTATTTCAAACATCTCAATGATGGATAAATTATATTTCAAGAGAAAAATATACGCTCCACTGGGGTTTGAATCCAGGACTTTTTGCACACTAGGTGAATGCTCTACCAACTGAGCTACCCGAGAAATTCCAATCTAAACACAAATCTTTAAGTTATGTAGATAGGAAATAACACTATGAGGTTTTTTAATATTGTTTATTTTTTATTATTTCACTCACCTCATACTTCATATGAAATGAGTGAAATAATAAAAAATAAACAATACAAATCTTTCTCTTATAAACGCCGTTAATTCCCACACACCATATGCTACGAAGCCGTTTCTTCTATCTTGCAAATGGTGGCTTCTTATCAACAAGACCTTTAATTGGGAATTTCATTTTACATTACATTTTAAAGCCAGTACGGCTTCCTTCAATGTTTTTATTATTCATTTCATACATCTCAGTGATGGACAAATTATATTTGAAGAGAAAAATATGCTCTCAGACTGGGGCTTGATGTGAGCTATAAATAAATGCCTTCTTAATAAAGAAGCTGCCATTTGCAAGATAGAAGCAAAGGTTTCATAGCATTTGGTGTGCACGGGAAATAACAGCATATGAGAGAAAAATTTGCATTTAGATTGGAACTTGCTCAGATAGTTCAGTCGGTAGAGTATTGGCCTAGAAAGCCAAAGGTCCTGGGTTCAAGCCCCAATCTGAGCATTAATTTTTCTATGGTAAAATCAAATGTTTCTTACATCTCCTCATACAAATCGCGATTTCGAGACCATAACAGTCTCATCTTCAGTACTATTTTGGCGACTGATGTTATGTCGATTGGAAGAAACTCAGAGGGAAGAAGAGTTTCTTCCGATCGACATAACATCAGTCGCCAAAATAGTACTGAAGATGAGACTGTTATGGTCTTGAAATTGCAATCTACTTAAAAGATTTGTATGAGGAGAGGTAAGAAACATTTGATTTTACCATAAATTAAACCTCATAGTGATTAATTCCTGTAAAAAAGAACTCCTGGCACGACAGGCCTAGATGGCCCTTAGTCTACCAGCCCGCTGCTGGCCTAATATCCACATGTGTCAATCACAGAGGTAGATGATCATCAGCCAGTGTTGGGTGACATGTGGTCAGCATGTCGAGTCCCCCAGCCGTTATAGCTGGTTTTCTCAACCTGGAGCCGCTACTTATTGTAGCTACCCAAATGCCTCACGATGCTGGGTGGGCACCGATCCCATACTGGCCGAAATACCATGAGAAAATTTCTTCCCCCATGGAGACTCGAACCAGCGCAAGTCCCGTAGCTCTGCGCCAAGGCTTCCTGCCTTAACCACTCGGCTACGGCGCAGGACAATTCCTGTAAAAGTTAAATTAATTTTTCTCTTCAAATATATTAAATTCCTAATAAAAGGAAAGTACATTCAGTAAGAAAATTGAAATCTCTTAAAAATATTATTACTTTCACAATAATAAAATAATGAACTTGTATTTTATTTCAGAAAAAAAAATTATATTAAGCTGTCAGGTAGCAATTATTGAAGTTAAAAAAACAAGTGCCAGTATCAAGACAATCTTCTATTGACCCATCTCTAGTTAAAACTTATGTAATCCATGACCTCAAGGTTCTTTTCATCAACAAATTATCTCAACAGAGATATAGAAGTTTCTAAATGTTGCATTCTTTCTCTTAATCCCAGCGTAAATAATCAATATCTGGAAGGCAATAGGTTCAATGGTGTCATCGAACCAGTTAATACTGGTTTCATGGATTCATTATCATAAGTATATTTATTCTCCAAATTAGAATATTAAGTTAGCATACGTCTCGAATACAGATTAAGACATAGCTACAGAATTACTGTCTTCATCCTCCATACAAGAGTTAGGCCGAGTATTCTGTTAATGAAAGATGTATTTTCTATGCCTTACAGATCTCGAGTTGTTCATATTCTTCTTCCTTCCAAGTATTAGGCCATGGCCTGTTACGATCCTATAGAAAATTTTCCCTCCAGCATTCCATAGGATGGCCCAGAGATCTTCGTTCTCTTGGTATATAATTATAAACAGCTTTGGGGATCCAGTTTGAACTCATTCTTTCAAGATGGTGTTTCCAATTTAGTTGGTACTGTTTAATATATTCCAAAATTGGCGTAGTCTTCAATTCTTTTAAGATATCGGTGTTCCTTTCCCGATCCCATCTGGTGTAACCCGCTGTTCTGCGCATGAATCTCATTTCACAAGCCATTATTTTGCTTTCATGTTGTCTTTTTAGTGTCCATGCTTCACTACCATAGGTCAACACTGGTCTAGCCAAAGTGTTATATAAACATAATCTGGTGTTTTTTGTACAAGGGATGGTTTCATAACTTGATTAATAATTCTCAAACTTTTATTATAACTAGTAATTTTTTCAGGGATATCTCCCATCTTTCATCAAACAAAATGACTTGCTCATTGAATGATCTTACAGGAATAATCAAACATTGAATCTCTGAAATTATTGATAAAATTTATAGAGATTGTTGGCATCAGAGGACACAATCTTTTTTTTTTCCTACTGTTTCTGGATAGACTAAATTTTGCAAACTACAACTTAATTGGTGCCTCACGGTATTTCAAGTAATTAAAAAAATTGTATTGTAAAATGTTTCATGTATGTCCATTATTTGCTTTATAAAATAAATGATAATTTCCAACCTATCAAAAATCATACCATATTAGATAATTCAATAATTCATTTCTGAATTTATTCCTACCTCTCATAATGAGACTTGTGACAATTGCTTTAATTATTAAATCATAAACAAAGCAAATTAGAAACTGTAATTAAAGCACATCTTCGTAGAACTTATTATACAAGCAAATGAACAATTATTTTGGGCAATTATGAATAATTGAAGAACTCTCTTGAAAAAAAAATTCCGGGAAGGTGATTTTAAAAAGTTAAAGGAATGCAATATTGGCTCAACTGCACTTCTACTATCTCAACATTTTTCTGTTATATTGTTGTAAACTATAGCTTTTGTTCTGTACTTACCATCATTTTCTAATATCTTAAAACGTTTTAAAACAATTTTTATAACATTATTAGACAATTTTAAAGTATTTATTTAAATACACAAATCGCAATATTATGAGACTGTTAGACTGTTGACGCTAACTGCTATTTTCTCCACAGAGTATATTACTTAGTCTATGATTTTTCTATCGCTGTTTTGGGTTATCGCTGGTTGGATCAGCGTTAGGGAGTGATAAGTAAGTGTACACCCACTTTTTATAAACGTTTGGTAACTCACTATGATGTTTGTGGGTTATCATTCAATGATAACGTTATCACTGCTACTTCTAACTGCTACTGTGTATTTGCAGTTCTTTGCAGTTTTGAGATAGTGTTAAGTGCAGTTTTTCCGCAATATTCACTGGTATTTTTGTAACCTTTCCAAATTACTCAATGAGTAGGGATATTGTTATGTAGGCCTATGTGGCATCATTCACCATTTAATTGAGACTGTCTGAAAGAATGTCACAAAAAATTGTCGGTTTAGCCCTTATTCGAGAGATTTCTTCAATCATCCAATGTATTTTCACCTATGGATATGTGGTTGTAATTAGATTAGCATTTGTGGCTAAGTTTCACTTTAAAAAATACTTAATGTTTTTAAATTAGCCTATCAACGAATAAAATTTAAAATCTTACCACAAAGGCCAATCATAATATAAAACACACCCAAATAACATATACTTACTTACTGGCACTATCGAACCCGTAAGTTCATGGCCACACAGACATAAGCTCTCTATACATCCCTATCCTGAGCTAATGCTTTCCAATCATTCCCTGTATAATCTACTTCCTTCAAATCATAGTTAATCTTATTCTCCCACCTCATTCTTGGTCTACCAACTGGGCGTTTTCCCTCTGGTTTTCCTACAAGAAGCTTCCATGCAAGTCTTTCATTCCCCATAGAGTGCCACATTTCCTGCCCATCGCAGTCTACGAGACTTAACTGTTCTTATTATAGAATAAGAACAACATATATCAATACCAATTTTAAGTGTTTGCCAATATGATTTATTTGGCAATTAATTAATAATGTTTTGTTGTAAACATTCATTTTACACAATACCAGTATACATTATTGCTGGTATGTATAATACAGTAGACCTATGTGCAGCATGACAAACGAAATTTCAATCAATCCAAAGTTGGAGTAATAATTATTACGTAACTTCGATCTGATAATTCACTGTAATACGTTTTTACTGCCTAACATTTCAAGCTGAGAAATGTTAATTTTTAGTCCCGCGTCATTAAAATTAATTTAGGGTTAGACTATTAAAATATTAAATTCGACCTACGCCGGGTCGAATTCCAGCTACGGTTTATATTTATAAAAACATTAAATTCAATTAAAAATATACCTTATATTTTTACTAAACACACATACCTTTCCCTCAGTAGAAGACATAGTGTTAAATCCTGATTAAATCTATGAAATCAAAATGCCTAAAGATTTTGAATGCTGTGATAGTATACAGCACTCTTGTCGCCTTTAAACTTGACTGTACCGGACTCTACGAATATGGAAATTATAAACTAAACGCTCTAATAGCGAAAACATACACAGTTTATCTACAAGATTTCTCCACAACCAATTGGATTGGATGGAGTATGAAGTATCAAGGTCGAAAATATAAACTGCTGACTATACAGTAGCAAACGTAGCAAAGAGCCGTTTGACTGTTTAATGAAATTGTCTGGCTCCGCCCATCTTTTTCACGTGCTATGTTGTTATCTCTATGAAATTGAAGTCCATAGAGATAGATGTCATACTGTGACTCGCGGATTACAGTTGGCTCGCAACCCCTGTCACAACCGATCACAACACTGAAAACCAAATGGGGAGGGGGGGATCTCTTATCCTCTATAATCTATATTTTACTATATGTAATGGCCAAGACGAATATTGACATAGTTGTTTGGATTAAATAATTACCATGAACTGCTGAAAATGGAACACATCTTTAAAAGTTTGTATTTTTTTTTCATGGTGAAACTTTATGATATACTGGATGAATTTCAAGTCTTTAATTGGTATAATTAAAGAGTAACAGAACTGTCAATTTATCGAATTAAGATAAATTCAACCCCCTCAACCTGAAAAGAT
Organism: Diploptera punctata; assembly: GCA_030220185.1. Classification (NCBI taxonomy): domain Eukaryota; kingdom Metazoa; phylum Arthropoda; class Insecta; order Blattodea; family Blaberidae; genus Diploptera; species Diploptera punctata. Next base: position 1,603,572 of record JASPKZ010000446.1, read on the forward strand.
AGTCACATTGTTGGATGTTTATTCTCTATCGCTTGAAAATTAGTATGTTGACTACGTTTTTACGAAGGACATAAATGCAATTAATATGCAACTGACCTTCCCAATAACCATGTATATAAAATTTAAAAAATCCAGATTATTCCGTGATGACCAATTACGAGTAATTATTTGCATTAAAGTATTAAATTGCTTAGATGAGAAGAAACTACCAAAAATAATTTTCCCTAGAATCTCATATATATCATCATCCGGTATCATGACATCTGCCGACGTCTTCCGGAAATCAAACGCCATTCCTCTCCATCCATCCATTGATCTTCCTCCAATCCTCTGATATTCATAGCCGCCTGTACCCCTTCTATCCAAGTTTTCTTCGGTCTTCCTTTCTATTGGGATCCATTCCATAACAATTTTAGGCAATCTTTGCTCTGGAATTCTTTCGTCATGGCCATACCTCTGTAATCTTTTCTTTTCTATAATGTCTACGATGTCCGGCTCCTCTTGTACACCCATAATTTCCCTTATTTCTTTATTTCGTATTCTATTCATTATAAATTTTCCAGCTGATCTTCTTAAAACATCAATTTCTGTACTTAAAATTCTTTTCATTTCCCTGGTAGGAATTTGCCAGACTTCAGCAACATATATTAAAATGCACTGAATTAAGGTTTGATGCATTTGTAATTTTCTATTTTTTGTAATATTTTGCTCCGCCAGACAGGGTTTAAAGCATTTATAACTTGTTTTGTTTGTGCGATTCTATTTTTAATTTCCACTCTGTTATTGCCTAAATGGTCTAATTTTGATCCTAAATAAGTGCATTTCAATACTAGGTTTTAGTTTTTCTCCATTGTTGAAATTTATATTTTCCATTTCTTCTCCTATACACAGATATTTAGTTTTCTCAATATTTATATAAAGTCCCCATTTCTCATATATATATATATATATATATATATATATAGTTTTTTTTTTGCCATATATTCTATGTCATCGTGGTCTTGTGCTATTAATACCTAGTCGTCTGCAAAATTTAGTGAATATACATGTGTATTTTGGATTGGTATGCCCATTTTTTGACATTTTTTCCTCCAGTCTCTTAGTACTCTTTCACGTGTATATATATATATATAATATATATATCATATCAATACCTTCTGTTGTTAATAAAAACGTTCGTTCGTTCAAACAATCGCAGCTTCTACAGTCAGATTCAACCCAGGAAGTTACTGTGTGTTAGGAATAGGAAACCGGCTTGCCATTTTAAAAGTATTTTCTTGAGAGAAATCCTTATATAAAACTGAAGTATGCGACACAGCAGGTACAGAGTTGTAAGTTGTAGCCGTCCAAGCCACCCCCCTCTTAAAAAAAAAAAACAATTACCACTTGTCACTGAGCTCGTGCGGATCTGTACTATCCTGTGTGAAAGTGTCGACTCTCATATTCACTATAAAACCAGTTTGCATGCCGTAAAACAAAAACTATGTTTTTAAATGTATAATACATAGATTTGGAAAAAGTACTACTAAACTTGCCCCTCCTCCCCTCCTTAAACAAACAAATGCCGTTATTATGAGTTTGGCAACATCTACCCTCTGTACGTAGGGGGGCACTGGCGTAGCCCATAAGGTCTGTAGTAACATCCTGGGTTGAATTAGAGTGTAGGTGATCATATTTTGTGCACGACCAAACATTTATTATTATTATTATTATTATTATTATTATTATTATTATTATTATTATTATTATTATTATTATTATTATTGTCGTGGACTAATGATAACTTGCTCGCCTGACGCCTCCGAGGTTCTCGGTTTCAAACTCGATAGGAGTCAATTGATTGTTCTCTATCTATCTTCGGGTTTCGGGTTTTTACAGCTGCTGCCGTCTTCCCGTGCCAAACCTCCAAAGCCTACGGTCTTGGGCATCTTCGATGCTTAGCCCTCTAGCTTGCATACTGTCTTCATGTTTTCCTTCCATGTTAACCTTGGTCTTCCTCTTTTCTTCTTTCTGTTCGGATGCTATTCATATAGTTCCTTCGGCCATCGCTCCTCTTCCATTCTTAAAACATGTCCTAACCACTTTAATTCCTTCTCCTTAATTCTTTCAATTATGCTTTCTTCTGCTTCCATTATGTTTCTAATTTCCTTATTTGTGACATGTTCTAATTTAGACTTTCTGGCACTTCTTCGTAAATAATCCATTTCTAGAGCTATTAGTCTATTCTTGTAGTACTTATTGATTGTCCATACCTCACTTCCGTACATTGCAACAGATTCCACCAATGTTTTACCAATATATTTTTTTGTGTCTTCCAAATATGCTTATCCCACCATGTGGAATTTAGCGATGATATTATTTTGCTACTCAATTCAATTCTATGTTTTATGTTCTCTTTGCCTATACCTTCGATGTTATCCATAATCATTCCCAAATATTTAGTTTGTTCACTTGCTTTATTTGGATTCCTTCTTCCAATATTAAATTTTCTCTTTCATTGCTATTTATTGCCAGATATTCTGTTTTTTGTCAATTGATTGTTAAGAGCGTAATAATTCTGAGCATGACTGGATTCTCTTCCACCATGTCACCTATATAAATTCAATAAATAAATAAATACAACGGAAATGTGCACATTTTTTGTTGCAGAATGCGAATAACTACCCGAGAGGAATATATATGTTGATCTCTTCCCAAAAAAAAAATGTGAAAAATGCCTTAAAGCGAAATTAGGACTTGAGCTCAAAGTAACCTAAAATCACCATATTTACAATGTAAAATATATATTAGTCGTTGCTCAGAGAGTGTATCCAACTTATCACAAAACCCGCTAACAAACAAGTGAACAATTGTAGGCTTTCACGGCCGGCGTCTTGATCCATATTTGGTTCTTCTTCCGGGCTTATAGGCCGTGGTCCGGTTGTCTTCATACTCGAAGTTTCGTCTACTGCTGCGGTAGACCTCATCAGGGGATACTGCGTGTTCTCTGTGAACTCCTCAACAGTCGGCTGCAGCAGGCACAGAGAGCACGCAGTATCTCCTGATGAGGTCTACCGCAGCAGTAGACGAAACGTCGAGTATGAAGATAACCGGACCACGGCCTATAAGCCCGGAAGAACGAACCAAATATGGATCAAACAAGTGACGCTCAAATAATCTAGTGTACACTAACTCGCTCATTTTCTCACCCTAATTTACCCTAAACTAACACTAACTTACCCATTTCTCGCCCTAATTTGTAGGTGAAGTCTTGGGATAGAATCCCCTTATATATGAATACACATGTTGGCAATTGGCTCTAGGGGAAATATGTGTTATCACATTGGCCAATATGACGCTAGCAGTCACTTGTTCCTCGATCGAATATTCACAGGTAGAACCAGAGATAACGGGTAGAACGGTGGCATAGAATAGCCTAGCTTTCTCCAGAGAGAAGGAAATCTCTGAAGGTGGCTACATAAGTAACTGCAAACTTGGCAAATATGCACGATTAATCTTCTTGCAGAAGTATGGGAAATTACAAGCATGGTTGAACAAGCACCAGTTTGCTCTTGGACGATATGCTCACTTTGGCTGCTCCTTGTTTATAAGATAAAAACGCAAAAGAAGAAACGTCATAAAATGTAAAATGATCCCCACTACAGGCCTCAGGAGGCCCTTGGGGTAGTAGGAGGTTAAGGCTCCCACTTTTTCTGGACAATCGGCACTTGATATCAGCCCTGCGTGACGGCCGCCTTTATCCCCAGAACAAGTGTCTGGTACTCATTTCCGTTAGAGGCTTAGTTGACCCCAGGGCCATGGTGTCGCCAGAAGGTTTGGGTCAGTTTAAAAATCCTGACCCCACCGGGACTCGAACCCTCGACCTTCCCGGCTTGTAGCGTGGCCAAGCGGTCTAAGAAACTTCATATGTAGTATAAAGAGTGGTTAATGCGAAGAAAAACTTATTCCCGCATTAATTTACTGAGTGAATTGAATATATATCCGCATGATTGGTATAATTATCTCAGAATGACTGAAGCAGCATATTTGACCCGTTATTAATTTAAAATTACAGTGCATTAATAAAATATTAAAAGCAACTTGTGCTTTGCATAGTAAAGGGCTTCCAATATAAAACCGGACCGGCCTTACGGAGGGCACCCGGCACGCAGTGCTGTCTCTTCCTCCCGCAATTCACCCTGCCTGCCACCCGTCCTTGAACTGTTTCTTACCTTATAGAAAATGCTGGAAATGTTGTCCTCCCGCAGTTAAACAGGCATTATACCGAGTAAACACATTTAGATTGACACGCTGTAGTTCGGGCACTGTCAAGTTTCTGATTTAATTTCTTATGTGTTCTTCAGGAGGTAATTGTCCAAGGAAGTTCCGAATAAATTCCTCGCGGACGCGAGGAGCTGATTCGTATTTATAATAACATTTACACACATAAATGCGCTGCTCTAATGTCAGCTGACGTCTCATCTTGTCGAACGATAGTAAACTGACTAGTTCAAGGACGAGCGGCTGGCAGAGTGAAATGCGGACGAGGAGAGAGCGCTGCCTGACGGGTGAAACCCCGTGAGGCCGGTCCGGGTTTATATTGGAAGCCCGGTATTATTAATGCCAACTGGGCGTGAAGTCTATGCTCCACCTCTAGACTCTGAGAGCTTAGAAAACGGGACAGTCTGGTCCTGTTTAAAGTCAGATAATTCCAATATAGGCCTATCCCCTTTACAAACGTTTCAAATCGCTGGAGATACACCATTTCATGCTAAACAATTTATGGATTACTTCGGCAATGAAGAACAAGTGCAACAAAGCTCGCATTGAAGTTTTGTATATATGATTAAAATAAAAACAAATCAAGAAAATGGATGTTATAAAACAGTGGTTAAAACATTCAAGTTGGACGAAGAGCTTCTGGACTATCGTTTACTTGTGAAGGTCGGTACTGTCTTCCTTGGTACGAATGTTCAGTTTATGTACAAGTTTGCATGATTCAAATTCAATCCAGCACCGAGCGGCTTGTACAATTAAATTATTTGTGCAAAATTATCCTACAGACGGTAAAGTCTACCTGTGCAAAAATTACTGATCATGCATACTTATCAAGCTTGCAGTTACATGCAGTGGATCTTCGTGAGCTAAGAATTGAGTGGGGCACAGTTACTGAAGTCAAAGAATCGATCAAAACAACGAACCAAATCAAATATACATACAAATAAATAAACAATTAACATACCTACTAAATTTAAGTTTGTATAAAAAAGTGGGAGTCTTAACCTCACACTACCCCAAAGGCATCCTGAGGCCTGTATAGTGGGATCATTTTACCTTTTATATCAGGTCTATTTTCATCTCTTTAGCTGAACCAAATTCCTCTATAACCTGTTTATTAAATTATAGAATGTCACGGATCATTACTTTTTTCTAGGGAGAGCATAAGTCAGTTCCCATTGTATTTTTTAAATTGGGGTGTGGCTATGTCGTGGACATGGCTGCGTGTTTTACGTGAATGTAACTGGTAATATTTTCTTTGATAGTATTATATGTATGTCATAATCATTTTTTAACACTAAGCAATCCTTTGGATTTCCATGTTTATTTGTGATGGCAACATTTTCCTTTCGTCGGGTTCAGGAAAGAAATCAAGCAAACAAATAATTACTGTGTTATAATCACAGAATTTATACCAAATTTCATGTATTTATACTAAAATTTTATATACAGAAGCGTTTAAATCATCCACTTACATAGGCTCGGCCGCCTCAGCTGCAGATATACTGGCGCCGTCATTGATTCGCTCGGACGCCTTTATTCTTTTACGTTCCCGGCACAGCTTCACTGTGTCATATGGTGTTTTATGGGTACCACTGGATTGCTCTTCATAAGCCCTTTCCAACCGTATACGATCCCTATATTTTGATTTGGTTTCTTGACGAGTACAGGCCGACATTACACTATTTATTTTAATGTTTTACTTTAACACCATACATATTCACTATATCTATTTCACACTAATGTTTTATATACGCAATCGATAGATGTTCACGAAAACGCAAACTAACGTCGTAACTTCTCCGAGTCAAAATTTATACTAAACGAAAATTAAGTGTCGCAGCGAAAATATCTCAAATTTGCAGCGCATTATGCTTTAAGGTTCAGGCATAAATTTTTCTCTTTACCATTTGATTACAATAATTTAGTTGTAACTCCGCCATGGCCGGTCCCAAGCCCGGATGAGAAAGGAGGAGGGGGAGGAGTAACAACCTCGAAAAAAAACCAGGGTTCAGTTGGCTCCGACTGATAGTACTCTGTAAGGGCCCTAGCCAGGGTTACGGTGAATACCTCAACGGCAGATTCGGCGCAGAAGGAGTCCTTCATCACGGCGGATCTGGCGGAAGTGGCAACCCTCTAGATGGGGTTAGTACATCCAGAAGCTGGACCTAAAGCTTTGAGGTGGCAGCCCCACCAATGGTCTACTCTGCATAGCGTTGGTACCGCGATCAGAGGAAAACATATTACTCGCATTCTTCACAATGGAAACTCGGACGGACTTAACCAAAGACGACCTCAGCGTAGAATTAAGGACAAACGATTTGGTATAAAGGATCGGATTAAAATGGGAACTTGGTATGTCAGAGGACTAAGCACAAAAGAAGAAGAACTAATCAGAGAACTAAATAATTAAAATATTGATATAGCAATACTTACTGAAACAAAAAAGAAGTTGAAAGGAACAAAATATATTGGTAATTATATACTAATATACAGTGGAGTACCTCAAGATAGAATTCGGAACAGGCAACTCTTGCCTAAACCAGGAAGTGAAGAAGAAGAAGAATTTAGTTGTGTACTTTAATATACTTATTTCAATCATAGTAACAGCTTTAGCTTCTTAATATTTCCGATTGAGGGTCTTTCCACTTTTCAGCGGTTGCCCTTTTACCAGCCAGCTGCTGGCCCTTCACATCCACATGTGTCAATCACAGAGGTAGATGATAAACAGCCAGTGTAGGGGTGACATGTGGTTAGCATGTCGAGTCCCCCAGTCGTTATAGCTGGTTCCTCAACCTGGAGCCGCTACTTATTGTAGCTACCCAATTGCCTCACGATGCTGGGTGGGCACCGGTCCCATACTGGCCGAAATACCATGAGAAAATTTCTTCCCCCATGGAGACTCGAACCAGCGCAAGTCCCGTAGCTCTGCGCCAAGGCTTCCTACCTTAACCGCTCGGCTACGGCGCGGGACTTCTTAATATTAATTTATTAAATAATGCTATAGCTGTGTGGAGTCCCTTCATGTCTTCTTCAGGTAGAAGCCATTCATTGTGTATTTGTGAATGATGATTCATAGCATTTGAATGTGGGACCAAGACAGTAAGGTAAAGGAAGGATTTATGCTTGGATGGAAAGGAAGCCTGAATTAGCTCAATGGTTAAGAGCATCAGCACGGAAAAATGAAGGTTCGGGGTTCGATTCCCGGTTCAGACATAAAAAATTTTCTCTTTACCATTTGATACCAATAAATTTGTTCACATTGGACAGATTTCCGCATTATTCACGTTCCGGATTAAACAAGTTTTACTGTATTTACTAATATTTAAACATTAGATAATTAATATTATTTAACATTTTCCAATACTGTTATTTTAACACAGTTCCAATAATGGATCATATTATAATATTATAATGATATTGTGAAAAGAAAAATTAATGTCTGAAGCAGGAATCGAACCATGAATCTCCACGGTTTGATTCCTGGTTCAGACATTAATTTTTCTTTTCACAATATTATAATAAGATAATTAATAACCCAGTTCATTATTTTCCTTCTTTGTCTTATGTTTTGAGACTATGACAATATTAATAGCAATTTGCAATTATGTTTTCCGATGTTCATGTTAGTATATAAACTATAGTTCTCAAAATTTTACCGTGCAATAACAAATTATTTTTGAGTTTTACTTCACAATTACACATATCAATTTTAAACTTAAAAAAGCTAACAAAAATAATCACTGTTAGCAACGGCTAGCTGCTTCAGATTTAGAGAATGGTACATGAGGAAAGGAAAATTAATGCTTGCACTGGAAGTCTGGATTAGTGTAATGGATAGCACCCTGAAATACAATGTCAGAAATTTGGGTTCATATCCCAGTTCAGGCATCAATTTTTCTTTTCAGAAAGCATGAAGAAATACTGGGAACTAAAAAAAAGGAACACCACAGAGAAATTATTATTCCAACTTACCCCAAAGAGGGTGAAACGGAAAAAAAAAAAAAAGATTATGTAAAATTCTCATTAACGTCTTCTGAATTAGAAGCCATTCGATTGCACAGCTAGCTGAGAATGGTATATGAGGAAAATCAAATTGATGTTTACACTGGAAGCCTGGATTAGGGTTAAAGCAGAATTTTAATATTATAATAAATATGAAAGTTAAAGTTAATAATTTTGTATTTTAAAATTCGTTTAATATTTAAATATAATTTATATAAATAAAAACATCTAAATAATTCATTGTTAGTTATTGTTGAATAAAAATGTCTCGGTAACAATTAAAGAAATTGTACTACATGACAATTTGTAAATAATGCTTTTAAAAATTGTTTAAGTCATTGTTGTCAAAATTATAAATCCTTCTGTTATAACTGTAATAAGAACACCTGCTTAACTTCATATTCTTAAATGAAAGTAAACTAAACTCTGATTAGATGTTAAAACAATTAACTTTCTTATTTAACAAATCAATTTAAACCTTATATTTAAAGAACTATTAACCAATAGAATTTAAATATAACATCATGTGATGTAATAATGTTCTTTAAAATTATAAAAGAATTACACTAGTCATTCTGCATACAACTTTCAACAAAGATAGAAGCAAGAAGAGATCTCCTGATAAAATGTATATTTAATACAAGAATAATAATTGATTCAAGAAAAGAAAATAATTTATTTTTAATTGACAGTGAAGAATAATACCACCTACTTAATCTGCTGGGAATTTTAAGAAGTGAATAAATGTGAAACTATTTCTACAGAAACATATTTTAGTGATTTTTTAAAGTGTTTTCCTATCCAGTATACCAACTACCGACCCTAAGAAGAGAACCCGGCTCTACCAAAAATCGAACCCAACCTGAACCAGTAATTCTTTTTGGGACACAAATCCTTCTTCAAAATGTTACTACAACATCGGGCATGAAGAGAATTACTGCTTCAAAATGTCACCACAATGTGGGACAGCAATTTACTTCTTCAAAATGTCACCACAATGTGGGACAGCAATTTACTTCTTCAGGGTAATGAATAGCAAGCTGATGTATAAAATCAGAAGTTTGGGTTCGAATCCGGTTCAGGCACTAACTTTTCTTTTCAAATTAGTAACTCACTCTAACCTTAAATTTGTCCTTCCTGTCCAGTATAAGCTATTAGGTGGGTTGCATTTCAGCCAGTTTTAGGTTTCACGGTCTTGAAAATTGCCACTGTCAATTTATGATAACTTGAACATCTCTTGTAACTTCTCACTTACATAAATCAGCTTTAAACTTAAATAGCTAACAACAATCCTTAGTTAGGTTGAATTTTGTTGGTTAGGTTTTTAAAATTTCTTGGTCTTAAAAAATGGCAACTTCATGATTTATGGAAATTTGAACAACATTTATAACAATGACACATCATGAGAATAACATAATAAATTTTTACATTAATTTTCATCCGGTCATCATCCTTATCATTATATCATCATCCTTCATTGATGTGGAAAGCAATGGGAAGCTACCACATCTATAATTCCCTAGTAAAACTGCAAAGCATAGCATGAAAAATATTTGGCTCAACTTTAGACTACCTTCCACTTTATTTTCCATACTATATTCTAGTAATACAGTTGCTATACACACTTCTTCCATCTTACTAACATTTTGTACTATTTTAATGTTTTACGATACTTATAACATTTTCTTACAATTATTAAATATTCAAAATATGCTAACCACCTATTCCAATTTAATCATTGTTTCGATCCAAATTTTGAAATTTTACATGTTTGTGATAAGGGTAGAAGTTAGATCTTTTGGAGGCTATAGAAATTAATAAATCGAAAAGTAGTAACAAACTGTTAAATTTTTAACTTGATTTGAATGAATCGCCTTTGTTAAATTAAAAAATTTAAATAAATATTGTTGTATTGTTGCTTAGATCAGTTGGAACACAATTCATAATTTGTTAACATGTCTGAAGAAGGTACAGTGTACCAAAACAGCTGTCACTGAATTATATAATAAATATGAAAATCAAATAAAACTATGTTTTATTTTTATTTAATTATTAAATATTTATCTACATACCGTAGAATGGGGTGAATAGCAACAGTTTTGAACTTCAAGTTTAAATATCAAAAGTACTATAAGAGATATTGAATTGAGACCTACCTCGGTTTATGGGTCTTTCCCGTCCTCTTACAAGCCTGCAGCTTCATATTTTCTTTTTATGGCAAGGTAAAATTTAAAAAAATTGAAAACATGCTGTTTCTATACACCCCATCGAGCGGGGTCAATAGAAACAGGCATTGTTTTTCACGTTTGTTTCTATTTCAGAGTTTGTTGGGGCAATAGAAACAGTAAGCATTGTTAAGGGATGGATAGAAACACAAACGAGTGGTAATCAGAGCAAAAAATTTAATTACAATATATCGTAACCGATACCCAAAAACAAAAAGAACAAAAGTGAGAATACAAAGTTTAGTTCTAATAAATTATGAAGGCACTTAAGTCATCCTGAAAACAGATTTGTTCTTTCCAGCGAGAAGCAGACTTTGAGGTTTGAACAACTGGCATCAATTTTTTAATTACATCATCCTTGGAGAAAAATGATTCTTCATCAGTCAAGGAAAACATATTACTGCTGAGGGTTTTCTTGCAAAACAGTCCAACATAACCGTCATCTTGAAAGTCAGTGACTTTGGAGACATACATTCTAAATACATTTTATTTTTTTCCATATACCTTCACGATTACAAAATCGTCAGGTTGGATTAATCTGTCAAGTTCTTTTGAAAGTTCGGCATTTGCAGAAGAATTGGATAATGTGAGATCTGAGTCACTGTCTTGCACAGAATAGTCCGAATCTTCTGGTGATGATTCTGAATCGAGTTTTTTATTTTTCTTTTTCCTGGCACTTCTACACTTTGTTTTCTGGTACCTGTGGAATTATCATTGTCAGTGCTTGTACCAGCAACAGATGTGCTAGGTCCAGTCTGATCTGGATCCGGTGGAAAATCTGCCACAGAAACACTTTTTCCTGGACCACACATCTACTTTCACTCGCTTTTTTCGAGCTGGAACTGTTTCTGTGTGTCTTAGAGCTGTTAATAGTTCCTTTAAGGAAGCATCAATAGCAGCAACAGGAGATAGTGCTGGTGTTGTGGCTCTTGAGGATTGGGTTGATTCAATAGACAAATCTGAGGAGGGTAGCATCTTTAGTACTTCCTTCCGATTTAGGGGCACAATACCACATTTTCTAAAGCCAGAAATTACATTTTCCGATTTGCATGATTCACACAGTTTCTTTAGCAAACTAGGAAACTAGGAAACTTGCTCTTTTGAATGGTAGCTTCATTCTTGCCGGGTCCTTTTTTCCAATCTAGAAGGATTGAACGCCATGCCATTTTGAGAGGCCGAAAGAATGCCACGTCTAATGGTTGAGTGAGGTGCGTGGAGTTTGCTGGTAAAAATATAAAGTGGACATCATTTTCTGCACATTTTTTAATGAGATCCAAGGACAAGTGGCTAGATAAGTTGTCTCCAATCATGTACTTACATACAGGTAAACGTCTAAGATAAGGAAGGGCTATGGTTTCAACATAATCAGAAAAACAAAAGTTGTCGAACCAACCACTTTTGGTCCTATTGTATCTGGACCCATCAGGGCCTCCTTCTCTCCAACTTTCATACAAGTGTAAAGATTTATAGACTACATATGGGGGTAAGAGGTGACCATCACCAGCAGCTGAAAACATGACAGAAATGGAGCATTTGGTTGAGTTCATCACCCTTTCTGGGTACTTACATCCACGCTTAGTTATTACTTTATGTTTTCCAGGATCATCAGAAAGGTTCGTTTCATCATAATTAATAATGTTTGATGAAGGAACGTCTCTGAGCTCTGCTTCTAGTCTGTCAAAGTACTCATTGATCGTTTCTGGGGAGACACCTGCTCTGACCCGTTTAATGTTTGGCATAACCTTTGTGACAAGTCAGCCTTATGTCTATTCAAAAAAGAATAGACAAAATCACGGCCAGGAAAGTTGTCTTTGAATTTTTTTATGGTTCTACCTTGGCGGTCAAGCGATTCTTTGACCAAAATTCGCAGAGTCCACGAATCAATTGGGTAGCCCCAGTCAGCACAAATAATAAGTCTACTCGCCACAGTTTTTTCCTCTTCTTCTGTGTTAAAGCGGTTTGCCCTCCTTTTTTCTTAATTTGATCACCTTTTTTCAAATGTCTGTAGAGGACACTATAATGGATGTCATATTTTGCCGCTGCGTTTCGAAGGCTAAGGCCATTAGTTATGTCTTCAACAGCTGCCTTAATAACCTCTGGATCTTGTACTTTGTTCGGTTTTAATCGTTTGTAACTCCTTGGCATGCTGAAAGAAAACGGTCACATTATAGCTTGTGCCAGCTAATATTCCTCAATTGGATAACTATTGGTTGTATATTATATATTTAATTGTCTTTCAGCTGTGACATTGGAAAATAAAACACAAAATAAAAACTTTACGATTTGTGGGGTGAATAGAAACAGCAAAATAATGTGTTTCTATTCACCCCACAGATTCAAAATATGGATCATAACCTAAAACAAAAATTGAAACAAAGAAATGGTTTTGTTTACACTATATTAAACAATGTGATATCTTCTACAGGTATACAAGGTATAAAAAATAGTACAATTCAAACATGTGAGGTGATGAGGTATGGTACTTACATGTAAAGTTTGGAAAACGATGAAAATCGGCTGAAACAGAAGTTGCTTTGTCACACCACTGAATCTGAATCTCAGTATTGCCAACCACACAAAATCACATTTCCCTTAAATCTTACCTTATTTCCATCTCATAAAAAAAAATATCCCTGTCTGCTTTACTTTAACCCCCTATTACATAATGTTGAATTTTTTCAGAAGTTTCGTTTCTATTCACCCCACTGTTGCTATTCACCCCATTTTACGGTATGCAATAATTTTTTCAAAGTTCTGCAGAATCATTGTGCACATACACAAACACTTAAGAAACTTCTGCTAGATGGCAGAGATATCTGTTAAATTGGAATGACCAACATTCAAAAATATATTTTGAGAAATGGATGTACACACACTTAATTTTGTTAGGTTCCAATAAGACAAGTTACTGTACATTTCATTAAATAATATGCATGTAATTTATTTTGATAGGTTAGGAAGAGGGAAGTTTCTATACATCCATATCTAATAAACGTTAGGGAATTTATTGCAAAGGTTGGTCATTCTGATTTCATAACTATGTGGTTCCATCTAGCAACAACTCCATGAGAAAAACGTGCATGGAAACTTCTTGTAGGAAAGCCAGAAGGAAAACGCCCAGTTGGAAGACCAAGAATGAGGTGGGAGAACAACATTAACTATGATTTGAGGGAAGTAGATTATACAGGGAATGATTGGAAAACATTAGCTCGGGATAGGGATGTATGGAGAGCTTATGTCCGCGCGGCCATGAACTTACGGGTTCGATAGTGCCAGTGAGTAAGTAAGTAAGTAAGTTGGCTCCAATTAACAAATTCAGCCTGGGCAATCTTCTGTTAACTAATAATAAAGTTAACACCCCAGACAACAAAAAATCTGGAATTTATCAAATTGATTGCAAAGATTGCATCAGGATATATATAGGAAAAACAAAAAGGAATTTGGAAACTCGTAAAAAAGAACACATGGAAACATAAAGAATGGAGAAATTGAAAAATCAGCTATTGCAGCACATAGTTTATTAGAGCATCATAGGATTGAAAAAGAAGCAAAACTTTTGAAACATCTATCCAAACCTTTGGATTTAACAGTTTGGGAAAATATATATATTAAAAAAAACCATACTAGAACCATGAACTTCGAAATTCCAGACAAACCGAGCTTGATTACAAAGTTCTTCAAAAATACAACAGATGGCAGTTCAGAAAATGATTCATTAAAAAGAACACCAGATGACAGTTTAGAAAATAATTCCTTAAAAAGAACATCAGATGGCAGTTTGGATAATTATCAACAAAAGTAAAAATTGACAGTCGTGAAAGCAGCTGACGATGGTAACAAGGAGTCGCCGATACTGCAGTGCTGTGTTTAAAGGAACATAGAAGTATGAGGTAAGAAATAATCACGATTTATTTAATTCTCATAATGTTTACTTCCTAATATTAATTTTAAAATTTTTCTAAGTTTGGTAATAATTTATTTACTTTTTTTTTATTTCATATCTTAATACTGGCTTCTAAATTTTAATTAATATGTCCACCACTGTGGTCTCGAAGTAGCATGCTGCCTTGTCACGCAGCGAACCCGGGTTCGATTCCCGGTCGGGACAGGCTCTTGGGTGAGGCTTTTCTCGGGTTTTTCCTCACCTGTAAGACAAATGTCAGGAAGCTTAGGGTCCAACAGTCCCTGAAAATCATATAAAACTTTGATTTTATTTATTGAATATACAAAACAAAATCATTGGTTGATAAGTAAATAGTTAGGCCTATCTTATGGGCTATTTTTAATTATCTTTGTTTTCTGCTAGGTTTACTACTTTCCTTCTTAATCAGTTTTGGCACCATACTGACTAATGTGTAAATATTTGCCGCAGTGTATCCAAACAATGCTCCAGATGAACAAGGAATAGGCCATTCTTGCCAAGGACGGTCCCAATCTAATGGTATTACAAATGCTCCCAACCATACTCCAAAAACAGTTATCTGTACATTCTTCAATAATGATGACCATAAAGTATCATTCACAGGTTTCGGTCCAAATAATAAACTCAACACAGAATTTGCTCCTAAATTTAGACATATAGGAAATACTGTCAACACACACATCAATACACTAAGCATTAGAGTTTCTTCATGTTTACTAAAAATTTCTGCTCCAAATAAAACTATTACCATAAAATATATAGCTACCATCATGGTCATAATCATAAAACATTTTATAACTTCTTTTATCTTACTTTTTGTGTTACTCTTCCTTGTAGAACCAATCACATATCTTTCATCTTGTCGCCCTCCAATTGCACTTCGTTTACAAACATAATATGCACCAATGACATATTTGGCACATTCTAAAATTGCTATAAGCACTATTATAGGGGAAAAGGAATACTTCCCTACATTATACAAATTGTCAGAAACATACAGCAGTCCCAATACAATTGGGAAATAGATACAGGTGAAGCCACTGTAAAACGTTACAAGTTTATTATCTTCATTACTGGACAGTAGCATCATCAGCAATGTTCTATTATACTGTAATACCTGTAACAAAACAATAATTTTTGTATATAAATTATAAGGCCTAAGTAGGGATTACTTAGCAATCTGGAGGTAATAATATATATATAAACGAAAATGCGCACAAGTTGTTGCATTAGAGTTTTATTAGTTCACTTTGCTTTTGCAATCATTATGAATCTGTGCAGGTCTCAATTAATGATTTGGGTCATTTTTTACATGCTGTGACGTGGTAACGATCGCAAGATAGTTCACAAAACTCGCACATGCATGCTGGCGCCTGGGTCGTGGTAGGTCTTCATTTTAAACACTTTGTGATGGTATCCATGTACTGCTAGGGAATTTACAAAATGGCGAAGATCTTGGTTTGTAGCCATCCACGTTCGATTTACCATTGCTTCTGTTGCGTAAAATTCTATCCAAATTTCTTTTTTCTTAGCTTGGAGCTCTGCTAGGAGAGGTAATAATATACAAGTATATTATTGAGAAAACCAGAGTTATAACGGCTGGGGAACTCGACATGCTGATAACATGTCATCCCTATAGAGATTATATGATCGTCCATCATTATAAAGAGCGCACGTGAATGTGAGGCCAGCAGCCGGTTGATAGGCCAAGGGCCTTCTAGACCTCGCGCAAATTAAAAAAAAAAAAATATATATAATTTGAACGAGTTTGGTGAATGTGTGATTTTCGTTTATTTATATAATTAAAATTACTGAAAACTAATATACTGTATACCAATTTAACAATCTGGTGAATTTTTACATTTCTGGTGATGTTACAATCTGGTTGGTACCCCCGCTTGACAATAAAATACTTATTTGTAACCTAAATTACTGTATGCCTTATATTGAATATTGCGATATATAACAAAGACAAAACCTTAATTCACTGATGTTCTTTCCAAATTTTCTTAACTTACGATTTTTTACTAATTATATGTTACAAATTAAGTATAAAATTTTAATTTACCAGCACACTTTAGAATTGTGGGATCATAATCAAAACCAAGTATGGCTTCCAGTATGCAGTATAGCCAATAATCCATGTAATAAATGTTTAAGGAAATCCATCATTCCCCAAATTTTATATTATAATTTTCCTACGTCTATCATCACATCACTTCTATTATTTGGGAAGTTTTTTGTTTTAAAGACAATAAAAACCTGCAGTAAAATGTTATTAATTTCGAGAATAAACATGACAATTTGAATTTTGTGGCGAACCGTTATATTGGCAAAATTGAAGAATTGAATCGAGTAGCCAACACAAATTAAAATACGCATTGACAAACCTGCCAAAAAATGTGTTTATTTGACAGGTTTTAAATGTTTATAACATATTTCGTTCCTGTGTCCAATATTAAATTTTGATTCTCTTCCTTCATTCATCTCTATCCTTCCAATTGGAAAAATGAAGAATTGAAACAGATAGCAACACGCAAATTAAAATGAGCATTGACAACGTACCTAAAAAAAAAAAAAAAAAAGGCTAAATGTTTCTTTCAGGTTTCAGATAGTTTCCCCCGAGGGGAGGGCTAAATAATGTGCCAAAAAATATTTTCCTTTGTCAATTGACCAAATTAGAACTTTATTATACGTCATACATATAATAGTAATTCAGTAGGGAACCCCTCCGGTAGGGAAGTACTAGATACAAAAAAAAAACTAAATTTAAAACTGGAAATACCCGGTCTTTTCAGAGAAATCGTATTTGATGATGTTTCTTCAGTACATATAGGTCTACAACTTTATCTAAAAATTATTTAGAATCTCAAGTCCTTTGACGGTAATCATCATACAGTGCTTTATTTCTAGCATCATTCTGTTTCTTACCTTACCTAATATCCTATTTATAGCACTGAATACCACTTAAATACTTGTTACGGGGATCACCAGAAGAATTTCATACGGTTTCAGCAATTTCAAATAAATCTACTTCAATTTCCAAAACTTTAACAGTTTTCCATCTACTTTATCCATTTCACTATTGTCTATTGATCACCTACTTGACAACAAAATTTAAGGATTTTAAGTTGGCAAGAAAACCTTCCACATTAACATAAGAATATTATTACAAACTTTTCAGACTAGGATATTTATTTTATAGTGATTGAAAGGTTTGAAAATAATAAGAATACATTTTATTCAAAAATAAATTAATTTAGTACACAGTACTGATATCCAAATAAGCAAGTGCTCGTGTTTGGGTGCAGTTGAGTTAAATAATAATACAAATTTTAGTTAAAGGGAGAGGGGAAAATATTAATGAGTTGGAGAAAATGTTTTAACATCTCACCTCACAAAGTTGCGTGTCTTCACGATACCGGTTTCAAAAGTATAGTATTACTTCCATCTTCAGTCAAATTCCAACTCAATTTCAATTTGACTGAAGATGGAAGTAATATTATACTTTTGAAACCGGTATCGTGAAGACACGCAACTTTGTGAGGTGAGATGTTAAAACATTTTTTCCAACTCATTAATAATATAAATACCTCATAGTGTTTCCTCCCACTGGAAATTTAATTAAAAATGGGGAAAATATATATATTTATCCATTGTAATTCTGCCCAAGAAAAGGTCTTTCACTGCAATCATAGCATTTTCATGCTATGCTTTGCAGTTTTACTAGGGAATTATAGGTGTGGTAGCTTCCTGTTGCTTTCCACACCAGTGAAGAATGATGACCAGATTATTTTCAGGGACCGTTGGGCCCTAAGCTTCCTGACATTTGTCTTGTAGGTGAGGAAAAACTCCAAAAAAAACCACCCAGGAGCCTGTCCTGACCGGTAATCGAACCCGGGTTCGCTGTGTGACAAGGCAGCATGCTACCTCGAGACCACAGCAGTGGACATATACATATATATTAATTAAAATTTAGAAGCCAGTTTTAAGATATGAAATAAAAAAAAGTAAATAAATTATTACCAAACTTAGAAAAATTTGTTGTTAAATCTGTTTTTGAGTTCTTTTATTACACATTTGTAGTACTGCTTCATTTCTTTGAACGTGTGTGATGTATCTTCATCAGCAAAAGGTGCAATTTGAATAGAAATTCTTATTTATTTTAACACTGATATTTCTTTGCAAGTCAAAATTTAAGTCTTTACACTCTCTTATAATATCCCGAAAGTGCAATTTGCTTGTAATAATTAGAAGAGTTACTACCGACAGAATAAGTTCTCTTGTAAAGCATCACAGTCCACTTAGGAGTTCAGAAAAAACTTTAGTTTACCTTTCCTAACAAATTTTCTTATAGAGTTGTCACTAGATGGAACCACATAGTTATGAAATCAGAATGACCAACCTTTGCATAAATTCCCAAACGTTTATTAGATATGGATGTACACAAACTAACTTCCCCATTTTGTAACATAAAATAATTTAACTTTTACAGGAATTAATCACTATGAGGTTTAATTTTACCATAACAAAATAAATTGAGTACATAACGACATTCTGACACCAGAATTATAACAAATGAACTATGTAGTCTCTCTTAAAAGGGAACTTGTTTTCATTTTGTTCACCTGTATGATGTTGACACCGTCACTGTAAATGAAATTTATATAATTCTAGCTTTGTTTATGACAGCGAGAGTTTAAAAACTGACTACAAGGCTTTATTTTACGAAAAAGAAGGGTAATAGAAACACCTGTTTTCGATTATATCATAAGCAGAGAAATATTTGAATTAATTTGTCATTTTCTCCATTTTTGTAATAATGAAAGTAAATGCACGTACCAAGGACCACCAAAATTATTCAAGATTTTTTCTATATTTCCACACGTAAACACAAAATTTCAGCCCTGTTATTATCCCAGCCAAAATATAGCAATTAATGGAAGGGGCATTTATCTTTTAGACCGCATCTTCCACTAAAATCTTCAATCTGAAATAAAACTTTCGAGCTGTGTGAATTATCTTCCAGTTATCTCTGACATTTTATAGTTTACACAGGAAAAGATTCTCAAATGCAATCCACATTCATCTCTCCTCATGCACCAAAAACTTAAGCTATAGTAATGAAATTTATTGAATCACTTCTAGGAAAGGGCTATAATTATATTTGAAGAGAAAAATTTTCGCCTAGACCGAGACTCAAACCTTTGGCTTGCCGGGCCAAATGCTCTACCAACTGAGCTACCGAGGCAAGTTACGATATAGACGCAAATTTTTCTCTTATATACGTTGTAATTCCCTTAATTCTTCTTAACAAAGAAGCCGCCATTTGCAAAGATAGAAGCAATGGTTTTAAAAAGCATTTGGCGTGAGGGAATTACAACGTATATAAGAGAAAAATTTGCGTCTATATCGTAACTCGCCTCGGTAGCTCAGTTGGTAGAGCATTTGGCCCAGCAAGCCAAAGGTCCCGGGTTCGAGTCTCGGTCTAGGCGAAATTTTTCTCTTCAAATATAATTTATCTTTCATTGAGAGATGTTAAATCAATAATAAAAACATCATTAGAGGGCTATAATGTTTGGATGGACAACTAATACAATAGCCCACAACTTGCAAAAATTTATTTATTTATTTTCTTGTGAATAAATTCAAGAAACAAAAAGTGATAAATGAAAGTACTCTTCAGACGGATAAAGGAATTGGTAAAAAATTCAAGAAATTTAGGTGGGGTTGTACAAGAACAGCTTTTTACTTATGCGACTTAGCCATTTTTTATATAATTTAAAGTAATACAATGTACTAATATCATTTATTTTCGAGAAATTACCATTGTCAAAATATGTAAATGTATCATGAAATGAACTAGTGGAAATATGATTTTACGTTGTAACCGTCAGACATGTTGAATTTTACATAGAATAACAGAAAGAGGTAATAATTAAATTAATGTTTTTATTACCTCACCTCATATCCTTTTTCTTCTATACTGCAGTTTCGGAGCTTATCTCCATCGTCAGTAGCCTCTGGTCGACCGGTGTTATGTCGTTTCTTGGCGGTTTCCTTCTACTTCTATCGGTGGACCGATGAACCTCTGGATCAGGTCAAAATTTGCGGGAGTTTCAAAATTCATGAGTTTGTCTTTTTTGTTTTTTTGGATATGGATTTTTTCCCAGACTGTGAGTTCCTTTAGTTTATCTGTTTGTTTGATTAGGCTAGCTTCTGTATCAATTAAATGTTTTTCAGACCAAGCATGGGCTGCTACTGCTGACTTGTCCACTTCACCCTTTTTACATTTCTAAGGTGTTCCTTCAATCTAGTTTTTAAATTTTTTTTGTTTTTCCTATATAGATTTTGTCGCAATCTTGACATTTGATCTGATATATTCCTGATTTATATTCTTCTCCAATTTTTTCATTTTTGTTGGTTTTAATTATCTTGTTTAGGCTGTATTCATTCTTTGGGGCCAATCGAATGTTAAACTTATTGAAAATTTTCTGGAACTTGTGTTTTAAAGGATGGTAAGTGAATTTTTTGAATCTTATGTTCTCTTCTGTTTGTTTTTTAAGTGTGCTTTCATTAATTAGTTTTTGCCTTTTAAACTTATTTATTTTCTTGTGTACCATGTTCTCTTCATAACCATTTCTATTGCTACTTTTAATTATTATTCTTTTTCTTCTTCATATTTTTCACGGTTCAGGGGTACATTCACCAATCTGTGTGTTAGGCTATTGAATACAGCTTCTTTGTGAGCAAAATGGTTGAATCCTGATGCCTTAATGTAGTTATCTTTATGTGTGTTCTTTCTGTATATTCCAAATTCTACTATTTTGTTTTTTCGTTTCTAGTTAGGGTTAGATCCAAAAATGAGATTTGTCTGTCAGTTTCAGTATTAATTTAATTATTAAATTACACCTCACGGTGTGTTCTTTCCCTGTGAAAGTAAAAGAAGAAGAGAGGTCAATTTATTTGGGGAACTTATTAAATCACATTTAAAATGCAAGGAAAACTAAAAGCTAACATAACCTAAATTCAATTATTCATAAACCTAGGTGAATTCCATGGAAGGTCTGTTTATTATTTCACGGAAAGTCCTTTTTATTATTTTACGCCAGTTAAATAAGTAAAAAGATAAATTTGGACATAATTTGTTGAAACCACAAACATGCTCTAGCAGTGGTTTATCGCCCCCCCTCGTCATCAGTGGTTAAAAGTGTGATAATCGGTGGTTTATCGCTGGTTAGGAGTAAGAATTGTTGTAACCTTTGTGGTCATGACATGAAATAGTCCCACTTTATTTTCATATTTAAGAGTAAAATAAAGATATGATAATTACTTCTTTGAAAGTAAATACGTTTAATATAATGTTTTATTAATATTTCCTGCATAAATAAAAAGCAGCTGGTCTTCTCCCACCCGGCCAAAATTTACATACCACCCTTTGGTATTAACAAAGTTCAACCAAATTTAACATTAAATTAGCACTGAAAATGAATAAATTAAAAAAAAAAAATCAAAACCAACAAAATGAAACGATTGAAGTCGGCAACAAATCAAGGATTTATCAAATTGATTGTAAAGATTGTGAAAAGATATACATAGGGAAAACAAAAAAAGGAATTTAAATACAAGATTGAAAGAACAGCTTAGAAATGTTAAAAAATGGAGAGAAATATAAAAATCTGCAACGTCTGCACATGCATGGTCAGAAAAACATAGAATTGAAACTAAGGCAAATTCAAATTCATCGGAGAACATTTGTTTTTAACAACTCACCTCATAGGATTCATGCTTCCATGATATCGCGATTTCAAACAGATGCGTGTTCATCTTCAGCCATAACTCCGACTGACAAAATTCTGTGTTTGAAATCGTGATATCATGGAAGCATGAATCCTATGGAGGTGAGTTGTTAAACAAAATGTTCTCCGATGAATTTTTAATGATTATACCCTATAATGTTTACTTCCCAACATTAATTTAATATAAGGCAAAATTACTTAAACAGTTAGAAAAAAACAAGGAACACACAATTTGGGAGAAAATTTACATATGCAAGAATAAAAAAAAACCATGAATTTTGAAATTCCCGACAAAAAGGAGAGGAGGATTGATTTGGTAGTTCATCGTTCAACCAACAGAGAGTGCAGAAATCAATTTGCAGGAGCGAAAACTGCAAGATGGCAGTTGTGTTGCATCGAGAATGTCAGAAAGTCAGTGACGAAACCTAGGTCTGCATAAAAATCAAGAAATATGAGGTGAGTAATAAACAACAATTCAAATTTAATTATAAATAGGTCTTTATTCAAAAGTAGTTTGCTTACATGAAAATCATAAAATATGCTATATAAGATAGCAAGACTAAACAATAAATATCACTTCCATATTTTGTTTGAAATTGGTTACACTCTTGTAACATTGCACCTTCATAAGAATTTTTTTTGTAGTAAAAGATGATTAAAAGATGTTCCGACAAATGGGACATGTTGCTTTGTTGCTTGTGCTGAACCATTTATACTGAAAAACAAACAAAAATAATAATTAATAATAGTGGAATGCAGGCTTTCACGGCCGGTAATCATGGTAATAAAAGATTCCGGGCTATGTGGCCGTGGTCTATAACTGGCGTTTCTTCCAGACGTTTCTCCCTCAACTGCGGAGGGCATCTTCAGTGGCGAGCGCTTACAGCTGTTGTTTCCCTGTCGTAGACTCGACTGCGAATGAACAGCAGAAAGCTGGACGCTCTTCTTCATACTAGTGCTGACATCACGTGAGTCGCAGCTGTTTGTATCGACGTCATCATGATCCAGCTTTCTGCTGTTCATTCGCAGTCGAGTCTACGACAGGGAAACAACAGCTGTAAGCGCTCGCCACTGAAGATGCCCTCCGCAGTTGAGGGAGAAACGTCTGGAAGAAACGCCAGTTATAGACCACGGCCACATAGCCCGCAATCTTTTATTACCAATAATTAATAATGTACTTCATATATTTGAAGAAAAATTTTTTTGCCTAGACCGAGACTCAAACCTGGGACCCTTGGCTTTTCGGGCCAAGTTCTCTACTAACTGAGCTACTAGATGCAAATTTGTCTCTTATATACGTTGTAATTCCCCCGTGCCAAATGCTTGAAACCTTTGCTTTTATCTTTGCAAATGGCGGCTTCTTAGTTAAGAAGACATTTATTGGGAATTTAACATTACTTTATAAAGCCAGTAGGGCTTCTATTGATGTTTTTATTATTAATTTAACACTTAAATTAAATCAATAATAAAAACATCAATAGAAGCCCTACTGGCTTTATAAAGTAGTGTTAAATTCCCAATAAATGTCTTCTTAACTAAGAAGCTGCCATTTGCTGAGATAGAAGCAAAAGGTTTCAAAGCATTTGGCACGAGGGAATTACAACGTATATAAGAGAAAAATTTACGTCTAGATCGCGACTCACCTCGGTAGCTCAGTTGGTAGAGCATTTGGCCCGGCAAGCCAAAGGTCCCGGGTTCGAGTCTCAGTCTAGGCGAAAATTTTTCTTTCAATGATAATATTATTCGTTTTTAAACATCTTAATGATGGACAAATTATATTTGAAAATTTTTTCTCTTCAAATATAATTTATCCTTCAGTGAGAAGTGTCAAATCAATAATAAAATATTTTTAGTCTGTTCATCTCACCTCAATATTATTGTTGATTTGTTCTTGAACATGTTTACATTATATCATAATCATCATCAGCATCTTTCCTAGACTGGTTGGATTTATGTTGCACACCCTGGATGTCAATGTCAGCTCCATCCTGTGGTTGGCCAAACAACTTCCAAACGAGGTCACGCTTCGTCGGTATTTCAAAATTCATAACTCTGTTTTTGTTCTTCTGAAAATAGATTTTTTACCCAAATAGTCAGCTCTTTTTTATTTTCTAACTGTTTTAATAATTTAGAGTCCGAATTTATATTATGTTTTTCAGACCAAACATGAGCAGCAACTGCAGATTTTTCTATTTCCCCATTTTTAATATTTCTTATGTCTTCTTTGGTTCTAATTTTTAGGTTTCCTTTTGTTTTTCCTATATATATATATATATATCTTTTTTCACAACCCGTACATTCAATTTGATATATAATTAAATTCTGACACTAAATTATTAAAACAGAAAATAAAAAAGAGCTGACTATTTGGGAAAAAATCTATATTCAGAAGAACAAAAACAGAGTTATGAATTTTGAAATACCGACGGAGCATGACCTTGTTTGGAGGTTCTCTGGCCAACCACAGGATGGAGCTGACATCAACATCCAGGGTGTGCAACATAAATCCAACCAGTCTGGGCAAGATGCTGATGATGATATAATTGAATCAAGTTCAAGATTAATATTAAGGTAAGATGAACAGACTAAAAATAATTAAATTATTATAAATCAATGGTAAAGAGAAATTTTTTTGCCTGAACCAGGAATCAAACCCCGATCCTTTAGCTTTCCTTGCTAATGCTCAGACCACTGAGCTAATCCAGGCTTCATTCCCATCCAAGCAGAAATCCTTCCTTTACCTTACTCTACTGACCCCCACATTCAATTGCAATGAATCATCATTCACAAATACACAATGAATGGCTTCTACCTGAAGAAGACATGAAGGGCTCCACACAGCTATAGCATTATTTATTAAATTAATATTGAGAAGCTAAAGCTATTACTATGTTAGAAATAAGTAAATTAATAAACACAATTAAATTATTGTAAATCAATGGTAAAGAGAAAATTTTTTGCTTGAACCGGGAATCGAACCCCGAACCTTTAGCTTTCCGTGCTAATGCTAAGACCACTGAGCTAATCCAGGCTTCATTCCCATCCAACAGAAATCCTTCAAAGGATTCAGGCAAAAATTGTTCTCTTTACCATTGATTTACAATAATTTAACTGTGTTTATTTATTTACATATTTCTATCATAGTAATAACTTTAGCTTCTCAATATTAATTTAATAAATAATGCTATAGCTGTGTGGAGTCCCTTCATGTCTTCTTCAGGTAGAAGCCATTCATTGTGTATTTGTGAATGATGATTGATTGCAATTGAATGTGGGACCAGTAGAGTAAGGTAAAGGAAGGATTTCTGCTTGGATGGGAATGAAGCCTGGATTAGCTCAGTGGTCTGAGCATTAGCACGGAAAGCTAAAGGTTCGAGGTTCGATTCCCGGTTAAGGCAAAAATTTTTCTCTTTACCATTGATTTACAATAATTTAATTGTGTTTATTAATTTACTTATTTCTATCATAGTAATAGCTTTAGCTTCTCAATATTAATTTAAGACTAAAAATAATTTAATAGTAAATGGTCTTGATAATAGACTTACCAAACATGGAGAATGAAACTTCTTTCTACAAGTAGAACAACACAGACGAGGTGTTTGGAAATTAGAGCCATGTAAAATGGAGAAACATATGTAACACTCTTCAATGCCTTCAAATTTATTATCCAAGTTTCTCTTCCACAATATTAGTCCATCCCAGATTGAACCATTCTGGAACATGAATTCACATTTAACCATTTTTCACACAAACAGGCAGTATTTAATAGTTTAACACACAGACTGGTGAATGTCCCCATGAGCAAAGGAAATTACAATAAAGAGAAAGAACACATCATAAAAATTACGAAGGATAATGGTTTTCAAGAGAAGATGATACACAAGAAAATAAATAAATTTAAAGAACAAAAAATGATTAATGAAAGTACTCTTCAGACAGATAAAAATATTGGCAAAAAATTCAAGAAGTTCACATACCATCCTTTAGTATTTGACAAGTTTAAAAAATCTTCAACAAATTCAACATTAAATTAGCACCGAAAAATGATTACAGCTTAGGTAATTTAATAAAAACCAACAAAAATGAAAAGATTGAAGACTGCAAAAAATCGGGAATTTATCAAATTAATTGTAAAGATTGTGAAAAGATATACATAGGAAAAACAAAAAGGAATCTAAATACAAGATTAAAAGAACACCTCAGAAATGTTAAAAATGGAGAAACCGAAAAATCTGCAATAGCTGCACATGCCTGGTCAGAAAAACATAGAATAGAAACCAAAACAAAATTACTTAAACAATTGGAAAAAACCGAAGGAACTCACAATTTGGGAAAAAATTTACATATGCAAGAATGAAAATACAACTATGAATTTTGAAATACCCGGTTATAAGGAGAGAGGACTGATTTGGAAGTTCGTCGGTCAGCCATCAGATGGCGCGGAGGTCAGTCTGCAGGATAGAAGGCAGCCGGACGTCAGTTGTGAACGTGACACAGCATTGAGAATGTCACAAAGGATGTGATGAAACCCTGGGTATGCTAGGAGTTATGAAGTATGAGGTGAGTGAAATAAAAAATAAACAATACGAATTCACATGTTTTTCTTGTTCTCCCAATGGGGTACAAAGGCTGAATGAAAAAATGATAAAAAAAACAATTATTATATATTTTATATTATTCAGCTTTTTTATTTTAAGATTCACAATTATGCATTGATTGAAAAATATTAGTAAAATTATATAAGTTTTTATAAAATGAATAAAAAAACCAATTATTTTAGTTACAAATGATGATGGTATCAAAGCTCATCCACACAACCGTTACAGCATCTCATAAAGAAATTTTATTCCAGCGTTTTTTATGGGATCCCAAAGATTTGTTCCCATGGTTTTGATAGTTGACCATAGACTTTGGGACTTTAAATGATTTCATCTATTACAAATTTCAGAATTCTAGAGCAAATGGTAGTCTATAAATCTCATAATGAAAAACAAGTCCTTAACTATATTTGAAGAGAAAAATTATATGCTCAGACTGCGGGTTCAAATCTTTGGCTTTATAGGCCAATGCTCTACCACTAAGCTACCTGAGAAACTCCAATCTAAATGCAAATTTTCTCTATATACATTATTATTCCTGATCGCTGAATGCTACGAGCACTTGATCGATCATAGAAATGGCGACTTCTTGTTTAAGAAGACATTTATTGGGAATTTAAACACTACTTTATAAAGCCAGTAGGGCTTTAATCTTATATTAAACCTCATAGTGATTTTTTTCCCTATAAAAGTTTAATTTATTAATTAACTCGGTTGACACAAGAAAAACTGACGAAAATGCATTGGACACCTCTGGAACATCCTCCTTACAGTCCAGATTTGTCACCCTGTGACTACCATTTGTTTGGGCCACTGAAAGAAGACCTGGGAGGAAGGCGGTTTGGTGACAATGCAGCGGTAGAGGAGTTCATGCACAACTGGCTAAACTACACGTCATCCCTCATTCTTCAAGGACGGCATCAAAAAGTTGCCAACTCGATGGCAAAAGCATGTTGGAAATGCAGAAGACTATGTAGAAAAATGATGTGGTGGTTTTGCATTTTTTTGTTAATTCAATAAAATTGTAAACAATAATTCCGGTTTATATTATTTTTAGTCTGGACATCTGACCTCAATATTAATGTTGATTTGTTCTTGAACATGTTTCAAAAATTCTGTTTTATCGTCAGCTTTATGTTGCACAACCTGGATTGTCGATGTCAGCTCCATCCTGTGGTTGGCCAAAGAACCTCCAAACAAGGTCACGCTCCATCGGTATATCAAAATTCATAACTGTGTTTCTGTTCTTCTGAACATAAATTTTTCCCAAATAGTCAGCTCTTTTGTATTTTCTAACTGTTTTAATAATTTAGTGTCTGAATTTATATCATGTTTTTCAGACCAAAAATAATTTTCTCATTATTAAAACAGTTAGAAAATACAAAAGAGCTGACTATTTGGGAAAAAAATTTATATTCAGAGGAACAGAAACAGAGTTATGAATTTTGATATACCGATGGAGCGTGACCTTGTTTGGAGGTTCTTTGGCCAACCACAGGATGGAGCTGACATCGACATCCAGGTTATGCAACATAATGCAACATAAATAAAACCAGTCTGGAAAAGCTGACGATAAAACAGAATTGTTTTGAAACATGTTCAAGAACAAATCAACATTAATATTGAGGTAAGATGTCCAGACTAAAAATAATATAATTAAAATAACCTCAAATATAACTTCCTAAAATTAAATATTAATAATTCCGGTTTATATATGATTCAACCCTCGTACATAGAAGATTTATGTGAGGAGAGGTAGGAAACATTTGATATTATCGTAAATTAAACCTCAAAGTGATTAATTCCTATAAAAGTTAAATAGAATGATGTACCTGATTTGTGAGGAAGACAGTGAGTTCCATTAAGTTGCGCCTCTTCCCTAAATCCACAAGCTGAGTATTACTCTCAAACGAACAACACCTAGAGGATAGTTGTTAGGCAGATGCACAGATAATTCCATGCAAGACTCGTTCTACTTTATATGTTGCAACAATTTCACGTACACTCGGAAGTACTTTCACCTGCAAATTCACAATTTCAAATAAATAAATATGCATATTTCTAGGTCTTATACAAAGAGCCACCTTTTCTTTAACACTTAACATGTTTAATAATGAGTGGAGAACATATTTTAATCGACTCACCTCATACATTTTCAAACTTCTTTGATACCGATGGTTTCAGACAATATCAGGTCCTTCTTCAGTCATGGCTTCCATGCCATGGAAACCGTCGGTATCAAAGAAGTTTGAAAATGTATGAGGTGAGTCGATTAAAATATGTTCTCCACTCACTATTAATGATATAACCTCATAATGTTTGAGTTCCCAATATTAATTAAAAAAGTTAGCAGTTATATTCCTTCCACCGAAGGCTTAAAGGAACCGACCTGGACAGTAACCTAGTGTCCAATCCCTCACCTTCTCGTGGTGCAGCTGTTAGTAATCATGCTTATGCATGATGAACGAAAGGGAAGGGCTACTCACCAACAAGCACTGGTCAGCTTGGTGAGTTTTTCTTTTTTGACCGAATTGGTATTACTTCTCCTTCCCATACCAATTCCCTCTTTCAACTTTTCTATCCAGTCTCCCTTGACTGACCTCTTGTTTCTTTCGACCCTGATGGTATTAGAGTAATCGAGGCCTAGGGGTTCATTTCTCCTTCCTTCCTATACCTACTTTCTCTCTATGGGTGATGTAACCACCACATGTGGTGCCTACTACTAAACGGTTACAACTAGTTTATTGTACTCCAAAACAAACATGTTTTCTACTAAATATTGGAGTGCAAGAGAGCGAATGATTTCATTATCAAGTGCTCGACATTAGATACCAACCAACCATATTTAACATTTATAGGAATGAATCACTATGAGGTTTAATTTATGGTGAAATTAAATGTTTCTTACATCTCCTCATATAAATCTTCTAAGTAGATAACGATTTCGACACTATAAGTGTCATCTTCAGTATTTTCTTGGTGACTGATGTTATGTCGATCGGAAGAAACTCTCAGAGGTTCATCGGTCCACCAACAGAGAGAAGAAGAGTTATTTCCTATCGACACAACATCAGTCGCCAAAAAAGTACTGAAGATGAGACCATTATGGTCTCGAAATTGCGATCTACTTAGAAGATTCATATGAGGAGAGGTAGGAAACATTTAATTTCACCATAAATTAAACCTCATAGTGATTAATTCCCAAAAAAGTTAAATGACTCATTCATTCATGAATAAGAACCTCATAATGTTATTTCCCAATTTAACTATGAAATCTTATATCATCATCATTATCATCATCCAGAATTAAGCCTGTTGGCTCGTTCCGGTTTCATCTTCTTCTTCTTCTTCCTTCCAAGTATTAGGCCAAGGCCTGTTACGATCCTATAGAAAATTTTCTCTCCAGCATTTCATAGGACGGCCCAGTGATCTTCGTCCTCTTGGTATATAATTATAAATAGCTTTGGGGATCCGATTTGAACTCATTCTTTCAAGATGGTGTTTCGAATTTAGTTGGTACTGTTTAATATATTCCAAAATTGGCGTAGTCTTCAATTCTTTTAAGATATCGGTGTTCCTTTTCCGATCCCATCTGGTGTAACCCGCTGTTCTGCACATGAATCTCATTTCACAAGCCGTTATTCTGCTTTCATGTTGTTTTCTTAGTGTCCATGCTTCACTACCATAGGTCAACACTGGTCTAGCCAAAGTGTTATATAAACATAATCTGGTGTTTTTTGTACAAGGGATGGTTTCATAACTTGATTAATAATTCCTAAACTTTTATTATAACTAGTAACTTTTCAGGGATATCCTTTTCATCCCAGATAGAGAGATAATATCCAAGATATTTAAATTGATTAGATCTCTCTAAAATTTTATTCTGGAGACAGATTTTACTTTGTATGGGGTCCTTCCCATGAAATGCCATAATTTTAGTTTTGTTAATTGATATTTCCATATTAAATTTGGCAGCTTTTTTTTGTAAATTATAAATTGATCGTTGCAAATCATTTTCGGAAAGTGCCAGAAGAGCTAAATCGTCTGCAAAAAGAATAGCATCGAGTTTGAGGTTCCTATTGATGGGTATATATCCTCATTGTGTTTTCCTCCATTCATTTATTAATTTATTCATGTATATAATGAAAAGCACCGGTGAAAAGTCCACATCCCTGTCTTCCGGTTTCATGAAAGCTAGAATTGTTAAATTGTTCAGACCATCTTCTGTGTGGGTGAGCAACATTTCTCCTTCCACACGGTTTATATTTTAGCAGTAATTTTGGAAATCTTCCTTCTGGCATTCTATCAATATGTTCTTTCCCAGTCGTTCCTATATTTAATTATTCGGTCTGTAAGTTTGAAAATATTTAGTTCCTTCTTATATCTTCATTTCTTTTCTTATCCAGCAGAGTATATCCTGCTATATTTCTTAAAAATCACATCTCAGCTGCTTCCAATCTTTGTTCTTGTCTTTTAGTGATCGTCCAACATTCTGATCCATACATCAATACAGGAACAGCCATTACTTTATAAAATTTAATTTTTGTTTCTTTTCTTGTGTTTTTAAGGGTTCTTTTAATAGTGCCACACATTAGATTAAATTTATTTATTTTGTTATTAATATCTTTAATTTTAACATATGATAAATTGAAACCTAGATATTTAAAACTGTTCACCTGCTCTAATGAAATCTTATATGTTAACTGTATTACTCATTTAGCACTTCCTGGGGCTAACAAACAAATATTTTAAATTAAATAAAAACTACGTTTTATTTTTATTTAATTAATAAATATGGATTTTCATCAAGTAAACACCAACTCAATTGATTAAATATTTTAAAATTTCTAATATAGTATTATTATTGTGCGAAGTTAATACCTCTGACATAAATGTCATTATTACTTTCTATGGTG
Source organism: Diploptera punctata (assembly GCA_030220185.1). Taxonomy (NCBI): domain Eukaryota; kingdom Metazoa; phylum Arthropoda; class Insecta; order Blattodea; family Blaberidae; genus Diploptera; species Diploptera punctata. The sequence continues at coordinate 1,635,294 of JASPKZ010000446.1, forward strand.
CAAAGTTGATCTAAGAGTTCTGTAAGATATAGTTATACATACCACCATGTTTCCTTGCTGGACATTTTTGGTTTGAATTGATTTCATTTCTTCTTGACATAAAACTAATGAACAATGCATGGCAGTGACTTGCTCTACAAGGCTTTTTCACTCTTGGTTCCTTGTTGTACCACCACTTACGTACTAGAGCAGGTAATCTTCTTAATGTATTACAATACACCTTAAACAGAGAGTAATACAAGAGTTATATTTAAATTAATAGTGGCACCAATAAATAAATTTAGTCTGGAAAAACTTCTAAGTATTTGTATTGTATTGTAAGCCTATGTTTTCCCTTTACAGAGATTTAGGCGTTCTCCCCCTACTGGGAACCATACTAATTTAGTTACACTTGTTTTCGTATAGATGCCATTTTGAGTGGTCCATGGTCAGCGTTCCGCCTCATACTGACATCTAGGAAACCAAGGTAGTACTAGGACGGGAAAATTCGGTAAATTTTGCTTAGAGGCCTTTTCATTCAGGCTTAAAGATTTTTTCGAGCCTGAAAATCTTCAGACTCGGGACCCACGGCTTAAAGTCCCTTCCGGAGGACTTGCTCCTTGGATTTTTCCATCCTAAAAAATCCATCGACCCCGGCCGGGTTTGAACCCACGACCCTCGGGACCAGAGGCAAGCAGCATAACCACTAGTCCACCGCGGCCGATCCCGATGGAGTCAAGACTTTTAAATTGGTCTAAACCTGGCGGTACCATGAATCGACTCAGCCTATAACGGATTTGAGTACTAGAAGCTTGTTCAGGGGATAAATATGATCGTCACGGGAAGCTGCAAACCAGACTTATACCGATTATTTAGAAACGTGGAAGCCTTAACCTCCTATTACGACAAAAAAAAAAAAAGCTGCTAGAAGTAAACCTGGAGAAAGGAGGAAAACAAGGAAGACCTTGGTAAAGGTGGCTGGATAACACAGAAAGGATTTGAGAAGAATGGGAATTAAATGAAAATGGAGAAGTGGAAAAAGTCAGCAGTAGCTGCTCATGCTTGGTCTGAAAAACATTTAATTGAATCAAAAGCCAGTCTAATTAAGCAAATAGACAAACAAAAGGAACTCATGGTTTGGGAAAAGATGCACATTCAGAAAAACAAAGGAAAACTTATGAACTTTGAAATTCCCGCAAATTTTGACCTGATTCAGAGGTTCATCGGTCCACCAACAGAGGGAAGAAGAAGAGTTTCTTCCAATCGACATAACATCAGTCACCATAGAAGTACTGAAGATGAGACCATTATGGTCTCGAAATTGCGATATACTTGGAAGATTTATATGAGGAGAGGTAAGAAACATTTAATTTCACCATAAATTAAACCTCATAGTGATTAATTCCTATAAAAGTTATATAACATGAGTTGCCAAAAAAGTACTGAAGATGAGACCGTTATGGTCTCGAAATCGCGATCTACTTAGAAGATTTGCATTAGGAGAGATAAGAAACATTTGATTTTACCATAAATTAAACCTTGTGGCAAGAAGTAATAGACTCATAAGTACTAAAACTAGTAATAACTGGAAGGCGCACAAAACGTGCACACGAGCCTATTACCAACATAGAAACCCAAACGAATGGTACCTACCCTTCTAAGCTATAATGAATAACATATACACTCGGAGTGGGGGTGGCGACTTTATGGGAGGAGTCATCGCTCTTATAAGGGCGAGGACGCATGTGAAAACACTCTCTCACGCTCCTACGTTCTGCAATAGTCAAGTTCTTCATCAACGTATATAGAGAAAGATTTGCGTTTAGATCGGTACTTGCTCAGTAGCTCAAATGGTAGAGCACTTGGACTAGAAAACCAAGGGTCCCGGGTTCAAGTCCCGGTCTGAGCGTATAATTTTTCTCTTTAAATATGATTTATCTTCAGTAACCATTCGCGAAGGTGATATTAAAACACGTGGGCGGAAATAACTCATCAACTCCACTCCGAGTTAGTGAAATATAAAACACTGTTAAATCTACAATTGTACATATAAATTTATCAAATAAACTAAAATAATAAGTGTATAATTTAAAACATCCCTGAGTGATCATAGTCTACCTGAGCGAACCGGCACAACCTCAAAGTGATTAATTCCTGTAAAAGATAAAATAAACGTACTATCGTAACTGTTTCAATCTGTCCTATCAAAAATAATAGCACAGTTACTGTAATAGGAAGACTAGCACATTGTTACGTCATATACCAATGACTGCTGGCAATTGCAACAGGAGCGCACGGCACTGTTGCTCCATTTCAAAATTAGCAAAGTGCACTACATTTCAAGTTTCCATTACATGTGGAAATTCATTGGCTGCACAAATAAGTCACATCTTTAATTTTCATGTACAAAATTTGAGAAATAAACTTGGCTTATATTTGGGCCAATACAGTAATTGTTTTCATTCTTCTTCTTCTTCCTTCCAAGTATTAGGCCAAGGCCTGTTACAATCCTATAGAAAATTTTCCCGTATGGGAAATTCTCGTATAAGACTTGAAAGCATAATAATAGTCCCTTCGATTGGTTGCTGGCCAAAGGAAGGCAAGACCAGTGATGGGCTACCATCTTATAGCCTCTGGTCAGGCTTTTCTGGAGAAGAAAAGGAAAATAAAGGAAAGAAGAAATGGAAAAAGGAAGGACTCCCTAGCCCTCGGATGCCCTAATAGCATTGGGGTCGAAAAAACAAGAGTTAACCAAGAGAGGTTAGATAGTAAAAGTTAAAAGAGTGCAAAACACAAGTAAGTGGAAGAAATGTTTTGCACAGCTTGGGCACCTTGTGGTCGTCATCCACATATCCCCTAGATGAGGACCCCTGAGGGCTTCTTTCATTGGTTTTAATTATCCTATTAAGGCTGTATTCATTCTTTGGTGCTGATCTTATATTAAACTTTTTGAAATTTTTTTAAAATTTATGGTGTTTCAATGGATGGTAAGTGAATTTCTTGAATTTTATTTTTTCTGTTTCTTTTATAAGCGTGCTTTCATTAATTAATTTTTATCTTTTAAATTTATTTATTTTCTTGTGTACCATATAAGAGAACTAATTGTATGATGTGATACCTTCTACACTTTTGTTTAAAATAACACATGTTTACCTAATATTAAATTAAAAGATTCTTACCTCTCCTCACATTATTCTGTTAAGTAGATCGCGATTTCAGGCCTATAGCAGGCCCATCTTCAGTACACTGTTGTTGACCGGTGTTATGTCGCTCGGAAGAACCACTTCTTCTTCCCTCTGTTGGTGGACCGATGAACCTCTTGATAAGGTCAAAATTTGCGGGAACTTCGAAGTTCATAAGTTTTCCTTTGTTTTTCTGAATGTGGATCTTTTCCCAAACTGTAAGTTCCTTAGGTGTCTCTATTTGTTTAATTAGACTAGCTTTTGATTCAATTCGATGTTTTTCGTACCAAGCATGAGCAGCTACTGCTGACTTTTCCAATTCTCCATTTTTGACATTTCTAAGATGTTCCTTCACCCTTGTTTTCAAATTTCTTTTCGTTTTACCTATATAAAATTTTGTCACAATCTTTACATTTGATCTGATAAATTCCTGATTTATTTTCTTCTTCAATTTTTTCATTTTGTTGGTTTTAATTATCCTATTAAGGCTGTATATCATTCTTAGGTGCCAATCTTATATTAAACTTTTTGAAAATTTTTTGAAATTTGTAGTGTTTCAATGGATGGTAAGTGAATTTCTTGAATTTTATTTTTTCTGTTTGTTTATCAGTGTGCTTTCATTAATTAATTTTTGTCTTTTGAATTTATTTATTTTCCTGTGTACCATGCTTTCATCATAACCATTATCTGTTGCCACATTAATTATGTATTCTTTTTCTCTTTTATAGTTTTCTGGGCTCATAGGAATATTTACTAATCTGTATGCTAAGCTGTTGAACACTGCCTCTTTGTGAGCAAAATGGTTGAAACCCGAAGCTTTAATATAGTTGTCTATATGAGTATTCTTTCTATATATTCCAAATTCTATCCTGTTTTCTTTGTTTCGTGTTAAATTGAGATCCAAAAATGGGATTTGTCTTTCAATCTCAGTTTCCATGGTGAATTTTATCGTTCTACTCTGGATGTTCAAAAGCTTCAAAGCATCCTCAATTTGTTTCTGTTTGACAATAGCAATTACGTCATCAACGTATCTGGTCCAAAATTTGAAGATCAAAGGATGTCCTCTTGTTATTTTCTGCTCGAAACTTCCCATGTATAAATTGGCCAAAAAGGGTGAAAGAGGGTTTCCCATAGAAAGCCCAGAATTTTGTTTATAAAATTTTCCATTATAGGTGAAAAACATCTGTTCAATGCAAAATTGAAGAAGAAATAATAAATCAGGAATTTATCAGATCAAATGTAAAGATTGTGACAAAATTTATATAGGTTAAACGAAAAGAAATTTGAAAACAAGGGTGAAGGAACATCTTAGAAATGTCAAAAATGGAGAAATTGAAAAGTCAGCAGTAGCTGCTCATGCTTGGTACGAAAAACATCGAATTGAATCAAAAGCTAGTCTAATTAAACAAATAGAGACACCTAAGGAACTTACAGTTTGGGAAAAGATCCACATTCAGAAAAACAAAGGAAAACTTATGAACTTCGAAGTTCCCGCAAATTTTGACCTTATCAAGAGGTTCATCGGTCCACCAACAGAGGGAAGAAGAAGTGGTTCTTCCGAGCGACATAACACCGGTCAACACAGTGTACTGAAGATGGGCCTGCTATAGGCCTGAAATCGCGATCTACTTAACAGAATAATGTGAGGAGAGGTAAGAATCTTTTAATTTAATATTGAATTGAACCTCACAGTGATAATTCCTATAAAAAAAGGTTAACATGTTTACCTATTGTTTATTTATTTATTTTATTTTATTTTTTTTCACTCACCTCATACTTCATAACTCCTAGCATACCCAGGGTTTCATCACATCATTTGTAACACAGCATTGAGAATGTCACAAAGGATGTGATGAAACCTGGGTATGCTAGGAGTTATGAAGTATGAGGTGAGTGAAATAAAAAATAAACAATATTAAAAAACCTCATAGTGTTATTTCCTATCTACATAACTTAACATGTTTACCTACCCAACATGCAAGATGCTCCAACATTTCACTGCTGTAAACTTCAGAATATTGAAGAGATGGAGATGATGAGAACATGTCTGAAATTCTTTGAAGTTTGAACTTTGGGTCTGTTGTATGCAATACTTTTTCCGGCATTAATCTAAAGAGATTCTCAAGGAGGCTCTTGAGGAAACCAGAATCCCTAGAATCAAAGTATTATTTTTATATATTTTTATCTAGAAACTTTTTTATTTTAAATACAGTGTGTTCAGCTTCCAGATTTAAGCATACTCAATATATTCAAAGTTAAAATTGGGAAACACATTATGAGGTTCTTAATTAATTAAATTAATGAGTCATTTTAACATCTTAACCTCATATTTCATGTTTTTCAAACACGGTAACTATAATAATTAAATTAATGTTTTTTATACCTCACCTCATATCCTTTTTCTTCTATCTGCAGTTTCGGAGCTTATCTCCAAAACTGCAGATAGAAAAAAAAAAAAAAAAGGATATGAGGTGAGGTAATAAAAACATTAATTTAATTATTAAATTAAACCTCATAGTGTTCTTTCCCTGTGAAAGTTAAATAAAACGGTAACTATAGTTTTCAAATGATCTTGTCATTCATTTTCAACCGCCATTATGACTACCGGATATTCGTTGGAATCTCCCTCTATAACGTTGCCATCTGGTGTTGATTTGACGATTTGATTTGATTCGTCCACAAATTGATGAGTCATAATGGCGGTTGAAAATGAATGACAAGATCATTTGAAAACTATAGTTACCGTGTTTGATAAAACATGAAATATGAGGTAAGATGTTAAAATGACTCATTAATTTATTAATTAAGAACCTCATAATGTGTTTCCCAATTTTAACTTTGAATATGTTCTCCGATGAATTTTAAGAAAAAACCAGTTTGTGGCAAGCTGAAGATGGAGCAATAGTTTTGAAACGATCGTCCAACAGAATAAACATATGAGTTAAGAATGTTAAAAAATACAAACTCAAATATTAAATTACATAAGTTTGCAAAACCTTTTATATCACATCCAAAAATTTACAAAAGTTGTAATTCTATGTGACTCCAAAGCAGCCATTCTTGCTATAACACGAGACACAACACCCAAAAGCATCAAAATTATCGAATGTCACAAAATCATAAAACAGTTATCCCACCTACATAAAAAAGTTGTACTCCAATGGATTCTGGCCCCATTGTGGAGTGACAAGCAAGAAATAGCCGATTTTCTAGCCAAGAGGGGTAGCAAAATTGTTTCAAAACCCAACTTCTACTCCAGTTTCTTTTCACTCTATCAAAAGAATTATCTCAAATAAATACATCAATAAACTTAGAGAAGAATACACCACCAAAACATCTGGAAAGGAATGGGAAAATCTACAAGCTTATGACATTACTACATTACAAAGAAAATCTGCAGTAGCAACATTCAGACTGCTAACGGGACATGACTGCTTGAATAAACACCTACACAGACTTGGCATAACAGATTCACCTAAATGCCCTTTTTGCAATTTAAATGAAGATATGGAAAGAAACCATCTCCTCTGTTGTCCAGCTTTTGTAGAAGAGACCAGCCTTTCTGCTAAATATTGGAGTGCAAGAGAGCGAATGATTTCATTATCAAGTGCTCAACATTAGATACCAACCAACCATATTAAATTACATATGATTCAATTAAGAGGGAGAAGTTATATAGTATCCTGCTGGAGTTCGGAATTCCTAAAAAGTTAGTTAGACTTATACGAATGTGTCTAAATGGCTCAAAGAGTAGGGTGCGTGTAGGCAAACAGTTTTCAGACACTTTGAAATCCAGAATGGGTTGAAGCAAGGAGATGCACTATCTCCTCTACTATTTAATTTTGTACTAGAGCATGCCATTAAATCTTTAGAGAATGAGGAAGGCTTACAACTGAATGGTATTAATAAGCTGTTAGTTTATGCTGATGATGTAGTACTACTGGCCGATAGCGAGGAGAATCTAAAGGCCAACACGCACACACTATTGAGTAACACTAAGAAATTAGGACTGGAAGTAAATATCAATAAAACTAAATATATGGCACACGTAGAAATTCAGTATATAATGGAAATGGACAGCTAATGACAAATGAGGGAAATTTTGAGCAAGTGGCTGAATTCAAATACCTAGGAACAATAATCACAAATAGGAATGAGATGCACAAAGAAATTAAACATAGGCTCAATTCTGGAAATGCGTGCTATTATGCATTGCAAAGACTTTTGATGTCCCAACTCCTTTCAAAAAACGTTAAGCTGAAAATATATAAAACTATTATTCTACCAGTTATATTATATGGGTGCGAAACATGGACTCTTACTTTAAGGGAGGAAAGGAGATTACGAGTATTTGAGAATAAAGTTCTTAGGAAAATTTTTGGACCAAAGAGAGATGAACAGACAGGTGAATGGAGAAGACTACATAACAATGAACTACATGGTCTTTATAGGAAGCCAGATATAATAAGAACAGTTAAGTCTCGTAGACTGCGATGGGCAGGACATGTTGCACGTATGGGGAATGAAAGATGTGCATGGAAACTTCTTGTAGGAAAGCCAGAGGGAAAACGCCCAGTTGGTAGACCAAAATGAGGTGGGGAGAACAACATTAACTATGATTTGAGGGAAGCAGATTATACAGGGAATGATTGAAAAGCATTGGCTCAGGATAGGGATATATGGAGAGCTTATGTCCGCGCGGGCATGAACCTATGGTTCGATAGTGCCAGTAAATAAGTAAGTAAGTAAGTAACATGTTACATACCCAAGCATAGTTGCATACTGGTAGCGAAGTTCTGAACCGGCACTCCCGCACATTTCTAACACTGTATCCCAGAGCAGTAGATAGGCAGTAGTGTATGTATAAGCATCTGTATAGGGACACACAGTGGTGCAGCTGTTCCCCAGCTGTATTCCTAGCAACATCGTGTCCACAACTGTTTGCGTGTCCATTAAAGTTTTCTGCAGTTTTTTCAGGCTCAATCCTTCACCTTGTTTATCAACAGCAGATGCATCAAATGCTGCTGGCGTGTCCATTTCAATAAGAGCAGGAACCAAGCTGCATGAAAACATTCTAAGATTATCATCAAATTAGTTTTGTTATTGTTCTAAACAAATAATAAGCACATATGAAATGATGATCTTAAGAACTATCCAGGGGAAAACATTATTTGATAAGATACACAACACAGAAATTAGGGACAAATGCCATATTCAAGACACAACCAAATTTATTATAGATAGATGAAAATATTGGAAAGGCTTACTACAGGACATGATTACTTAGGAAAACAGACCAAATAACTTAATTATTAAGTAAACCTCTTAATTTATGGTGAAATTAAATCTTTCTTACCTCTCCTCATATAAATCTTTTAAGTGATCGCGATTTCGAGACTATTAACTGTCTCATCCTCAAAACTTTCGTGGCGACTGGTGTTATGTTGATCGGAAGAAACTCTTCTTCTTCCTATAAAAGTTAAATTAAGTGACGACTCATATCTACATAGGAAACAAGATGGCCAACCGCGACATAACCTCAACAACAGAGCGAAGAAGAGAAGAGTTTCTTCTGATCGACATAACACCAGTCGCCAAGAAGTTCTGAGGATGAGACAGTTGTAGTCTCGAAATCGCGATCAACTTAAAAGATTTATATGAGGAGAGGTAAGAAACATTTAATTTCACCATAAATTAAACCTCATAGTGATTAATTCCTATAAAAGTTAAACCTCTTAGGGTCGCATGCAAATACATTAGTCTCTACTCAAATTACTTCCAATCACTGGTGAGTTGACTCACCATGAGCAATTGCTGAGATTGAATTAACGGTCGACTTACCAGTCATGCATGAAAGTTGACGTTTTCGTAATATTGGCAATGAATTACCCAGAATTCTCAGCGATAAAACCACTTCTGTTATTTTTGTCTGCTATAGAGGAATGCATTTACGCTTGCATCCCACAAATAATACTGTATACGATGACATCTGCATCGTGCAATATTACGCCGATTCTCCTGTCCTCTTCTCCGCGTATACTGAAAACATGATCGAAGTCTTCAAGGTCCGACATCCGACATCTTGGATAAAGCAGCAAGGTACGCGGCAAGGTTTCAAACTACATTGGTTACCATTGGTTCCCTTCGGGATTCTCACGATAAGTTTCTATCTTAAGTTACCTCGTCAGGTAGCTTACGAATTTCAATTATTATCGCATGAACAGATTTCTGAGTAAGCAAAATCTTTCTCAGCAGAGAACGCCTTTTACGGTCTAATGCATTCAAAGATTCGACCCTTAATTATTTACTTTCACAGGGAACGAACACTATGAGGTTTAATATAAGAATTAAATTAATGTTTTTGTTACCTCACCTCATATCCTTTTTCTTCTGGACTGCAGTTTCGGAGCTTATCTCCATCATCAGTAGCCTCTAGTCGACCGGTGTTATGTCATTTCTTGGCGTTTTCTTTTTACTTCTATTGGTGGACCAATGAACCTCTGGATCAGGTCAAAATTTGTGGGAGTTTCAAAATTCATGAGTTTATCTTTCTTGTTTTTTTGGATGTGGATTTTTCCCAGACTGTGAGTTCTTTTTGTTTATCTGTGTGTATAATGTAAACTATGCTTGTTTATAGATGTAGAAACCACTAGCCTAATCAAACACACAGATAAACAAAAAGAACTCACAGTCTGGGAAAAAAATCCACATAAAAAAAACAAGAAACATAAGCTCATGAAATTCGAAACTCCAGCAAATTTTGACCTGACCCAGAGGTTCATCGGTCCACCGAGAGAAGTAAGAGAAGTAAGTAGACAACCACCAAGAAACGACATAACACCGGTCGACTAGAGGCTACTGATGATGGAGATAAGCTCCGAAATTGCAGTCTAGAAGAAAAAGGATATGAGGTGAGGTAATAAAAACATTAATTTAATTTTTAAACCTCTTAGGCTCAAATCTATGAATGCATTAGACCGTAAAAGTCGTTCTCAGCCTGCACTCTGCTGAGAAAGTTGTATCCAAATACGTTTTTGCATACTCAAAAATCTGTTCATGCGATAATAATTGTTGAAATTCCTAAGCTACCTGGAGAGGTGACTTAGCAAGAAGAAACGAATCGTGAGAATCCCGAAGGGAACCGATGTAGTTTGAAACCTTGCCGCGTACCTTGCTGCTTTATCCAAGATGTCGGACCTTGAAGACTTCGATCATGTTTTCGGTATATGCGGGGAAGAGGAATCTGATAGAGTCTACCAACTGGAAGAACAGGAGAATCGGCATAATATTGCGCGATGCAGACGTCGTTGTATACGGTATTATTTGCGGGACGCAAGTGTAAATGCGTCCTCTAGCAGACAAAAATAACGGAAGTGGTTTTATCGCTGAGAATTCTGGTAATTTCTTGCCAATATTACGAAAACGACAACTTTCACGCATGACCAGTTAGTGGGTAGCTAATTCGATCTTCGCACTTGCTCACGATGAGTCAGCTCACCAGTGATTGGAAGTAATTTGAGTAGAGACTAATGTATTTGCATGCAGCCCTTAATGTTAAATTATTGTAAATCAATGGTAAAGAGAAAATTTTTTTTAGTTCAGTGGACAGAGCATTAGCACCGAAAGCTGAAAGTTCAGGGTTCGATTCCCGGTTAAGGCAAAATTTTTTCTCTTTACCACTGATTTACAATAATTTAATTGCGTTCATTAATTTACTTATTTCTATCATAGTAATAGCTTTAGCTTCTCAATATTAATTTAATAAATAATGTTATTTCCTATTATATGTTTTAAAATAAGGAGTAGATTAATTGATTACCTGGTTAAGATGTGATATGCTGTAAGCTGAAGAGGAATAACGGAAGAATGAATTACATGGCAACAACGTTGCACCAAAGAATCAAGTTCATTGCCATTGTTTCTTGCTTCTGATAAAGAGAAGTATTTAGGGTTGATATGTGTAATGGCTTCTCCAAGACTTTCCAGTAGTGGCAGATCAAGTAGAGACGGCTGTTTAGTTTTTACCAAATCTATTCAACATATAAAACAAAAATTATTTTTGTAAATATTACATACAGATTCTGAGTGGGAGGAGAAATTAAACTAAAAACACCATGATCATGATTAATTATACTGAACTGGCAGGTAGTACTTAAGATTAAGATTAAATTAAAATGCTTAGAGGGAAGAAGTAATAGTTCTTCTTAATATGTAATTTTAGGAAGTGATATTTTGAGGTTATTTTAATTATATCGTCTGGACAAGCTGACGATAAAACAGAATTGTTTTGAAACATGTCCAAGAACAAATCAACATTAAAATTGAGGTAAGATGATCAGACTAAAAATAATATAATAGTTCTTCTGATTGACTTAACATCAGTCGACGAGAAAGTACTGAAGATGAAGCTGCCAAGGCTTTGAAACTGCAGTATAATTAGAAGATTGGATATGAAGTGAGATATGAAGCATTTTAATTTAGTCTTAAATTAAACCTCATAGTGATTTATTCCTATAAAAGTTAATTCAATAACGCTACTTACCTTTCATACGAATTAATCACTATGAGGTTCAATTTATGACCAGAGGTTCATCGGTCCACCAACAGAGGGAAGAAGAAGAGTTTCTTCCGATCGACATAACACCAGTCGCCAAGAAAGTTCTGAGGATGAGACAGTTATAGTCTCAAAATCGCGATCAACTTAGAAGATTTATATGAGGAGAGATAAGAAACATTTAATTTTACCATAAACGCTATTTAACCTTAAAAAAGGTAATTAAAATGTCATAATTCAAAACTGGGGGTAAAAGAGCCAACAAATTTTGCTCAATTTTATTTCATTTCAGACTAGAGTTCTTTTACAAACTGTAAGAACTAATTTATGTTGAGTTGTTTTTGACTCACCTCATACTTCTTAACTCCCTCACAGACTCGAGTTTCTTCACTCCATTTGTGACATTCTCAATGCTGTACCAGTCTGCAGGAGATGAGGCCGTTGGACATCAGTTGTGAACGTGATACAGCATTGAGAATGTCACAAATGCAGTGATGAAACCCGGGTCTGCGAGGGAGTTAAGAAGTATGAGGTGAGTCAAGAAACAACTCAACAAAATTAAAATAAACCTCATAGTGTTATTTCCTACCTACATAACTTAATGTAAGAACTGAACTCTATGGGTCAACAGGTAGAGTAATCCCTTGGCCTACCAGCTAACTGCTGGCCTCACATCCACATGTGTTAATCACAAAGCTTGATGATCATTTAGCCAGTACAGGGGTGACATCTGGTCAAGATGTTGATTTCTCCAGCTGTTATAACTGGTTATCAAATCTGGAGTTGTTACTTATTGTAGCTACCCAAATTCTTCAAAATGCTGGGTATGAACCAGTCCTATAATGGCTGAAATTCCATGAGAAAATTTCTTCTCAAATGGGGGTCTCCAACCTGTACAAGTCCCATAGCTATGTACCAAACCCGATCCCTTAAGCTTCTTGGCTATAGCATGGACTTTAACTTCCCTCTAATGGTTTCTGCATCTAAAAACTAGCATAGTTTACATTATTCATCTTTCGAATAAACATAGAAACATAATTTATGACATGCATGCAAACACACAAATATGTTCATATTTGAAGAGAAAAATGATACGCTCAGACTGGGGCCTGAACCCAGGACCTTTCGAATTCTAGTCGAATGCTCTACTGACTGAGCTATCTGAGCAAGCTCCAATCTGAATGCAAATTATTTTCTTATATACGCTGTTAATTCCTGTGCACCAAACGCTATGAAACCTTTGCTTCTATCTTGCAAATGGTGACTTCTTTATTATAAAGGCATTTAATTGGGAATTTTGGGAGTGACTTTAAGCCATGGGTCCCGAGTCTGAAGATTTTCAGGCTCGTAAAAAATCCTTAAGCCTGAATGAAAAGGCCTCTAAGCAAAATTTACCAAATTTTCCCGCCATAGTACTACCTTGGTTTCCTAGATGTCAGTATGAGGCGGAACGCTGACCAAGTACCACTCAAAATGACATGTAAACAAGTGTAACTAAATTAGTATGGTTCAAATTCTTCCCTGTAGGGGGAGAGCGACTAAATCTCTGTAAAGGGAAAACATAGCCTTACAATACAATACAAATACATTACATTATAAAGCCAGTACGGCTTCTTTTTTATTGATTAAGTGAAATACTTACCAGAAATTTTGTTAAATATATATAATAAGATGGAATGGACATCATCAGCAAACAAATCCTTCCATTCCACAGAGAGTCTTTCATGAAATCTTTTCAAGATCAGGAGAATCCTCTTCAGTTCTTGGCGTTGCAAAGAAAACAGAAAGTGATTTATAAAGTTGGCAAACTGCTGTAGCAAACAGCGACCCACTAAGATTTTCCAACTGGAGTAACACATCGACATCATCAGCTTGGGATTCTGATGTACTTTTAGGCACTAATGGAAGTCGGCAGCTTTCAGTTGAACAAAGCAGCAATTTGTGACTATATTTCATTGTCAGCATCCACGAGGCAAGTGATACAATGATGGCGTCCCAATGTATAGCAGTCAGCAGTTCCGGACAATGTTCAATAACAGCTGCTAGGAACCTTGATGCTGCACCAACGGTTTTAACTTCTGGCCACCGGATCTTGCTGAGGAAATACAATACAGATTTTTAATCATCAATTTCTTTAATATAAAATTATATTCTGAAGTTTATCTATGGTTCAGAAACCTGGTTACATAAAAAACAAGATCTAAGTAGGATAATGGCGGGAGAAATGAAATTTTTGAGATCTGTTAAAGGGTGCACTAAGGAAGACAGAATCAAGAACACAGAAAAAAGACAGGAACTTGAAATATTTGCAGTAACTGATAAAATAGACACATATAGACAAAAATGGAAGCAACACATAGACAGAATGAATGAAGATAGATATCCAAAACAAATAACAAAATACAAGGAGCTCACAATTTGGGAAAAAATTTACATATGCAAGAATGAAAATACAACTATGAATTTTGAAATACCCGGTTATAAAGAAAGAGGACTGATTTGGAAATTCTTCGGTCGGCCACCAGATGGCGCGGAGGTCAGTCTGCAGGATAGAAGGCCGTTGGACGTCAGTTGTGAACGTGACGCAGCATTGACAATGTCACAAATTACGTGAAGAAACCCAGGGTCTGCTATGCATTATGAAGTATGAGGTGAGTGAAATAATTAAAAATAAACAATATTAAAGAACCTCATAGTGTTATTTCCTATCTACATAACTTAACAAAATACAAACCTAAAGGCACCCAGATGTGGGCAGACCTAGAAAGAGATGGGCTGAAGTCGGAATGAGTCAACAGACCTAATCCATGAATGCAGATGATGATGAAATTATATGACTTTAAAAGTGTCACAGTGAAATTTTATCAGCCTCACATATAATATCAAATAATGGAATGAAAGAAGTGCATGGAATTTATATAATAAATTTGGGAATTTTTAGCATTATGAGGTTTTATTAATAAGAATTAAATGAATCGTGAATTCTTCTTACCTCGATACTTCTATGTTTTTTTAAACACAGCACTGAGTATTAGCGACCCATTGTCACCATCCTCAGCTGTTTTCACGACTCATGAGCATGGTGACAATGAGTCACTGATACTGCAGTGCTGTGTTTAAAAAAACATAGAATTATGAGGTAAGAAGAAATTACGATTCATTTAATTCTTATGAATTGAACCTCATAATGTTAAAAATTCCCAAATTTGATATATAAAAACCTATATACAGAAAAACAAGGAGAAAATTATGAACTTTGAAATTCTTGGAGAAAGGAGCCTCATTACCAAGTTCTTTGGAACACAGATCCAGGGCCGACAACTTGAAGAAAAGAAAAAAACTAGTTTGTGAACAATCTGAAGATGGAGCAATAGCTTTGAAACAATCGTCCAACACAATAAACATATGAGGTAAGAATGTTAAAGAATACAAACTCAAATATTAAATTAATCCTCATAATGTAACTTCCTAATGATTTTAAAATACTAAAACATACTCACACAGCTTTTGAATGATAGGGAGGTCCTTAACTTTAACCTTCAGGCAAATCTTTCTTTGCTACTAATAGCTGACATGTTGGGAAATACATATTAAGAGGTAAAAAATTTTCTCCGATAAATTCAATACTTTATTTCCTAAATACAGCAATTCACTTACCGATCAAATAAAAGTTCTGCTTTGTCTTCTTGCTGATACCAAACCAGCACAGAATTCAGAAGGTTGCGTAATGGAAATGAATACTCTATAGGGACTGGTCCGTCTAAATTCTTCAACCAACAGGTTGCCATTATTAATTTGTCTACGTCAAGGCCAGTCATCTCTGTTCTCAAATCTTCAACTCTTACGTATGACAGAAATACCTGAAAAAAACATAATTATTTGATGTAAGCTGAAACTTGTGAGTTGAGTACAGTCTTGTCAAATGGCTGCATCGCAGGTAGAACAAGCATTATTATATATTATTAAATAGTTAAAAAATAACTCAGTGGAAAGAAATAAACTTAGGAGTCAGACAAGGTTGTGGCCTCTCCCCTCTACTTTTTAACATATATATGAATGCCATTGTAAAAGACTTTAGATAAACAAAACATGGAAGTATCACTATCAATAGAAACTTAAAATTAGATATAATAAAGTTTGCAGATGATCTTGTTTTACTAGCAACATCTGAAGATGATTTACAATGGTCAGTACATAATTTAAATTTGATAGCCCAGAAATATTCAATGGAAATATCTACCAATAAAACTAAAATAATGGCCTTTTGTGGAAAATCCCCAATACCAAGCAAAATTTGTTTAAATAACAATTTAGAGAGAGTTAATGATTTTACTTATTTAGGATATAAACTCTCTTTTATATATTAAATTTGGGAATTTTTAACATTATGAGGTTCAATTAATAATAATTAAATGAATTGTGATTTTTTCTTACCTCATACATCTATGTTTTCTTTAAACACAGCACTGCAGTATCGGCGACACTTTGTCGTCATCGTCAGCTGTTTTCACGACTCATTGAAAACAGCTGACGATGACGACAAAGTGTCGCCGATACTGCAGTGCTGTGTTTAAAGAAACATAGATGTATGAGGTAAGAAAAAATCACGACTCATTTAATTATTATTAAACTCTCTTTTGTTGAAAATTTGGATTTACCAGAGAAAATTGTGAAATTCAACAAATCAATGGGAATCATTAATAGAGTTTTAAAACCTTCATTAGTGCAAAAATCAACTCATCTTTATCAAATAATGGCTCGACCAGTCCTATGTTGTGGGAGTGAAGCATGGACTATAAGAACGAGAGATGAAAGCAGACTAACAGCTTGTAAGATGAAATTTATGCGCCGAACAGCTGGCTACACCAAATGGGATCGAAAGAAAAATGTAGAAATCCTTCAAGAACTTAATGTGTCACCAATACTGGACTACATCTCCAGATATCAGCTAAACTGGAAGGAACATGTCTCAAGAATGGCTAGATCCAGGATCCCCAAGGCAATAATGAACTACTGTCCAAATGGGAAACGGTCACTTGGTCGACCTATGAAAAGATGGCACGAAAACTGCTTTCTCAGGCTGTAACAGTTCTTCTATGACTAATAGTGACTAATACCTGGCAGGATGATGATGATGACAATACAGTATTTATTACAGAACTGTAATTTGAAAACAGTTGTACTTATAATTTAAGCAAAATTTATGAAATCAGCACCCATACATTTTATAGGGTATTTCCATTGTCCTTCAAACAACTGATACTCTGAGCCATTAAGTGCATTAACCAAAAAGTGCTCTTAACCTCTTTGGGTTCTATTATAATGCTTGTAAATGCATTATATTATATGTTGGCTAACTTATCATCATTGAGAGTCCTTCACAATTGAAATCCACCAGCCGCCACTGAAGACCGAACAATAATATTCAAAATGAATGAGCTAGCAAGAAATTTTAAGTTCCAGATAAAGAACATTACCAGCTTACTTACTTACTCACTGGCACTATCGAACCCATAGGTTCATGGCCGCACGGACATAAGCTCTCCATACATCCCTATCCTGAGCTAATGCTTTCCAATCATTCCCTGTATAATCTACTTCCCTCAAATCATAGTTAATGTTATTCTCCCACCTCATTCTTGGTCTACCAACTGGGCGTTTTCCCTCTGGCTTTCCTACAAGAAGCTTCCATGCAAGTCTTTCATTCCCCATACATGCAACATGTCCTGCCCATCGCAGTCTATGAGACTGAACTGTTCTTATTATATCTGGCTTCCTATAAAGACCATGTAGTTCACTGTTATGTAGTCTTCTCCATTCACCTGTCTGTTCATCTATCTTTGGTCCAAAAATGTTCCTAAGTACTTTATTCTCAAATACTCGTAATCTCCTTTCCTCTCTTAAAGTAAGAGTCCATGTTTCGCACCCATATAATATAACTGGTAGAATAATAGTTTTATATATTTTCAGTTTAACGTTTTTTGAAAGGAGTTGGGACATCAAGAGTCTCTGCAATGCATAATAGCACGCATTTCTAGAATTGAGCCTATGTTTAATTTCTTTGTGCATCTCATTCCTATTTGTGATCATTGCTCCTAGGTATTTGAATTCAGCCACTTCCTCAAAATTTCCCTCATTATTAGCTGTCCATTTCCATTATATAATGAATTTCTACGTGTGACCATATATTTAGTTTTATTGATATTTACTTCCAGTCCTAAGTTCTTAGTGTTACTCAATAGTGTGTGCGCATTGTCCTTTAGTATCTCCTCGCTATCGGCCAATAGTACTACATCATCAGCATAAACTAACAGGGAGAAAATTTGATTAAGTTATGTAGATAGCAAATAACACTATGAGGTTTTTTAATATTTATACTGCAGTGCTGTGTTTAAAAAAACATAGATGTATGAGGTAAGAAAAAATCACGATTCATTTAATTATTATTTTTTAATATTGTTTATTTTTTATTTCACTCACCTCATACTTCATAACTCCTAGCATACCCAGAGTTTCATCACATCCTTTGTGACATTCTCAATGCTGTGTCACATTCACCACTGACGTCCGGCTGTCTTCTATCCTGCAGACTGACCTCCGCGCCATCAGATGGATGTGATGAAACCCTGGGTATGCTAGGAGTTATGAAGTATGAGGTGAGTGAAATAAAAAATAAACAATAGAAAATTTGATGTCTCAGAAGGCGGCGAAAAATTATAGAAAAATTAAGAACACTAATTCATCCCAAAATCATTTAGTGGACAAAGAAGGAGAAATATCATGAATTGGAACAAAAGTTCTTGAAAAGCATTCTAAAAAATTGGGGGGTCATCTTAAATTCTAGTAAATATGGTAATATTTTTAACAAACAAGTGCAGGTCCATTCCTTTCCATCATCATCATCTTCAAGGTATGGGCCTGTTGGCTCGTTCCGCTCCCCGGCACACTACATGCCGCAGGTGCAGGTCGTCCTTTCAACGATGTTTTTGGTCTTCCTACATTTCTTCGGCCTAGAGGCCTATAATGAAGCAGTTGTTTTGATAAGCGATTATTTGGCATTCTTTGTATATGTTCAAACCAATTACGTTTATTTGTGTGTATTCTCTAGTTTATATTATAGATTTGTAGTTCATCTCTGATCTTGACTTCTCTTTTGATCTCTTAGAGAAACACCTGCAACTGATCTGAGAAATCTCATTTCTATTGTCTCAATTTTATGTTTATCAGAGATCGTTAAAGGCCAAGTCTCAGACCCGTATGTTAACGTTGGAATGGCTACTGTTTTGTAAAATTTTTATTGAGTTTCCCATGTGGTCTTATTTCTCAAATATCTTCTTATTGAACCACATATCTGTTGAAATTTTCCTAATTCTTCTCCATGTCCAAATTTTGCTGGTACGATATCATGCATCCCAGATAATTGAAACAAGTTACTTGTTCAATTACGTTTGCTCCAATTACAATTTTTGTCCTTTTATGTTGAGTTCCAATAAATGCCATTGACTTTGTTTTCTCTGTTGATATATTTAAATTATAATCGTTTATTAGTTTCCATAATTTATAAACTGATCCTTGTAGTTGATTTTCTGAGGAAGCTACAATGATCTGGTCATCTGTGAATAAAAGACAGTTCATTTTCGTACCGTTTATCATAAAATGTTCATCTAAAAAAGTTTGCCATGTACTAATGATATCTAAATATGTATTAAAAAGTATTGGCGAAAGAGGGCAACCTTGTCGAAGTCCATTGTTGATTTCTACAAAAGTTTTTCCAGGACCATTTCCTTTATCTATACGAATTTTTGTATTTTCGTATAAACTTTTTATAGCTTTAATTACATGAGGTGGATATCCTTTATCATTTAGTATATCCCATAATTTAGAGCGCATAATTTTATCAAAAGCCTTCTCATAGTCGATAAACAATATGTGTGTCTCAAGATAAAATTCTCTTCTTTTTTCTATCAACTGTTGGAGTGAAAAGATATAGTCAATTGTAGAGCGGCCTTTTCTGAACCCATGTTGTTCATTTGAAATAATTTCATTACTTATCTTGTCCATTCTTTTTGTCTAATAAATTAATTCTTAATCTCTTGTTTTTTTTAAATATATAATGTAAGAAATATACTTACCATACATACATCAGTTGTGTCGATATTCTCTGAATTAGAAACAAGATCTTCAAACAGATGTCTCCGAAATGAATATCTTACAATTTTTGTATTAAACAGGTAAAATGCTTTAATCCACATACCACCATCTCGCTTTGCCCTGTAAGATTTAATAATAAGTATTTTAATTTGCTATTACCACATTACAAGCACATTATATAGAATTCTAACTGCAGGAATTTTAAATCAATTCAATATATCAATGTTTTTATTATTGATTTCATACATCTCAATGATGGATAAATCATATTTGAAGAGAAAAATTATATGCTCAGACCGGGACTTGAACCCGGGACCCTTGGTTCTCCAGACCAAGTGCTCTACCATCTGAGCTACCTGAGCAAGTACCGATCTAAAAGCAAATTTTTCTCTATATATGTTGTCATTCCCGCCCACCAAATGCTATGAAGCCTTTGCTTCTATCTTTGCAAATGGCGGGCTCCTTTATTAAGGAGACATATTTGGGAATTTTTACATTACATTATAAATGCCAGTACGGCTTTTTTCGATGTTTTTATTATTAATTTCATACATCTCAATGATGGATAAATCATATTTGAAGAGAAAAATTATATGCTCAGACCGGGACTTGAACCCGGGACCCTTGGTTCTCTAGACCAAGTGCTCTACCATCTGAGATACCTGAGCAAGTACCGATCTAAATGCAAATTTTTCTCTATATACTTTGTAATTCCCGCCCACCAAATGCTATGAAGCCTTTGCTTCTATCTTTGCAAATGGCGGCTCCTTTATTAAGGAGACATATTTGGGAATTTTTACATTACATTATAAATGCCAGTACGGCTTTTTTCGATGTTTTCATTATTAATTTCATACATCTCAATGATGGATAAATCATATTTGAAGAGAAAAATTATACGCTCAGACCGGGACTTGAACCCGGGACCCTTGGACTCTAATGTAATGTAAAAATTCCCAAATATGTCTCCTTAATAAAGGAGCCGCCATTTGCAAAGATAAAAGCAAAGGCTTCATAGCATTTGGTGGGTGGGAATTACAAAGTATATAGAGAAAAATTTGCATTTAGATCGGTACTTGCTCAGGTAGCTCAGATGGTAGAGCACTTGGTCTAGAGAACCAAGGGTCCCGGGTTCAAGTCCCGGTCTGAGCATATAATTTTTCTCTTCAAATACAATTCAATATATATTTAGTTTTTAATAGCAAGTATGTTACACTGTGATTTATTAGTTGTTTTACATTTTATATTTGAATTATTAATTTATTCATAGGTTATTTTATTACATAAAACTTAAATTAATATTATAATAATATCCATCCATAGTAATTATGCCCGAGAACAGGTCTTTCATTGCAATCATAGCATTTTCATGCTATGCTTTGCGGATTTATTAGGGAGTTATGGGTGTGTGGTAGCTTCCCGTTGTTTTCCACACTGGTAATGGATGATGATGGTAATGATAAGGGTGATGATGATGGCTGGATGATTTTCGGGGACCGTAGGGCCCTAAGCTTCCTAACATTTGTCTTACAGGTGAGGAAAAACCCAAAAAAACCTCACCCAGGAGCCCTGTCCTGACCGGGAATCGAACCCGGGCCCACTGCGTGACAATGGCAGCACGCTACCCTCGAGACCACAGCGGTGGACTAAAGATGATAATATATAAAAATATTAAAAATTAATATTTTATCATTAGACATAATGTCTATTTATTTATTTATTTATAATCATGTATTTTTATTTTAATGTATATCTTTATAGCTTCTTCCTTCCAAGTATTAGGTCAAGGCCTGTTACGATCCTATAGAAAATTTTCCCTCCAGGGTTTCATAGGACGGCCCAGTGATCTTCGTCCTCTTGGTATATAATTATAAACAGCTTTGGGGATCCGATTTGAACTCATTCTTTCAAGATGGTGTTTCCAATTTAGTTGGTACTGTTTAATATATTCCAAAATTGGCGTAGTCTTCAATTCTTTTAAGATATCAGTGTTCCTTTTCCAATCCCATCTGGGTGTAACCCGCTGTTCTGCACATGAATCTCATTTCACAAGCCGTTATTCTGCTTTCATGTTGTTTTCTTAGAGTCCATGCTTCACTACCATAGGTCAACACTGGTCTAGCCAAAGTGTTATATAAATGTAATCTGGTGTTTTTTTGTACAAGGGATGGTTTCATAACTTGATTAATAATTCCTAAACTTTTATTATAACTAGTAACTTTTTTAGGGATATCCTTTCATCCCAGATAGAGAGATAATAT
Source organism: Diploptera punctata (assembly GCA_030220185.1). Lineage (NCBI taxonomy): Eukaryota > Metazoa > Arthropoda > Insecta > Blattodea > Blaberidae > Diploptera > Diploptera punctata. The sequence goes on from JASPKZ010000446.1 coordinate 1,657,421, forward strand.
CCAAGATATTTAAATTGATTAGATCTCTCTAAAATTTTATTCTGGAGACAGATTTTTACTTTGTATGGGGTCCTTCCCATGAAATGCCATAATTTTAGTTTTGTTAATTGATATTTCCATATTAAATTTGGCACCCTCAGGGGTCCTCATCCAGGGGATATGTGGATGGCGACCACAAGGTGCCCAAGCTGAGCAAAACATTTCTTCCACTTACTTGTGTTTTTGCACTCTTTTAACTTTACTATCTAACCTCTCTTGGTTAACTCTTGTTTTTTTCGACCCCGACGCTATTAGGGCATCCGAGGGCTAGGGAGTCTTTCCTTTCTTCCATTTCTTCTTTCCTTTATTTTCTTTTCTTCTCCAGAAAAGCCTGACCAGAGGCTATAAGATGGCAGCCCCATCACTGGTCTTGCCTTCCTTTGGCCGGCAACCAATCGAAGGGACTATTATTATGCTTTGAAGTCTTATACGAGAATTTCCCGGAAGGATCAAACTAATGACGACCAAAGCATATCTTTATAGCACTTTCCTAAATACATTTCATTATTATGAAAACAGAATGTGATACAAACCTTTCTCTTGTAATGGAAGAAATATATTCCAAAGCTTTAACATCTAATCTTACTGTGAGCAGTTTAAAACGCTGAATCAAGTTTGAATAATTGGAAACATCTTGTAGTAAAATATTGACTGAAATAAAAAAACAGAATATATATATTAAATAATGACCACAAAATTATAAAAATTATCACTGCCAAAAACAAAATTAGGTATTTATCTTTAAAAAAAATGTGATATTTAGAAGTAAAGTGTTCAGTGAAAGAGAGAATTAAGTCCATCTCATTGTGTGTGTATATACGAGGGTGCATCAAATATAAACAGGAATTTGTATCTGGAGGTTATGGTAGCAAACTGCAAAGGTTGCAGTTTGGAGGGGAAGTTGGTGGGGGTGTCTGGAGTAGGGATCTTGATGTGTCGCACTCCGAAGGGCGGCCGCTTGCTTCAGTATGCCATGAGCGAGCAAGAGGTACACATGTCTGTTGCACAACGCATTATTATTAAGTTTTTGGCGAAAGAAGGCCACTAAACCATCTGAAATTTTGAGAAGGCTCCATGCGCAGTTCGGGAAAGCAACCCTTTCGAAGATGCAGGTGTATGATTGGCGCAAAAAAATTTTAGCGGGCCGGGATTCAGTGGAAAATGAGCCCCACCAAAGACGGCAACGAACAAGCATCACTGCAGACAACATTCGTGCTGTACGGGACCTTACTGAGGAGGATCGGCGCGTAACAATTTCTGAAATTGCTTTACACATTGGAATAAGCTTCAGAAAGCAGCATATCGCAACAAGTGCCGCCGGAAACCGATTCGAAATGTGATTGTGCTGCCATGACAATGTAAGTCCACACACTGCTTGGTTGATACAAGAAAAACTGACAAAAATGCATTGGACACCTCTGGAACATCCTCCTTACAGTCCAGATTTGTCACCCTGTGACTACCATTTGTTTGGGCCACTGAAAGAAGACCTGGGAGGAAGGCGGTTTGGTGACAATGCAGCAGTAGAGGAGTTCGTTTGCAACTGGCTGACTACACGTCATCCCTCATTCTTCAAGGATGGCATCAAAAATTTGCCAACTCGATGGCAAAAGTGTGTTGGAAATGCAGGAGACTATGTAGAAAAATGAGGTGGTGGTTTTGTATTTTTTTTGTTAATTCAATAAAATTGTAAACAATAATTCCAGTTTATATTTGATTCACCTCGTATATAGTATAGGCATATATTTTGCACAATACACATTATTATAAATGGGAAATGTTACAGAATGTGCAAGATATTAATATCTATGATGTATGTGTAAAGAGAAAAATATACACTCAGGCCGGGGTTTGAATCCAGGATCTTTCGCTTTCTCTGTAAATGCTCTACCAACTGAGCTACCTGAGCACTCCAATCCAAATGCATATTTTTCTCTTCCATCCATAGTAATTCTGCCTGAAGGTAGGTCCTTCACTGCATCATAGCATTTTCATGCTATCCTTGCAGCTTTACTAGGGAATTATAGGTGTGGGTAGCTTCCTGTTGTTTTCCACACTGGTGAAGGATGATGATGATGATGGCCATATGATTTCGGGGACCGTTTGGGCCTTAAAGTTTTCCTGACATTTGTCTTACAGGTGAGGAAGAACCCCGATATAAACCTCACCCAGAAAAACTGCCCCGACCGGGGATCGAACCCGGGCCCGCTGCATGACAAGGCAGCACGCTACCTCGAGACCACAGCGGTGGACATTTTTCTCTTATACACTGTTAATTCCCAAGCGCCAGGGATTTTCAAAGTGTAAAATATAGTAATACGTATAAATGAAGTAAGCTTGATTTTCTAAATATATTATAATTTAAATTAATATTGGGAAGTAAACATTAAAAGGTTATATCATTAATAGTGAGTGGAGAACTTATTTTTAATGACTCACCTCATATAATTTCAAATTTCTTTGATACCAGCGGTTTCAGACAATATAAAGCCATGACTGAAGAGGGACAAGATATTGTCTGAAACCGCCGGTATCAAAGAAATTTGAAATTATATGAGGTGAGTCGTTAAAAATATGTTCTTCACTCACTATTAGCATTATGATAATCTTATATTAACAAGGTAATACAATATTTCATATACTCACACTTTTGTAATGACTAGAAAATGATTCACAGATTGCCACAGAATAAACAATAGTTAATACTGGATTTATAAGAAGGTAAATATCATAACTTGATATCATTCTCACTCTCTTTTCCTCATCAATATCTTCATCCTCTGCTGAAATCCAACTCTCCGGTAATTTTGATATAAGTGTGACAGAAAACACCAGAAGTGTCACATACTGTACAATATCAGCCACACTATTAATAGATGAACAAATGTTTGATCCTGCTGCACATTCTGTGTTAAAGTTGAGCAAACCCTTGATCTGTTCTGTGTACGTGCAGATTGTTGTAAGATCTTGAGCTCTCTCATCGAGAATAGTAATCAAACTGCTTAGGAAACACAAACAAAGCTTAGCTGATGTCGATGTAAGAGATGTTTTTTCTTCAACGTCGTCTGGGAAACAGTTTACAGCAGCTTGTATAAACGCAATAACTGTAGATGATATATGATCTATTGTTTCCATTGATGTTTCCTCCCTGTAACAAAAATAATTTTTGCATTATTTATTTTTATTTTTTTCAAATGCCCTAGGTTTCGACATTCCTGGTTTCTCTCCTGGCATGGCATACTTGTAACCCACTTCTGAGGTTGGGACGCCTGGAAGGTAGGGTTACATTTCCCCGATGATATGGGTGGTGATGATGATAATGGTGCGCCAGGAGAGTCTCTAATCCTAAGCTTAACCTAAGATGAATATGAATGATAATGATTGCGATGGCCATATGATTTTGAGGACCGTTTGGGCTTATAGTACTCCTGAGATTTGTCTTACAGGTGAGGAAAAACCCCGATAAAAACCTCACCCAGAGAAACTGTCCCGACCAGGGATCGAACCCGGGCCCGCTGCGTGACAAGGCAGCACACTACCCCGAGGCCACAGCGGTGGACAGGAAGTAATATTTTGAGGTTTTTTTTATCAAGTTTTTTTTTGAGTCTACAGATATAGACTAAGGTTATGTCGATCGGAAGAACTACTTGAAGTGGTCATGAACCCGAAATCGCAATCTACTTAGAAGATTAATATGAGGAGAGGTATGAAACATTTTAATTTATCTTAATGAAATGATTATTTAATCTATTAAAACTGTAATAACCAGAGTCCGGATGTTAGGCAGTTAAAAAATAAAGAAAGGCAGGCAAAAAGCACTAAAAATTCAAAATAGGCTCTTACAAAAAAATGGGCTACAACATAACTTTTTACAATCTTACGTTAAGAATATAAACATATGCTATCAATAGCATGCGAAATATCAGCAATGCTTTTGGAATTTGTTTTGCCTTTTTACAAAGAGCAGAACCCTCTTTGTCACTCAGCAATGTTTGTATTGAAAAGAAGCAAAAACTTTTCTCCAGGCCTTACAGCCAGAGCATAATACAATGGGACATAGCATAGGGCTTTTTCGCTTAATGGGAATGTATGAGGTGGAAAAATACAATATTTACCTAATGGGGTGCATTGAGGGGGAAACCATCTACCTGTTAGGTTATTGCCACCCTTACCCTAAAATATTCTAAGGGAATTTATAAAAAGAACACTTGAAACTTCTATGAAATAATTTGTGCTATGAAGTTTGTCCATTTCAATTGAATTTCATTGAAATACTGAGTTAATTTTGAAAAAAAAATTGCAAATATGCATTTATAAATTAAGGTAGAATTTTTATCACTCACCTCATATTGAACAATATGAGGTGAGTGATAAAAATTCTACCTTAATGAATATACCTCATAGTGAGAATTCCTAAAGTAAGTAAGTAGGCATTTATAATGATGAAATTAAATGTTTCTTACCTCGCCAACAAAGTTCTGATGATGAGACAGTTATAGTCTCGAAATCGTGATCAACTTAGTAAATATGAGGAGTGGTAAGAAACTATATTTGAAAAGAAAAATATACGCCTAGACTGGGGTTTGAGCTCAGATGGAAGAGCATTGACATAGAAAAGTCAAAGGTCCTGGGTTCAAACCCAGTCTAGGCATATATTTTTCTTTTCAAATATAATTTGTCCATCATTAAGGTGTTTAAAAACGAATAATATTAACAGTGGTAAGAAACATTTAATTTCACCATAAATTAAACCTCACAGTGAGTAATTCCTATAAAAGTTAAATTAAAAAAGGCATTTATAAGTTGAAATAGGCATTTATAGGCTAAATGAACTTCATGGAAAACAACTCTAGGGTTGTGGGTATGAACTTATATGAAGTCACTTTTACAATATTTGTAATAAATGACTATGGGCATTTCCCTAACACCCAGTCTATAGTAATAATATATTTTAAGATTCTTCAATATAACTTATATAGATATGTGTAAAATAATATTTTAATTACTTTTTTTTATTATTTCACGTGACAGAGAGCAAACTACATTTTCTACACACTCAAGGGTAAAACTGTATTATTCAACCAATAAAAATGCAGTCATACATCTACTTTGTTGACAGTACAACTAGAACTTATCTTGGAATCAGTATAAATCTCTATATTAAAACATACTAACCTTGAAAGAAGTTCCTTCTTTACGACTTCACAAAATTTTGAAGCAACTTCGATGAATCTTTCACTGCTACTTCCATACAGACGAGCTAATGCTGAGACTCCAACACACCATACATTGTTTTCTTCTTCCCTTTCGATACAACTTAATTGAAAAAGAGACAACAATAATTGTTCTGCAGCAGTATCAGAATGCAGATATGGATCTAGTCTGACATCACCTGAATAAAGTGATCTAGCAAGTTCACTTACAAATTTTATACAAGGGATATTCTTTGATGACTGAATTTTCTCTGAGAACTCTAACAGAATGGCTGAAAATGTTTCTGTGCTGATCACTAATTCTGAAACAAAACAATAAATATTAGATGCTAGAATTATGGGATGAAGCTCATCACAATATTATAAACATAAAAAGTTGGGTGTTGGTTACTCAATTATATTTTAACGGCTCAATGGATTTTTGATGAAATTAAGTGGGAAATTTTGTTGAGTTGTTTCTTGACTCACCTCATACTTCGTAACTCCTTCGCAGATCCAGATTTCGTTACTGTATTTGTGACATTCTCAATGCTGGTATTAAAAGATTTCGGGCTATGTGGCCGTGGTCTATAACTGGCGTTTCTTCCAGACGTTTCTCCCTCAACTGCGGAGGGCATCTTCAATGGCGAGCGCTTCCAGCTGTTGTTACCCTGTCGTAGACTCGACTGCGAATGAACGGCAGAAAGCTGGACGCTCTTATTTATACTAGTGCTGACATCATGTGAGTCGCAGCTGATTGGCTCGATGTCATCCTAAACTGGCTTCTAGGAATCGCTCTTATTTATACGAAGTTCTGACGTCACATGAGTCGCAGCTGCTTGGCTCCATGTCATTCTAGTGGCTTCTGGATCCTTCACAGTCAAGTCTATGACAGGGTAACCAACAGCTGGAAGCACTCGCCACTGGAGATGCCCTCCGCAGATTGTTGAGGGAGAAACTTCTGGAAAAAACTCCAGTTATAGCCCACCGCCACATAGCCCGGAATCTTTATCCTCACCATGATTACCCGGGTCGTGAAACCCTGGCATTCCACAATTCTCAATGCTGTCCACTTTCACCAACTGACATTGGAGGTGCATAAGATTTCCTTGGTTTTTCTGGATGTGGATCTTTTCACCAAACCGTGAGTTCCTTTTGTTTGTTTTATTGTTTAATTTAGACTGGCTTTTGATTCAATTAAATGTTTTTTGGACCAAGCATGAGCAGCTACTGCGGACTTTTCCACTTCGCCATTTTTGTACGTTTCTAAGATGTTCTTTTCATCCTTGTTTTCAAATTTCTTTTTTGGTTTTCCAATATAACTTTGTGTCACAATCCATGCATTTTGGGATCTGATAAATGCTTGTGTCTGAAAAACATTTAAGGGAACCAAAAGCCGGTCTAAATTAACAAATATACAAACAAAAAGGAACTCACAGTTTGGGAACAGAATCACAGTCAGAAAAACAAAGGAAAACTTATGAACTTCGATTTCCCCCGCAAATTCTGACCTGATCCAGATGTTCCAAAAAAGTTTACTGAAGATGAGACCATTATGGTCTCAAATCCCGCGGATTTACTTAGAACTTTTGTATGATGAGAGGTAAGAAACATTTGATTGTAAAAACCATAAATTAAACCTCATAGTGATTAATAGTTCCTGTAAAAGTTAAAAAAAAAAATCGAAATTTTAAAAACATCTCAGTGATTGCAAATTTCGATTTTTAGCAAAGTTACTCGGTATATGCTATTTAACTAAAACGAGGAAGGCATTCTCTGAAATTCAGTAAAATACGACCACTACAAGTAGGGGTTTACATGAAACCAGAAATTAAACAATCACAAAATCAGTCGCCACGTTTTGTCTTAACCCTTAAATTCATAATGTATCCTATAGGATACATCAGTTGGTTTAATTAATTTAATATTTTTAATGAATCAGAAGAAAACGAACAAAAAGAAGCCACTTAAATGTTTGTCCAATTATACAATACACTGTGTTCCAAAATTGTGGACGGAGTTTTAAGTAGTTGGTATAGCTTTACAAACGAATCATATATATTTATTGTTTACTCACCTCCATCCTTTGTTTTACTCAGACAACTTTTAAGGACATGTTCTGCATCTGTAGCAATTTTATGCTGACAAATATCACGGACTAAAGTCATCAGAAAATTACTAAGCTGTTGACTGTTCAACCATTTTCTTACAGTAGGATCTGAATGATGTTTTAATGATGCTTTCACACACCACATTAATACTGACTCATTAGGTACCTATAAAAACATAACATTTATAAACTTGTGATGCTATACATAAATTTAATGCACATAGATTGAACAATAAAACAATTATATTTAAATTAATATTGGGAAGTAAACATTATGAGGTTATATCATTAATAGTGAGTGGAGAACATATTTTAATCAGCTCACCTCATACATTTTCAAAATTCTTTGATACCGACAGTTTCAGACAATATCATGTCCTTCCTTGTCTGAAACCGTCGGTATCAAAGAAGTTTGAAAATGTATGAGGTGAGTCGATTAAAATATGTTCTCCACTCACTATTAATAAAACAATTCTTGAAGAGGAACAATTTTTATCTGAGTCAGGAATTGAACCCAAGACTGCTATTTTTAAGCATTGAGTTAGGTAACACAAAGGTAATACGCTGATGCATAAAACCAGAAGTCTTAGGTTCAATTTCTGACTCAGGAAAAAATTGTTCTCTTCAAAAAAATTATTTATATCTAAGTTATAATTAAATTTTAACATTCGCTAAGATGGATAAATTAATGATTTATTATACTTGGTTGACATGAGAATAATCTTCCATAGAGATAGATGTATAGTGGATGCCTATCACGTGAAGACGAGACTTAGTTGGAGAATAAACAGGATGAGCAACCTATGAACAAAGCTGGAATTACGAGGTTTTCATTGCCTACTGATGATATACTTTATTGCAATCTTTGCAATTAATTTGATAAATTCCAAATCCATGAATTTTGAGTTTCCAGATGAACAAAATTTGATTACAAAGTTCTTCAAATCAACACTAGATGGCAGTTTAGAAAATGACTGTCATGATGAAGAATCGACAGTCATGACAACAGCTGGGGATGGGAGTGATGACTCTTGATACTGCGGTTCTGTGTTAAATAACATAGATATATGAGGTAAGAAGAATTTTAGGATTCAATTGATTTTTATTAAGAAAACCTCATAGGCTCCAATCCATGAACGCATTAGACCGTAAAAGTCGTTCTCTGCCTGTACTCTGCTGAGAAAGTTGCATCCAAGTACGTTTTTGCATACTCAAAAATCTGTTCATGCGATAATAAATGTTGAGATTCCTAAGCTACCTGACGAGGTGACTTTGCAGAGAACGAATTGTGAGCAACCCGATGGTAACCAATGTAGTTTGAAACCTTGCAGCGTACCTTGCTGCTTTATCCAAGATGTCGGACCCTGAAGATTTCGATCGTGTTTTCGGTATACGCGGAGAAGAAGAATTTGATAGAGTCTACCAAAGAATTCAACTGGAAGAACAGGAGAATCGGCGTAATATTGCACAATGCAGACGTCATATATGGTATTATTTGCGGGACGCAAGCGTAAATGTGTTCCTCTAGCAGACGAAAATAACGGAAGTGGTTTTATCGCTGATAATTCTGAGTAATTTCTTGCCAATATTATGAAAATGATGACTTTCATACATGACCAGTTAGTGGGTAGCTAATTCGATCTTTGCCCTTGCTCACGGTGAGTCAGCTCACCAGTGATTGGAAGTAATTTGAGTAGAGTAATGTATTTGCATGCGGTCCATAATGTAAAATTCCCAACATTCCATCCATCCATAGTAATTCTGCCCAAAGGCAGGTCTTTCACTGCAATCATAGCATTTACATGCTATGCTTTGCAGCTTTACTAGGGAATTATAGATGTGGTAGCTTCCCGTTGCTTTCCACACCGTTGAAGGATGATGATGATGGCTGGATGATTTTCGGGGACCATTGGACCCTAAGCATCCTGACATTTGTCTTACAGGTGAGGAAAAACCACACCCAGGAGCCTGTCCCGACCGGGAATCAAACCCGGGCCCGCTGCACGACAAGGTGGCACGCTACCCCGAGACCACAGCGGTGGACATTTTCCCAACATTAATATATGAATTCTTTCATAGTGCTTGATATAAATAAATAATAATTGGTATCCATTAGATTAAAGATATTACCTTTGTATAATGACTCTAAAACATGTTCCTTTTCTTCTGAAGGTAGAACGTCTAACAAAGAGAAAGTGATGCTGATGATATCTTCACTACACATGATGTCGTTCTCCAGCCACTTGTAAAACTTAGTGTTGAAAAGTTGTAGCAGACATTTATTTGTTTCAATATCTTCAGAAATATTTACTTGTATCAAATTCAAGAACAATTCTTGAACCGAAAGTGCCTTTCTGCGGTTCAGTATGGTATCTTTGTTCTCCCTCCCTACTACAGAACATTTATGAAATATGCCAATGTCCTGTGTTCCTTGTGCCTACCCCTCCCCTTTTTCATCCTTTCCGCCGCGCCATCTCTACGGCGCATATCCCCTCTACTTGCGAACCTTTATATACATTGTACTCTTACCGAACATTATCATTCGATCAGCCTAGCAACCGGCGTTTGGTTATTAAAAGACGGATTCAGAGGTGGAATCCAGTTCCAGCTCACCATGCGACTGGAAGGTTAATATGGTGGTCTATATAGACAAGTTGATTGAGGCCGAGAAGAGGTCTGTTTTGAGTTAGTCCAGCAATGTACGGAAGAAGTGACTCCTAAAGCTTGGACACGTGTGTGTGAGTGTGGTATTATGTATGGTATGTTATTTATTCAGTTATTTTTACAGCTACGCTTGGTCGTTTGATCAAGAATCATCTTTTGTTATTAATTTATTGTTTTATTTAAAACCAACTTGTTTATATTAAAAGGTTATCTTTTTAAACAACGCCCCTCTGTTATTATTCTAGTATAAGTAGTTGTTCACTCTCCTATACAAAAATCACTCACTGTATGCTTTTAATAATCTGTATCTATATATGTATATATGTTCATCAGGAAAAGAAAGATGAATTAATAGCTGCCTTTCATGGGCCCGAGGCAAGCTGCTTTCTTACTGATAACTTCTTCGAATATCAGGACCACGTTAATAAATGCAGCAAATTACAAAGCCCGATCCCGGACAAGTGTTACGCTGAGCGTGGTTTGCTTTCTAAACCCACAAATGGTAGCAGTAGCGTAGTGTGGTTAACTCACCTACAAATGGTAGGCAGACCGTGGTTTTGTTTCTTTAAACGCCACAGCGGTGGACATTTTCCCAACATTAATATATGAATTCTTTCATAGTGCTTGATATAAATAAATAATAATTGGTATCCATTAGATTAAAGATATTACCTTGTATAATGACTCTAAAACATGTTCCTTTTCTTCCGAAGGTAGAACGTCTAACAAAGAGAAAGTGATGCTGATGATATCTTCACTACACATGATGTCATTCTCCAGCCACTTGTAAAACTTAGTGTTGAAAAGTTGTAGCAGACATTTATTTGTTTCAATATCTTCAGAAATATTTACTTGTATCAAATTCAAGAACAATTCTCTTGATGTAAAGGATTCTATCAATTTGGTTAGACAGACAAACAATTTTATCATTTGATTCCTCAAATTTTTTAAAATAGGAAGCACTAAGATGCTGAACTAATGTATTTAAACCCTGGTCAATAAAAGAAGTTTCTTCCATAATACAAGGTTCACTGTCTACAGGACTTTCAGGTTCTGAATTTTCTTCATCTTCAGCTGTAAATTTAACTTTTAATTTCTGAATATTTCGATGGTAGTTTAGGATTTTTTAAGTAGAGACCACAAATCAACTTGTCTGTTTACAATCCAAGACGGTATTGATGATTCTAATGAATCTTCATTAGAAAGTGATCCTAGTAATGTATTTGTTAATATTTTCCAAAATTCCTCGAGCACTTTCTTATACTCTTCATTATCACAACTGTGATTCCAATGTTGAACAAGACCTGATACTTGTGGAAATAATGCACCGGATACCAAGTGTAAATTCTGATTTTTCAACACCACAGCTACCGCTTCTGTCAACTGGAAATATTAGAAAAAAACACATTAACTTAATTTGTATATTCTGTTAAGTTATGTAGATAGGAAATAACACTATGAGGTTCTTTAATATTGTTTATTTTTTATTATTTCACTCACCTCATACTTCATAATGCATAGCAGACCCAGGGTTTCTTCACGTATTTGTGACATTGTCAATGCTGCGTCACGTCACAACTGACGTCCAACGGCCTTCTATCCTGCAGACTGACCTCCACGCCATCTGGTGGCCGACCGAAGAATTCCAAATCAGTCCTCTTTCTTTATAACCGGGTATTTCAAAATTCATAGTTGTATTTTCATTCTTGCATATGTAAATTTTTTCCCAAATTGTGGTTCCTTCGGTTTTTCCAATTGTTTAAGTAATTTTGTTTTGGTTTCTATTCTATGTTTTTCTGACCAGGCATGTGCAGCTATTGCAGATTTTTCGGTTCTCCATTTTTAACATTTCTGAGGTGTTCTTTTAATCTTGTATTTAGATTCCTTTTGTTTTTCCTATGTATATCTTTTCACAATCTTTACAATTAATTTGATAAATTCCCGATTTTTTGCAGTCTTCAATCTTTTCATTTTTGTTGGTTTTTATTAAATTACCTAAGCTGTAATCATTTTTTCGGTGCTAATTTAATGTTGAATTTGTTGAAAATTTTTTGAAACTTGTCAAATACGAAAGGATGGTATGTGAACTTCTTGAATTTTTTGCCTATATTTTTATCTGTCTGAAGAGTACTTTCATTGATGACTTTTTGTTCTTTGAATTTATTTATTTTCTTGTGTATCATTTTCTTGAAAAACAAAATTACTTAAACAATTGGAAAAACCGAAGGAGCTCACAATTTGGGAAAAAATTTACATATGCAAGAATGAAAATACAACTATGAATTTTGAAATACCCGGTTATAAAGAAAGAGGACTGATTTGGAAATTCTTCGGTCGGCCACCAGATGGCGCGGAGGTCAGTCTGCAGGATAGAAGCCGTTGGACGTCAGTTGTGAACGTGACGCAGCATTGACAATGTCACAAATTACGTGAAGAAACCCAGGGTCTGCTATGCATTATGAAGTATGAGGTGAGTGAAATAATTAAAAATAAACAATATTAAAGAACCTCATAGTGTTATTTCCTATCTACATAACTTAACTGTGAGGTTTATTTTAATTTTGTTGAGTTGTTTCTTGACTCACCTCATACTTCTTAACTCCCTCGCAGATCTAGATTTAGTCACTGTACTTGTGACATTCTCAATGCTGTTCACAACTGACGTCCAATGGTCTCCTCTCCTGCAGACTCAGTCTGAGGAGACCATTGGACATCAGTTGTGAACGTGAACAGCATTGAGAATGTCACAAATACAGTGACAAAACCTAGATCTGCAAGGGAGTTAAGAAGTGTGAGGTGAGTCAAGAAACAACTCAACAAAAATGCATTAATTTATTTTGTATATTCTGTGTCAAAAATATAAAAGGAAGTAAACACAATTATATTGATTATATAAGGGGGTCGTGGCAAGAAAGTGTCAAGCCAAATTTTTTCTGATTCTGAGATAAAGCAATTTGAATATTTGTTTAAATCCTCAAATAATAGGCGTTATTAAATTTGATTATAGAGATGAAATATGTTTTTCTAATATGTTTTTAATCAAATAGTGACATATATTATAAATGTTTTTCTTTTTTTTTATATTCAAAAAGTTATATTTAAAAAATGTTTTGTGGCTTGACACTATCTTGACCAAAAATTTAACAAAATATGTGGAATAAATATTTTTCAACATAAGAAATGTTTGCAATTAATTATATCTACCCTATTTAATAAAATAAAGTAATATTTGTACTCTTACTTCAAGGGAGGAAAGGAGATTACAAGTATTTGAGAATAAAGTTCTTACGAAAATTTTTGGACCAAAGAGAGATGAACAGACAGGTGAATGGAGAAGACTGCATAACAGTGAATTACATGGTCTTTATAGGAAGCCAGATATAATAAGAACAGTTAAGTCTCGTAGACTGCGATGGGCGGGACATGTGGCACAAATGGGGAATGAAAGACGTGCATGGAAGCTTCTTGTAGGAAAACCAGAGGGAAAACACCTAGTTGGTAGACCAAGAATGAGGTGGGAGAATAACATTAACTACGATTTGAGGGAAGTAGATTATACACGGGATGATTGGAAAACATTGGCTCAGGATAGGGATATATGGAGAATTTATGTTCGTGCGGGCATGAACCTACAGGTTGGATAGTGCCAGTGAGTTAGTTAGTTAGATGTTTCACAAAAGATAAACAATGCCCTAAAAATCCTTCAACATATACATTCCACTATTTTCAAAAAAGTTGAATAAATAGTAATGTAAGATTATTACTATTTGCCCTATTTAATGAAACAAAATAATATGTTTTACAACAATTAAACAATGCCCTAAAATAAGTCTTCCACATCATTTACTAGATCATTATCAACATCATCTAGTATCCAGTTCAGGTAAAAGCCATGATAGACTGGGGGGGGGGGGGGAACATACTCCATCCCATCTGTAAGTTTACTTATTTTTTATCGTTAGTGGTCTTACATTTTTCTGCTTTAGAATCATGGTACTTGGGTTTCCTTTCTTCTTGTAGAAACCTCTTCAAACTCCATATTCATCCTGTTTAATTCATTGACCTTTGGTTTGGTATTTCAAATCCTAAGTATATAGCTTCTGAGAATCTGAGCTCCACACCAGTAATACACACTTTCTTATAAGTACTTTTTTTTTAAAATTATTATTCACTGAGAGTAATTCTTCTTCTTCTTCTTCCTTCCAAGTATTAGGCCAAGGTCTGTTACGATCTTATAGAAAATTTTCCCTCCAGCTTTGGGAAATTCTCGTATAAGACTTGAAAGCATAATAATACTCCCTTCGATTGGTTGCTGGCCAAAGGAAGGCAAGACCAGTGATGGGGCTGCCATCTGATAGCCTCTGGTCAGTCTTTTCTGGAGAAGAAAAGAAAATAAAGGAAAGAAGAAATGGAAGAAAGGAAAGACTCCCTAGCCCTCGGATGCCCTAATAGCGTCGGGGTAGAAAAAACAAGATTTAACCAAGAGAGGTTAGATAGTAAAGTTAAAAGAGTGCAAAACACAAGTAAGTGGAAGAAATGTTTTGCACAGCTTGGGCACCTTGTGGTCGCCATCCACATATCCCCTAGATGAGGACCCCTGAGGGAACTGAGAGTAATTAATATTATAATTACAAAAAAAAATAAACGTTATCTCAGTCAAAACATAAATTTATTGTGTCGACGTTTCAATCTCCTGTTGTGAGATTATTTTCAAGACAATATAATAATCTCACAATAGGAGATTGAAATGTCGGCACAATAAATTTATGTTTTGACTGAGATAATGTTTATTTTTTTTGAAATTATAATACTTCTTATAAGTATTAATTATCATACTTTTTAAAGCTTTTATATCGAAAAAAAATCAGTGCTTTCCATTTTGACTACATAAAACTTGTGCTTACGGCCACAAGACTATTATTTCTCTCCAATTGGATAAAGAGATTATATTGGATTGTCCCTCTGATATTTTTCAATTCTACCAAAATCTATATCAGAGGGTAAGTATGGGATCCAGAAATTAGAAAATAATGTTCAAATTCTTCAAACTGCTTTGTGTGGATACATAATTAAAAACTGCCATTATATTCCAATTTTTATTCTAACCCCCAACATTTGTCAGAAAATATAACTAGTTTCTTTGAACAAATGCATATAATTAATATTTAATTTTAGGAAGTTATATTTTGAGGTTATTTTAATTATATTATTTTTGGTCTGGACATCCAGGTGGTGCAACATAATGCAACATAAATAAAACCAGTCTGGGAAAGCTGAAGTAAAACAGAGAATTGTTTTGAAACATGTTCAAGAACAAATCAACAAAAATAATATAATTATAAATGCATATAGTTTCTATATATTTCAGGATGCAGCTTCGAATCTCATCATTGCCATGTCCCGCAATACTCTCATCCCATACAAGTATATATCCATATACAGAGTGTAAATGAATTTACCGCACAAAATTAAATGTGTATAGAGGGGTATTATATAAGCAATTTGAGATAATAAACAAATGGTCTAAGAATAATATATTTGAACAGAAAAATTTTCACCGAGACTCGAACCCGGGAACTTTGGCTTGCCGGGCCAACTGAGCTACCGAGGCGAGTTGCGATCTAGACGCAATTTTTTCTCTTATATACGTTGTAATTCCCTCTCGCCAAATGCTTTTGAAACCATTGCTTCTATCTTTGCAAATGGCGGCTTCTCAGTTAAGAAGACATTTATTGGGAATTTAACATTACTTTATAAAGCTAGTAAGGCTTCTTATGATGTTTTTATTATTGATTTAACATTTCTCACTGAAAGATAAATTATATTTGAAGAGAAAAATTTTTGCCTAGACCGAGACTCGAACCCAGGACCTTTGGCTTGCCGGGCCAAATGCTCTACCAACTGAGCTACCTAGGCAAAAATTTTTCTCCTCAAATATAATTTATCTTTCAGTGAGAAATGTTAAATCAATAATAAAAACATCATAAGAATAATATGTCTAAGTTATGATACAATTTGTAAAATGGTTGGCACACCACTCAATATTTCAAATTAAAATGGAAATAATATGACACTGAGATTAGCACATGCCTTAGCTCAGTGGTTAATAGCAGTCTTATCATCGATGCAAATGTCAAGATTAATACATCATATTCAAAACTAACTAAAGTGTGTGTACATTTTTTCTCCCCTTTTTTTCCTTTATTATGCCGGTTCAATCATTTCTGGCCAGTTCTGTCGGTTAAGGATGGATGTTGGAGGCCACTTTGGGACAGGTTGGGCCCTCGGAAGCCACTTTGGGTAAGGTTAGGCCCTCGTAGACCCCATTGGGTTTGGTTAGGCCCTTGGAGGCCACATTGAGACAGGATACACCCATGGAGGCCACTTTGACCTGGTTAGGCCCTCGGGAGCCACTTTGGGTAAGGTTAGGCCCTCTGGACCACTCTGGGTTATGATAGGCCTGGGGCAACATGGGGTTAGGTTAGGTCCTCAAAGGGCCACTTGGAATTAGATTAGGCTTTTGGAGGCCATGTGCGGTTGGGTTAGGCCCTCAGAAGCCAATTGAGGTTGTATTAAGCCCTCGGCCAAATTAAGGTATGTTAGGCCCTGGGGCCACTTTGGTTTACATTAGGCCCTCGGGGCCACTTGGGTTAGTTTAGGCCCTCTGGGGCCACCGGGTGTTAGGATAGGCCTTCGAGAGCTCTTTGGGTTGTTTGGCCCTAGAGGGCCACTTTGGGATAGGTTAGGCCCTAGAGGGCCACTTTGGGATAGGTTAGGCCCTAGAGGGCCACTTTGGGATAGGTTAGGCCCTAGAGGGCCACTTTGGGATAGGTTAGGCCCTCGAGAGCAACTTGGGATAGGTTAGGCCCTCGAGAGCAACTTGGGTTAGGTTAGGCCATCGGGGGCCACTTGGATTACGTTAGGCCTTCGGGTCCACTTTGGGTTATGTTAGGTCCTTGGAGGCCACTTTGAGTTAGGTTAGGCTCTTGGAGGCCACTAGTGTAGATTAGGTTAGGATAGGTTCAGGGAGGTTAAGTTAGGTTAGGTTACATTAAATGAGGATAGGTTAGGTTAAGTGAGATTATGTCATGTTAGGTGAGATTATGTCATGTTAGGTGAGATTATGTCATGTTAGGTGAGGTTAGGTCATGTTAGGTGAGGTTAGGTTAAGTGAGTTAGGTTAAGTAAGGATAGGTAAGGTTAGCTTCAGTGAGGTTAGATCAGGTTAAGTTTATTTAGGTTAGATTAAATTAAGTAAGGTTAGGTTAAGTTAGGTTATGTTATACCGGTTGCTCTTTGGGTTGTTAGGCCCTAGAGGGCCACTTTGAGTTAGGTTAGGCCCTCGAGGGCCACTTGAGTTAGGTTTAGGCCATCAGAGGCCACTTGGTGTTGTTAGGTTTTCGAGGCCTCTTGGGGTTAGGTTAGGCCTTCGGGGCCCCTTGGGGTTAGGTTAGGCCTTCGGGGCCCCTTGGGGTTAGGTTAGGTCTTCGGGGCCCCTAGGGGTTAGGTTGACCTTCGGGGGCCACTTGGTGTTAGGTTAGGACTTCAGGACCACTTTCGGTTATGTTAGGCTCTCGGGGGCCACTTTGTGTTAGGGTAGGTTCTCGGGGGCCACATGGATAGGTTAGGCCCTCAGGACGACACTTGGTGTTAGGTTAGGCCCTCAGGATGACACTTGGTGTTAGGTTAGGCCCTCAGGACGACACTTGGTGTTAGGTTAGGCCCTCAGGACGACACTTGGTGTTAGGTTAGGCCCTCAGGACGACACTTGGTGTTAGGTTAGGCCCTCGGGGGCCACTGAGGTGAGGTTGAGGCCCTCGGGGCCACTGAGGTGAGGTTAGGCCTCGGGGGCCACTTGGGATAGGTTAGGCCCTCGGGGGCCACTTGGGATAGGTTAGGCCCTCGGGGGCCACTTGGGATAGGTTAGGCCCTCGGGGGTCAATTGGGATAGGTTAGGCCCTCGGGGGCCACTTGGGATAGGTTAGGCCCTCGGGGGACACTTGGTATTAGGTTAGGCCTTCGGGGGCCTCTGAGGTGAGGTTAGGCCCTCGGGGGCCACTTTGGTTTATCTTTGACCCTCTGGGGCCACTTTGGGTTATCTTTGCCCCTATGGGGCCACTATGGGCTAGGTTAGGCCCTAGAGGGCCACCTGAGTTTGGTTAGGATCTCTGGGGTCACTTGGTGTTAGGTAAGGCCTTCGGGACCACTTTGGGTTATGTTAGGTCCTCGGTGGCCACTTTGAGTTAGATTAGGCTCTCGGGGCTATTTGGGATTAGGTTAGGTCTTCTGAGGCCACTAGGTTTTCGGTTAGGTTAGGGAGGTTAAATTAAGTGAGGTTAGATTAGGTTCAGTAGGTTACATTAGGTTAGGTAATATGAGGTTACATTAGTTTAGGTAATGAGGTCATATTAGGTTAGGTAATATGAGGTTATATTAGGTTAGGTAATATGAGGTTATATTAGGTTAGGTAATATGAGGTTATATTAGGTTAGGTAATATGAGGTCACATTAGGTTAGGTAACATGAGGTTAAGTAATATGAGGTTACATTAGGTTAGGTAATATGAGGTCACTTTAGGTTAGGTAATATGAGGTCACATTAGGTTAGGTAATGAGGTCACATTAGGTTAGGTAATATGAGGTTACATTAGATTAGTTAAAATGAGGTTACATTAGGTTAGGTAATATGAGGTTACATTAGGTTAGGTAATATGAGGTTACATTAGGTTAGGTAATATGAGGTTACATTAGGTTAGGTAATATGAGGTTACATTAGGTTAGGTAATATGAGGTTACATTAGGTTAGATAATATGAGGTTACATTAGGTTAGGTAATATGAGGTTTCAGTAGGTTAAGTTTAGTGAGGTTACGTTAGGTTAGGTTTAGTTAGGTTACATAATATGAGGTTACATTAGGTTACGTAATATGAGGTTACATTAGGTTAGGTAATATGAGGTTACATTAGGTTAGGTAATATGAGGTCACATTAGTTTAGGTAATATGAGGTTACATTAGGTTAAGTAATATGAGGTTACATTAGGTTAGGTAATATGAGGTCACTTTAGGTTAGGTAATATGAGGTCACATTAGGTTAGGTAATGAGGTCACATTAGGTTAGGTAATATGAGGTCACATTAGGTTAGGTAATATGAGGTTAAATTAGGTTAGGTAATATGAGGTTACATTAGGTTAGGTAATATGAAGTTACATTAGGTTAGGTAATATGAGGCCACAATTAGGTTAGGTAATGAGGTCACATAAGGTTAGGTAATATGAGGTTACATTAGGTTAGATAATATGAGGTACATTAGGTTAGTAATATGAGGTTACATTAGGTTAGATAATATGAGGTTACATTGGGTTAGGTAATATGAGGTTACATTAGGTAGGTAATATGAGATTACATTAGGTTAGATAATATGAGGTTACATTAGGTTAGGTAATATGAGGTTACATTAGTTGGGTTTAGTGAGGTTAAATTAGGTTAGGTTTAGTGAGGTTACGTTAGGTTATGTAATATGAGGTTACATTAGGTTATGTAATATGAGGTTACATTAGGTTAGGTTTAGTGAGGTTAGGTTAGGTTTAGTGAGGTTAGATTAGGTTTGGTGAGGTTAGGTTAATTGAGTTTAGGATAAGTGAGGTTAGGTTACATCCAGTGAGGTATGTTAGGTTAGGTAATGTGATGTTAGGTTCGTGCGCTATGTTAGGTTAGGTAATGTGATGTTAGGTTCAGTGAGGTTAGGTTAAGTTAATTAGGGAGCTCTTTGGGTTATGTTAGGCTACACAGGGCCACTTTGTGTTAGGTAACCCCTCGAGGGTCACTTGGGTCAGGTTAGGCCATCGGGGGTAACTTGGTGTTAGGTGAGGCTTTTGGGGCCTCTTGGGGATAGGTTAGGCCTTTGGGAGCCACTTGGGTTAGGTTAGGCCGTAGAGGGCCACTTTGTGTTAGTTAGGCCTTCAGGACCACTTTCAGTTATGTTAGGCCACTTTGTGTTAGGGTAGGCTCTTGGGGGCCACTTGGGATAGATTAGGGCCTCAGGAGCCACTTGAGGTGAGGTTAGGTCCTCAGGGGCCACTTTGGGTTATCTTTGACCCTCTGGGGCCACTTTGGGCTAGGTTAGGCCCTCGGGCACCACTTGAGATTGGTTAGAATCTCAGAGGTCACTTGGGTTATGTTAGTCCTTCGGTGGCTACTTGGTGTTAGGTAGGCCTTCGGAGGCCACTTTGAGTTTAGGTTAGGCTCTCGGGGGCCTTGGTGTTAGGTTAGACCTTGGGGGCCACTAGGGTTCAGGTTAGGTTAAGTGAAGTTATGTTAGTTTAGGTTAAGTGAGGTTAAGTTATGTGAGGTTAGGTCATGTTAGGTTCAGAGAGTTAGGTTATGTTATGTGAGGTTAGGTTAGGTTATCTGTGGTCAGGTTAACTTAGGTTAGGTTAAGTGAGATTAGATTAGGTTAAGTGAGGCTAGGACTTTCCAGACTTATACAAAGTCTTATTTTAGAAAGAAAACTCAACGTTCGAACCGGGACTTGAACACAGATCTCTGACTATATGTCAATAAGAATAAACAAAACAGTGAACGTTATTAATGTATGCATTCAAGTGGGATTTGGCCAAGGAATAGAGTAACTGAACAAATGACTACCTTATTCAACATTCTAGAGTATAAACAAGAAACAAATTTTTAAAACCTTCTGTTCATAATTCTACATACAAAAAATGTACTTACATGATTGGTTAGAACAGACTGACAGAAGTCAATATCATTTAGATGAAGCATAATTATGTATTGTAGACATTCTATGTAGGATTTTGCTACAGCATAACATTCTGAATTGCTCTGCATCACCGATTTCTTGCTCATCCTATAACATAAATTTATACATTAATAACACATTATAAAATATTATCCCTTTCATTTAATACAAACACATCAGCAAATATTTTCAACAATTTGCTCAGCAAAACCAACCAAAAAAGATTCAACCTGATCATTTGGATTTTAATAAAAAGTTTAGAACTCATTCTCCGTGAATTTATGAATGTAAATATGATTTTAGAAAATTGGAGGTGGGATTGGATGTAATTATTTTTTTATGCTAAAATGTAGAATATATTATTTATTTTAGGAATTCTCACTATGAGGTATATTCATTAACGTAGAATTTTTTATCACTCACCTCATTATTGTTCTTATTTGACTATAAACTAGTTTCGGAACATAGTTTCTGTTCAATCCCTCAGTATTGTCACGACCATTGTTCTGTCGTCTTGAAGAGCCATCCTTCGCTCCTTCCATTGGCTGACTGAAAAACCTCGAAACAAGGCCATTCTCACCAGGAATTTTCAAAGTTCTGAGTTTTTCAGTCATCCAATGGAAGGAGCGAAGGATGGCTCTTCAAGGCGACAGAACAACGGTCGTGACATTACTGAGGATGGAACAGAAACTATGTTCCGAAACTAGTTTATAGTCAAAAAGAAGAACAATATGAGGTGAGTGATAAAAATTCTACGTAACTGCTATTTTACTTTATTTCTAAATTATATAAATGTAAAAATAAAGTGATCCCACTACAGCCTCAGTACGCCCTAGGGGTAGTAGGAGGAGGTTAAGGCTCCCACTTTTTCTGGATAATCGGCACTTGATGTCACTTTGGCTAGGCCAGTTTTGACCTATGGTAGTGAAGCATGGACATTAAAAAGACAACATGAAAGCAGAATAACGGCTTGTGAAATGAGATTCATGCACAAACAGCAGGTTACACCAGAAGGGATCAGAAAAGGAAACACCGATATCGTAAAAGAATTGAAGACTACACCAATTTTGGAATATATTAATCAGTACCAACTAAGGTAGAATTTTTATCACTCACCTCATATTGTTCTTATTTGACTATAAACTAGTTCGGAACATAATTTCTGTTCCATCCTCAGTATCGTCATGACTGTTGTTCTGTTGTCTTGAAGAGCTGTCCTTCGCTCCTTCCATTGGCTGACTGAAAAACCTCGAAACCAGGTCATTCTCACCGGGAATTTCAAAGTTCATCAATTTCCCAGTGAGAATGACCTGGTTTTGAGGTTTTTCAGTCAGCCAATGGAAGGAGCGAAGGACAGCTCTTCAAGACAACAGAACAACAGTCATGACGATACTGAGGATGGAACAGAAATTATGTTCCGAAACTAGTTTATAGTCAAATAAGAACAATATGAGGTGAGTGATAAAAATTCTACCTTAATGAATATACCTCATAGTGAGAATTCCTAAAATAAGTAGTACAAACTAAATTGGAAACACCATCTTGAAAGAATGAGTTCAAATTGGATCCCCAAAGCTGTTTATAATTATATACCAAGAGGACAAAGATCTCTGGGCCGTCCTATGAAACACTGGAGGGAAAATTTTCTATAGGATCGTAACAGGCCTTGGCATAATACTTGGAAGGAAGAAGAAGAAGATCTTATGACTATTCACCTCAATGGAATTTGATATGAATTTTATTAGTATTGATATTCACCCTCTTAGTGTCACTTACCCTGCATTTTGAAAATTCTGAATGTTTGAAATGAGCCATCTACATCTCCAAAATATTATAAAATTACAATAGGAAGTAACATTAGAAGGTTCTTCTTAATTAAAAAAAGTAGAGTCTGTATTCATCTTACCTCAAAGTAGTTGAGTTCTTTTAGGAGATGTTTAAAAAACAAATATTCTGTTTTTAAACATGTCCTAAAAGAACTCAACTAATATGAGATAAGATGAACATAGACTACTTAGATTTGAAAAGAAAAATACTCACCTAGCTGGGGTTGACTCTCTATGTCAATGCTCTATCCAAGTGAACATTGACATAGAGAGTCAAAGGTCCTGGGTTCAAACCCCAGTTTAGGCGCATATTTTTCTTTTCAAATATAGCTTATCCATCATTAAGATGTTTAAAAATGAATAATATCAACATAGACTCTACTTGACGTTTTTATTATTAATTTAACACTTCTCGCTGAAGGATAAATTATATTTGAAGAGAAAAATTTTCGCCTAGACTGAGACTCGAACCCGCGACCCTTGGCTTTCTGGGCCAAGTGCTCTACCAACTGAGCTACCGAGCGAGTTGCGATCTAGACGCAAATTTTTTCTCTTATATACATTGTATTTATATACGTCGGGAATTACATCGTATATAAGAGAAAAATTTGCATCTAGATCGCAACTCGCCTCGGTAGCTCAGTTGGTAGAGCACTTGGTCCGGAAAACCAAGGGTCCCGGGTTCGAGTCTCGGTCTAGGCGAAAATTTTTCTCTTCAAACATAGACTCTACTTAAGTTATGTAGATAGGAAATAACACTATGAGGTTTTTTAATATTGTTTATTTTTTATTATTTCACTCACCTCATACTTCATAATTCATAGCAGACCCTGGGTTTCTTCACATATTTTGTGACATTGTCAATGCTGCGTCACGTTCACAACTGACGTCCAACGGCCTTCTATCCTGCAGACTGACCTCCGCGCCATCTGGTGGCCGACCGAAGAATTTCCAAATCAGTCCTCTTTCTTATAACCGGGTATTTCAAAATTCATAGTTGTATTTTCATTCTTGCATATGTAAATTTTTTCCCAAATCGTGAGTTCCTTCGGTTTTTTCCAATTATTTAAGTAATTTTGTTTTGGTTTCTATTCTATGTTTTTCTGACCAGGCATGTGCAGCTATTGCAGATTTTTCGGTTTCTCCATTTTTAACATTTCTGAGGTGTTCTTTTAATCTTGTATTTAGATCCTTTTTGCTTTTCCTATGTATATCTTTTCACAATCTTTACAATTAATTTGATAAATTCCCGATTTTTTGCAGTCTTCAATCTTTTCATTTTTGTTGGTTTTTATTAAATTACCTAAGCTGTAATCATTTTTCGTGCTAATTTAATGTTGAATTTGTTGAAAAATTTTTGAAACTTGTCAAATACGAAAGGATGGTATGTGAACTTCTTGAATTTTTTAGACTCTACTTATTTATCTTCAAATATGTCCAGGAGAGAGGATCATATTTATGAGGTAAGGTGTAAAGTTTAAGATTCATATTTTCATTTTATTGATGTTTACTTCATAGTATAATTTCCCATGAATTTATGATAAATATAATTTGAAAAATACTTACCCTAGCCGTATACTACCAAACAATTTGACATAGAAGTCTTGTTTATTTGGACATACTGTAGAAGGGATTTTACTGATGAAGGGAAGAAGATTGGGGAAGATTGCAGATGCATTTCCTTGGCCTCCTTCACGAAGAGTGTGCCAAAGTTTTGGTAAAACAAGTTTCTCAGTTCTCACACTCACATGCTCCCAGCAATCCTGAAACATAAAAAAAAGTGTTACCTAATCATGTGGAGGTTTTTCTACATTTCATTCTTATTATGTGTATCTAGCCTAGCTGAAGATGGAGCAATAGCTTCGAAATGATCGTCGAACAGAAAAAATATATGAGGTAAGAATGTTAAAGAATACAAACTCAAATATTAAATTAAAACCTCATAATGTAACTTCGTAACGATTTTAAAATAAAAATAAATAAATAAAAAGGTATATTATATTTGAAGAGAAAAATTTTCGCCTAGACCGAGACTCGAACCCGGGACCCTTGGCTTTCCGGGCCAAGTGCTCTACCAACTGAGCTACCGAGGCGAGTTATGATCTAGACACAAATTCTTCTCTTATATACGTTGTAATTCCCTATCGCCAAATGCTTTTGAAACCATTGCTTCTATCTTTGCAAATGGTGGCTTCTTAGTTAAGAAGACATTTATTGGGAAATTAACATTACTTTATAAAGCTAGTAAGGCTTCTAATGATGTTTTTATTATTGATTTCACATTTCTCACTGAAAGATAAATTATATTTGAAGAGAAAAATTTTGCAAAGATAGAAGCAATGGTTTCAAAAGCATTTGGCGATAGGGAATTACAACGTATATAAGAGAAGAATTTGCATCTAGATCGTAACTCGCCTCGGTAGCTCAGTTGGTAGAGCACTTGGCCCGGAAAGCCAAGGGTCCTGGGTTCGAGTCTCGGTCTAGGCGAAAATTTTTCTCTTCAAATATAATTTATCTTTCAGTGAGAATGTTAAATCAATAATAAAAACATCAAATAAAAAGGTAATAAATATTTAATTTTAGGAAGTTATATTTTGAGGTTATTTTAATTATGTTATTTTTTAGTCTGAACATCTTCCCTCAATATTAATGTTGATTTGTTCTTGAACATGTTTCAAAACAATTCTGTTTTATCGTGTGGAAAAGCTGACGATAAAACAGAATTGTTTTGAACACGTTGAAGAACAAATCAACATTAATATTGAGGTAAGATTTCCAGACTAAAAATAATATAATTATAAATAAAAAAGGTTTCTATACTCACTTCCACTGTAGTAAGAACATGTAGAGATGCTTCCCAAACAGTTGGTAGAACTATGGGGTCAGTCTCATCTAAACTGTTGAATACAGCTAGCGCCACTCGAGACCCGTCATCGGCTAACAAATCTGGTGCTTTCTCACATAAAGCAATAATTACTGTAAACCATGCATTTCGGATTAATGCACTACTGTGTTTTGAAAATTTCCAAAATTTTTTGGAAACTAATATTTTTTTATTAGCCTGATTAGCAGCTTTCAGTTGATCTGCAGGAAGCTTCTGAAGGTTAAAGAGCATAGCCATGTAAACTGCTGATAATGACTCTCTGATACTTTGCTTCCATCTCTTCTGCAGTTACAGTCCTGAAAGAAAAACAATTTATATTTATAAAAGAATGATGCATGGTAAGTTTATTTTTCGTTATCTTATACATAGCAAGAAGAAATAAACTGGCAGGAAAGAACTTTACTGACATACTTTTGTAATTTGAGTTTGTATTTTTTTTAACATTCTTATAGTCCAAGATCCGGCTGCAAGATTACTACGTTTATTGAGTGCATGAACAAAATCAATTTTTTTCATAATATTGTGAATTACTGAATACATTTTTGCCAAGTTGCCTATTAAAATTTGGCTGTCAATACGTTTGATTAAAATATTATTTATTTATTTATTCAAAATAATTTTATTCACTTGTTATTAAAATGAATTATAATCCAGTTTGCAGAAATTGATGTATACTTACTTACTCAGTGGCACTTTCGAAAACCTAGGTTCATGGCTGCACGGACATAAGCTCTCCATACATCCCTATCCTGAGCTAATGCTTTCCAATCATTTCCTGTATAATCTACTTCCCTCAAATCATAGTTGATGTTATTCTCCCACCTCATTCTTGGTCTACCAACTGGGTGTTTTCCCTCTGGCTTTCCTACAAGAAGCTTCCATGCAAGTCTTCCATTCCCCATAATTGATGTATAGAGCTTGAAAAGTTTTTGTTTTCATTGCACACTTGGCCGTAAACCTCCTTGTGGCTACAGCAGGCTGTGACACCAATCAGTAATAAAATGGCAGTAAGTACGTATTTATTGTTTTATGTGTTTTCCTCACAGCGGGAAGTAAAACCACTGCCCTTTATGCATACTACGTACAATGTATATACAAAAATATATCCAAAAGGTAGTGTTAATATACATTATATGAAACAAATCACTGCATTTTAAATGAACAGTTTGTGAACAAGCTGAAGATGGAGCAATAGCTTTGAAACGATTGTCCAACAGAATAAACATATGAGTTAAGAATGTTAAAAAAGACAAACTCAAATGTTAAATTAAACCTCATAATGCAAGTTCCTAATGATTTTAAAATTTAAACTGCTATTTATTTCTCTTACTCAGGTGGGTGGGTAAAGAGAGATATCTCCAAAATTGTGAAAATAGAGTGATATTTTTTTCTGTATCATAAAAAAGTAATATTGATATTGTAGGATAGAAAAATATCATATAGTGGCGAATGCAATTAGTATACTTCCTAGTGCATTCCATGGTAAATAACAATTTTTTCTTGGTGTGTAAAAAGATAAAATTGGGATGGAGGTATCTCTCTTACACACCCCCTTGAGAATTACGGGGTGGATCATAAATATGGCTATACGTTTGATTGTGTTGTGTGATGAAAATATTACCATTACAGGAAATATGAAAATACCATTGGAAAGGCAATTATTCAAATTACAACAATGAAATAAAACAAAACAGTGTAGAACTTACGTCATTAGTCAAAATGGCATTGAATATGCAACAGCAAATTACAATTGCTGTATGGGCAATAACATATGCTAATGATCGTGAGGCCGCAAGACGTGAGTTTAATGTAGCACTGCAGCCGTCGACTGTGGGGAAGTGGAGAAAATGACTGCTGGAAACGGGAAGGATGTAGAAAATCAAACCTTCTGGAAGGCCTCACATTAGCACGGATGCAGAAACAACGAAGAATTGTTGAGGCGTTCGATGCTAGCCCACAAAAGTCAACCCGCCAAGCTGCACACAAGCAGTGATTTGTTTTGTTTTGTTCTATTGTTGTAATTTGAACGATTCCCTTTCCAATGATAACATAAAATTTCCTTTAATAATAATATTTTAGTCACAAAATGCGATCGAACGTATAGCCATATTTCTGAATCACTAATTGGAAACAAAAATGACTCAAATTCTTCAAACTTACGTGGCATTGCTTAGCGTCTGTGGTGTATGAACAATCAGATTGTCGTGTATTGTAGTTGAGGATCTGTTCTTGACAAAAATATAATGGCTTCTGTCACCTTATTTGGTGGAAATGCATCCTGAAATCATAAATCATTTTACTTTAAGAAAATATTAATGGCAAATGGTAAAATATGAATTGGAAATTATATTTAAATATTAATACTTTCCAATATTAGACATTATTATTTAGAAAAAAAAATTAACGCTTGAACTCCGGACCTCTGGTTCTTTACTGCTTAAAAAGGTAATGTAAAATTCTCATTTAAAATACTTCTTGAATAGAAGCTGTCCATTAGCTATTGGTAGCACTGTCTATTTGCCCTCAGACAATTGGATAATTGTAATGTTGAGTGATTCCGGGTTATGTGGCCGTGGTCCATAGTTGGTGTTGATACCAGACGTTTCGCCCCTCAACTGCGGAGGGCATCTTCAGTGGCGAGTGCTTCTATGCGTGTTTCCTGGTCGGAAGATCTACTAAGTAGTACTTAGTAGATCTTCCGACCAGGAAACATAGTCCATAGTTGGTGTTGATACCAGACGTTTCGCCCTCAACTGCGGAGGGCATCTTCAGTGGCGAGTGCTTCTATGCGTGTTTCCTGGTCGGAAGATCTACTAAGTAGTACTTAGTAGATCTTCCGACCAGGAAACGCACCCTCAACTGCGGAGGGCATCTTCAGTGGCGAGTGCTTCTATGCGTGTTTCCTGGTCGGAAGATCTACTAAGTAGTACTTAGTAGATCTTCCGACCAGGAAACGCGCATAGAAGCACTCGCCACTGAAGATGCCCTCCGCAGTTGAGGGCGAAACGTCTGGTATCAACACCAACTATGGACCACGGTTACTTAGTAGATCTTCCGACCAGGAAACACGCATAGAAGCACTCGCCACTGAAGATGCCCTCCGCAGTTGAGGGCGAAACGTCTGGTATCAACACCAACTATGGACCACGGCCACATAACCTGGAATCACTCAACATTACGATTACCGGCCGTGAAAGCCTGCATTCAACAATTGGATAATTGTATATGAGGAAAGATACAGAAAGGTCTGTATGAACTTAACAAAATTACAGAAGAATATGGATTGAAGATATCTACAGAGAAAACAAAAATTATGGCATTTCAAGGCGTACATCCTTTCAGAAGTAAAATTGTACTGGACAATACAATTTTGGAGCAGGTGAATAATTTTGCATATCTAGGACGCAATATCTCATATGTAGAAGAAAAGGATGTAAATGCAAAAATATCTAGATTTTTAAGAATTTTAGGGTTAATAAATTCTATCTTCAAGCCACAGTTAGTCCAAAAAACATTCAAGACTAAAAGTGTATAAAACACTGGCTCTTCCAAATTTTTTTTTGTATGGTAGCGAAGTATGGACGTTGAAACAGAAGGATAAACAGAGACTTAGATCTGCTGAAATGAGATACCTTCAGAGGACTGCAGGATACACACTACTGGATCACAAAAAAAAAAAATGAAGACATCTTAGAAGAATTACACATGGAACCTTTAGAAAACAAAATTTCTGATTGTAAGTCAAGATGGATGCAATATGTTCATCGAATGGAAGACCACAGGATACCCAAACAAATGTTAAGATATCAACCTGCAGGAATAAGAAGACCAGGACGTCAACTCAAAAGACTTTTGGATGGTGTTTCTCTTAAGGCCAAAACAGGTCAACAAATGGCCTAAATTCGTGAATGTACTATGATGATGATGATGATGATGATGATGAAATGTTGAGTGTTTGTAAAGCTTTGCAGCTTAAAATGATAGCGTAAAATTCTCATTTAAAATACTGTACTTCTTGAATAGAAGCTGTCTGTTGGCTATTTTAGTGCCATCTATCTGCCCTAAGATAATTAAAAAAAGGTATATGAGGAAACAAATTTTGATGTTTGTATAAGATTTACTGCTTAAAAAAAGTAGTGGAAATTTGTCATTTAATATACTTTTTGATTAGAAGCCATCAGTTGGCTATTGGTAGTGCCATCTATCTGCCCTTAGATGAATAGAGAATTGTATATGAGGAAAAAGATGTTGACATCAGTAATGTGTCTTGAATGGTGTAATGTACTGCAAACTGGTGCGTAGAACCAGAGGTCCAGGGTTCAAGTGGTTAATTTTTCTCTTCTAAAAAATGAATTGGAAACTTTACACCTCACCTCATAAAATACAACCCTCCCACTAGGACATGTCTCAGAGAATCATCAAATTCTAAAATTCCGACTAATAAATTGAATTGATAAATAATATTGCATTCCTATTATTGATTTAACACTTCTCACTGAAGGATAAATTATATTTGAAGAGGAAAATGTTTGCCTAGACCGAGACTCGAATCCAGGACCTTTGGCTTGCTGGGCCAAATGCTCTACCAACTGAGCTACCAAGGCGAGTTGCGATCTAGATGCAAATTTTTTTCTTATATACGTTGTAATTCCTTCGCGCCAAATGCTTTGAAACTTTTGCTTCTATCTTTGCGAATGGCGGCTTCTTAGTTAAGAAGACATTTATTGGGAATTTAACATTACTTTATAAAACCAGTAGGGCTTCTATTCATGTTTTTATTATTGATTTAACACTTCTCAACTTAGGTAGCTCAGTTGGTAGAGCATTTGGCCCGGCAAGCCAAAGGTCCCAGGTTCGAGTCTCGGTCTAGGCAAAAATTTTTCTCTTCAAATATAATTTATCCTTCAGTTGAAAATGAGAGAGATCCTTCTCTCGAAAACTAGTTCCCGCGTTTGAAGAAACATAAAATATGAGGTGAGATGTTAAAAAATGACTAATTTATGAATTAAGAACCTCATAATGTTATTTCCCATATTTAACTATGAATGTATGAGGTGAGTCATTAAAAATATGTTCTCCACTCACTACAAACAATCTACTGTTAAGACATCTGAATGCAGGCTTTCATGGCCGGTAATCGTAATGTTGAGTGATTCCGGGTTATGTGGCCGTGGTCCATAGTTGGTGTTGATACCAGACGTTTCGCCCTCAACTGCGGAGGGCCCTCCACAGTTGAGGGCGAAACGTCTGGTATCAACACCAACTATGGACCACGGCCACATAACCCGGAATCACTCAACATTATGTTAAGACATCTGTTGGAGGCTCTGCATATACCTTCCCTTTGGTATTGGGATTAACCACATTATCAAATAATTTTCTCTGGGAATTTCAAAATAGAGATAAACTAATGAATTTTAAAGTTCCCAGGAAAAATGCTTTTAATATGAGGTTTACCTGGCTAACGTCAGAGGGATAGGATATACGGAGCCTCCAACAGACATCTCAAACAGTAGAATGTTGATGTTTTTATTATTCACTAGCGCACCCGGCAGACGTTGTTCTGCCCGAACGTTCAATTCTCATGTCATGGGCAGATGATAAAAATGTTCCTCCTTTGCAGTTAAGAACCGTCAAAACAGTTTTTTTTTTTCCCGCAGCTAAATTTCATTTCTGACCCATACTGGCCAACATTCCATGAGAAAAATTTTCTTCCCCCTTAGAGACTCAAACCAGCATAAGTCCCGTAGTTATGTGCCAAGATGCTTTAACCACTCGACTACAGTGCGAGACTCTTGGTATCAATGAAAGACAAAAATGGTTATTGTGAATTATCCGTAAGAGATAAGAGACTCTTGGTATCAATGAAAGACAAAAATGGTTTTTGTGAGTTATCCGTAAGAGATAAACATATGCTGTCGCGGACTTTTTTGTAGAGCTTTTTGAGATATTCAATTCTGTGTATATTAATTTAGTGTATTTCTTATGGTTTAGGCAGCATAAGCCATTTAAGCGTCCAAAGAGCTACTTTTTTCACGTTTTCCACTACAAAGGGCAATTTTTAAAGGTGTAGAGTTGAGTATCACAACTCTCTTATAGCCTATGTTCATCCCGGGAATCTCCTGAACATTTTGCAAAAAAAAAAACCCATCACAATCGGATCAACAAAGTACGAACAA
Source organism: Diploptera punctata (assembly GCA_030220185.1). Classification (NCBI taxonomy): domain Eukaryota; kingdom Metazoa; phylum Arthropoda; class Insecta; order Blattodea; family Blaberidae; genus Diploptera; species Diploptera punctata. The sequence continues at coordinate 1,689,072 of JASPKZ010000446.1, forward strand.
ACAAATATACAAACAAACAAACATTAATTTTTATATATAAGATTTCATACATCTGGATGATGGATAAATCATATTTGAAGAGAAAAAGTAGAATGTTGGCTGAAGATAAAGGTTTTCCTTTAAACAGGTTCCAAGAAAGACAGCTTATATGAGGTCGGGTATAAAGATTTAATTAAATTTATTTGATAATGCAGATTACTTTTGTACTGGTGCTTCTTGCGCCTATAATTGTTGTTCATTTTGCAGCAAAATATCAAAATATGCTCCCAGGGGACACCGCGTGGAGGCGAACAACCTTGTCTGGTGCTGGTGCAGGTATCTACTCCCATCTGTTTAGTCAATATGTTGCAGTAGGCACAAACAATACAGCCTTCGATGGTGAAGTAAAGGCCATAGAAGTAGCACTCCACAACCTCCTATTCCGAACAAAAATGTTTACAAAAGCTGTTATTCTGGCAGACTCTAAGGCCGCTATACAAGCAATAACCTCCAACCAAACACCCGAAATTAAACCACATTTCTTGAATGCCGTAAACTTCTGAGATACCACCTCCACAACCAAAATAAAGTTATAGCTTTCCAGAGGAATACCATCGCACCTCGGAATAGTTGGCAATGAAATAGCTGATGGACCTTGCCAAAAAGGGTACCAAAAATACGATAACAACAACCCCCCCCAATTCTAACCTACACCGAAAGATCGAAGAGAATTAAGAAAGCATTCCAAATGGAAAACCTGAAAGAAAACATTGCAACAGCCAGAGGGAAATCATGGGAAAAAATTGATGAGCTATACACAGAAATATAATATAAAGGCCGCAAAGACGCAGGACCCAAATTCAGACTGATGTCAAAACACCGACTGCTGGCTCACCACCTCACCACCTCCACAGAATAAATGTTTTCCAATCCGACAGGATGCGTTCTATGCAAAGACCCGGACCGGAGCAGGACAAAACGCACGACCTTACTAAGTCTGTCCAGCTTTAAGTCCACCTGCACAACACTCTAAGACCCTTGTTCGCTTGTCCTGGGAAGCCAGAGAGAAAATGACTTAAGCGTCCAATCTCGCCATTAGAAAACAACAACCACAACATAATGCAGATTACTTATGTAATAATATATACATACTTGGAAAGCCTGAGAAGCTGCAGTAGCCGCAGGTGGATAAGTGTCATACTGTGATGTGAACCAAGGACCAGCAAGTTGACGAAGGTAAGGTGCAAGATTACGTTTTGCTCGTAATACTACAGCATGCTGAGCCTGGTGTGCAGCCTCACGTACTCGATGCTCTACATCCACAGCCAGGTGACAATAAAGTCGTGGCCACAGAGGCAAAACTGTTTTCACTGCTTCTGGCTCAGAATTTCTAATCAATTCTGAAAATTCCTGCAATGCCTACAAATTACAAGAACATAAATAGCAAAAGTAGTACATATCGTTATCTTAATTCTAAAAGTTATAATTTGATGTTAATTTAACTTTTTTTTGGATTTTTACGATGATAAAAAAAAGGCTCTTCTTTAGAATAATTTACCCTTGATTTTTGAGTTTCTTGTTGTGAATTATAAGTCTTCTTATGAATTTACTAACATTTTTAAATATTTTGAATTTTTTCATACAATTTTTATAACTTAATTTTAGAATTTTTAAGTATTTTTTCAAATAGACACATTGTCATGGTGACTTGCTATTTTCTCCAGAGAGTATATTACATATTGTGCTTGGATGGGAAGGAAGCCTGGATTAGCTCAATGGTTAGAGCATCAGCACGGAAAGCTGAAGGTTTGGGGTTCGATTCCCGGTTCCGGCATAAATTTTTCTCTTTACTGTTTGATTACAATAATTTAGTAGTGTACTTTAATATACTTATTTCAATCATAGTAATAGCTTTAGCTTCTTAATATTAATTTCATATATTACATAGTTGGAACCAGTGCATTATCGATGGTTGCGATTATTAAGTAGTGAAAAAAAAGGATGTTTCATGGGATCCACCCTACGTTGGAGTAATTGAATTAGGTTATGTGTGAGTTAGTTAGTTAGCTTTTAGGTTCGTTACATTTTAAATGTGTCTAAATACATAAAAAAACGATAATAATCGAAACAACGATAATAATCAATATGTGGTTCGATGGTGGATTATCGCTGGCTCTATAAACTCTGGCACATTCACACTGTTGTTCTATAGGACTTTGAAAATGTATCAGGTAAATTAAAGTAGAGAATCCCCATAAAAAAAGTTGGGATAAAACTCTACCACAGTGGCCTCGAGGTAGCATGCTGCCTTGTCATGCAGCGGGCCCGGGTTCGATTCCCAGTTGGGACAGGCTCCTGGATGAGATTTTTTCGGGGTTCTTCCTCACCTGTAAGATGAATGTCAGGAAGTTTAGGGCCCAACGGTCCCAGAAAATCATCCGACCATCATCTTCATCCTTCACTGGTGTGGAAAGCAATGGGAAGCTACCACACCTATAATTCCCCAGTAAAGCTGCAAAACATAGCATGAAAATGCTATGATTGCAGTGAAAGACCTGCCCTCGGGCAGAATTACTGTGGATGATTAATATGTGCAGATGGGGCACACTGCAGCATATTTGTTTGTATGAATAGTGATAGGCTAAGTTTAAAAAATAATCCCACATTGTTTGTCCGTTTCTCAAACCACCACCACAATATTATTAAAATATGCAGATTATCTAACTTTGGGGGAAAAAATAAATAAAATAAAAATTACAAACCTTAAGCTTTGTTGTGGAGTCTTTCTTGCCCATTTTCTTCAGCACTAGATGGAAATTTGGATTAAGATTTGGGTCAAATTCATCTGCAGTTGTAACTGTAAAACCAGGAAGTACAGGAACGAAGCCACCATCTATCACAGCAGTAAATCCCGCAAATGTTGGAGCTGTATTTCCAAGCAATTCAGCACTCCTGCCACTACTAGAGGGCTGTAAATAATATTCAATACTAATCAATAAATAAATAAATAAATAAATAAAGCCTGATATGTCCCTTTAGGGCAAAGGCCTCCCTGTACAGGGTTAAGCTCTATTTGAGAGTGTCACCCGGTGAGCTACTCCGTGGTGAGAAGTTGACTTGGATGTAGCACTTGGTTTGTATACACTGTCTGTTCTGTGATTAGTTAATACACAGTTGGCTCTCCATCGTTCTCCATCTTTTCCTGCATCTGGCGACTCTGGACCATTGCGCCCCTGCTCGTTCTTTGAAGATGTCAGCCCATCGTCGTCTTGGTCTTCCGCGCTGTCTCTTGCCTGTGTACGGTCCCACATGGTTGTTTTTATTGTCCACCTGTCGTCCTGTATTCTTACGACGTGGCCTCCCCACTTCCATTTTTTCCTGATGGCTTGTTGTGCGGGATCAGTTGTTGAGGATATCGCTTGAAGTGTTGTATTCGAGATTCTGTCCTTACCATGGTAAAATTTCAATAAGGTCTTAGTTCAAAATTTTTATACAGAAATTAGACACCTTGTAATGCAGTCTCCTCTGTTAGTAACACATTTAAATCAACATTCTGCTGAAGATGGGATTGGTCCTGAAAGGCCTATAACATCACCAGCAGAATGTTATGCTACACAATGGGAAAAAGTTTAGTAATTGTCTTTCACAAATTCTTGTAAGTTCTACAGAATCGCAGTGCACATGTGCAAGATGCACAAATGCTCAATGTTGCTTCCACTAGATGGCAGTAAAATTGGTATTACCAACTTTTGCAATAAATTCCCAAATCAACTTTTATAAGATTCATGATGTGTTCCGTTGAGGTATTATTCAAAATTAAAATATATAATTATGGCATATTCACCTGAAAGGTCCGTCTCCTCAACTTAATTGGTTATTTAACTGTAGCGCTTTCGGGACATGTCCCATCATCCTGCATCTCTAGAACCCGATTCATAAATTTCGCGTAATTTATAAATATTTAAAAATTGTAAGGAATTTTTATAAAATGGTTCTAAAATGTTTAAAATAGTATGAAACATGTTTACAAGTATTATCATGAACAAAACAATTTACATGCCTACTATTTAATAAACTATAATGTCGCTTAAGAAATAATACCGCGTAACTGACACTTTTGGTGAAATTGACATTTTTATACTGTTAGCATCACAGAAGAAGTGCGCTTAGTTCTAACATAGATTGGGATGAAATTTTGTACCATGACCTTGCTAAACTTATAGATACAATGGTTTCAATGTATAGGTACTAAGGGGACAAGTAAACAGTTTTTTGTTTCTCGTGTAAAATGTTTATTTTGTTAGTTACACGGTATTGTTTCTTAAGCGACGATAAACTAATTTTACGTATACTAACACTAAATATGGTTTGAAATTATTTTCAAATGGTGGCAACATTGGAACAACATGGGAAAATAGCAAGTAAGTAACGTATCCACGATCATATAAGTAAATATAAAATATTGTAAAGAAAGCTTGAAGATTGTTGCAAAATGTTTAAAACAGTACAAAATGTGTTTACAAGTGTTCAGTGCATCAATGGCATAAGAATGTAAGTGTAGAATTGTGACCGGCATATAACCTACCTCACCCAAAAATGGACTTAACCAATTTCACATTTTCTAACAAAACAAAACAAAACAAGTTACATGCATATTATTCAATAAATGTAAACTAATCTTATGTACCCATCAGAACATAATGAAATTAAGTTAATTTCTTGAACTATGGTTTGGATTTAATTGCCAATGTTATTACACCGATGTGAGATCCATCTAGCGTAAATACATTAAGTATTTGCGTGTATGTATAATTCTATTACAATATTCGCGTAATTATACAAATATTTAAAAATCGTAAGAAATGTTGGAATATAGAATCGTTCCAAAATGTATAAAATAGTACGAAACGTTATTCCACATGGTAAAAGTGTGGAATAACGTTTAGTAGTGAAACAGTTATCGACAAATATTAGACCACAGCCCACTAATCTACAGGTAGGTTATGAAAATGGTAAGGATTTAAATTACAAATTAAGTATAATATATACACTTGACATCAAAGTAAATATTTCATAAAAGTTTTGAAACTTGGAAATAATTAAGAGAACCATAAAATTACATCGTACCTCAATAACAACACATCAAAAATAATTTACGCAAGTTTATTATTTTGATTTTCCTACTTACCCTGGCGTTATTTTTTGTTCTTTGAGCTTGCTTATTTTTACCCATTTTTATAACAGTGTCTCTCCTTCAAATAAAATTAAGTAAATTTCACAAGAAACCAGGAAATAAACGTAATCTAAACCATAATACTCATAAGTTTAAAGTGTCAAACTCAGAATCCATCCAAGCACTGCTCCATCTTTAGATAGGACCATAGAGGATATTTTGGGGTAAAGACCATAGAGAAAGAAGGTAACAAAAACCCACGTGTCATGACGTCAAACACCATAGAGAACCGATCTGCTTTGGGTAGCAAATAAAGGAGCACTCAGAAGAGTATAGTTTTGAAAGTTTTACGTTATTTTTCACTGATCACTTGTGAAAAAATAAATCGATATATATATATATATATATATATTGTATCGAAACAAATACTTTATTTATTTAAATACTTGTATCAAGGCTTTTAATGAACTCTGTGCGGCATTTACTTAAAAGTCTGCTTGTATCCTATAGTTAAATGATAATTAAGTTGAGGAGACGGACCTTTCAGGTGAATATTCTATAATTTTATATTAATTTTCCTATAGTGGGTTATCTCTGTTTTCTATGTTCCTGATGTTAAGTTAGTAATAAATGCGCACTAATGTGCATACATTTTCGTTTAAAAATAAGTTGAAACCGTAAATACTTACTTACTTACTCACTGGCATTATCGAACCCGTAGGTTCATGGCCGCGCGGACATAAGCTCTCCATAATCCCTATCCTGAGCTAATGCTTTCCAATCATTCCCTGTATAATCTACTTCACTCAAATCATAGTTAATGTTGTTCTCCCACCTCATTCTTGGTCTACCAATTGGGCGTTTTCCCTCTGGCTTTCCTACAAGAAGTTTCCATGCACGTCTTTCATTCCCCATACGCGCAACATGTCCTGCCCATCGCAGTCTACGAGACTTAACTGTTCTTATTATATCTGGCTTCCTATAAAAACCATGTAGTTCGTTGTTATGTAGTCTTCTCCATTCACCTGTCTGTTCATCTCTCTTTGGTCCAAAAATTTTCCTAAGAACTTTATTCTCAAATACTCGTAATCTCTTTTCCTCCCTTAAAGTAAGAGTCCATGTTTCGCACCCATACAATATAACTGGTAGAATAATAGTTTTATATATTTTCAGCTTAACGTTTTTTGAAAGGAGTTGGGACATCAAAAGTTTCTGCAATGCATAATAGCATGCATTTCCAGAATTGAGCCTATGTTTAATTTCTTTGTGCATCTCATTCCTATTTGTGATTATGTTCTAGGTATTTGAATTCAGCCACTTCCTCAAAATTTCCCTCATTTGTCATTAGCTGTCAATTTCCATTATATACTGAATTTTTACGTGTGACCATATATTTAGTTTTACTGATATTTATTTCCAGTCCTAATTTCTTAGTGTTACTCAATAGTGTGTGCGTGTTGGCCTTTAGTATCTCCTCGCTATCGGCCAGTAGTACTACATCATCAGCATAAACTAACAGCTTATTAATACCATTGAGTTGTAAGCCTTCCCCATTCTCTAAAGATTTAATGGCATGCTCTAGTACAAAATTAAATAGTAGAGGAAATAGTGCATCTCCTTGCTTCAACCCATTCTGGATTTCAAAAGTGTCTGAAAACTGTTTGCCTACACGCACCCTACTCTTTGAGCCATTTAGACACATTCGTATAAGTCTAACTAACTTTTTAGGAAATCCGAACTCCAGCAGGATATTATATAACTTCTCCCTCTTAATTGAATCATATGCTTTTTTGAAGTCTACATATAGTTGATGTACAGTGTTGAAACCGTGAATACAATACCGTGAATACAATCGATAAATTCAAGTAAATATCGATATTTTGTTATGTCGCCGTTGACAGATATTAATAGTTTGTTGAGAGAGTGTAATTTTATCCATATGCAATCTAATTGTTTTGTTATTAGATTTGAATTGGTATTGTATTAAATTAAAAATACCATGAATTGCTAAACATTTGTTTGACCTTCATACATTGTATAATTGGGTCAAGGTTACAAATTTGTGACACTCGACTTTAAATGACAGGAAATATCTTTACTATAATCCTACATAATGAAGTGGCAAGTTTTATTTATTTTAGCAAATTATAATTATGTACATTGTATTTTCGACATTTTACTCTAATATACATTAATGAGCCTATTGTTAAAATTTCTAGAAAATCTTGTTTACTATTATTTGTCAGGTTTACTGTTGCGTGTACTGTCATACACGCAACTGTTTTGGGAACTTCAGTTTTGTTTGGATATCAAATTTTGTTAGGTTATATGTTATTCTTTGCATATTCATGGTCTCTCTCCTGATTCTTTCTGTGATTAGAGGGTTTTGTATTTGCTGTCTTCATCTTGTACATAGCATATTAGAGTTGTATTATAGGGGAAAAAATCCCGAGGTGGACGACTAGGGCAATTTATTTTTATTTGTTCATGCAATTTTGATACATTTATATTTACAATATCAGCTGATTACTTCTAATTGGGGTCAGATGTCTTCATTTCTTTTTCTTTCTTTTTTTATCTCTATCGTTCTTAATAAAGACCTAAAAACCTCAGGCTCAACTTGAGAATACTTCATTCTATTATTTTTTGATACTACATTCTTGTAATACTGTTGCTGTATGTACTTTTCCTGCCTTTATTAACATTTCCTACTATTTTAAACATTTTGCGACTATACTTATAACATTTTTTAGTTATTACATTTTTATCTAGGTATACAAATTGTCACACTTATATCTCAAATGATTTTTTCTAAATTCTACAGAATTGTAGTGCACTTGTGCAAATGATTAAACATTTGCCCTTGCTCCGAGATGGCAGGATATATCAGTGAAATTTGAATGACCAACATTTGCAATTAATTTCAAAACACATTTTAAGAAATGGATTTTCACTCACTTAATTTTTTAGCTTCCGATGGGATAAGGTAGTGCACACTAGATTAGTTTATAGTTTATTAAATAATATGTATGTATGAAGATATTAATGACAAATAAATTTAATCTAATGTCTGGCACTATTAAGATAATCCTTAAAAACACAAGAAAAGAAACAAAAATTAAATTTTATAAAGTAATGGCTGTTCCTATATTGATGTAAGGATCAGAATGTTGGATAATCATTAAAAGACAAGAACAAAGATTGGAAGCAGCTGAGATGAGATTTTTAAGAAATATAGCAGGATATACTCTGCTGGATAAGAAAAGGAATGAAGATATAAGAAAGGAACTAAATATTTTCAAACTTACAGAACGAATAATTAAATATAGGAACGACTGGAAAGAACATATTGATAGAATGCTAGAAGGAGGATTTCCAAAATTATTGCTAAATTATAAACCACACGGAAGGAGAAATGTTAGACACCCACACAGAAGATGGTCTGAACAATTTTAACAATTCTAGCTTTCATGAAACCGGAACGAGCCAACAGGCTTAATCCCTGGATGATGATAATGTATGTAATTTATTTCATTAGATTATGAAAGGGCAAGTTAGTATACATCCATTTCTTATAAACATGTTTGGGAATTTATTGCAAAGATTGGTCATGCCGATTTCACAATTGTATGGATTCATTTGGCAATACCAAAAATGTTTATGCATGCACGTTGCTATTCTATAGAACTTACAAAAATTCATTGAACGAGGTATACTAAAGTTTTTTCAAAACCTTATTTCTGCTGTTTGTCCTCTGTTTTTGTCTTATTTTCCTCAACACCTGCTTATACTGATGTAATAAGAATTAATATTAACCTAACAAGGTTATTGATAAATGGAAAAACTATAGTTGATGCCTCAAAATGAATTTTTTCAAGTTCTATAGAATCATAGTGCATATGTGCCAGGTTTATGGACTTACTGAATAGTTGGAAGTACTATCTGTCCATCCTTCACAATAATTTCCAAACATGTTTTAAAGAAATGAAGGAAAAACTGCACTTAAACTAGCATGAAATATTTTCAAAGTCCTATAGAACAACAGTGCGCATGCGCCAAAGTTTATAGAGCCAGCGATAACCCACAGTTGAACCACACATTGATTATCATCCTCGATTACTATCCGTCACTAAGAAATTTAAATGAGTAATATTTGCAATAAATCTCCATATCTTTGTTAAAAAATATATTAATAACGTTAAAATTACCAAACGTTTATTAAAAATGGGTGTACACTTACTTATCACTCCCTAACACTGATCCAACCAGCGATAACCCAAAACAGCGATAGAAAAATCATAGACTAAGTAATATACTCTGTGGAGAAAATAGCTGTTAGCATCACAATATTGTCCAACGGTGTCATGATATTGTGATTTGCATATTTGAATAAATACTTCAAAATTGGTAACAATGTTATAAAAATTGTTTGAAAAAATTGAAAATATTAAATAATCTTAGTAAATACAGAAGAAGAGCGATAGTTTACAACAATCTTCTTCTTCTTCTTTTGTCAGGCACTACGACTTCCAGTGGAATGTCTTGGCCTTCTCAACCAGTTTACGCCACTTCTTCCTATCTTGTGCAGTAGATTTCAAATCAAAAATCCCCATCTCTCTCATATCCTCAATTACATCATCTTCCCATCGATCCTTGGTTCTTCCCCTTGGTCTTGTTCCCTGTGGCTTCCAATTCAAAATATCATTCGGCAATCTTCCCTTAGGCATTCTTAGTGTATGTCCAAACCATTGTAATCTTTTAGTTTACAACAATATAGCTGAAAAATCAAGCGCTAGTAGAAGTGCAGTTGAGCCATACTTTCATAACCTAAAAAATAGTGCAATTTTGGTTCTGATATGAGTACTTAGAAAACATGTTTGAGAATTTATTGAGAGTATTGGTCATACCAGTTGCACAGATAGTGCTGCCATCTGTTGGCAAAGCTTTGCACATACACATTATGATTTCTAATCATACTCTGTATAATTTACCTCCCTAATACCAAGATTAATCCATTCTGTAGAACTTAAAAACATCGTTTACAATTATAGATTCAGTTTATGGCTCAACCTTCTTTATAGCTACAGACTTCATGTAATTATTGGAACTACTTTTCGAGGAATTCTTATATGCTAGATTTTTCTTATTTAATGCAATCTTGAAGACTATTGGGTATATTTTTGGGTGTGATTACATTTCTTTTGGACTTATTTTATTAAGATTATGGATTTGTGTTTTAACCCATTGAAGACACGTTTAAATCGCCTGGTACGTTCACTGGAAACCCATTTAAATCACCTCAGCGCTGCACTGGGTTTTAAATCAGAATATCCAGATCATGCGTTCTGCGTCTCAGAACTTATGAATTTCAGATAATTTGTTTACCCCTGTTTTTTCTTGTAGTATTTTGTACTTTTAAGAATTGCAAAGGAATGTGGCCTGCTTACAAACCTCTTTTGTGTAATTTAACCGTTATTTATTGTTAGTTTGAAGGCTGTGAAAGTTGACAAACCTTTCAAAAACCGTCCTTTACTAACATTTCTTGGTCATTAAATTTGAAGTAAACATGAATAATATGCTCTAACAGGAACTGTAAAAATGAGAAGAAAATATACAATACAGTATATTATAAAAATAAATGAAATTAAATATATAAAAGCATGACCTATCTATACATTATCAAATCATAGAAAGTTCTTCTCAAATTATCGATAATGTAAAAAAGCAATTTTTCTGTATTGTATTCTAGAATAAATTTAGCCTTTGTGAATTTTTCTTCTTGTTATCTGCCTTTGTTCTTCCATTGCTTCTTACTGGTGACAGTGATGTCGGCATTTTCGTGTTTGGATGATAATAATAAACGTATTTCCTATCTTTCCACTTCAATGCAGGAAGTCTACGACTAGATAATGTTACCTCTCCTTTTTTTTAATTTGATGTTCACTAAATCCATAGGTATGTTTCTTCTGTTAGATTTTACTGTCCCTAATATGTCTCTCGTCTATTGAGCTCTAAAAATAAATTAGGAGAACTCAAGTTGTCTAATTGTAATGTGTAACCTTTGTCTACGAACGGATTTGCTAATTCTAGGACTACACTCTAATTTACAGTAAAATCTGAATTTTCTGGTGCATCTCGTTCAGTGTTTATTTGATCATATCCCGAAGAGGTCTCGCACAATTTCTAATATTTTATTCCAAATCGCGCCGTTTTATTCCGATTAGAGATTTTGAACTGGCCGTAAGCCAGTCTAATTCGTAATTTCGTAAGAGATTTTTCAAGTGAAATGTCTTCACTTTGAACATAAAAGGACAGAAATGTTGTATTCAAATACTCTACAGCAGGTCTAATTTTGTAAATTCTGTCATCTCTAATTACGGATTCATTGTCTTTGAAGTGAAGAAACATCGAAATTAGGAAATAAACTTTTGAAAGGCACAGTTTTGCTGTAAATGGGCATTTATAAAATTGATCTATTGTTCCAGAACCGTTTTATGTTAGGTTTTCTATCTTGACTTATAGTGTAAAATAGGCCTTCACTTCATCAGGGGTGTTTCTAAAAAAGTTATATTATCAGCCATGATACTCGAAAAATAAAACATTGAAACTACATATATATATATATATATATATATATTACCGTCATAAGTACCTAAAAAGTAAATTATTCTATAAATTATTTCTATAATAAACTCTACAATATACTAGTCCTACATATATGCTTGATATAAACCTGCAAAACATTTTACAGACGGCGAACAGAAAACTTTAATCACTAAAGAGAGTGCCAACTTCTTATAGTGGTGGGATTTAACACAATAACGAGTGTAGGTCGTTGTTGAGCTGTTTGGTCTTTCTACCTGCTCACGAGGGAGACTCGTTAAAAAGTCTCCAATGGGTTAATAATTCTTGCTAGAGAGTCAGTATTTCAGGCCCAATTTTACACACACAGATACCGGTATTGTAATTTTTTTCACAAATTAATTATGGGAAATAACATAGATAGTGAGTCGTGAAATCTGGGATAATCTATTAATAACTAATAAGAAAGTTAATATCCCAGATAGTAGAAAATCTGAAATTTATCAAATTAGTTGCAAAGTATATTAAATTAATGTCGGGATGTAAACATTATGAGGTATAATCATTAAAATTCATTGGAGAACATTTTGTTTAAACAACTCACCTCATAGGATTCATGCTTCCATGATATCGCGGTTTCAAACACAGTTGTGTTCATCTTCAGCCATAACCCCGACTCAGCCGGACTGTGTTGAAATCGTGATATCATGGAAGCATGAATCCTATGAGGTGAGTTGTTTAAACAAAATGTTCTCCGATGAATTTTAATTAGTTGCAAAGACTGCAATGAAGTGTATACATAGGAAAAATAAAAACTCGCACAAAAGAATGCTTTAGAAATATTAAAAATGGTGAAATTGAAAAATCATCAATTGAAACTCATAGGTTGCTAAAGAATCATAAAATTGAAAAAAAAAGAAACTAAACATTTGGCAAAATGTATACATTCAGAAGAACAAATTTAGATCCATAATTTTTTTTAATTCCCGGTAAGCAAAGTACATTAAATCAATACTAGATGGCAACTTTGAAGATAGTGTAGACCGAAATTTGACAGTTTATTTTCTTTTCCTTATGTAATTCTATAACAAACTATGAGCTACAATTCCATTGTTTCAATTTCACAATAAATATGGATCCATGGATTTTGAAGTTCCCAGAAAGCAAGATTTGATCTTAAAAGTTCATCCAAACCAGAATATTGGTGTTGATGGCACAATTTCAACAGCCAGATTGTTACTGATGATGGAAGAGTGCCTCCAAAATTAGTCTCTGTGAGAAATACATATATATTTTTATGAAGTGATTTGTTAATATCATCATTCACGGATTAGGTATTTGCCTGTTCTGATCTCATATCTGTTCAGCCCAGTGCCTTCTTCGTCTTCCTACTGATCTTCATCCTTCAAGATTATATAATTTGTTAATATGTCCTATTTAATTGTGTAAATACATAATTTGCCTCATAGTGGTACTTCCAATAGTAATTTTATTTAATACAATTAAATGCCAAATTTACTAATAAACTCAAACTTTAATAACACTGAGCAATAAAAAAAGAAACTTTTTTGTCTCAGAAAGAAAAATATGTGATTTTGATAGTATTTTTTCTCCTGAATGCAAATATGATATCGGTTTCCGAGAGACAGGAATTTATAATTTCAAACGCTTTAATATTTTCTACATTCATAACTACACAATATTCAAACATTTAGACTCGCCTAGAAAGTAAGAAATGGCAATTTTCTGCTATATTTTGCCTGTGGAGCATCCCTCTTGATGGTCTAACATTAATTGGCCAGCATATTAGGATTCCATTTGTCTTGATATCTCTTTTTCATAGCTGAAATCTCCTGAGTTAGTTCATTTAGTTTTATTTTACAATGGGAATTCATAAATCTATTTATAACCTTGCAGAATTTATGAATGGAAATAAATATTCAAGAAATTATCAAGCTATTAAAATTCTTTGAAAAAAAAAATTATTATTCTATATTTGTAAAATATTTTTATAAAAATATTAAAAAATAAAAAACAAATAAAATAATATGAAAAGAATTTATCAACCTTCAAACAGAAAAAGAGTAAATGTTTATGGATTTATGAAACGAATGAATGCAAAAACAGTATAGCTCTACCTTTAGAAATTTTAGATCCTTCTGGAATTTCATATACTCTCAACCAAAAACATTTTCCTTTTTCTGTAAAAAAAAAGTAGACATTGATGATTGGTTGCAATAAGTAAATGTTTACAAATGGATGAAAAAACATTTATTAAAAAATAATTATTTAAATCCATTAATTAAAATTGTTTATTTTTTATTATTTCACTCACCTCATACTTCATAATTCATAGCAGACCCTGGGTTTCTTCACATATTTTGTAACATTCTCAATGCTGCGTCACGTTCACAACTGACGTCCAACGGCCTTGTTGTGAACGTGACGCAGCATTGAGAATGTCACAAAATATGTGAAGAAATCCAGGGTCTGCTATGAATTATGAAGTATGAGGTGAGTGAAATAATAAAAAATAAACAATATTAAAAAAACCTCATAGTGTTATTTCCTATCTACATAACCATTAATTAAAATTGAAATAAAAAAAAACTGTGGGTGATGGAGAAATTCCGAATACATATTTGAAAACACAATAAAAAACTGCATTAAGTACAACTATTGGTACTCATGAGACAAAAATCATGTTGACCAGTGTAATTTGAGAGCATGTTAACTGTAGTTTTAATAATGACTAGGTCCCCTCTTATTTCTGTAATAACATTTTGTATCATATTTCAGATGTGTGTATTACCGGTATGAGAACAAGGCCAACAGAGGTAAGAACATTTTAAAAGAAAGGTTATGTTTTGGAAAAACTGCACTTAAACTAGCGTGAAATATTTTCAAAGTCTCTATAGAATAACAGTGTGCATGCGCCAGAGTGTAAAGAGCCAGCAATAATCCACAATCGAACCACATATCAATTATCATCCTCGATTACAATCCATCGCTATGAAATTTAAATAACCAATCTTTGCAATAAATTCCCAAATCTATGTTAAAAATATATTAATAATATTAAAATTACCAAATGTTTATTAAAAATGGGTGTACACTTTCTTATCACTCCCTAACGCTGATCCAAGCAGCGATAGAAATATCATAGACTAAGTAATATACTCTGTGGAGAAAATACCAGTTAGCATCACAATATTGTCTAACAGTGTCATAATATTGTGATTTGCATATTTAAATAAATACATCAAAAATGTCTAATAATGTTATAAAAATTGTTTGAAAAAATTACAAATATTAAATAATTTAGCAAATACAGAAGAAGAGCTATAGTTTACAACAGTAGAAATGAAAAAATCAAACGCTAGTATAAGTGCAGTTGAGCCTTATGTCTCTTTTTCTCTGAACTCTTATAGTTAAAAATTGACACAAATGCCAATTTATTTAGAAGGAATATTTTTTTTTAGAATTGAACATCTTGTAAGGATTTAAATTAATATTGGGAAGTAAAACATTATGAGGTTATATCATTAATAGTGAGTGGAGAACATATTTTAATCGACTCACGTCATACATTTTCAAACTTCTTTGATACCGACAGTTTCAGACAATATCATGTCCTTCATCAGTCATGGCGTCCACTGATGAAATTCCGTGATTGTTGATTTCTTTAGTGACGTCACCTCTTGTGCTGCCATCTTTCGTTGGGATTATAAACTTTGTAATTAAATTTTTATCCACCGGAATATTGAAATTCATAGATTGATATTTATTCTTCTGAATGAATATAATTTCCCAAATAGATCAATATTTATTCTTCTGAATGAATATCATTTGGGAAATGATATTCATTCAGAAGAATAAATATCGATCTATGAATTTTGATATTCCGGTGGATAAAAATGTAATTACAAAGTTTATAATCCCAACGAAAGATGGCAGCACAAGAGGTGATGTCACTAAAGAAATCAACAATCACGGAATTTCATCAGTGGACGCCATGACTGATGAAGGACATGATATTGTCTGAAACCGTCGGTATCAAAGAAGTTTGAAAATGTATGAGGTGAGTTGATTAAAATATGTTCTCCACTCACTATTAATAAACCACATAGTGTTACTTTCTTTAAATATTAAACAAATTACCATTAATAGTTCAAACAATACTAATTGTCTAATGAGTGATAGAAAAGAATGCTTTTGGAACTAACTTAATGTAATGTGGGGTATTTCTAGAATGGAAGAAGAAGCCAAGATGAATGCTTACCAACCTGACGTTATTTTATCTTATGTTTTCAGAATTTCCCACGATATAAAGTCCCTCAGGCACGAAGGCCAATACACTCAGTTATGGAATCTGACAACATGAACCTTAGAAGCAGAAGTTCTAGAAATCAGAACCCTACAATAGGATGGAGATATGGAAGTAACGAAGAACTCAATAGGTCAGAATATGAAAGTGATGATGAGAATATTGATTTACATACGAGTTCAGACAGTGAATCTTACGGATGGAAAAAGAAGACTACACCTCGTAACTTCGATTTGCAACAAAATAATATGGGATATCATGAAGGCAAATCTTATGGACTTATTTCTCCTGATGGGAAATTAAGCTATATTCCAGAAAGTGCAGTATTTCAACCTGCCAGGGGAGAGCATTGAACACGTACAAAGATTGCAGATATGAAAAAGCAAGTTCAGCATAAAAATAAACCCTTGGATAGTATCGCAAATAATGCAAATAAAAAATATTCACCCCAATCAAATAATTGGATGTATATCGTAATCCCCTTCTTAATGGTGTCTGTCATTGCTTTCTTTAATTTGTACGTGAATTCAGAGTCCGTGGAAAAAAAAACACGTTTAAGAGATGATATTAAGAATATTCGTAGTGAATTTCCTTCACAAGAGAACGATATATGGTATAAGTTTTCTTCAGGAATTATAGATGTAGAAGGTAATCCTTCACGCCCATCTGTATTTTTAATACTATATGATAGAGCAGATAATACTCCATCTTGTCTAGCAATGAAGATTGCAAAAGCTGCAATGCATTTCCTTAATTCAACAAAGTCAGGTCCTCTTGTACTAGATGGAGTAGAACTTGGAAAAAATATGATGTATACAACGATTATGGAGAACTTATTGCTGAGAAGAAACTGAAAGTTGAGGAACACAGAACAGTGATAATAAAAAACCTTCATAAGGTTCCAGGGAAAGTAGCACAGTCTTTCCATTCTCTTTGTGACAGACACACGCCTTTAGTGGATAAAGCAGTTTATTTATTTACACTAAAGGCTAGCGGGATTCATAATGTAGAAAGAGCAACTGCATTAGCAGAAGAAGAACTTGAACGAAGTTGGAAAAAGGACATCAACGAAGATGTATTGAAACCACTTATCACAAGAATTACAGATAACGTTGTTGTTGTAAAATCTGAACCTCGACTGCCATCTTGTAGAGATGTGGTTTAAATAATTTGTCTTTAATATATGGCACTACTTTTTGTAATTATGAGAGTATTATTAAAATGTATAAATATAAGATACATTATACAGTATTACATTTGTTAGATAAAACAAAACTAGTTATATTCTCTAAATTAGTTTCAGTTCAAAAACAATATATGTATCAGTCAATATCACTTTGTCCTTGAGGCAATCCTCTAATGAGGAAAGTTGTACGAGGGTGGATCAAATATAAACCGGAATTTGTATCTGGTAGCGAACTGGAGGGGAAGTTGGTGGGGGTGTCTGGAGTAGGGATCTTGATGTGTCGCACTTCGAAGAGCAGCCGCTTGCTTCAGTATGCCATGAGCGAGCAAGAGGTACACACGTCTGTTGCGCAATGCATTATTATTACATTTTTGGCGAAAGAAGGCACTAAACCTTCTGAAATTTTGAGAAGGCCATGCGCAGTTCGGGGAAGCAATCCTTTCGAAGATGCAGGTGCAAAAAAATTTTAGCGGGCCGGGATTCAGTGGAAAATGAGCCCCACCAAAGACGGCAACGAACAAGCATCAGTGTAGATAACATTCGTGCTGTACGGGACCTTATTGAGGAGGATCGGCGCGTAAAAATTTCTGAAATTGCTTCACACATTGGAATAAGCTTTGGAAGTGTTCAAGCCATCATCAATGATGAACTCAAATTCCGAAAATTGTCTGCCAGGTGGGTTCCTCGGCTCCTCAGCCAGGAACAAAACAATTTGACGAAAAACTGACGAAAATGCATTGGGCACCTCTGGAACATCCTCCTTACAGTCCAGATTTGTCACCCTGTGACTACCATTTATTTGCGCCACTGAAAGAAGACTTGGCAGGAAGGTGGTTTCGTGACAGTGCAGCGGTAGAGGAGTTTGTGCGCAACTGGCTGACTACACGTCATCCCTTATTCTTCAAGGACGGCATCAAAAAGTTGCCAACTCAATGGCAAAAGTATGTTGGAAATGCAGGAGACTATGTAGAAAAATGAGGTGGTGGTTTTGCATTTTTCTGTTAATTCAATAAAATTGTAAACAATAATTCCGGTTTATATTTGATTCACCCTCGTATATAATAAAAAAGGAAGTAGGTGATTTTATATCTTTTCAGAAATAGCTCTGATCAATCTACAGTGTGATTCAGAAATATGGCTATACGTTCGATCACATTTTGTGAAGAAAATATTATTATTAAAGGAAATATGATGTTATCATTGGAAAGGGAATCCTTCAAATTACAACAATAGAACAAAACAAATCACTTACAACAACACTAAGCAAGTCACTTTATTGCTTCAAACTGTTCGCCGTTTACAGCCAAGCATAATTGGCAACTCTTTGGGAAGTCATTCATTGCGTTATGATGCATGTTTAGAGGAATAGATCTAATTTCTGTTTCCAGCAGTCGTTTTCTCCACTTCCCACAGTCGACGGCTGCAATGCTACGTTAAACTCACGTCTTGCCCATCTTGCGGCCTCACGATCATTAGCATACATTATTGCCCATGCAGCAGTTGTAATTTGCTGTTGCATATTCAATGCCATTTTGACTAATGACTAAGTTCTACACTGTTTTGTTTTATTCCATTGTTGTAATTTGAATAATTGTTTTTCCAACGATAATTTCATATTTCCTGTAATGGTAATATTTTCATCACACAATGCTTTCAAACGTATAGCCATATTTATGATTCACCCCATATATGCCCCAATAGAATTTGGCTATATGTATCAAAATAGATCAAGAGCTTAGAACGGAAATATAAATCTCACGTAATATAATGTTTTCATGTCTAGACATGTTTTCAGTGAAGCATCCTCACTATTGTCTACTAGAATCTGATTGTTGGATGTCGTTTATATTTTTCTGGTATTTTCTTAAGTTTACAAAATCTTTTATATCACATCCAAAAATTTACAAAAGTTGTAATTCTATGTGACTCCAAAGCAGCCATTCTCGCTATAACACGAGACACAACACCCAAAAGCATCAAAATTATCGAATGTCACAAAATGATAAAACAGTTATCCGTCTACATAAAGAAGTTGTACTTCAATGGGTTCCGGCCCATTGTGGAGTGACAGGCAATGAAATAGCCGATTTTCTACCCAAGAAGGGTAGTAAAATTGTATCAAACCCAACTTCTACTCCAGTTTCCTTTCACTCTATCAAAAGAATTATCTCAAATAAATACATCAATAAACTTAGAGAAGAATACATCACCAAAACATCTGGAAAGGAATGGGAAAATCTACAAGCTTATGACATTACTACATTACAAAGAAAATCTGCAGTAGCAACATTCAGACTGCTAACGGGAATGACTGCTTGAATAAACACCTACACAGACTTGGCATAACAGATTCACCTAAATGCCCTTTTTGCAATTTAAATGAAGATATGGAAAGAAACCATCTCCTCCGTTGTCCAGCTTTTGTAGAAGAGACCAGCCTTTCTGCTAAATATTGGAGTGCAAGAGAGCGAATGATTTCATTATCAAGTGCTCGACATTAGATACCAACCAACCAACCAACCATATTTTTCTGGTAGTGGATTTGATTGTGAAGTCCATCTGTGGACAACCAGGGGAAAGAATATACAAGACATCCAACGGTTTAACACAGCAGTTAGATTCTAATTCAGAATGACAAAACTCATTATCATCATCATAGTACATTCATGAATTTAGGCCATTTGTTGACCTGTTTCAGCCTCAAGAAATACACCATCCAAAAGTCTTTTGAGTGGACGTCCTGGTCTTCTTCTTCCTGCAGGTTGATATCTTAACATTTGTTTGGGTATCCTGTGATCTTCCATTCGATGAACATATTGCATCCATCTTGACATATGATCAGAAATTTTGTTTTCTAAAGGTTCCATGTGTAATTCTTCTAAGATGTCTTCATTTTTTTTGTGATCTAGTAGTGTGTATCCTGCAGTCCTCCGAAGGTATCTCATTTCAGCAGATTTATGTCTCTGTATATCCTCCTGTTTCAACGTCCATACTTTGCTACCATACAAAAGAGTGGGAGAGCCGGTGTTTTATACACTTTAGTCTTGAATGTTTTTGGACTAACTGTGGCTTGACGATAAAATTTATTAACCCTAAAATTCTTAAAAATTAGATATTTTTGCATTTACATCTTTTCTTCTTCATATGAGATATTGCATCCTAAATATGTAAAATTATTCACCTGCTCCAAAATTTTATTGTCCAGTACAGTTTTACTTCTGACAGGATCTACACCTTGAAATGCCATAATTTTTGTTTTTTCTGTAGATATCTTTAATCCATATTCTTCTGTAATTTTGTTAAGTTCATACAGACCTTTCTGTAGATTATCTTCTGAATTTGCTATTATATTTGGTCATCTGCAAACAATAGGGTGTTTAATTTTTTATTTTCTGATATTCTTATTCCAAATTTATATTTCTTGGTTCCAGGAACATATACTTCATTGATATAAATTGCAAAGAGTGTTGGGGATAGGGGGCAGCCTTGTCTCACACCACAATTTATAATTCCTTCTTCAGAAAATCTGTTATTTAATTTAATCTTTATGGTGTTGTCTTTGTAAATATTTTGTATGTTCTGCCAATATATTTAAGAGTTTTGATCTCTCGACTGTGTCGAATGCTTTTTCAAAATCTATGAAAGCAAAATGTGTTTCTAAGTTTAATTCTCTTCTTTTTTTCAAGCAATAGTTTAACAGAAAATGTTGAATCAATACAAGATCGTCCTTTTCTAAATCCATTTTGACATTCCATAAGGAATTTTTCACTGAAACTTTTCAATTTTCCATTCAAAATGTCTGCATAAATTCTACTTCAACAAAACATGTCCAGGTGAGGAAACAAAATATAAGATAAGGTCCAATTTAAGAAAGAAAAATTGTTTGAACCGGGATTTGAACCCTGGACCTCTAGTTGTACATACTAGTGTGCTGTCCAATTACACCATTCAAATGACGCTACAAACATTAACATTTCTTTCAATTTATACAATTCTCGTTCGTCCGAAGGCTAATAGTTGTCGTTATCACACCAACTGACGGCTTCTATTCAGAAGTATTTTTATTGAGAATTTAAAAATTAGCCTTTGGACAAACGAGAATTGTATGAGTTCAAAAATATGTTAATGTTTGTATCATCGTTTGAATGGTGTAATTGGACAGCACACTAGTACGTAGAACTAGAGGTCCAGATTTCAAATCCCTGTTTAAACATTAATTTCTCTTTCTTAAATTAGATTCTATCCAGAATTGGAAAGTGTTAATTTAACAAAAACATTGAAAATAAGATGAATATATAGTTCTGATACAAGCTGTTAAGAAATTACCTCTTACTGTTAATTTGTATCAATTCTGATAAATCAAAATAGCTGTTTAAAAAGTATTATAATTATGTTTATTGCAATTATGTTGTGGCTTAAATAGGATTTTTAAGTCATTCCTGGATTGCACAATTTGAGTTCCACTGACATTAGTAGCAAGGATCTAGTTGAGAATGAAGAAAAGATCTCTAAAACATATCCATATGAGGTAGAGCATAACAATTTTAATCCATTGTAAACTTTTCCCTAAACGTGTAGTTGTGTGAAAATAAAATTGCTCATAATGTTTGACATTAATTATTGAGTGAACAACAGATACATTTTGTAAAGTTTTATACTTAAAATGCTTATAAACCAGGAAAAAAATACTGTATAAAAAATCACTAACATATTTATTGTGTATTATATAGTCTATTGCATTTTGTATTGTATATCTTAACCTATTTATCTTGGATATCAAGTTCTGTCCTTATCTATTTTATGTCCTTCAATTTTCAACAAGGGCAAGGCTTATTAAATCAGTCTTTCATTTATTTAAACAATATTTTGTATTATATTATTTTTAGTCTAATCATCTTACCTCAATATTAATGTTGATTTGTTCTTGGACATGTTTCAAAACAATTCTGTTTCTTGTCCAGACAAGCTGACGATAAAACAGAATTGTTTTGAAACATGTCCAAGAACAAATCAACATTAATATTGAGGTAAGATGATTAGACTAAAAATAATATAATTAAAATAACCTGAATATATCACTTCCTAAAATTAAATATTAATATTTTGTATATCCCCTAAGAAGATGTTCTTTAGTTAACATTTATAACTGATATAATTAATAGAGTCAGGCATAACTTTGCAGGAATAAAACAATCTGGGATGCAGATTTGTCCAATTAAAATCACAAATACTAGTAGTAAAAGTAATAAAATCATGACAAAAATACGTACCCAAAATAATACCAATACATGTTTCACCCTTGATGTGTCAACCCTAATGATGCCCTGTTTAAGAGCAAAACACGTGTTGGTATCAACTTGTGTATGTTTTTTGTCACAATTTTATTGCTTTTGCTTGTAGTTGTGATTTCTTCTTCTTCTTCCTTTCATGTGATAGACCTAGTGGTCTGTTACGGTTTCAATCCAACGTTTGAAGGGTCTGCCCAAAGATCTCTTGCCTGGTGGCTGGTAATTTAAGATATGACGTGGTATTCTTGTTCTGCTCATTCTTCTTACGTGAGATTTCCAGTTGTTTCTGTATTTTTGTACATATTCCATGACTGATTCTGTTTGTAATTCTTTGAGAATCTCAGAATTCTTTTTATGGTCTGTTCTTGAGTAACCTGCAGTACGTCTCATAAATTTAATTTCTGCCGCAGTTAGTCTTTGTTCATCTACACTGCGAATTGTCCAGGCCTCACTGCTGTAACATAATATGGGTCTGGCCAGTGTTTTATAAATTCTAGTTCGTGTGTGTTGCTGTACTGTGTTTGGCTTGAAAACATTATTTATAATTCCCGTTACTCTGTTAAATTTTATAATTTTTTGGCTAAAATATTTTTCCTCTTCGTATGTAACTTGGTATCCGAGATAGTTAAATGTGTTGGTTTGTTCTAATATTTTGTTATTAATAACAATTTTACTGCGAACTGGGTCTTTTCCTAGGAAAGTCATGACTTTCGATTTTTCTGTTGAGATGTCCATGTTGTAGTTTATTGCAATTTGGTGAAAAGAGTGGACTGAACGTTGTAGGTCATCTTCTGAATTTGCTATAAACACAATGTCATCTGCAAATAATAGGGTGTCTAAATTATATAATCTATTAAGTGGTATACTGCCATGTGGTTGTAGTCTCCATTCTTTAATAATTGAGTTCATGTATATTATGAAGAGCATTGGTGAAAGACCACATCCTTGTCTAACTCCTTGATTAATTGGTCTGCATTCAGAGATTTTATTTTCAATCTTAACTTAGATGTAATATATCCTTATAAATATCATATATAGCTTTTATCAGTTGCTCTGGGATTCCATCATATTTGAGGATTTCTAATAATTTGTTTCTATTATATGTGATTTCAATTAAATAAATCTGCTTACTGAGTTCTTGTAGAATTATCACTGAGGTATGTTTTATTTTTTTTTGTATTACAACTAAAAACAGAGTATGCTTGCTTTTCACTCTCTCTTGCTCAATTTTAGTATTTTGAAAACAGAAAAATCCTTCCTACTCTACTTCTTCAACTGCCTCTTATGCTTCTTGATGTTGTTTGACAATAACTTTCTACAATCTTTAATATTTCCGCTAGCTGCCTGACTTGTAGCCTTTGTCTTCCTAGGACATCCTGTTCTTCAAGTATCTACCTTTTGGTCTAGCCTCAAAAGCACCTTGTCATCCTATCCTCACTCATTCTCATAATGTGTCCATACTATCATGAACAGAGGCAATTACAACATGACAATAATTTTTCATTAGTTCAATAAAAATAAAACTTAGTTTTATTAAGATATAATTCAGTGACAGCTGTTTCGGTACACTGTAATAATAACAAAAACAACCTTGGAATTATTAATGTATTTATTTTGTAGCACTCAAAAAAGTACTGAAATTTCAGTATGTTGGCAATGAAACAAAATGAACAAATATTGCAATATTTAAATTAATATTGGGAAGTAAACATTATGAGGTTATATCATTAATAGTGAGTGGAGAACATATTTTAATCGACTCACCTCATACATTTTCAAACTTCTTTGATACCGACGGTTTCAGACAGTATCATGTCCTTCTTCAGTCATGGCTTCTACTGATGAAATTCCGTGATTGTTGATTTCTTTAGTGACATCACCTCTTGTGCTGCCATCTTTCGTTGGAAACTTTTGAAACAATTGGATAAACCGTTGGAATTGACAATTTGGGAAATGATATTCATTCAGAAGAATAAATATCGATCTATGAATTTCGATATTCCGGTGGATAAAATTTTAATTACAAAGTTTATAATCCCAACGAAAGATGGCAGCACAAGAGGTGATGTCACTAAAGAAATCAACAATCACGGAATTTCATCAGTGGAAGCCATGACTGAAGAAGGACATGATACTGTCTGAAACCGTTGGTATCAAAGAAGTTTGAAAATGTATGAGGTGAGTCGATTAAAATATGTTCTCCACTCACTATTAAAAATATTGCAATTTTCTTCAACTTTTTTAAATGTATTGCTTTAGCAATCAGTGCTTTGTTTATAATCCTTCAAAGTAAATAAATTGAAGCAAAAGACTTTATTGTTTGTTGATAAAGATATTTTTGTTCAGTTCATATTCTTGAGAATTTACAATTAAAATTGTACTCGTGATATATTTAAAAATGTATAGATATTTTTTTATAATAAAATCATTGTAGGGTCCTACCAGTGTTGTAGATAATATCTAAAAAAAAAAAGAAAACATGTTTTAGTGAGAAATAATATTTTGAAAGGAATAATGTATAGCAAGCTCCCAATTATCCGTGTGCGTATTATCCGGGCATTACTCTTTTCACTGTAATTTTTTTTAAAATACTGTATTTTGTATTGTTATGAAAAAATCTTTATTTTTAAGCGTGCTACTGTGAACTGCACTCAGAAACTAGCACAATAGAGTAACCTTCACTCACAACCCCCTCCCCTGACGTGTTAACGGTACCAACCAACATTCTGAGAATACAATACAATTTTGGAAATTTCCGTTTCGTGAGTCACTGAAAGTTTGTTGTTACAGATTGAAACCACAGATATGCTGTGGCAGTGGGTTTATCGCTGGTTAGTGGTGTGGTCATTGGTGCTTACTAGTTTAATTCCTCTTTTAACATTCTTCTACTTTATGACTACTTAAATATGAACTAAATAATTGGTCATGTACATTATTTACAGATAGTATTGGAATTATTTATAATATTTAATTTTGGTTATCACTGATTATTTGTCATCGCTGGTTATAAGTGTGGATATCATTGGTTACTAGTGTAGTTGTCGCTGGTTACGGCAGCCATTTTGAATAACTGTCGTAACCAGAGTGGTCATGACAGGAAATAGTCCCACTTTGTTTTTCATATTTACGAGTAAAATAAAATAATGATAATTACGACTCGCACCTAAATACATTTAATATAACATTTTATGAACATTTGTTGCATTTGACAAGCATTAAAGGGGGTATGCACATTTCTGATCAACTTCCACGGCGCTGAAACTTAATTGTATTATCTGTGTTTTTTGATTTTCCGTGCATATCTCGGTCCCAATTAACACGGATAATCGGGAGTTTGCTGTATATAGATAATTAAAATACACATCAAGAGACTGAATTGGTAATATGAATCTCATCTCTTATTTTGCCTCACACACATGGAACATGTTTCGTACGACATTTCCACCAAAAACTGATGGTTTTGATTGGAAATGTTTTTTTGAAACATGTTCCATGTGAGAGAGCCAAAATATAAGGTGAGGTGTATTATTACAAATTCAATCTCTTGATGTATATTTACATGATAATGTTACTTCCTTTCAATTTTGAGAATCAAACATGCATTTTTAGTGCAAAAGATTCAAAACAGTGCTTAAATATATAAATCAGTATTTAGTTTATGTACTTAATATTATTTAATTCATATTAAGTTTTTATTTCAAGTATTCAACATATTAGTCTGAATAAAAAAAAACTTTTTTTGCCCCACTTCATACTTTGTCTTCTTTTTAAAAAGAAAAAAATAGTCTTTATGTATTTATTTTTTATTTAAAGTTATTTATCTGTAAATAGGGTTAAGTATGGATCTGATAAAATATTATTTTTGTTTGTGGATTTCTATTAATTATGTTGCTGAAGTTTGATGTATTCATGAAAATAAATTATGTATAAACAAAAGTTGTTTAATATATTATGTATCTCTGTGACTGACAACAATAATTTTCCCTCTATGTTCTAAGAATTTTCTGATATTTAAAATTTCCTATTTGAGTGGCAATAAAACAGCCGTCAGATCCAAAGACAAAAACATTATCCCTACATGATCATGAATGCTCACCTCCTCTGTCGTCCTATGTTTTGTTTGTATGTGTCTATCCATTTTTTTTCTCTATATTCAATATTGTGGAAAGCAACAGGAAGCTACCACACCTAAAATTCCCTAGTAAAGCTGCAAGCATAGCATGAAAATGCAATGATTGCAGTGAAGGACCTGCCTTCAGGCAGAATTACTATGATTAATTAAATAAATATGGATCTGAAAATATATAAAACTATTATTCTACCAGTTATATTATATGGGTGCGAAACATGGACTCTTACTTTAAGGGAGGAAAGGAGATTACAAGTATTTGAGAATAAAGTTCTTAGGAACATTTTTGGACCAAAAAGAGATGAACAGACAGGTGAATGGAGAAGACTACATAACAATGAACTACATGGTCTTTATAGGAAGCCAGATATAATAAGAATAGTTAAGTCTCGTAGACTGCGATGGGCAGGACATGTTGCACGTATGGGGAGTGAAAGACATGCATGGAGGCTTCTTGTAGGAAGGCCAGAGGGAAAACGCCTAGTTGGTAGGCCGAGAATGAGGTGGGAGAACAACATTAACTATGATTTGAGGGAAGTAGATTATACAGGGAATGATTGGAAAGCATTAGCTCAGGATAGGGATGTATGGAGAGCTTATGTCCGCGTGGCCATGAACCTACGGCTTCGATAGTGCCAGTGAGTAAGTAAGTAATAAATATGGATTTTCATCAAGTAAACACCAACTCAACAGAATTACTATGGATGGATATTCAATATCTTGCCCAATCTGGGGTAACCATCTGGTTCTGGGCCTTATGCTTGCCAAATAATGATTTTAATCTATTTCTTTCTACCGTATTTATGCATGAATAGGCTGCATCCAAGTTTTGCGATAATAAATTGGGGAAAAAATATTTGTCTTATTTTTCGCTAATAATAATAATACTTTATTTATTCTGGCAGAGTTAAGGCCATAAGGCCCTCTCTTCCACTCAACCAGCACAAATACAAATAAATATTTGACAAATATAGATATACACTATACTAATTATAAACAGTTAAAGATACAATAAATGTAGCAATGTAAATGTCATGTACAAACAACATTTTATAGGGTAATAACAATAATGATACGATAATAATAATATAAATATGATAGTGATGCTAAGAAGCAGTGCAAAAGACAGAAGTAGGCCTACACCATTTTTAATCTGGCAAATGTTGTATATTCCAAAGCTTTTGTTACTGGCTATATAACAGTACATTTGGGCTGCAGCTCAATCATTAACACAAGGGTAAAAGGGACTGTCAGTTGGTAGGTATGGTATTCATTATCATTCCTATTTACTGTGTGTAAACATGGGTCGGTGCAGAGCAAGTTATGCCTCCAAATTCAAGCTACAAGTGATGTGTTAAGCAGCAGAACACGAAAATAGGACAGCAGGAAGAAAGTTCTATGTGGACAAAAAAATGTGCGATGTTGGATCCAAACAAATCATGCACTTGGAAACACATCACAACATTGACAGTGTTTCCATGGAAAGAAAGCAAATTATCCACAGTTAGAAAGTGTTCTCCTGGATTACATACGGAAAACATGGGCAGATGGATTTTCTGTATCCGTCGAAATGATACAATTCGAAGGCCTTAAAGTAGACAAGAATATGGAAATCCCGTGCAATGAATTTAAGGGACGTTATGGCTGGGCAAGGCAATTAATTCAGCATCGACATAAAAAAAAACTCCTGGCACGACAGGCCTAGAAGGCCCTTAGCCTACCATCTGGCTGCTGGCCTCACATCCACATGTGTCACTCACAGAGGTAGATGATTATCAGCCAGTGTAGGGGTGATATGTGGTCAGCATGTCGAGTCCCCCAGCCGTTATAGCTGGTTTTCTCAACCTGGAGCCGCTACTTATTGTAGCTACCCAAATGCCTCACGATGTTGGGGTGGGCACCGGTCCCATACTGACTGAAATACCATGAGAAAATTCTTCCCCTGTGGAGACTCGAACCAGCGCAAGTCCCATAGCTCTGCGCCAAGGCTTCCTGCCTTAACCACTTGGGTACAGCGCGGGACAGCGTACATCAACAGCACAGAAACTTCCCGATATGTACCAGTTATCTAGTTATTTCATGTATAAGTCACACCCTAATTTTGAAACTTATATTTTAGGTAAAAAAGTGTGCATATGGATGCATAAATACAGTATATTTTTAATCAAAATTAGGGTGGGAAGTAACACTACGAGGTATTTTCACTTTATAAATGAGTTGGAGAAAATGTTTTTATATCTCACCTCATAAAGTTTCAAGAGTTAGTTTGACTGAAGATGAAGGTAAAATGACGTTTGAAACCGGTATCATGAAAACACAGAACTTTATTTATCTGAACCGGGTAATTGAACCCCAGACCTCTGACTCTGTACGTCAGCGTGTGGCCCATTACACCATTCGAGATATGGGGTACAAAGACTTAACATTTGTTTCCACTTATACAATTCTCTTACTTCCGAAGGCTGATAGCTGAAGCTATTAACAATGCCATCAGAATCCACATGTTCTCAGCCAATGTAAGAGCAGGGAGGATAGCCAACCTTACCCAGAAAAGTGCCCAATACTCTTACAAGAAACTGAATTGGTCTTAGCATCAGTTTGTCAAGAAACATTTTTTTAAAAAATCCTTTTATCGAGCCAAAATTGAAACTGATTCATTCTTTTCTTATCCAGACAAGGGAGGCTAAGAGTATTTTCAAATTAAAATATTACTCCAAGTGTATTCACGTAGACTTTCACGGCCGGAGTTGCTATGATGATCTTGAAGAGGATTTTCGGGCTGTAGGCCGTGGTCGTGAGGCTTGTAGTTCCCCGACGTTTCACCAGAGACTGCGTCTGGCATCCTCAAGGGTTGTCTTGCGGCCTACAGCCCTGAAATCCTCTTCAAGATCATTACTCCAAGTCTTTTTTTTTTATAATGCCCCAGGTTTGTCTTTTGGACATTTCTGGTGTTCTCTTCTGGCATTAGCATAATTGTAACCCACTTCTGAGGTTGGGGCACCTGGAAGGCAGGGTTACGTTGCCCCGATGATGATAGTGGTGCACCAGGAGAGTCCCTAATCCTAAGCTTAATCTAAGATGAATATGAATGATGTTGATTGGGATGGACATATGATGTTCAGGGACCGTTTGGACCTGAGAGTTTCCTGACATTTGTCTTACAGGCGAGGAAAAAACCCCGATAAAAAACTCACCCAGGAAACTGTCCCGACCGGAGATTGAACCCGGGCCCACTGCGTGACAAGGCAGCACGCTACCTCGAGACCACAGCGGTGGACACTGTAGGCCTTTTGAGGTTGCAAAATTCTGAAGGAAAATATCAAGAATTTATATTTTAAAACATGAAAAGGATTTTTTTTTGCTTAATTGATTAATAAGTAGTCATTATTTGAACCTAGAAATATTTTAATGTTAAATAGATATTGCAAATGGCATCTTTAAGGAAGATTTTTTAGTGATAAAATATCTAAAAATGCATGTACAAGCATGAACGAGTGATAATGAATAAATAACCTTTCACTTTAATCTAATCTAATCTATTGTATTACTCATTTTATTAACACTGCTATCTGTTAATACTCTTGATTGTTTGAGAATTTCTTTACAAAAAGAAAGCCAACAGAGGTATGAAAATCAATTTATTGACATAAGATATTAACATAAATTATTATACATGTTATGTAATTTCTTTTTTGTTATAATTTACTTTACTTGGTGAACTAAATAAACATATGGTAAAATCAAATGTTTCTTACCTCTCCTCATATAAATCTTCTAAGTAGGTCACGATTTCGAGATCATAACGGTCTCATTTTCAGCACTATTTTGACGACTGATGTTATGTCGATCGGAAGAAACTCTTCTTCTTCCGATCGACATAACATCAGTCGCCAAAATAGTACTGAAGATGAGACCGTTATGGTCTCGAAATCGCGATCTACTAAGAAGATTTATATGAGGAGAGGTAAGAAACATTTGATTTTACCATAAATTAAACCTCATAGTGATTAATTCCTGTAAATAATCGATTGAATTGGTGTCTACTTGATGAAAATCCATATTTATTAAGTAAAAATAAAACGTAGTTTTATTTGATTTTCATATTTATTATATATCAGTGACAGCTGTTTCGGTACACTGTACCTTCTTCAGGTGTCACTGAATTATATAATAAATATGAAAATCAAATAAAACTACGTTTTATTTTTATTTAATTAATACATTCCTGTAAAAGTTAAATAAATAAACGCATTAATTTTTTTTAGCAAGTGATATTTTGAGGTTATTTTAATTATATCATTTTTAGTCTGATCATCTTACCTCAATATTAATGTTGATTTGTTCCTGGACATGCTTCAAAACAATTCTGTTTTATCGTCAGCTTGTCCAGACTTGTTTGATTTATGTTGCACGCCCTGGATATCGATGTCAGCTCCATCCTGTGGTTGGCCAAAGAACCTTCAAACAAGGTCACGCTCCGTCAGTATTTCAAAATTCATAACTCTGTTTTTGTTCTTCTGAATATAGATTATTTCCCAAATAGTCAGCTCTTTTGTATTTTCTAACTGATTTAATAATTTAGTGTCTGAATTTATATCATGTTTTTCAGACCAAACATGAGCAGCAACTGCAGATTTCCCTATTTCCCCATTTTTAATATTTCTTATATGTTCTTTGGTTCTAATTTTTAGGTTTCTTTTTGTTTTTCCTATATATATATATTTTTTTTTTCATAACCCATGCATTCAGGATAATATATTCCTGATTTTTTATTTTTATCAGTTTTTTCATTTTTGTTTGTTTTTATTAGTTTATTTAAACTGTAGTTATTTTTCAGTGCTAATTTAATATTAAAGTAAAGTGACCCCACTACAAGCCTCAGGAGGCCCTTGGGGTAGTAGGAGATTAAGGCTCCCACTTTTTCTTGACAATCGGCACTTGATGTCAGCCGGTTGTCAGCCCTGCGTGACGCCGCCTTTACCCCCCTTTACCCCAGAACAAGCGTCTGGTACTCATTTCAGTTAGAGGCTGAGTCGACCCCAGGGCCATAGTGCCGCCAGAAGGTTTGGATCAGTTTAAAAATCCTGACCCCACCGGGACTTGAACCCTCGACCTTCCGGCTTGTAGCGCAGTGCCTTAACCACTACGCTACGGCGTGCCCTGCTAATTTAATATTAAATTTCTCAAATATCTTTTGGAATTTATTGCGTACCCAAGGGAAATTCACATATCATCCTGTATGTTAACCCCCCCAACACTAGCTATTTCACTGCAGATGAATTAGCGACAACTCATTGTAGATGTAGATAGATAGCTGGGTTCAGTGCTCCCGGCAGTATATTGTGTGGTTGCATTCGGTCTTTTCTCTCATTAAGACAGGTGTTTAAAAGTCTATAATATGGTTTCTGTGGGCAAAAAAATTGACAGCAGCGGCAATTCATTATGAGATTACTACAGTCTACAGGGAAATTATAAGTACTGTCACTGTTCAACATTGGAGTCACAAGTTTTAAGATGGATGCACCAACGTCCATGATGAAGAACGAAGTAGCCAACCTTCTATTGTGAATGATGAACTTGTTGTAATAGTGGATAAAGTGGTCAGACAGAATTGCCATTTCACAATTCTCAGAGAAATTTCCGCAAATCAATTGAACTGTTCTGCATGAAGTAGTGAGATAAAGTTACATTATTGCTAGTTTTGTGCTGAAAATTCTGTCTGAAGTTAAAAAACTATCAGGATGCGAGCAACAACCTTGAAACAATTCCAATATGAGGTGTTTGATCATCCATAGTATAGTCCTGACTTGGCTCCGAGCAACTTCCAGCTTTTCCCAAACATGAAGAAATGGCATGTATCACAGCAGTTTCAAACGGATGAGGTGCTCAAGGAGAGCATCAATGGGGGGGCTGAGTCACAGGCAGCAGAGTTTTACGCAGAAGGAATTTTGAAGTTCGTAAAGCATTATGACAAATATTTGAATGCAAACAGAAATGATGTTGAAAATAAATTAAATGTGTACTTTTCATTGGTATGTAGGAAACATTCTCATAGTAGAGTATTTTCTGGAAAAAAAAAAAAAAAAAACTTACTTTCTGAATCACGCTCATATGTACATGTTAAATCTAAAGTAATTAATCTACCCATTATGTATAATTACCACATCAAATTCAATAGATTTTTAGTCTATTATAAACAATCACTAATCATTCTCCCTAACATATACACAGATCTTTACAAATGATTTGAAAAATGTAAACATGTGTATTAATTTAAAATACAATAGGAACTCAATTATGATCTTAAAGAAGATTTTTGGGCTGTAGGCCGTGATCGTGAGACTTGTAGTTCCCCTACGTTTCGCCAGAGACTGCATCTGGCATCCTCAAGGGTTGTCTTGAGACTGGCAATTCTGTCCATTGTCTGTCCTATTTATACGTTCACCGCGATGTGTGTTCGTAAAAGTTATATCTGCCTTCTGATTGGTCAGCAGTAGGGACTTTCATTGTTCCAATGACATTGCTGTTTGATGGTCTAGTGGACTGTGATTGTAGAGGTTTGCATTCTGCGTTTTTTAGAACCAGTATCCATACTTTGTTGACTTTTAATGATTCTTCTTTTCTATTGAAACTGTTTTTATGTTTGAATATTTCGATGGCTTCTCATTGTAGACGGGTAAAATAGTGTGTGCAGTTAGATCAGAATACAGACATATTATCTAACTGCACACACTATTTTACCCGTCTACAACGAGAAGACATCGAAATATTCAAACATAAAAACAGTTTCAATAGAAAAGAAGAATCATTAAAAGTCAACAAAGTATGGATACCGGTTCTAAAAAATGCAGAATGCAAACCTCTACAAGTACAGTCCACTAGACCATTAAACAGCAATCTCATTGGAGCAATGGAAGTCCCTACCACTGACCAATCAGAAGGCAGATATAACTTACGAACACATCGTGGTGAACGTATAAATAGGACAGACAATGGACAGAATTGCCAGTCTCAAGACAACCCTTGAGGATGCCGGATGCAGTCTCTGGCGAAACGTCGGGGAACTACAAGCCTCACGACCACGGCCTACAGCCCGAAAATTTTCTTCAAGATCATCATAGCAACTCCGGCCGTGAAAGTCTACATCAATACAGAACTCAATTATGTTTATTCATGGTTATATTAGGAAGTTTTTTTTGAGACTGGAAACATCTTACCTCAAATTAATGTTGATTTATTCTCAAACATGTTCTAATATAATCTTCTATATCATCTTCAGCTTGCCCAGACTTAAGAAATGTTGAAACAGTTAGAAAATGCAATAGAACTCACCATTTGGGAAAAAATTTACATTCAGAAGAACAAAAATAGAGTTATGAATTTTAAAATTTCTGTTGAAGTTTGGAGGTTCTTCAGCCAGCCGGAGGAGGGAGCTGATATCGACATCCAGGGTTCACAACATAAAACTCATCAGTCTGGCCAAGCTGAAGAGGATATAGAAGAATATATCAAAACATGTTTGAGAATAAATCAACATTAATTTGAGGTAAGATGTTTCCAGTCTCATTCATGTTTTTTTTTTTAATTAGCTATTGATATGAGTATTTTAAAATAATCTGAAAAAAATGTAAATGTTTTATACTTTCCAGGACTCACTTCAGATATCAAACAAGTGACAATGGCAACTGCTGAATATACTGCAAATGGCATAGTCTCAAGACATGAAAATGGCCTCACCTTAAATTTAAGTAAATGGGAGCAACTGAACAAACAATCAAAATTCCTACTGTTTTTAAATGTTAAAATTCCAAAAGATGTATCTTTTGAAAATATAAATATTGTTGACGGTCGACATGAGTATAAAATTGATCAAATTTCGAGGGAAACTAGGCTAGAACTGCAATCTAACAGCATAATGATTGGGGGTCACACTCAAAATAAAAAACGAGTAAGATATATTTCACAAGATGCAGAATATAATTTACCAAACAACGGGACAATCAACATAGATATGAGTAAGTTCTATCAAAATGAAAATAATACAAATTTTACCTTAAATATTAATGCATCATCTATCAAAGTTATAAATGAAATAAATCTAACTTATAGTGATGGAAAAGATACACATGAAAACTCGTTGTCAGACATTCTAGTAATCATAACAGCAGTGTTTTTTGCTGCAAGCCTATATTATTTTCTGGTATCAAATGAAAATGCACCATTATCAAAAGCTCCACCAAATGAAAGTCCATCATTATCAGAACCTCTATTACATGAAAAAGCATTCAAGAATGAAATTAAGAATATTCGCAACGAATTTCCCTTGCAAGAAGAGAACACATGGAACACATTTTATTCAGGAATTAAAGATGTTAATGATAATCCCCCACATCCTACTGTATTCTTAATACTCTATGAGAAGGAAGAAGATACTTCAGTCTGTCTTGCTATGAAGATTGCAAAAGCAGCTATGACCTTCCTCGAAGCGAAAGAATTAGATCCTATTATACTGGATGGAGCAGAACTTGAGAAAAGTGAAACAATAAATAATGATTATGGAGAGCTGATTGTGAGAGAACAGCAGAATATCGAGGAACATAAAACTATAATAATAAAAAATTTACGTAATGTTCCAGGAAGAGTAGCTCAAGCTTTTCATTCACTCTGTGACATGTACACACCTGTGGTGGATAAAGCAGTGTACTTCTTTACATTAAACATTCTTGAAAGCATTACTGTTAGTAATCCCAGTGCTCTAGCACAAACACAACTTGAACAAATGTGGAAGGAAGATCTTCCTGATTATATATTGAACCACTTATTACTCGAATTACAGACAATGTTATTGTTGTTAAATCAGAAACACAACTTCCACCTTCTTGTGCAAATATCTTGTGATACACAGTGTTCCAGAATTTAACTGCAAATTTTAAAGATATGGTGAATGTTTTGAGAATGTAATCTACAGGGTGTAACAGGACCTCACCGACAAAATGATAGCCCATGCAGAGAGAATAATTTTTAAGGAACATATTGTCCCAAGCATGTTGTTTATGAGTTATACGTAGAACTAGGAATTTTAGGTGCAAAATTTTGGTGAAAAAGGTGCATTTTTTAAAAATAGAAGGTGCAAATTTTCCATGTGAATTATCATTAAAGGGTACCAAAAATAGTAATTAGAGATGAAATTATTGAACAAGTATCCCACTTTAAATCTTTAGGATGTGACATCAGCTATGGGTATCATAAAGATATTGAACACAAAACACATCAGTTTCAAGCTATTTGTGGTACAATATAGAACATTGAATAATAAAGCCCACAAACAAACAAAATTAAAATTTTATAAAACGATGGCTGTCCCTGTCCTTTTGTATGGGAGTGAATCTTGGATTACCACCACCAAACAAGAAAGTAAAATCCAAGCAGCCGAGATGAAATTTTTAAGAAGAGTAAAAGGCTGCACTAGAATGGACCAGATAAGAAACAAGGATATCCGTGAAGAAATGCAGATCTACTCCATAAAAGAAAAGATATTTAACAACAAGATACAGTGGAAAGAATGGAAGAAAGTAGATTACCAAATAAAATCTTCCATATTTTCCAAGAGGAAGAAGAGATGTCGGGACGTCCTCGGAAGAGATGGTCTTAGATCTATTAGTGAAGACGGAACAGGCAACTCTTGCCTAAACCAGGAAGTGAAGAAGAAGAAGAGTACCAAAACCAATTAACTCGCGACACAAAATTCAGTCATGTTGTCATATATTAAAAGAGTAAGACAAGTCCCAGAACATTATGTTATTGAAATCACAAGTCCAGAAAACTGTTAAAGCAGATATTAATCAACAACTCAAATGTTTACAACATATCTAAAAAAAAGTTCAATATCTCAACTGTCTATCAGTGGTTTCGTCTAATGTAAAATATACTGGTTTTCACATTCTACTTGATTGATCTGTTTTAATTTTTCTTCATACAGAGGTTGAAGGTATGATTTTCATCTGGGACAGACTTCCCAGTATATTTCTCCAAATATGCTTTAATTATAGGGTTGTTAAGTTTGGAAAGAGGAATGCCACAAGTGTATTTGCTGCATCATTAAAAAAAAATTATTTATTAAACTTGAAGAAGGCAGTGCCTCGCCAATAAACTGTTGTCGCAATACACATTTACTGCTTTGTAGTATTTTTTTGTGTTTTGCACTACCTATGTGCTGCATAACACGATTGTGTTGGTGTTTTTCATCAATTATTATTGAAATATCACAAAGAATGCACCTCATAACAGATCTGTCCTCTGAATTCCATATGCACTTAACAATTTTACAAAATCACGTAGTTTGTAGGAGTTCACATTCGGTTTTGGCATACTGTATACTGGTCACTCAGGAAATAGCAGACCGCACAAGTCAAATATTATTTTGAACTGAAACATTTGTTTATGCACTCAACAACCTTCCTTGCTTAAACAATAGCTTTCGCATAACTGTGGTGCAAGAAGGTGCAAACTAATTTAAAGGAATAGCCTAACGGGACTGCACTAAAGTGGAAGTAATGTGATGTGGACTGATACCACACATTGTTACCAAACCTTTGAAGAAATGTAAAAAAATATATACACATTATTTTGGGAATACAATGCTGCTAAGAGACAAAAAAGGTGCAAAATGTGCTTGCATTGATAAAAAGGTGCAAAAAAGTGCTAGCATTGAAAAAAAAGGTGCAACTAAAACACATTTAGGGCATTTATTTAATGTTTTCTTTGCAAGACAAGCTAATTTGAGCATTGTAGTAACAAAGTAAAATTAAGGTGCAGCACCTAAAATTCCTAGCTCTAGTTATATGCATGTATCAAGGTGTGCGTGCCATGCACTGGAACCAACCCGTTTGTCGTTTATCTGTGCTATCAGCCCTCACTCTTGTCACAGGCAATACGTACCTGTAGGTTTGGTTGTTGTTTTGAGAATTTAATCAACATGCAGTACGAGTTGTCTGAATTCAGAGACATAGTTAATCATTATGGTGTGGCGAAAGAGAGGCTCGTCGCATGTAAGAGCAGCGGTATCCCAACAGGAGACACCCACACATACTACATTTGTTGCAATTCATCAACGCATTGGAGATGCACAATCACAACTAACCGTCGATTGTGGAGACTAGTGGAATTGGACGAGGTGGACCTGTTGCGTGGCCAGCACATTCGCCTGATTTAACGTACCTTGATTTTTTTCTTTGGGGGCATGTCAAGAGTACGGTCTACGTAACTCCAGTGACCACCAGAGCTCAACTGACCGACAAACTAAATGCTGCATTTGACGACGCCAAACAGAATTCTGTCATGCTCGCCCATGTTGGCCGATCAAACATGCAATGAGGCACAGGGCCTATTATTTGAACACTTATTGTAAAAACATATTTTTTTAATAAAATGATGTGTATAATTGTTTGTATTCAATTCCGACCCTTACAGGTGAACACCTTCAACTGCGCATAACTCATGTTCCTTCACAAAAAATGATCCTCTCTGTATGGCCTATCATTTTGTCGGTGAGGTCCCGTTACACCCTGTATATTTAAGTAAACTTTTATCACTCATCTCATATTCTTCTTCTTAACTAGTTTCGGCACCATTTTCAGTACCATTGCCAGTATTTTTATTACCGTTTTATCGTCCTGAAGACAAGGACAAAACAGTCTTCAGGATGACAAAACAATGGTCGTAGAAATACTGAAGATGATGCCAAAACTAGTCTAAGAAGAAGAATAATATGAGGTAAGTGATAAAGTTTACATAAATAAATAATATGTCATAGTGGGAATTCCAAAAAAAAAAATCTATATTGCATAATTTTTTTTATTTACAGTTGCTTAAATATTTAATGTCCAAAAATTGTTCCTTTGGGTATGTATAAAACTTTCCTTAAGCCATTATTACTTTATGGGGCTGAAAAATCAACTACGATGAAGAATGATTAAAGTTAAATACAGAGATTTTAACAATATAGAAATTCAGTTTTATTCTTAAGTGGATAGAATTTGAATTGAAAACATTAGAATTGTAATCTTAAGGAATTATAATAAAATGTCTAAGAAGTATGTTAGGAAAAACTAGGAGAGAATAAATTCTCAACATAGATATGAGAAACTTTAAACCTAGATAGAGTATAGAATTAAATAGAAGATAGAATAAATCGTGTGACCATGTAAAAGGATGGATATTGGAAGGTTACCAAGTCAGGAACTATGGAGTAGAATACAGACTACCATAGAAGAAACCAAGAGGTCGGAAGAAATATAAATGGGAGATACAAGTTATGAAAGGTGTTGAAAGAAAAGAAAAAAAAGATAGAGAAAGAGAGAAAAAAATATATATTGCTCGGTTTTTAAACATTTTTCCTCGTTTCTGTAAAAACCACTTCCCAACCTCACATCCTAATATACTATATTGTATGTATAATTTAACCCAGGTGAAGTGGAAGAGAAGACCTTATGGTCTTAACTCCATCAGGTAAAATAAATAAATAAATAAAATATGTAAGAAAATTATTAAGAACAATCTTCCCTTAATTGACTTACCTGATCATAAATTTTCTGCAGGGATCCTCGATGAAGAGTTGATACATTTGGAATCTCTCTTGGAATTCCGTAAACTTCTGAAATACCTCAACAACCAAAATAAATTAATAGCCTTCCAGTGGATACCCTCACACATCGGAATAGTTGGCAATGAAACAGCTGATGGACTTGCCAAAAAGGGTACCAAAATACGGATAACAAATCACCCCAATTCGAACCTC
Source organism: Diploptera punctata (assembly GCA_030220185.1). Taxonomy (NCBI): domain Eukaryota; kingdom Metazoa; phylum Arthropoda; class Insecta; order Blattodea; family Blaberidae; genus Diploptera; species Diploptera punctata. The sequence goes on from JASPKZ010000446.1 coordinate 1,728,532, forward strand.
CACAGAAAGATCGAAGCAATTAAGAAAGCATTCCAAATGGAAAACATTGCAACAGCCAGAGGGAAATCATGGGAAAAAAATTGATGAGCTATACACAGAAATAAAATATAAAGGCCGCAAGGAAGCAGTAGCAAAATTCAGACTGATGTCAGGACACGACTGCCTGGCTCACCATCTCCACAGAATAAACATTTTCCAATCCGACAGATGTGTCATATGCAAAGACCCGGACCTGATCATGGACAAACACCACCTTCTAGTCTGTCCAGCTTTAAATCCAACTGCACAACACTCTAAGGACCTTGTTCGCTTGTACTGGGAAGCCAGAGAGAAAATGACTTAAGCATCAAATTCGCCATTAGAAAACAACAACACTTGGAATCTCTCTATTGCAGTATTTTTCCGTAAATCCACTAGAATTTTCCATATTCTTTAATTGAATATTTGCTGATACCAGCACCTCACAAAGTTAATTATGAATTCAGATTGTTGAGAATCAGATTTGCCTGCTGATCTCATAGTAGGATGTGCACTGTGGTCCTCTCATTTTGAATTTCTAATATGCATAGCACTTTTCTTGCTGTACCTCAAATCTGGTATTTGCTGATATCTATACAAATTGTTACAGGTGCAATTTAATTTAGATACAAGAGATTGTAATTTATAAAACATACTAGCTGGCCCGGTGAACGTCGTACCGCCTTTAAATATTTTTACGTACATTTTTCCGATGTTTTAATAGTTATCTGCTATTCGGGGCAAAAACAAATCCAACAAATCAAAGACCATAAAAATTGGGTCCAGCCGTTCTTGAGTTATAAATAGTATAACTAATCCGACTTTGTCATATATATATATATATATATAAAAGTCCCGGCCACGCGTTGTTGTGGCTAAGGTATACGTTAAATTATGTTGTAGTAAACTAAGTGAGAAATCTAAGTCAGAAAGTTTTTGTTTTACACAATTTTTTTTAGTTCTGGTACGTTAACTACACCCGGTATAAATATGGGTGTGGTTTATGTGGAAGTGGTTTTGTTGATTGAGATGAATTTATGTTGTCTGCATTCTCAGTATCATCCATAAGTGTATCATAAGAATTATATACATTTATTGATGGAATATTTTGAGGAGGCTCAATGATTTCATTATACTTTCTTTTTTTTCTACAAACTTGTTGGCAGTTTGGATTCTCATCAACATCAGGAAGTCTCTGTATAGTAATATCATCTTGTGATATATTATAGTCATCTTGTTTTTCATTTAATTGAGGCATGGAGATTGTTTCTGTAATATAGGCATATTATTATAACTAACAGACTTACTTATAGTTCTGTTATTCCGTTCCTTAGGACCTTCATATGTTTTTAAATTGACATTCCTCTTAAATGTAAGATTTATGTCACATAGGCCTATACCAATTTGCGGAAATTCACTTGATATCTTATCATGCATGGTCTCTAGAACTGATTCGCCATATTGTTCAATGCCCCTTCTCGGTCCAGTTTAATTTAAATTAAGTTGCTGTCTTCCAGCCAGATTACTTAAAACTAATACTTACACACGAAATTAATATTATTATCATATTTGTAATTCAATTGAAATTTGCGGTTGCAACAAAAAGCACAGCCATCTGGTTAAATAATAAACCAATTAACTTACACCGTCATCTGTTAGAATCGTAATGGAACTCACAGATAATTATAACTCTTTGTAATATGAGGTGAGTGATAAAAATATTCTACCTTAATGAATATACCTCATAGTGAGAATTCCTAAAATAAATAATAAACAAATAATTTGCAATAAAATAATGTGACTATACATTTAGTTATAAACAACCATAGGTCTCAAGTTGGATCAAACTGCACACTGTGTGCAAAATGTTATTAAATCGGTTTAGTAGTTTAGGATTCCATCGCGGACAAACAACGTGACACGCAATTTTTATTTATTAAGATTAAGAAAGAATATTTCTTCTTCTTCCTTCCAAGTATTAGGCCAAGGCCTGTTACGATCCTATACCAGCATTTCATAGGACGGCCCAGTGAACTTCGTCCTCTTGGTATATAATTATAAACAGCTGTAATATCAGAAACAAAAAGAATATAATTTAGTTATTTGAAATATAAAATGATCACACCTCTTTACTATAGTGTGTGCAGAACACTATTCTTCCATCTGTGGTATAACATTCAAATGTTGCAATCCTTTCACAAATTCCACTTTTTAGCATCTCGCTGTTCTTTCTCAAAGCGCAATAGGCCTAGAAGGCCCTTGGCCTACCAGCCAGTTGCTGGCCTCACATCTACATATGATCACCTAGCCAGTGTAGGAGTGACATGTGGTCAGTATTGGTATGGTAAACCCTGGTCTGGGCATAAATTTTTCTCTTCAAATTTTAAATGTACTACTACACGAGAAACTCAAATTTTCAGTCTGGTCACTCTTTTTACACTACATAATCCACAAAATCTATGGCATACAGCAACCCCAAGTAAAAAAAAATACCTACCCCATTTCATACATCAATTTAATTTTAATATTCAATGAGTAACAAATGAAAACAATGAATGAGTTGGAGAAAATGCTTTTAACATGTCACCTCATAAAGTTGCCTGTCTTCACGATACCGGTTTCAAAAGTATAGTTGGTTGGTATCTAATGTCAAGCACTTGATAATGAAATCATTCGCTCTCTTGCACTCCAATATTTAGCAGAAAGGCTGGTCTCTTCTACAAAAGCTGGACAACGGAGGAGATGGTTTTTTTTCCATATCTTCATTTAAATTGCAAAAAGGGCATTTAGGTGAATCTGTTATGCCAAGTCTGTGTAGGTGTTTATTCAGGCAGTCATGTCCCGTTAGCAGTCTGAATATTGCTACTGTAGATTTTCTTTGTAATGTAGTAATGTCATAAGCTTGTAGATTTTCCCATTCCTTTCCAGATGTTTTGGTGGTGTATTCTTCTCTAAGTTTATTGATATATTTATTCGAGATAATTCTTTTGATAGAGTGAAAGGAAACTGGAGTAGAAGTTGGGTTCGAAACAATTTTGCTACCCTTCTTGGCCAGAAATCGGCTATTTCATTGCCTGTCATTCCACAATGGGCCGGAATCCATTGAAGTACAACTTTTTTATGTAGACGGGATAACTGTTTTATTATTTTGTGACATTCGATATTTTGATGCTTTTGGGTGTTATGTCTCGTGTTATAGCAAGAATGGCTGCTTTGGAGTCACATAGAATTACAACTTTTGTAAATTTTTGGATGTGATATAAAAGATTTTGTACATTTAAGAAAATTGCTTTACTTCCATCTTCAGTCAACTCCAACTGTCAAAATTTCAACCGTTAACCATCTTCTGAACTGCCATCTGGTGTTGATTTTATAAACTTGGAGATCTTAACACCATCTTCTGAACACCAGATGGCAGTTCAGAAGATGGTGTTAATGGCAAAAGTTCTCCAAGTTCATAAAAATCAACACCAGATGGCGAACTGCCATCTTCTGAACTAGAAAATGGTGTTAACAGCGAAATTTCGACAGTTGGAGTTTGACTGAAGATGAAAGTAAAACTATACTTTTTAAACCGGTATTGTGAAGACATGCAACTTTATGAGGTGAGATGTTAAAGCATTTTCTCCAAATCATTAAAGTAAATATCTCATGGTATTATCTCCCACCTTAATTTTGATTAAATGAAAAATTTAACAACTAATAAATCAAATATATTTTTGTCCGAGTTGCTGGATTCCATACTTCGAATTGTTGTCTGTAACTCCTCTATAACCAGCCAAATTTCTTTCAAGTTGATTTGTTTACAACATGTAGAAAAAAATCACTCAAATACTGTTTTTGTACTACCTCTATCTATATGAAAAGTGATTTTAAGATGGCAATTCCTGTACGACACATTTGGTTTTATTTCTTTGTGAGCTATTGCATATGAATATGGTCATGAAATAACATTATTTTGTACTGAATAGCAATTTCAATTTATTTGAAGCATATATATTTACTGTCTGTGTACACTTCCCTCAGATTTTGCACTTTTTTTACAATTGTTTTTGAAGATTTCATGGGAGTACAAACCATTAGTAAGAAATTGAAAAATAATTATAGAATTAAAAAAAAAATCTTTCAATATAATGAGGTTATAACTTGACTAGTTTTGGTTTTAAAGGCATTTACTGAAATATGTGATTTACACTCCCACAATATTTATTTTGCTTTTATTTCATCTGGAATTATACATTATTTTTTTAACAAAATTAGAATCCAATTTTTCAACATTTACTTTATCCTATAAAGATTATGGGTATTTGTAGACAGTATGTTTTTAGCAAAGAATACATGTGGTTTCTTTTTTTAAATCTCGGGATAATGACAAGTTTTCAAAACATCAGAGAAATATCACAGATTAATTTATTAAAAATACAAAAAATCGTTACGTAGTAAAGTCCCGATAAAGTGCTATTTTATAACATACTGCATACAATATATAATTATACTCACTTAGTCTTCAGTCGTAGAAGTAAGAGAGAAACAGTCTTTGTTGCAATTATTCTAGTCTTAATGTTGTGTCAGATTTGAGAAATACTATCAAAATTCTTTTCACAACAGTTTCAAGATCCTTCAAACAACGGATCTACAATGTTCATTGATATGTTGACAAACTAAAAAAATATTAATGAGCCTTAAATCAGTCAAATGCAATTAATAAATACAATTAGTAAATTAATGAGTCATTTTATACATCTTACCTCATATTTTATGTTTCTTTAAACACAGGAACTAGTTTCCAAGAGAAGGATCTCTCTCATTTTCAACCGACATTATGACTACTGGATTTTCGTTGGAATCTCCATCAACAACGTTGCCATCTGGTGTTGATTTGATAACTTTGAGATGAGGTCACGTTCATCAGGAATCTCAAAATTCATGGATCTAAATTTGTTCTTCTGAATATATAAGTAAAGTGATCCCACAACAGGCCTCAGGAGGCCCTTGGGGTAGTAGGAGGTTAAGGCTCCCACTTTTTTCTAGACAATCGGCACTTTTATGTCAGCCCTGCGTGACGGCCGTCTTTACCCCAGAACAAGCGTCGGGTACTCATTTCAGTTAGAGGCTGAGTCGACCCCAGGGCCATAGTGCCGCCAGAGGGTTTGGGTCAGTTTAAAAATCCTGACCCCAACGGGACTTGAACCCTCGACCCTCCGGCTTGTAGCTCAGTGCCTTAACCACTACGCTACGGCGTGCCCCTTCTGAATATATATCTTCTCCCAAATTGTCGATTCTAAAGGTTTTTCCAAATGTTTTAAAAGTAGGGCTTCTTTTTCAATTTTATCCGATTGAGGGTCTTTCCACTTTTCAGCGGTTGCCCTTTTACCAGCCGGCTGCTGACCCTTCACATCCACATGTGTCAATCACAGAGGTAGATGATCAACAGCCAGTGTAGGGGGTGACATGTGGTTAGCATGTCGAGTCCCCCAGCCGTTATAGCTGGTTCCTCAACCTGGAGCCGCTACTTATTGTAGCTACCCAATTGCCTCACGATGCTGGGTGGGCACCGGTCCCATACTGGCCGAAATACCATGAGAAAATTTCTTCCCCCATGGAGACTCGAACCAGCGCAAGTCCCGTAGCTCTGCGCCAAGGCTTCCTACCTTAACCGCTCGGCTACGGCGCGGGGACTTTTCAATTTTATGATTCTCCAATAAACTATGTGCTGCAATAGCTGATTTTTCAACTTCACCATTTTTAATATTTCTGAAATGTCAAAATGCAAAAAAAAGGCTCCAATTTAATTCAGAACACTACTAAAAGCTTACCTTTCGGATCCATAAAAAGAATAATTAAAAACAAATATAAAATCAAACAAAACCAAGACCTATGTAATAAAGCCAAAGACAAAAAATGGAATATTTTAGTAAAGAAGCCAGATATTATTCCAGAAATTCCACGTAAAACTACAGTAGCAAAATTAGACTGCTTACAGAACATGACTATTTGGCCAAACATTTATATAAAATAGGAATCTACACAAATCCAAATTGTCCTCTATGCAACAAAGACGAAGAAATGAATGAAGAACACCTACAAACCTGTGAAGTATTACCTGTTGGATCCACCATAGAGAAATATTGGAGAGCAAGAACGCTAATGGGTTCGTTGCCAAGGCCCAGCATTTGAAAACAACAACATATTTCTGAAATGTTCCTTAGTGCGAGTGTCCAAATTTCTTTTTGTTTTTCCTATGTATACTTTATTGCAGTCCTTACAATTAATTTGATAAACTCCAGAAATATTAAAAATGGTGAAATTGAAAAATCAGCTAATGCAGCTTTATTGGAGAATCATAAAATTGAAAAAGAAGCCCAACTTTTAAAACATTTGGAAAAACCTTTAGAACTGACAATTTGGGAGAAGATATATATTCAGAAGAACAAATTTAGATCCATGAATTTCGAGATTCCTGATGAACGTGACCTCATCTCAAAGTTCATCAAATCAACACCAGAAGGCAACGTTATTGATGGAGATTCCAACGAAAATCCGGTAGTCATAATGTTGGTTGAAAATGAGAGAGATCCTTCTCTTGAAAACTAGTTCCCGTGTTTAAAGAAACATAAAATATGAGGTAAGATGTTAAAAATGACTCGTTCATTTACGAATTAAGAACCTCATAATGTATTTTCCCATATTTAACAATGAATAAATACATTGCTTTTTTACTAATTATTTTTACATATCTGAAATTTTTTTCTCGGTATTTCAGAATTTTATTTACAGATAAAAGTTTAGAGCACCAGTCTATCAAAAAATGTACAAAGGAAATCTTTTAACATGTTAATTGGAAAATAATTTTTGGTCACTTAATATTATTGAGTAGTTATGAAAATTACTATGGTGTGCTGAGTGATTGTATTGCTGCCCTATCTTCTTGTAGTAAACTGTTGTATTCTGTCAACAAGTCAGTTATGCAATCACACGTACTTTAGTTGCTATTTGTTATTACGTTAGATCAAAGTCCAGGTCTCAGTCGTTCATAGCAAGTCACTCTTTTCTTTATTTTTGCTGGAGTGTATATAAGGTACATGAGAAAATTCAAGAGACCTGTATAAAATTTGTTTATAAAGCAGGAAAATAATTATTGGAAGATACAACCAGCCAATATGTACCATCTATAATATTGTATTCAAACAATAATTTGGTTTAACAAATATATGGAAATCATAAATTGGGGGATTTATAGTCACGATAATATACTGTAAGAATAAACAAAACATTTAGTTAACTTTTATAGGAATTAATCACTATGAGGTTTAATTTATGGTGAAATTAAGGGTCGAATTTATAAATGCATTAGACTGTAAAAGGCGTTCTCTGCTGAGAAAGTTTTATCCTAATACATTTAGCGTACTCAGAAATCCATTCATGCGATAATAATTGTAAGCTACCTGACGAGGTACCTTAAGATCATAGCTCAAGATAAAAACTTATCCTGAGAATCCCGAAGGGAACTGATGTAGTTTGAAATCTTTGCAGCTTTATCCAAGATGTCGGACCTTGAAGACTTCGATCATGTTTTCGGTATACGTGGAGAAGAGGAATTTGATAGAGTCTACCAAAGAATTCAACCGGAAGAACAGGAGAATCGCGTAATATTGCGCGATGCAGACGTCGTTGTATACGGTATTATTTGTGGGATGCAAGCGTAAATGCGTTCCTCTATAGCAGACGAAAATAACGGAAGTGGTTTTATCGCTGAGAATTCTGGGTATTTTGTTGCCAATATTACAAAAACGTCGACTTTCATGCATGACCGGTAAGTTGGCCATTAATTCGATCTCAGCAATTGCTCACAGTGAGTCAGCTCACCAGTGATTGGAAGTAATTTGAGTAGAGACTAATGTATTTGCATACGACCCTAAATGTTTCTTACCTCTCCTCATATAAATTTTCTAAGTAGATCGCGATTTCGAGACCACAACAGTCTCATCTTCAGCACTTTCTTGGCGACTGATGTTATTTATGTCAATCGGAAGAAACTCTTCTTCTTCCCTCTGTTGGTGGACCGATAAACCTCTGGATCAGGTAAAAATTTGCAGAAATTTCGAAGTTCACAAGTTTTCCTTTGTTTTTCTGAATTTATGAACTTCGAAATTCCTGCAAATTTTGACCTGATCCAGAGGTTCATCGGTCCACCAACAGAGGGAAGAAGAAGAGTTTCTTCCGATCGACATAACATCAGTCGCCAAGAAAGTGCTGAAGATGGGACCGCTGTGGTCTCAAAATTGCGATCTACTTAGAAAATTTATATGAGGAGAGGTAAGAAACATTTAATTTCACCATAAAAAAAATATAGCATTATTCCATTATTGTTTGAAATTAAACTTAATTTATCTTGTTAACATGTCATGAAGGAATCCTAGATAGAATTCCAACAATCCATATACAGAGTGTCCCAAATTGATGTATACACTCTTTGAAACGTTATTTCTCAGCAACGAAATGAGACAGAAATACAATTTTTCATGTGTATGGTCCACAAGGCACTGGAAAAGCATAGCAACACGTTCATCGATCTTCATGTCTTTATAAACAACAATGGCGGCAAGATTATCATTCGATGAACGTAAGTGGATACTGTTGTTGAAGTGCAATGACGTTGGATGGTTGAGTTTGGGACACCACCACCAACAAGGGTAACAATAACAAGAATCCGAGACAAGTTTGAAGACGATGGAACGGTGCAAGATGTGTTGAAAGGTCTTCGACTGATAATGAGAGTACTGTTGCAGTCACCGTTCCATCGTCTTCAAACTTGTCTCGGATTCTTGTTATTGTCACCCTTGTTGGTGGTGGTGTCCCAAATTCAACCATCCAATGTCGTTGCACTTCAACAACATTTTCCACTTTCCAATAACACTTCAGTATCCACTTACGTTCATCGAATGATAATCTCGCCGCCATTGTTGTTTATAAAGACGTGAAGATCAATGAACGTGTTGCTATGCTTTTCCATTGCCTTGTGGATCATACACAACAAAAATTGTATTTCTGTCTCATTTCGTTGCTGAGAAATAACGTTTCAAAAAGAGTGTATACATCAACTTGGGACACTCTGTATTAATTGAATTAATATTAAGAAGCTAAAGCTATTACTATGATTAAAATAAGTAAATTATTATACACAACTTAACTATTGTAACCAATGGTAAAGAGAAAAAAAATGAAGGTTCGAGATTCGATTCTCAGTTCAGGCAAACATTTTTTTCTTATATTTGAAGAGAAACATTTTCGCCTAGACCGAGACTCGAACCCGGGACCCTTGGCTTTCCGGGCCAAGTGCTCTACCAACTGAGCTACCGAGGCGAGTTGCGATCTAGACGCATATTTTTCTCTTATATGTACATTGTAATTCCCTCGCGCCAAATGCTTGAAACCGTAGCTTCTATCATTTTTTCTTTACCATTTATTACAATAATTTAATCCATATATTTCTCAGACAAAACCATGAAGAGGTGGAGTGGGAATTTCTCTGTTCTGGCCAATTTTACTCCTTTGAAAAATCCCCGATATTTGATTTAAATGAAGGTTAGTGAAGAAATATTTCCAACCTTCCATTGCCTTGCATCAAACCTAGGCCACTCAGTTTTTACTAAGATATCTTGCTATGTGACTCATAATAAAACATGTAGAATTTGAAATAAAGTCAGAAAAATACAAAGAATTATTAAGTTATGTAGGTAGGAAAATAACACTATGAGCTTTATTTTAATTTTGTTTAGTTGTTTCTTGACTCATGAATGTCACAAATACAGTGATGAAATCTAGATATGCAAGGGAGTTAAGTATGAGGTGAGTCAAGAAACAACTAAACAAGAGAATGTCACAAATACAGTGACGAAATCTACATATGCAAGGGAGTTATGAAGTATGAGGCGAGTCAAGAAACAACTAAACAAAATACAAAGAATTAGCCTGATTTACATTGAAATTAAATATATATGAATCTAATTATTAATGAGCTGTACATTTTGACTCACCTCATATTTCTTCATTTTTCTGCAGACTAATTTCGTCACTTCTATGCGACATCCTTGATGCATTACAACTGTTGCCTTGTGGTTGTCCTTCCTGCAAGTTGATTTCTACTCCCTTTGTTGGCTGACCGATGACTTCCAAACCAAATTTTTTTCTCTTTCACCGGGAAGTTCATTGGTCAGCCAACAGAGGGAGCAGAAATCAACTTGAAGGAAGGAAACCACAAGGGAACAGTTCTAATGCATCGAGAATGTTGCACATAAGCGACAAAACTAGTCAGCATAAAAATCAAGAAATATGAGGTGAGTCAAAATATACAACTCATTAATAATTAAAAGAAACCTCATAGTAAGTTATGTAAGTAGGAAATAACACTATGAGGTTTATTTTAATTTTGTTTAGTTGTTTCTTGACTCACCTCATACTTCTTAACTTATCTAGATTTCGTCACTGCATTTGTGACATTCTCAATGCTGTTCACGTTCACAACTGACGTCCAATGGTCTCCTCTCCTGCAGACTGACCTCCGCGCCATCCGATGGCTGACCCAACGAACTTCCAAATCAATCCCCTCTCCTTATCACCGGGTATTTCAAAATTCATAGTTGTGTTTTTATTCTTGCATATGTAAATTTTTTCCCAAATTGTGAGTTTCTTCGGATTTTCCAATTGTTTAAGTGGTTTTGCAGTAATAGCTGCACATGCCTGGTCAGAAAAACATGGAATAGAAACCAAATAAAATTACTTAAACAATTGGAAAAACCGAAGAAACTCACAATTTGGGAAAAATTTACATATGCAAGAATGAAAACACAACTATGAAATTTGAAATACCCGGTGATAAGGAGAGAGGATTGATTTGGAAGTTCGTCGGTCAGCCATCAGATGGTGCGGAGGTCAGTCTGCAGGAGAGGAGACCAATGGACGTTAGTTGTGAACATGAACAGCATTGAGAATGTCACAAATACAGTGACGAAATCTAGATATGCATGGGAGTAAAGAAGTATGAGGTGAGTCAAGAAACAACTAAAAACCTAGTAGTGTTATTTCCTACATATATTTAATTATATGAATCCAATAGTGTTACTAATTTACAACGTAGGGAATTACAACGTATATAAGAGAAAAATTTGCGTCTAGATCGTAACTCGCCTCGGTAGCTCAGTTGGTAGAGCACTTGGCCCGGATAGCCAAGGGTCCCGGGTTCGAGTCCCGGTCTAGGCGAAAATTTTTCTCTTCAAATTTAATTTACTAATTTTTGTTTACATATTTATAAAATACGAGTTTTAGAGACTTTAAACCCCCAAAAATACAATAACAAATAATAATAATAATAATAAAGCTGGTTGCAATGACTAAAGCAAATCTCACTTTGTACTGATCCTATAATTGTTTCAAATCTCATACAGGTCTCAAAAAAGGATTAAAGGAATCTAATTTGCACTACTAAGTTTCTAAATGGTGAGCTGGAAGGGAAGGTAATACAAATAAAGGTAAGACATGTTATAGCACAATTCAAGAAATGATGCTAACAAAAAAACAATATAACAAATCCTGCACTATCAGTCTGGGTAGAAGTTTAATTTTTTTTAAATTTCGTTTTACTAGTTTGCTGCGTTGGCTATTTAAATTTAAATTATGTAACTAAAATTCTCCTATATTTTATTTGCATAGAAAAAAAGAAGGAAAAACACTTAAGGGTGTTTTAGTTACACTTTCCGAGTTCACTTCCACCCTTCTGTTTTTTTGCAGGTATATTTCATTAATGAACTTAACAGGAGTATGGGGGCAAAAGTCGTTGCTTTAGTATTTATCTTCCAATTTGAAATTGAGAAGGACAACGACAAAGACACATTACTATATCGTGGCTCACCCTACGATTGGGTGAATACAAACTTGATTTAATTTAAATACAGTTTGTTTTCTACTATAGATGACCTAACATTACAAATATCTCTTCTTTCATTCGAGTTATCAAGCACTTCAAAGAAAGTGAGTTACTTGAATAATAAAACTGGACTATCATGAACTATTCACAGGCTTACTAAATACCAACCAATGAATAGTTCTTAAACCTGCCTCTAGGGGAAGGTTTTTCAATTCACACTTCTTTAAAAATGCTCAATTATTGGTAACTCTGTTACCTTTTGTATTTATATATTTATCAATAAGAGAAAACCAAACACTAGCTAAATTCTCCAACAAAAACATATCACAAATTTGTACGGTACTTCAAAATCTCATGCACCAACACAATACTGTTCAGTTATTTTTTTTTAACTTAGCTGGCAGAAATTAAAGTTTTTGAAGAGAGTTTAATTATTTTACTAGTAATTCTTTAAAAATAAATTTCATATTTATTTAGCAGTACATTACGTGCTTCCACTTTTCTGGAATCCTTGGAATTTTAGTTTTCTCTTATTAGATTTCTTCTCAACTTCTTGATGGGTATACTTTTTTTTTATTATAAATTAAACTCCTACTTAAGCAGCGACTAGCCCGCAGGCATAAAGCGGCCAGACGCTGAATGGCCTATTCAGAACTGAAATCCACCCATAGGAACACTCTGATCTGCATTGAACTGATATTGCTGTGCTTCTTGATCAACGGAAGGAGCAACCCTTGAATCTTCTTCTTCACTTCCAAAATAGTGCTCAATAATATCAAATGCTTTCTGATAAATTTCCATGTTCTCATGAGACTGAAGAAATTCTATCTTATCCAGACCTGTAATATTAATAGACTTTATTAATACATGAATGTTTTAATTTTGTTGAGTTGTTTCTTGACTCACCTCATACTTCTTAACTCCCTCGCAGATCTAGATTTCTTGAACGTGAACAGCATTGAGAATCATATTTAAAGAGAAAAATTATACGCTCAGACCGGGACTTGAACCCGGGACCCTTGGTTTGAGCATATAATTTTTCTCTTTAAATATGATTTATCCATCATTGAGATGTATGAAATTAATAATAAAAACATCGAGCATTGAGAATGTCACAAATACAGTGACGAAATCTAGATATGTGAGGGAGTTAAGAAGTATGAGGTGAGTCAAGAAACAACTCAACAAATAAGAATTAAATTAATCATGATTATTTCATACCTCATACTTCTATATTTCTTTAAATACAGCACTGCAGTATCGGCAATTTCTTATCACCATCATCAGCTGTTTTCACGATTGTCAATTTTTACTTTTGTTGATAATTATCCAAACTGCCATCTGATGTTCTTTTAAAGAATTATTTTCAGATTTCAGGTAAACCCACACTTCTAACGGCCGGATTTCGATGATATTTGTCAATGTCTACCTCGGTTTATTTTAATATCATATACTGAGTTTCGTTGTTAAGCATCGAAAAATGTGACCGCTAAAGCGATTTTTCAATTTTCACTTCTGGTAAACTCCTACACCTAATGGTTTTAGAGAGTCCAATTATGAATCTAAACCATCCATAGATCCACTTAAACGAACATAAAAATTTCATGAAAATCGGTCCAATCGTTTAGGAGATCAGTGACGTACACACGTACAGAAGAATTGTAATATATATATATGCTTTCTATTCTATAGTAATTCTGCCCGAGGGCAGGTCTTTCACTGCAATTTCATGTTATGCTTTGTAGCTTTACTAAGGTATTATATGTTTAGAAAATAATTCTTTAAAAGAACATCAGATGGCAGTTTGGATAATTATCAACAAAAGTAAAAATTGACAATCGTGAAAACAGCTGATGATGGTGATAAGAAATTAATGATACTGCAGTGCTGTATTTAAAGAAATATAGAAGTATGAGGTATGAAATAATCACGATTAATTTAATTCTTATGAATTTGAACCTCATAATGTTAAAAATTCCCAAATTTAATATATAAACTCAACAAAATTAAAATAAACCTCATAGTGTTGTTTCCTACCTACATAACTTAATACATGAATATGTTCATATGATTGTATCAAAGGAAAGGAACTCCAGAGTATTTCAAAATGGAATTTAAAAGGAGATAAAGACAACAGCGGAGTCTCAGTACCATCTGAAGTTTTACATTTTTAGGGAAAATAATATATTTGAAGACAAGTCTCCAAAACGTGCAGAATTACACAGGAGAGAATTCAGGAGAATATCACAAAAGGTATAAACTACCCTTTCAAAAAAGACAAGGAAAATAAGGTTATATAGCAACACGATAAATAATCATCATCATCTATGCAAGTATTAGGCCTTGTGGCCTGTTACGGTCTTAAAGAGGAATTTTCCATCCAGCGCTTTTTTGGACGTCCCAGCGATCTTTTGCCTTGGGTGCAGTAGCGAAGTATGGCTTTTGGAATTCTATGAGACAGCATTCGTTGAAGATGGGCTTTCCAGTTGTTCTGGTAATTTTGTATATGGCGAAGAACCCATTTTTCACGATAAATAATAGATTTTACATTTGAAATAAACAACTGAATGGAGAGATGGGGAGAGGTAAAAGGGTGTTAGAAGAATGCATCAGTAAAAGATGAATTTTGGTAAGTGATATCACGTAGTTCATAGTTAAATACGGGAAATAACATTATGAGGTTCTTAATTCATGAATGTATGAATGAGTCATTTTTTATATCTTACCTCATAGTTTATGTTTTCTTAAACTGCAGTTTTCAAATGTCGGTTAAAAATGGGAGGGATGTTTGTTCTTGAAAACTGCAGTTCCCGTTTTTAAGAAAACAAACTATGAGGTAAGATATAAAAAATGACTCACACATTCATGAATTTCATGTAGTGCTAATGAAAGAAATTTAATACTGAAGAAAGATAGAACTGAACAATTAAATAATTTAAGGTTCACCCATTATTTTTTTTTAAATAAGAGACTACTGGAATAGTTCTAAATAGGAGTAGAGCAAGGAAATATTTAATTACCATTTAGATCAAATTATCAACAATAAAAAAAAAACTATAAGACAAACGAGAAGTTCCAAGACAGATGGAATTAAAAAATATAGATTATATGATAACTTGAGAAAGTATTAAGGAAGGATTAGAATTTTATTACAACAGTAACTGAAATCTCTACTCTGTTCTCTGTTTAAGAACCATGAATGAAAACAATGCACTTCACATGGACAAAATTGAATACAAACAAGAAACAAAAGCACAATTATCAGATAAATGTGAAACATCCAATAAAATGAATTCTCTTTTTAGAAAGAGAGATTTTATCAAAAAAAATATTGATTTTTTTTAGAAATGAATTATCTTCATTTAGTGGGTCTAGAGAGAGAGACTCCATGCAACTTGTAGCTACTGGCCTGACATCCACACGTCAATCACAAAAGTGGATGATTGTGAAAATAGTCTGAATCATGACCGTGATTTTATTATGATCTATTATTGTTATGAAATTACACATTTACTTCATCATTAACAGGCAATTAAATCTAATCAATATATTGCATAAAACACAATCCTCTATCAACATTTATTTCCCGTTTTTTGGATACCCAGAAATTTAAATTTGAATTTTTTCAGGTTTGGAATAAAATCTCATATTTTAATATAATAAATTTGGGAATTTTAACATTATTTATCATCAAAGGGGAGAAAAAAAAAGAAAGTCTTTGATAATCTAGGAATAATGTTTGCATTAATAGCTATTGGTCTTTCAGGTTTTGTTGTATGAGCATGTCATATAATGGGCTTCCAATATAAAACCGGACCGGCCTTACGGAGTTTCACCCGGCACGCAGTGCTGTCTCTTCCTCCCGCAATTCACCCTGCCTGCCACCCGTCCTTGAACTGTTTCTTACCTTATAGAAAATGCTGGAAATGTCCTCCCGCAGTTAAACAGGCATTATACCGAGTAAACACATTTAGATTGACATGCTGTAGTTTGGGCACTGTCAAGTTTCTGATTTCATTTCTTATGTTGTTCTTCAATTCTTCCAATGTGTGCAGATTTGTTTTGTACACTTTGTCTTTCAGGCTACCCCACAAATAAAAATCACACACTGTTAGATCTGGGGAGCGAGTGTTTCTTATTTTGTACTGAACCAGTGGTCTCAAATTTAGTCACAAGATCGTGGATTGTCGATCTGGAAGGAGGTAATTGTCCAGGGAAGTTCCGAATAAATTCCTCGCGAACGCGACGAGCTGATTCGTATTTATAATAACATTTACACACATAAATGCACTGCTCTAATGTCAGCTGACGTCTCATCTTGTCGAACGATAGTAAACTGACTAGTTCAAGGACGAGCGGCTGGCAGAGTGAAATGCAGACGAGGAGAGAGCGCTGCCTGACGGGTGAAACCCCATGAGGCTGGTCCGGGTTTATATTGGAAGCTCGGGATTTACAGTTTAATAGATAATTAATTATATTATTTTTGGTCTGGACATCTTACCTCAATATTAATGTTGATTTGTTCTTGAACATGTTTCAAAACAATTCTCTGTTTTATCTTCAGCTTTCCCAGACTCTGGGAAAGCTGAAGATAAAACAGAGAATTGTTTTGAAACATGTTCAAGAACAAATCAACATTAATATTGAGGTAAGATGTCCAGACCAAAAATAATATAATTAAAATAACCTCAAAATATAACTTCCTAAAATTAAATATTAATAGATAATAATTAAATGAATCGTGATTTTTTTCTTACCTCATACATCTATGTTTTTTTAAACACTGTGTTTAAAAAAACATAGATGTATGAGGTAAGAAAAAATCACGATTCATTTAATTATTATTAATTGAACCTCAGAATGTTAAAAATTCCCAAATTTAATATATTTACAGTTTAATAGATGTTGATAAGTATAAATTGTAAAATAACAACTTCATTAAAACCTGAACCAGACTCGTGTAATTTGTTATGATTTTCATTTGTTATCCTGGATTTGCAATGTAGAAAGCTCACAATGCGAAAAAAATAAGATCAGCATTTGATAAATTCGGATCAATCGTGCAAAGGATCAAGACAAGCAACTTTATAAGGTGAGATGTTAAAGCATTTTCTCCAACTCATTCATTAATGTAAATACCTCATAGTGTTTCCTCCCACTGTAATTTTAATTAAAATGTCAGAAGATGTTGGAATCGAAGGAAAAGACATTGGCAGTACAACAAAATGTAATGGAAGGTAATCAAATAAGAATCTAAATGTTAATTAAATAAAAATAAAACGTAGTTTTATTTGATTTTCACATTTATTATATAATTCAGTGACAGCTGTTTCGGTACACTGTACCTTCTTCAGACATGTTGGAATAGAATCTAAATAGTTTGTAAACTGTGGTCCATTGCAACATGAATATCAAGTCCTTTGAGCTATAATAGAACCTTTTTCTTCTTCTTCTTCTTCCTTCCAAGTATTAGGCCAAGGCCTGTTACGATCCTACAGAAAATTTTCCGATCCTTCCGGGAAATTCTCGTATAAGACTTGAAAGCATAATAATAGTCCTTTTGTATATTAAATTTGGGAATTTTTAACATTATGAGGTTCAATTAATAGTCCTTTTGATTGATTACTGGCCAAAGGAAGGCCAGACCAGCGATGGGGCTGCCATCTTATAGCCTCTGGTCAGGTTTTTCTGGAGAAGAAAAGAAGAAATGGAAGAAAGGAAAGACTCCCTAGCCTTCGGATGCCCTAATAGCGCCGGGGTCGAAAAAAACAAGAGTTAACCAAGAGAGGTTAGATAGAGTAAAGTTAAAAGGGTGTAAAACACAAGTAAGTAAATGTTTTGCTCAGCTTGGGCACCTTGTGGTCGCCACCCACATATCCCCTAGATGAGGACCCCTGAGGTTTCAGAATCTTTTTATACCAGAATAATGTTTTTTACCGACTTCTGGTGGTTCTAAGGTGGCTAGTCAATTGTCTAGAAGAGTGAAAATCCTCATCATCATCCATGCAAGTATTAGGCCGTGTGGCCTGTTACGGCCTCAAAAAGGAATTTTCCATCCAGCGCTTTTTTGGACGTCTCAGCGATCTTTTGCACTGGGGACAGTAGCGAAGTATGGCTTTTGGAATTCTATGAGATGGCATTCGTTGAAGATGGGCTTTCCAGTTCTTCTGGTAGTTTTATATATGGTGAAGAATGGGTTCTACATCCAACTCTTCCATAATTTCCTCATTAAAATAATTATGGTCCCACTTTATATAGCCTGCTGTATGGTGCATAAATCACATCTCATTTGCTGTTATTCGGCTTTCATCTCTTTTTCGTATTGTCCATGCTTCACTACCATATCTTAATACTGGTCTTGCGAGAACCTTATAAAGCCATAATTTTGTATTTGAAGAGAAAAATGTTAAATTAATAATACAATCACCATAATCTTGTGTTCTTCTGTACTAAATATGGTTTCATTATACTGTTAATTATCCCCGTTGTTTTTGTAAAATTTGTGATTTTCTTTGATATATCAGCTTCATCTTGAAATGTTAAATTATAACCCAAATAATTAAATTTGTTTACTCGTTCTAAAATTTCATCATCCAAAACAATTATTTTGCTAGGTATAAGGTATTTCCCACAAAAGGCCATCACTTTAGTTTTCTTTGTATTGATTTCCATATAGGGTTGCAAGGGATAGTGACGTGCATTTCATCACTTCTCCTACCCAAATCTCATCCTCAACCTGCTATTACAAATGAGGCTCTGAGGACCGAGTACTGGCGGTATAACCACATCACCTTAATGTAGAGGAAATGCTACGTTAGTGGGAACCCCACAATAATACCCCTCTGGGCCAGCAACCCATTTGGCAAAAAAATTTACACTTGCTTTCAAGTCTCAAACCAAGCCTCGTGAAAATCCTGTAAATGAAAAATAATTAATTACGACACAACTAAAATAATTTTTACTCACCATAGCATTCTTCAATTAGTACAGCATATGGATTAACACCTCCATGTGTTTTTGCATCTTGATCTCCTAGCCTTAAAATATTTTCTAAACCATTAAGGGCAACTTGAACAATCTTGGTATCCATTACTGTCAATAGGTCACAAAGAGGGTGGATGCAACCTTGATCTACGAGGTATCTTATTTGTTCAGGAGTTCCTCCAGATGTAGCATTAGTTATAGCCCAAGCTGCCTCCTTCCTTGTTTTGAATTCTGCTTTTCCAAGGATATCAATAAGAACGGGGAAGATATTTGCATCAATTACTGCCTGCAGCAAACAATTAAAAGTTTTCTTATATTAAATTTTTACAAATATTTAAAAGGAAGTGACATTATAAGTAAAAAAATATTATTCAATTAACAAAAAATAGGCTTGTTCTACATGTGATATGATAGTTTGCTATCACACTGAGTACTCTACTCGAAGTCAACATTTTAAAATTCATTTTACAGCACTGTTGAGGTTATGTAATAAGATGTTAAATACAAAATTGTCCCCTACAGGGAAGAATTTGAACCATACTAATTTAGTTACATTTGTTTTCATATAGATGTCATTTGAGTGGTCCGTGGTCAGTGTTCTGCCTCATACTGACATCTAGGAAACCAAGGTAGTACTAGGACAGGAAAATTCGGTAAATTTTGCTTAGAGGCCTTTTCAATCAGGCTTAAGGATCTTTTGCGAGTCTGAAAATCTTCAGACTCGGGACCCACGGCTCCTTGGATTTTTCCATCCTAAAAAAAAAACCATTGACCTCAGCCGGGTTTGAACCCGCGACCCTCGGGGCCAGAGGCAAGGAGCATAACCACTAGTCCACCGTGGCCGATATTATCAATAATTTGAATTAAAAATATATACCTCACTTCATATTATATTTTCTCACCTGGACATGTTTCAAAGACCGTCTCCGTTCTCAACTAGAATTCTGACGATTGTGGATGGCCAATGTAACAGTTGGGATTAAAGCTGAGAATGGAGACGATAGTCTTCAAAACAATCCAGGTATGAAAAATATATAAGGTGAGGTGTATATTTCCCATTAAGTCTCTTGATGTAACAAGGATTGAATTTTAGACTCATACCTATCTATAGTGTTCTTTCACTGCAATCATAGCATTATTTTCATGCATGCTTTGCAGCTTTACTAGGGAATTATAGGTGTGGTGGCTTCCTCTTGCTTTCCACACCGGTATGATGATAATAATGATAAGGGTGATAATGATGGCTGGATGTTTTTTGGGGACTGTTGGGCCCTAATCTTCCTGACATTTGTCTTACAGGTGAGGAAAAACCCCGAAAAAGAAACATCACTCAGGAGCCTATCCCAACCAGGAATCGAACCTGGGCCTGCTGTGTGACAAGGCCGCACACTACCTCGAGATCACAGCGGTATACATTGAAATATAAAGTTGGTTGAATGAATGGTTCAATTGGGTGGAATAATAAATAAAGAAGAATATGGAGAAATCAGTTATCATTAATTTCAAGAAAATGGTTCATTCACAACTATCCAAAGATGCCTATTTCTGCACATATATTGCAAATCATTTTTGAAGTCGTTACATCATTGCAAAACAGAATAGCTTAATATGAGTGATATTAAAAATATACATTAAAATATTTAAAATGTTTTTAAGCATGCCTTTGTTATTCTCTACAACTAAAAAAAAAAAAAAATTAACATGGAAAACTTAAGAATTAAATGAATCGTGATTTCTTCTTACCTCATACTTCTATGTTTTTTAAACACAGCACTGCAGTATCAGCCACCATTGTCACCATCTTCAGCTGTTTTCATGACTGTCAATTTTTTTTCTTTTGCCAGTAAAAACTGCCATCTGGTGTTCTTTTGAATGAATCATTTTCTAAACTGCCATCTGTTGTATTTTTGAAGAACTTTGTAATCAAGCTCGGTTCATCTGGAATCTCGAAGTTCATGGTTCTAGTATGGTTTTTTTAATACATATTTTTTTCCCCAAACTGTTAAATCCAAAGGTTTGGATAGATGTTTCAAAAGTTTTGCTTCTTTTTCAATTCTATGACGCTCTAATAAACTATGCGCATATTAGATCCATGAACTTCGAGATTCCAGACAAACCGAGCTTGATTACAAAGTTCTTCAAAAATACAACAGATGGCAGTTTAGAAAATGATTCATTCAAAAGAACATCAGATGGCAGTTTAGAAAATAATTCCTTCAAAAGAACACCAGATGGCAGTTTGGATAATTACTGGCAAAAGAAAAAAATTGACAGTCATGAGCTGAAGATGGTGACAATGGTCGCTGATACTGCAGTGCTGTGTTTAAAAAAACATAGAAGTATGAGGTAAGAAGAAATCACGATTCGTTTAATTCTTATGAATTGAACCTCATATGTTAAAAATTTCAAAATTTATTATATAAATGGAAAACTTATCAAAAAACAGAAAAATAAATGGAACTATGTCACTTCCGATAAGAACAGTTTCCCTACATAAACTAGGATGAGTGTTTACCTGAATCTGCTGTCTATTTCCAGCTGTAATATTAGATATTGTCCAGCAGGCTTCTTTCCTAATCGATTCTTTGGGTGAGGCTAGTAAGTGCAACAGGCAAGGCAATGCTGAACAGTTAAGTATGACTTGAGTCTGTACGTCATCTCCTGTCACTATGTTTCCCACAGCCCTTAAAGCAGCTGACACCACATTGTGCTGATTATGCCTGTAACAAAGTCAAAACAATACTGATATAAATAATAGTTTTAAAAAACTAAAACAACACGCTTTATTAGAAAACCGAACTAAAAAAAATGAAAAATAATTTTAATTTCCAACACGCTTGGGATAAAATTAAAGCGGTCAACAAAAAATCATCTCCAACACATATAGAATAAAACTAGAGTTATCAACAAAAAGAAAATAATTTTATCATCAAAAGCATGGGGTGCTCTATATCAATTAATATATTTGATAATAAACAGATATTGGTAAAAGTAAAGTCTCTAAGGAGAAAACGTAAAAATCATAAAAAGCACCCCACGCTTTTGATGGTAAAATTATTTTCTTTTTGTTGATAACTCTAATTTTATTCTATATGTGTTGGAGATGATTTTTTGTTGACCGCTTTAATTTTATCCCAAGCGTATTGGAAATTAAAATTATTTTTCATTTTTTAGTTCGGTTTTCTAATAAAGTGCATTGTTTCTAAGTGGGTGAAAATCGTGTTCAAAGATTCCGTTACATAGATACCAAGATACTTTTTTTTTTTCTGATGATTCTGGAGGGCAGGGGCTCTATAATGGTTTAATATTCTTAGGGAAAATAAATCAATGGTGACAATATCATAATTTAAAAACGTTTTTCTTGTTTTTTGTTATATGATTTATTGTAATTGTAATTATATTATTGTATTAATTTAAGTAGCTTAAAAGAAAGAGCTTAGTATTGAAGATACAGGATTTTAGAAAATAAATATGAAATCATTGTATTGTCAAGGGTCCTTTACAAGTATACAAAGTTTCAAGTCGATCCAATGATTTTAAGTGGGTGAAAATCACATTGAAAGATTCTGTTACATAGATAGATAGATACAGGTCAAGCTAATATAAAGCGTGTAATAAAGAGATTGAATCATAAAGATGAAGTATTATTGGTCCCATGTTGAGAATCCATTGTGAAGCTGGATGTTATCCTAATGTCAACAATATAGTCATAATGGCAACAAATCAGAGATTTATCAAATTGATTGTAATGATTGTGAAAAAAAAAAAATACACAGGAAAAACAAAAAAGGAACTTGAATACAAAATTGAGAGAACACCTTAGAAATGTTAAAAATTGAGAAATAGAAAAGTCTGCAATAGGTACACATGCATGGTCAGAAATCATAGAATTGAAACTAAAGCCAAATTACTGAAACAGTTACATAAATCTAAGGAACTCACAATTTGGGAGAAAATTTACATCCACAAGAATAAGAAGAAAACTATGAATTTTGATATTCCTGGGGGAAAAAAAAAACTGATTTGGAAGAATTAAATGAAACGTGATTTCTTCTTACCTCATACTTCTATGTTTTTTTAAACACAGCACTGCAGTATCGGCAACCCATTGTCACCATCGTCAGCTGTTTTTATCTTTTGCCGGTAATTATCCGAACTGCCATCTGATAATTGCTGGCAAAAGAAAAAAATTGACAGTCGTGAAAACAGCTGACAATGGGTCGCCGATACTGCAGTGCTGTGTTTAAAGGAACATAGAAGTATGAGGTAAGAAGAAATCACGATTCATTTAATTCTTATGAATTGAACCTCATAATGTTAAAAATTCCCAAATTTAATATATAAACTGATTTGGAAGTTCATCGGACAGCCAACAGAGCGAGTAGAAATCAACCTATAGGATGACAACCACAAACACACAACAATTAGAATGCATTGACAATGTCGCATAGAAGCGACAAAACTATAGTCTGCAGAATATATATATATAAAAATTATATTTAATTTTAGGAAGTTATATTTTGAGGTTATTTTAATTATATTATTTTTGGTCTGGACATCTTACCTCAATATTAATGTTGATTTGTTCTTAGACATGTTTCAAAACAATTCTGTTTTATCGTTCGTTAGCTTTCCCAGACTGGTTTTATTTATGTTGCATTATGTTGCACCACCTGGATGTCGATATCAGCTCCATCCTGTGGTTGGCCAAAGAACCTCCAAACAAGGTCACCCTCCATCGGAATACAAAATTCATAACTCTGTTTCTGTTCTTCTGAATATAAATTTTTTCCCAAATAGTCAGCTCTTTTGTATTTTCTAACTGTTTTAATAATTTAGTGTCTGAAAAACATAATATAAATTCAGACACTAAATTATTAAAACAGTTAGAAAATACAAAAGAGCTGACTATTTGGGAAAAAATTTATATTCAGAAGAACAGAAACAGAGTTATGAATTTTGATATTCCGATGGAGGGTGACCTTGTTTGGAGGTTCTTTGGCCAACCACAGGATGGAGCTGATATCGACATCCAGGTGGTGCAACATAAATAAAACCAGTCTGGGAAAGCTGACGATAAAACAGAATTGTTTTGAAACTTGTCCAAGAGCAAATCAACATTAATATTGAGGTAAGATGTCCAGACCAAAAATAATATAATATAAAAATGAGATGAGTCAAAATAACTAACTCATAATAATTCAAAGAAACTTCACAGTGTCATTTCCTACAAAATTAAACAAATTATAATTTTTCCATTTTATACAAATACTTACATTAGAACACGGCTCCGTGGCACATGCGGTTAGACACTCACCTCTCATGGCTGGGGTCCTGATTTCGAGTCTTGGTCACTTCATGTGTGTTTTGTGGATGAAACAAGAGTTTGGTCAGGTTTTTCTCGGGGTTTTCTCCCATTTTCCCCTGCCACAATTTCATTCCACCATTTCTCCATACTCATCCATTTCATTTCGTTCATCTGCCCTCATGATGGTGCATCACGCGTTGGCAGCCGGCACCCTTGTCATTCACAGACCTCTATATAGGGGCTTCATTTCATCCCTCGAACCGACCCTGAGTTGGACACGAGTTGATGATATATACATATATATACTTACATCAGAAGTTCAACCAATCGTCTACAAACTCCTGCATCAATGACAGCCTGAATTTTATCATTTGGTCCATCAGAGAGATATGAAAGTGCCCAGCAAGCATCGGCCAATACATCAGCATCTGAGTGAAAGAGTAAACGAGACAGAACAGGTAAGCAGGGACAAACTTTCTGAAATTCAGGTGGTGGATTCTTCCCACGGCATAGATTTGATAATGCCCAAACAGCATTTCGTGTCATTGAGAGACGTGAAGATTTACTGAGAAGTCTGGAACAAAGAATATAACCTAATTTTATTCATTGGCCAAAACATTAAAATAATAATAATAATAATAATAATAATAATAATAATTTTTTCTTTAAACAATTTTAATGACATTTAAATTCACAATTTGCACACATGTACATACTATAATGATCTAGTGGAAACACTTTAAACCGTTCCAGAATATCATAAAATTATAAACTTTGACACTATAAATATAACCAAATCAACATAGAATAGGCCCTGTTAATATTTTATGTGTGTGTATGTATGCATGCGTGTGTGTATGTGCGCATGTGTATGTATGTATGTGTATATATATTGTAAAATCATCATCATCCTGCCAGGTATTAGTCCTAGAAGAACTGTTACGGCCTGAGAAAGCGGTTTTCATGCCATCTTTTCATAGGTCGACCAAGTGACCGTTTCCCATTTGCACAGTAGTTCATTATTGCCTTGGGGATTCTGGATCTAGCCATTCTTGAGACATGTTCCTTCCAGTTTAGCTGATATCTGGAGATGTAGTCCAGTATTGGTGACACATTAAGTTCTTGAAGGATTTCTACATTTTTCAAATTATTTCCCACCATTTACAATGATTTTTACATTTTTTCTAACGATTATTTCAATATATTTTTCTCTGACGATTTTATTATTAATTTAACACTTCTCATTGAAGGATAAATTATATTTGAAGAGAAAAATTTTCGCCTAGACCGGGACTCGAACCCGGGACCCTTGGCTTTCCGGGCCAAGTTGGTAGAGCACTTGGCCTGGAAAGCCAAGGGTCCCAGGTTCGAGTCCCGGTCTAGGCGAAAATTTTTCTCTTCAAATATAATATTTTTCTCTATCTATCTTTGGGTTTTTACAGCTGCTGCCGTCTTCCTGTGCCAAACCTCCAAAGCCTACGATCTTGTGTATCTTCAATGCTTAGCCCTCTTGCTTGCATTACTGTCTTCATGTTTTCCTTCCATGTTAACTTCAGTCTCCTTCTTTTCTTCTTTCTGGTCGGATGCCATTGATATAGTTGCTTCGGCCATCGCTCATCTTCCATTCTTAAAACATGTCCTAACCACTTTAATTCCTTCTCCTCAGTTCTTTCAATTATGCTTTCTTCTGCTTCCATTATGTTTCTAATTTCCTTATTTGTGACATGTTCTAATTTAGACTTTCTGGCACTTCTGCGTAAATAATCCATTTCTAGAGCTATTAGTCTATTCTTGTAGTACTTATTGAGTGTCCATACTTCACTTCCATACATTGCAACAGATTCCACCAATGTTTTACCAATATATTTTTTTGTGCCTTTCCAAATATATTTTGAATAATATTTAACTACATGAAGTCATGGCAGCCATATTGATTTTAATGAATATTCTAAGCAAAAGGAAAGTCGTGTTCCATGCAGCCAACATAGAGTATGTACTAATTATATTCCTTATTCAAAGTTAAAATTGGGAAATATTAATTATATTCCGTTTGCTCAATTAAGAGAATCTTCCCACGCAAATATTTGAAGGGATTAGGGGCGGGGGGAAATTCTCTGTCTACTTGAAGGCCAGCGTCAGGTAGGAAGGGTAGGAAATTCTTTCTTTCGAAGGTATTGTACACTTTTGTATTGCATTTAGTGGTGAGTCGATGTATGAATTGTGCTACATGAAGTATTTTTTTCAACGATGAGTGTTAACATATTTTAGAAACTTCGGTTAGTTGCTCCCACTCTCCGACTGGCCATGCAGCAACCGTTTGAAAATATACACGGGGAAGATTCTTTTAATTGAGCAAACAAGACTATAACAGAATTTCACAACTTACTAATTATTTTTGGGCACTGCATTCTTTCACAGGTTAGAGTGCTTAAATTGCATTACGTTAACTTTTAGGGCCGCATGCAAATACATTAGTCTCTACTCAAATTACTTCCAATCACTGGTGAGCTGACTCACTGTGAGCAAGTGCAAAGATCGAAGTAGCTACCCACTAACTGGTCATGCATGAAAGTCGTCGTTTTCGTAATATTGGCAAGAAATTACCCAGAATTCTCAGCGATAAAACCACTTCCGTTATTTTCGTCTGCTAGAGGAATGCATTTACGCTTGCGTCCCGCAAATAATACCATATACGACGACGTCTGCATCGTGCAATATTACGCCGATTCTCCTGTTCTTCCAGTTGAATTCTTTTGTAGACTCTATCAAATTCCTCTTTTCCGCGTATACCGAAAATATGATCGAAGTCTTCAAGGTCCAACATCTTGGATAAAACAGCAAGGTATGCAATAAGGATTCAAACTACATCGGTTCCCATCGGGTTGCTCACGATTCGTTTCTCTGCTAAGTCACCTTGCCAGGTAGGTTAGGAATTTCAACAATTATTATCGCATGAACAGATTTTTGAGTATGCAAAAATGTATTTGGATGCAACTTTCTCAGCAGAGAACAACTTTTATGGTCTAATGAGTTCCGAGATTCGAGCCTTAGGGTGATCTTTCACAAGTTAGAGTACTTAAAATTGCATTAGGTTAGCTTTTAGGTTCGTTAAATATTGTGTATATGTTGGCTGCACCCCGTGATTCCGTAGTGTAAACCGCATTGCGTTTGTTGGCGTATGCACATGATATATGATTGGAACTTAGAACACTTTTTACATCATATGTTGTAAAAATCCTCAAAAAATCTTCGATTTGCAGAAATTTAACCTAGGACCCCCAGTATGTGAGTTAGAGAAATAATTGAACTTACTGAAGAAGTGGCACAAGTATTCCAGTATCCAATACATGATCTCTGCATTCTGGTGAATCACCAGCTATGTTGCCCAAAGCCCAGACAGCTTGTTCTTGGACGTCTTCAAAATCTGATGCCAACAATTGGATAAAAATTGGAACGGCTCCAGCTTCTATAACCATTCGTGTTTGCATTGATGTCCCTGATGCAATATTAGTTAATGCCCATGCTGCTTCAAACTATAACATTTCATATAAAAAATCACTAAATTAGTTAATATATTATTTTTAGTCTGATCATCTTACCTCAATATTAATCACATTCAGTACCGTAAACCAGTTAAGGCGTTTAAAGACACTATCGTGTATGCGGCCGTCGGTCAGTTAACTCATTTTAGAGTGGGCGCGAACAAACCGCGTTTATATTGGCACCTAAATATTGTGTTGGCTTAGTATGTCTTGGAGATCATAGATGGCATGTAAATGTACATTTTCTATTCCCTTTGACACGTTTAACCTTGGTGAATCCCCTTTTATTTTTAAAGCAAACAACACATGGAATTCGTTCACCCAAACTTGCCTCCAGGCTCCAATGCAGTTGTATATCTTTCTCGTTATTGCGCTGTTGTTTGTGCATGAGTGAAACCATGGCGATAGAAAAATATCTCACTGAAGAAGAATTAGTGAATATTTTGTATAATGATGATTCAGGTGATGAACTGATTTCTGAATTAGAAGATTCACAAAGTGAAATTGAAGATGAACTTCCACTTCCTGAAATTGATACGCCGATACCATGTGATGTCAATCACCCAAGTTATTTCACCATTAAATCCTACTAGGATATCTCCTTTAGGTATGTACAAAATTTTAATTTTCTAGGACTAATAGTTTGTGAATAATGGTCAATTTTCTGAAGTGTCACAAAAAGGGTAGCTGGGGTATTTAAATGGCTGGCCTGTGGGTTTAAATGCCCTGCTCAGTGTCTGGTACTGAATGTGTTAATTAATATTGAGGTAAGATGACCAGACTAAAAATAATATAATTAAAATAACCTCAAAATATAACTTCCTAAAATTAAATATTAGTTAATATATATTTCTGCATCTTATAAATTAGATTAAATACTTAGAAGGTTAAGGCACGTTTCCTTAAAGTGGCTCTAAGGGTGGGGAAAACAACCCCATCGAGACTTGTATATGAACTTGCAAGAGAGTCGTTCTATGTAGAAGATCTGAGGATGAAACACCTTCTGCCAACTACCAGCCCCTACACAGAACTCGTACACCGAAGCAAATTGAAGAAGAGGGGGATAGACCTTGATTTCTATGCTACGGGAGCCATGATAAGAGAGGAACTGGACAAAAGCTAACCAGGACCAGCGACATGTTGTGACACGTTTGTTAAAATAATATTATGAAGCATTTAAATTATAAATCAATGGTAAAGAGAAAAATTTTTGCCTGAACCGGGAATCGAACCCCGAACCTTCAGCTTTCCGTGCTAATGCTCAGACCACTGAGCTAATTCAGGCTTCATTCCCATCCAAGCAAGAATCCTTCCTTTACCTTTACTTGGATGGGAATGAAGCCTGAATTAGCTCAGTGGTCTGAGCATTAGCACGGAAAGCTAAAGGTTCGGGGTTCGATTCCTGGTTCAGGCAAAAGTTTTTCTCTTTACCATTGATTTACAATAATTTAATTGTGTTTATTAATTTACTTATTTCTATCATAGTAATAGCTTTAGCTTCCCAATATTAATTTAACATTTAAATTATATTCAGGTTAAATCTTGTCTACAGCAATTATTGTATAACATACTCTTTTGTGAATCAATGTTCAATTTAAAAATATTATTAGGCCTAATCGAGAATGAGTGTAACAAAAGGCATTTTATGATGCCTTTTTTTTCCTACGCAGAGCTTTATTAATATTATTTATGTCCTGTGCATCCATCAAACAGTCGAAGTGTTGCATTTTGCATTAAATTTAAGGAAACTTTCATCAATATCATAAGAAAACAATCAGTTGATCTTGAAGTCCGACATTTTGTCTAGTTATACAATCCTTAAACAAGGCTGGAGGCATGTATAACGATTCCCATGTAAAGTTGTACACCTCTTATATACTGCACAGCTAATACAATGTTTATTAGCAAAAATTTTAGACTGAGATGTGTATAAACCTTGTATAAAAGTTATATATGGATTATTAGTATGAGGGTAAGAGTTTACTGATACCATTGAGCTGTACATCTTCATCTTCTAAAGATTTGATGGAATGCTCAGGTACAAAATTGAATAGTAGAAGAGAGAATTCATTTTCTTGTTTTAAGCCATTGCAAATTTCGAAATATTTGAAAACTGTCTCAAACATTGGCTGAAATTCTACAGCAATATAAATGAATACACATCTCGTAGCTCTCCACAATAGAATGCTTTAGATTATTCTAATATGGCATAGGAAATTTTTATTAACAAAACAGTAAAACAAACACCTACCTGAAGAGTGCAATTGGTGTTATTTCTGAGAAATTCCACAAATCTTGGAACAATTCCAGTTTGGATAACTTCATCTATAGGAGGATTTGGTTCTCGGGACAATAATTTGCGGAATTTCTGTGTTGCGGTTAACTGGTCTTCCACACTACTACTGTAGAGGGCTTGTACCATGCCAGTTGTGATGCCTGGTGCATTAATAAGAGATAAAATTTCCTCCTGAAAGAATAAAATTTACAAAGAATATCAAACAATTGCTTACTTCATATCATTTACCGTATTGACCCGAATATAAGCAGCATTAATTTTTTTTCAAATTTCGTAAATGTAAATTGAAGTGTGGCTTATTTGTGCAGCCGATAAATTTTCACATGCAATAAACTTGAAATGTAGTGCACATTGCCAATTTTCTAATTTTGAAATGGAGCAATAATGCCATGTGCTCGTGTTTGGAATTGCCAGCAGTCGTATGGCATGACACAACGATATACCAGTCTTTGTATTACAGTAATCATGCTCTTTTGTATTATAGGACAGATTAAAACATTTACAGTATTACGTACCTACTATGGTACATTTTTCTACAACAACGAAGGTTTCATAGCATTTGGTGCACGGGAATTAACAATGTATATAAGAGAAAGATTTACGTTTAGATTAGAACTTGCTCAGGCGGTAGAGCATTGGCCTGGAAAGTCAAAGGTCCTGGGTCCGAGCCCCGATCTGAGCGTAAAATTTTTCTCTTCAAAAATGATTCATTCATCATTGAGATGTATGAAATAAATAATAAGAATATATAATATATTCTCTGGAGAAAATAGCAAGTCACCATCACAATATGTGTATTTGAATAAATACTTAAAAATTCTAAAATAAAGTTATAAAAATGGTTTTAAATATTTTAAAATGTTACTAAATACAGAAGAAGAGTTATAATTCACAACAATAAACTGAAAAATCAAGGGTAAGTGTTTCTATACTTGAGCCATATTTTGTTTTAAATAATGTAATATTTAATAATTTTTGTAATGCTTATTGTGTTATGTGGTATCCTCATTAATTGAACATTAGCCTCTTTAAAAGTTGAGAATAATATTAAATTTCATATTTAAAAACTTACAATAATTATCTGTTTTAAATATTGTGTATAATGTGCTTAATATTATATTTGAAAAGAAAAATATACGCCTAGACTGGGGTTTGAACCCAGGACTCTCTATGTCAATGCTCTATCCAAGTGAGCTACCTAGGCCTCCAATCTAAACATGTATTTTTCTCTTATACATAGTTAATTCCCTAACCCCAAATGCTATGAGCCATTGCTACGATTTTTGCAAATGGCGGCTCCTTTATTAAGAAGACTTTTTTTTATTGGGAATCTAAACATTACTCATAAAAATTATATTTGAAAAGAAATTAATTAATTAATATTGTTTACTTGTATCAAATTGTGATTAATAATATTAATATTGAATAAACAAGAATGTTGCAAAAATATACATAGGCTATTTACAAAAAAGCATCTTGCAAAAAGAATCTAATCCACATTATTTTAACAAAAATCATTATATATGTAATTGATAAATAAGGTGTTAATCTTACCAAATTTATAAAGAAATACTCATTTATACAGAAGCACACCATAATGTTATCATTTATAAAGAAGCTCAGCATAATGTTATTTTCTATTATAATTTATTAATGTGTAATTGAATTATAGTAAACTGGTATTGATTGTAAAAATATGGCCAACAAAGTATCCCATTTAAAACTAGCATCTCTGCTGCTCCAAATTTTAAATGTGTCACAACAATCAAATCCAATTTTCAGCCATTTTATCTCTTGTGGCTTGGGTGATTTCTGCATAACACCATTCAATTAATAGCACTAGTATGCATGATTCTGGGGATTCCTGTAAAATGTCTAATTTACTAAATTTGATATATGCTGATTTTACAACAATAATCTATTCTTTTCCAGCACATATCATTTGTTTACAATTAGCAATTATATCTAAAATTTTAATGTAGTTATGTGTATAATTATTGTACCATGGAGCTAAGAAATGCTAAGAATTTCTTGTTGAAATTAATATGTTTGACAACAGGGACACCAATTTAACATACTACAATACATGTCTTATCTGGAAAAGCTGATGAGTGTTTAATTCAATTTATCTTCATTTGTGAAGTATTTAAGTTCTCTAATTTTGTTTCAATATATAGTTAAAACAATCTGAAGTGTGGTTGATAATATTTTCAAGAAATTACAGTTTTTATGTAAACAATTAACTTTACTATTTTGGTAACTAAGGTAAACAAGCCCTTAGTTACCCATATATCTGAATACAAATGTATGACATAAACACATATTGAGAGTTATTAATTTAAATAATATATAATGGGAGAAGAAGTGAGAACCAAGATAGAGGATGATGATGAAACATGTATTAAGAAAGCATTACAAAGTTCAGTGAGTGTAACGAAAATAAGTGGTAAATTAAGGAAATAATTAAAGAAGAACATATCAGAAGCAGTAAGTACTTTAAGAGGATATATAAACAAAAATAGTGAGTGGAGAACATATTTTAATCGACTCACCTCATACATTTTCAAACTTCTTTGATACCGACGGTTTCAGACAATATCATGTCCCTCTTCAGTCATGGCTTCCACTGATGAAATTCCGTAATTGTTGATTTCTTTAGTGACATCACCTCTTGTGCTGCCATTGACAATTTGGGAAATGATATTCATTCAGAAGAATAAATATCGATCTATGAATTTTGATATTCCGGTGGATAAAAATTTAATTACAAAGTTTATAATCCCAACAAAAGATGGCAGCACAAGAGGTGATGTCACTAAAGAAATCAACAGTCACGGAATTTCATCAGTGGAAGCCATGACTGAAGAGGGACATGATATTGTCTGAAACCATCGGTATCAAAGAAGTTTGAAAATGTATGAGGTGAGCCGATTATAAATATGTTCTCCATTCACTATTCAAGATATAACCTCATAATGTTTACTTCCCAATATTAATTTAAATATATAAACAAATTGAACAGTGACCTAGGGGATAGAAATATAATACAGCAACGTCTGGAAAGTGAGGTTAAAGTGTTAAGGGAAGAAGTTGCAGTGATTAGCAGGAACGAAACAAGGACTGAAGGACATGTGGAGACATCTAGTGACAATTGTAGGGAAGTAACCTCTATTGCCCGACATATGGTGGGACAATGCCGAAAAGGTATTCAGAAATCCTGAAAACAGAGGAAGGCAAAGGAAAGAACTACAAATTATGGGTGAAATCAAAAACAGGACAGCCAGCAGAAACAATCAAGAAGATCTTAGGGAGAAACATAAGCCCAACAAACATGAAAGTAGGAATAAGTGCACTTAAATGTCACAGGATAGTCGAGTTCAAATAGAAACAAGGAGTAGAAATGAAATCAAACTCCTGAATAATGAAATTAACAAACATTGTAGCAATGAACTGGGAGTAAATATAGAGAAACCCTGATATGATAGTATATAACATACCAGAAGAGGTAAAAATACACAATGCAGAGGAACTAATAACACAGAATCCTGAATTGCGAATGGAAGAAGGAGAACTGAAACCAAAATTAGTTTTTAAAGACAGAAAAAACACAAGAAAGTTGGTAATATAAGTCAAATCTACAATAAGAAACTAAATTTAATATAATAAATTTGGAAATTTTTAACATTATGAGGTTTTATTAATAGGAATTAAATGAATCGTGAATTCTTCTTACCTCATATTGTATGGTTTTTTAATCACAGCACTGCAGTATCAGCGACCATCCTCAGCTGTTTTCACAACTGTCAATTTTTTCTTTTGCCGCTAATTATCCAAACTGCCATCTGGTGTTCTTTTGAAGGAATTATTTTCTAAACTGCCATCTGTTGTATTTTTGAAGAACTTCGAGATTTCAGATGAACCGAGCTTGATTACAAAGTTCTTCAAAAATACAAGAGCTGGCAGCTTAGAAAATGATTCATTCAAAAGAACACCAGATGGCAGTTTGGATAATTACTGGCAAAGAAAAAATTACAGTCATGAAAACAGCTGAGGATGGTGACAATGGTTGCTGATACTGCAGTGCTGTGTTAAAAAAAATATAGAAGTATGAGGTAAGAAGAATTCACGATTCATTTAATTCCTATTAAGAAACTGAATGTTAAAAAACAAATTTGAAGATCGACAGGCAGACATGTTCCATGGACGATATTAGTATTTTACGATGCTATAAATGTAGCAAATACAATCATAAAGCAGAACATTGCAATGGAGAAGATACGAGTATATGCCCATTATATGCAGGACCACATACTTTAAAAAGTTGTAATGCTCCACAGAATGAATTTAAATGCATCAATTGCTGCAACTACAAGCACAATACCAAAACAAGAGTAAATGAAAAACATTCATCATTTGATAAGACCTGTTCCCAGTCTACAAGCCATGATAAGGAAATACAAAGTCAACACTGAATACTAAAATGAATACAACACCCACACAAGCAAATTATTCAGATAAACCTTCTTTTACATGCATACAAGTAAATTTACAACGTAAAATTGCAGCAGTTGTTAATCTTAGCCAACTCCTCCCAGAAAGGAACATAGATGTAGCATATATCCAAGAACCATATCTTAACAATAATAAAATTTTAAGAAAGAATACAAGAATATCTTGAATATAGCCAGATTAAATGGTTTCAATAGGAGTATAATATCAAACAAATTAAAGAAATTCAAAAAGATAAAACAACTTAAAGAATGCTATACCCTACAAACTGTTAGTAAAGAAAAGAAGAATTTCAAGAAAATTACTTACCATCCAGTAGTACATTGGATATTAAAAAAAAAGTTTAACAAACACAACATTACTTTGGCACCAATAAATAAATTTAGTCTGGAAAAAGTTCTAAGTACCAATAAAAAATCAACGTCCCAGACAGTAAGAAATCTGGAATTTATCAAATAAATTGTAATGATTGTAGCAAAGTATACATAGGAAAAACAAAAAGGAATTTGGAAAAACGCACTAAAGAGGATGAAAATCCTACAAATTAAGTTTAAGAAGAAGAAGAAGAAGCACTAAAGAACATTTTAGGAATATTAAAAATTGTGAAATTGAAAAAGAGGCAAAACTTTTGAAACAATTGGATAAACCGTTGGAATTGACAATTTGGGAAAAGATATTCATTCAGAAGAATAAATATTGATCTATGAACTTCGATATTCCGGTGGATAAAAATTTAATTACAAAGTTTATAATCCCAACCAAAGATGGCAGCACAAGAGGTGATGTCCTTAGAGAAATCAACAACCAGAGAATTTCATCAGTGAAACCCATGACTGAAGAGGGACAAGATATTGTCTGAAACCGCCGGTATCAAAGAAATTAAAAATTATATGAGATGAGTCGTTAAAAATATGTTCTCCAGTCACTATTAATAATAAAATTACCGGTATATCAAATAAATATCGAATCCTAGCACAGGGTAAGGCCTTAGTTACAAACAAAAAAATTGTTAATTAAATAAAAATAAAACTACGTTTTATTTTTATTTAATTAATAAATATGGATTTTCATCAAGTAAACACCAACTCAATTGATTAAAAAAATTGTTGCACTTTTAATTAATCAGTTATCAGGACAGGATACAGTAGTTGCTGAAATATCAAAAGGAAATTACTCCTTCATAGCAGCAAGTATTTACTTTTATATCACCTGTGATATCATGTGCAGCTGCAATAACTAGACAATATAGTAAAAATTTCACATGAAAAAGTCTAATAATGGCTATAGACACAAATGCACAATCCAATCTATGGTATGACACTGTAAGAAATGCAAGAGGAATGGCAATGGAGGAGTTCACCATAGGAAACCAACTCATCTTATCAATGAAGACTGTGGAATTAAGATCTATAAGTTCAATAGATTTAGACAATCTATAGAGATCTGTATAGAATAGTATAGTTTTATAACTAATATAGGCAAGATTGATATAAGACAGTCAATAAGAATTATTTTGTAATACACAATTATATGTAATATTTAATTTTAGGAATATTTCAAACAGGAGAAAAAACACATAATCAAAGTAGCAAGAAAAATGGGTTTGATGAAAAAATGGTACACAAAAGGATAGAAAAGTATAAAAACAAAAATGATAAACAAAAGTACTCTTGAAAAAGAAGAACCACCTATGAAAAATATAGGAAATTCACATATAACCCTTGGGTACATAATAAATTACAAAAGATATTTGAGAAGTTTAACCCTCCATGGTATCTTTACCTTGTCGTGGTGGAGTGGCTTGCGTGCTTAAATGATCCTGAGAGCTATGCCGGCGGTAGCATTGCTGCCGATAGGGTTACCCATGCCGGACTGGTCAAAGGTGATAAGCCAGATGAAAAAAGTACCTTGGGCAAAAGAGTGATGATCTTTCACCGTAAAAATACAACCGTCAAGAAATGCAGACATGGGTTCATCTGGGGTAAAATTTTCCGGAGGTCAAATAGTCCCCCATTCGGTTCTCCGGGCGGGGACTACTTCAGGGAACCCATGCCAAAGGCTCAAACACAGGAACATGTTCCTAGGAACATGGAATGTTAGGACTTTATACAATAGCGGGGCACTAGAGATATTAACGCGGGAATTAGATAAATCACCCTTAGATATAGTCGCTTTACAGGAAGTTAGGTGGCCAGGAGAAGGTAGTCAGGAATCAGGAAGCTTTGCATTATACTATGGGGGTGCAGAAAGACCTGCATTTGGAACGGGTTTTTTAGTCAGAAGGAGGATCCTATCCGCTATCCGAGATATTAAGTTTGTTAGTGATAGGATATCATACATAATTCTAAAGGGTAAACAACACGATTTTATAATTGTAAATGTACATGCCCCCACAGAAGATAAAGATGACAAGATCAAGGATGAGTTCAGACTTACTCCCTATATTGATGACATTCTAGGAGATCATCAATGTGCATTTAGAAGAAACAGGTCTACAACAGATCAGATGTTTAGTATAAGACAGATTTTAGAAAAGAAATGGGAATATAATGGTACTGTACAACAACTATATGTAGACTTCAAAAAAGCATATGATTCAATTAAGAGGGAGAAGTTATATAGTATCCTGCTGGAGTTCGGAATTCCTAAAAAGTTAATTAGACTTATACGAATGTGTCTAAATGGCTCAAAGAGTAGGGTGCGTGTAGGCAAACAGTTTTCAGACACTTTGAAATCCAGAATGGGTTGAAGCAAGGAGATGCACTATCTCCTCTACTATTTAATTTTGTACTAGAGCATGCCATTAAATCCTTAGAGAATGAGGAAGGCTTACAACTCAATGGTATTAATAAGCTGTTAGTTTATGCTGATGATGTAGTATTGTTGGCCGATAGCGAGGATGTACATTTTAAATTAAGTTTTTCCCATTCTGCATATTCCACATTATTCATACAGAATAATGTCTTAAAGATACAGAAAAAGTGTCCACCGCTGTGGTCTCAAGGTAGCGTGCTACCTTGTCACGCAACGGGCCTGAGTTCGATCCCTGGCCGGGACAATTTTTCTGGGTGAGGTTTTTATCGGGTTTTTCCTCACCTGTAAGACAAATGTCAGGAAAACTTTAAGGCCCAAATGGTCCCCGAAATCATCATCATTCATATTCCTCTTAGATTAAGCTTAGGATTAGGGACTCTTCTGGTGCACCACTATCATCATCATATCATCGGGGCAACGTAACCCCGCCTTCCAAGCGCCCCAACCTCAGAAGTGGGTTACAAGAAAGATACAGAAAAAGTCTTTGCTTTAATTACAGAAATACTTTAACATAAACCCCAAACAAAATACAAAAAGATGTATCTTGCATATCTCACATGTCTTTCATACAGATGTTACTGCTATGTTGAGTTGTGATCCTCGGGCATCTTTGTTTGCACTCGGCCTGTGATTGTGTGTGAATTTTTTAAATTTAATTAAAAAAAAACTACTTGAAGAAGTGACATGAAAATTTTACCCATCTCATTTAATTGTTATATTGGTTCCACCTAACATATAGTTTACTTAAATTTGTGTAATTGTTCAGAAACCCATTACCATATATTTTAAAGGATTTAAAGAAAAAGTTGTAACAATCGTTATCAAAACATTTAGAAAGTAGAAAGTGTTATTAAAGACAAAATTGTAACTGTACAATAATTTGACAAAACTTGTTTGGGCTATTTTAAAATTTGTGTCGCCTAGTGGATACCTGAGCCTAGTTCTATCATCATCATCCTGTCAGGTATTAGTCCTAGAAGAACTGTTACGGTCTGAGAAAGGTGTTTTCGTGCCATCTTTTCATAGGTCGACCAAGTGACCGTTTCCCATTTAATAATAATATAAAGGAGCACTCAGAAGAGCATTAGTTTCGAAAGTTTTACGTTCTTTTCCACTGATCACTTGTATTCGCTCTTTGCTGTATTCATTAATTGATTTTGTTCTGTTTTTACACTCTGTGATACGATAAAGTTTACACTTATCACCGCACAGTGCACATCTGCAGTCCTCAGTTGGCTGGTGGAATTTTTTATTTTTGCAGATCTTGTGATGAAAGCCATGTATCGCTAGTCTGGTTACAACATGTCTCAGTGTCTGACATTCTCTTGTCCAGTTTCTGTCTGTCATGGCACTGGAGGTGTAAAATTCCTCATTTATTTCCTTCCCGCGCCGTAGCCGAGCGGTTAAGGTAGGAAGCCTTGGCGCAGACCTACGGGACTTGCGCTGGTTCGAGTCTCCATGGGGGAAGACATTTTCTCATGGTATTTCGGCCAGTATGGGACCGGTGCCCACCCAGCATCGTGAGGCAATTGGGTAGCTACAATAAGTAGTGGCTCCAGGTTGAGGAACCAGCTATAACGGCTGGGGGACTCGACATGCTAACCACATGTCACCCCTACACTGGCTGTTGATCATCTACCTCTGTGATTGACACATGTGGATGTGAAGGGCCAGCAGCCGGCTGGTAAAAGGGCAACCGCTGAAAAGTGGAAAGACCCTCAATCGGAAATTTCCTTCCGTTTCTGTTTCCCATTTGGACAGTAGTTCATTATTGCCTTGGGGATCCTGGATCTAGCCATTCTTGAGACATGTTCCTTCCAGTTTAGCTGATATCTGGAGATGTAGTCCAGTATTGGTGACACATTAAGTTCTTGAAGTATTTCTACATTTTTCTTTTGATCCCATTTGGTGTAGCCAGCTGTTTGGCGCATAAATTTCATCTCACAAGCTGTTAGTTTGCTTTCATCTCTCGTCCTTATAGTCCACGCTTCACTCTCATAACATAGGACTGGTCGAGCCATTATTTGATAAAGACGAGTACGAGTTGATTTTTGCACTAATGAAGGTTTTGAAACTCTATTAATGACTCCCATTGATTTGTTGAATTTCACAATTTTCTCTGATAAATCCAAATTTTCAACAGTTCTATTATGTACTAAAACAGCAAAATCCAATTCAATTACCCTATTTATACACTCAAATTTGTTTCAATTCATATTTTAACTACATTAAAATTAATGTTGGGAAACACATACTAAAGAACATTTTAGAAATATTAAAAATTGAAAAATCAGCAATTGCTGCACATGGTTTATTAGAACATCATAAAATTAATAGAGATGCAAAACTTTTGAAACAATTGGATAAACCATTAGAATTAACAGTTTGGGAGAAGATATTCATTCAAAAGAATAAATATCGATCAATGAACTTTGATTTTCCTGTAGAAAAAAAATTGATTTCAAGATTTATAAAGCCAACGAAAGATGGCAGCATGGTGAAATCAACAAACATAGAATTTTAACAGTTGGAGTCATGAAAATAAACTGAAGATGAATGAAAAATTCATTCGAAACCAATGGTCTTAAATCAAATAAATTTGAAAATGAAGGAGGAGAGTTATTAAAAATATGTTCTCCACTCAATATTAATCATATTTTAACCTTCATTCTCTTATATTTTCTTATCTATAGACGACTCTCTTTTACTTCTATATGTCCTTTTCTCTTATTGGTTTACTATTACCATTCTTGTCATGCATTGCCTACATTAAAATTTTCTTAAAAAATTGCAAACTGTATTCGTATTCACTTAATAATCTGTTGTTTCTAAAGTAGTTTTTTAGCAATAAAAAATACAGGGCTTCCAGTATAAAACCGGACCGGCCTTAGGGAGTTTCACCCGGCACACAGTGCTGTCTCTTCCTCCCGCAATTCACCCTGCCTGCCACCCGTCCTTGAACTGTTTCTTACCTTATAGAAAATGCTGGAAATGTTGTCCTCCCGCAGTTAAACAGGCATTATACCGAGTAAACACATTTAGATTGACACGCTGTAGTTCGGGCACTGTCAAGTTTCTGATTTTATTTCTTATGTTGTTCTTCAGTTCTTCCAATGTGTGCGGATTTGTTTTGTACACGTGTGTTTCTTATTTTGTACTGAACCAGTGGTCTCAAATTTAGTCACAAGATCGTGGATTGTCGATCTGGAAGGAGGTAATTGTCCAGGGAAGTTCCGAATAAATTCCTCGCGAACGCGACGAGCTGATTCGTATTTATAATAACATTTACACACATAAATGCTTTGTTCTAATGTCAGCTGACGTCTCATCTTGTCGAACAATAGTAAACTGACTAGTTCAAGGACGAGCGGCTGGCAGAGTGAAATGCGGACAAGGAGAGAGCGCTGCCTGACGGGTGAAACCCCGTGAGGCCGGTCCGGGTTTATATTGGAAGCCCGTTATAATAGAAGGAATTTTTTCTATTAAGAATCAAATTAATTGTGAATTCTTCTTACCTCATATATCTATGTTTTTTAACACAGAACTGCAGTATCGGGAAATACATTATTGCCATCGTCAGCTGTTTTCACGATTAATCATCCAGAAGTTCATAACAAATTTCAAAGGATTTTCAAAAGATGTAATATAACATTGGCTCCGATTAAAAAATTCAGCCTGGGTAATCTTCTGTTAACTAATAAAAAAGTTAATACCCCAGACAATAAAAAAATCTGGAATTTATCAAATTAATTGCAAAGATTGCAATAAAGTATATATAGGAAAAACAAAAAGGCAGAACACTTTAGAAACATAAAAAATGGTGAAATTGAAAAATCAGTTATAGCGGCACATAATTTATTAGAGAATCATAGAATTGAAAAAGAAGCAAAACTTTTGAAACATCTATGTAAACCTTTGGGATTAACAGTTTGGGAAAGATAAAAGAAATTCCCGGAGAAAGGAGCCTCATTACCAAGTTCTTTGGAACACAGATCCAGGGCCGACAACATGAAGAAAAAATCAGTTTGTGAAACGCTGAAGACGGGGCAAGAGCCTTGAAACATATGTCCGACTAAATTATCCTATGAGGTAAGAATGTTTAAAAAATACAAACTCAATTATTAAAAGTGTACTCTTTGTCTCACACGAATTCTTCTAAGTTCTACAGAATCGCAATGCGCATGCACGAGT
The DNA here is from genome assembly GCA_030220185.1 of Diploptera punctata. Taxonomy (NCBI): domain Eukaryota; kingdom Metazoa; phylum Arthropoda; class Insecta; order Blattodea; family Blaberidae; genus Diploptera; species Diploptera punctata. The sequence continues at coordinate 1,770,117 of JASPKZ010000446.1, forward strand.
TGCTGTAATGGTTAATGTAGCTTCCGGTAGATAGCTCTGAAGTTGGCAATACCCACTTTTGGAATAAATTCCCAAAATGCTAAAAAAAAAAGGGCATTAACTTCCCATTTCCTAACCTAACAAAACAAATTACATTCATACTATTTAATAAACTATAAACTAATTTTATGTACACTAACTTGTCCCATCGGAATCTAACAAAAAGAAGTTAGTTTCTTGAAAATGGGTTTGGAAATATTTGCAAATGTTGGTAACACTGATTTCAGAGCTATCTAGCGGATGTTACATTAAGCATTTGTGCGTCTGTAGAATTTGATTCACAATATTCGTGTTATTACATAAATCATAAGAAATGTTTATAAAATGGTTTAAAATAGTACAAAACTTGTTTAAAAGTGTATATGCAACAGTAGCTTAAGGACGTTGTATGGAAAATTGTGTGAGACAAATAGTGAACCTCAGCCGGCAGTCATTGCAGGATTCACAGACATACCTGGCATAGAATCTTATTGGGTTAAAGATCCATTTTGCGCAATTTTCCTCAAGCAAATTGGGTGACCAGGCGAAAAGATAATTAGATAATCTTAAACACATACCTGCATAGATCCTTCTACATCAGGTGCCAGGGATGGCATGAAAACATTACGTCGTTTAAATAATTGCTGTTCTCGTTTCTGTTTTCTTAATTGTACGCCCTCCTCCTCACGCCTTCTGCGAAGCTCTTGGGAGTCCAATCCAACGTTTTTATAACGATACTTATGTGTAGGCCCCGACATCTGTAGGAATAATATAAGATACATAAATTTTAAATCTAATTCAGTGTATTAATCTTCCATTTGAATACTTTTACTTTCTAGGGGTGTTGGATTGCTTCAGTGATGACTCACTATTTAGATATTGACTTAGCCCAATTTTCGGAACTGTGTTACAAAATTCATCTCGTTTATTCAATTATGATAAATATGAAGCATTTGATATGTTGAATAGACTCTTAAAATAAGTATTTCAGTAATATTTCCACAAAATGACGGATCACATGAGAAGCGATTTTGTCAATGGAGTAGACCTGACAATCATACCTTTCTTAACTAATATTAACTATTTAACTTATATTTATGTACACTACTCGCTGATATAAATATTCTTGAATAAAATAAAAAAGCCGACAATAATTGTAATTAAACTTACCTCTGTGTTTAGTTTTATTCGGAGTTTTTAAAGAGAAACTTTCATAGAAACTCCTATCCACAGTAGCTTTCAACTTCAAGGCCTGCCTTTTTTGGAGGATGATGGGAAATTACTTTTGGAGTTGAGATTTTAATAAAATGGCCGCGGCCGTGAAAATGGAATGTGGGGATTTTCTTGAATTTCAGGTAAAGAAAATGACATTGTCTTAAAAAAGTATACACTATGTATTGTTTTTCATTAATATAGATTTACTAGTATTATGACTTTATGTCATTATAATATTATAACAGAATTAGACCTAACCTAAAAATATGTTTGAGTATAATACAAAAGTGATATATATTTATAGAAAATAAGTATTTTATCTTAAATTGCATTAGTGTGAATTCACATCATCCAGTTCTATTCACTAACAAATTATGCAGTATGATAAAAATTCCCGGCTAAAGGTCAACCGGTTCATGGGGGTGGGCTGATAAATCTTGTTGAGCATGTGCAAGTTGTATGGGATTGGAAGTTCATCCACACTTCATCTATACGCTAATTAATCAAATATTTATAGTTTATCGATATTAATACACCTGCACTGTACCTATTAGATCTCCAGGGTATGAGAGAAAAGGTCATGTGCATAAGATGCAATTTAGGGTAAACTTTAGTTTTGTGGTTGACTTTCCCACTGATTTTCAACCCTGTTCCCATTAAGATGTCACTACCTCATGGTTCAGGTTGGTGGAATGTATAGTAGATGGCATGTGTTCATTTCTTGCGAGGATCAGTACAAAGTTGACAGTTGCCAGAAGAATACATTCCTAATCTGCAGACGAGTGGGAGGCAAAGAAGAAGTACCATACTTTATCTCGACTTTTTCATCTTGGCTCAAGTTTACAGAATGTCTGATTTTCCATTTCTTATGCCATTGTTGCACTACACACTTTTACTATTTGTAATAATGTTTTGCATTATTGTAAACATTATGCAACAATTCTTTAAACATTTCTTACAATTTTTAAATACTTAACAAAATTCCTATGTATCTATCAATGAAGTTTTGCAGAATTGCAGTGCGCATGCACAAGATGTGTGAATGCTTAATGTAACTTCCACTAGATGGCAGGGAAATTGGTATTACCAACATTCACAATTAATTCCAAACCATATTTCAAAAAGTTAACTTCATTTTGTTAGGATCCAATGGGACAAGTTAGTGTACACAAGATTAGTTCATTGAACAATATGCAAGTAATTTATTTTGTTAAGTTAGTGGTATGTGTCCATTTCTTATAAACATCTTCTTCTTCTTCTTCCTTCCAAGTATTAGGCCAAGGCCTGTTACGATCCTATAGAAAATTTTCCCTCCAGCGTTTCATAGGACGGCCCAGTGATCTTCGTCCTCTTATAAACATTTGGGAATTTATTGCGAAAGTTGGTACTACAGATTTCAGATGTTACATGAAGTATTCATGCATGTGCACTGCAATTCTATAGAACTTTGAAAAAATTGTTAGAGACAATTACTAAACTTTTTTCCTTTTTCATCTCTTATGGTTTATAAAACCAAAATTGGAAACAGTTTTAAAATTTAAAACATTGCTTATTTTTCTTGAACCATGTGATACCTAGCACGCTATGAACTGCTCGCAGAGAGGCCAATCACTTACACAGTTCTGTTCTGTAATATAATATTGTATGCACATTAGTGCACATTTATTACTATTATTTATTTTTCTTGAATAAGTCCAAAATTTCTTGACTTCTCTGCTAATATACTATAAAAAATGTCTTTGTAAAGCATGATATTTAAATTGAACATGAAAAATATTCATCCTGAAATTTCTGCAATTTGTACAATATACAGGAGAGAAGATAAGAATTTTTGGATATATGGATATCAGTATAAAATACAAAGGAAAATTTTTGGAGCAAAGGGAGACGAACAAACAGGTGAATGGAGTAAACTATAGAACAATTAGCTACATGATATTTATGGGAAACCATATGTAGACTATGCCTCATTAATTTTGATATGTGGCATGAATATGGAATGGAAGAGGGGCATGTAAAATTCTTATAGAAAAACCAGAAGGGAAGAGCACAATAGGGAGACCAAGAATGAGATGGGAGAGTAACGTTAACCATAATTTGAGAGAGATGAATTATACAGGGAATGATAGGAAAATGGCCTTTCAAGGGAAATTCCCAGTAAGAAATAATAATTGTATTCAGAATTCAATATTAGAGCAAATAAATTAATTTAAATACTTTACCAGACGCTTGTTCTGGGGGTAAAGGCGGCCGTCACGCAGGGCTGACATAAAGTGTCGATTGTCTAGAAAAAGTGGGAGCCTTAACCTCCTACTACCCCAAGGGCCTTCGGGTCTGTTGTGGGATCACTTTACTTTACTAGGATATAATCTAACTTATAATGAGGAATGTGATATATCCTTTAAAATACAAAACTATAATAAAGCTTTAAGAATTATCAACCAAGTTTTTTAAACCATCAAAAGTGCAGAGACACTCAAAAATGAAAATCTATAAAGTTCTCGCTAGACCCATAATCTGTTATGGCAGTGAATCTTGGACCATCAGAACTCAGGATGACCGTCATATTACAGCCACGGAGATGAAATTTCTGCGACGAACTGCAGGTTATAGCCTTCTAGACCACCAAAGAAATTCAACAATAGCCAGAGAGTTAAACATCGTACCTATATCTGAATACCTCCAAGAATATAGAAACAATTGGCTAGCCCATATTCAGCGCATGGATCGTCATAGAATACCAAAACAAATTCTTCACTACATTCCTCGAGGCAGAAGATCTGTGGGTCGACCTTTTTGGAGATGGCAGGAGACCGTAAGCAAAATTTACTGAATTTTCCCGTGCTAGTATTACCTTGGTTTCCTAGATGTCAGTATGAGGTGGAACGCTGACCACGGACCACTCAAATGACATCGGTACAAAAACAAGTGTAACTAAATTAGTATGGTTCAAATTCTTCTCTGTAGGGGGAGAGCACCTAAATCTCTGTTAAGGGAAACATGGGCTTACAAGAAGAAGATAATAAAGAAGAGACTCTAGGTTGAGAAAACCAGCTATAACTGCTGGAGGATTCAACATGCTGACCACATATCATCCCTTTTTTAACTGGATGATCGTCCACCTCTGCAAATGGCACATATGGATGTGAGACTAGCAGCTGACTGGTTGGCCAAGAGCCTTCTATGTCTGCCGTGTCATGGAGTTTAGTGTAGTATATATGATTTAAAACAGGCACCGTAAGTCACATGAGGACAACACACAGTTAATTTGTATGAGAAATAGCAAAATCTGGTTAAGAAATTTAAGTTGAGATTCAGGGGTTGTTTATATATTAAATTTGGGAATTTTTAACATTATGAGGTTCAATTAATAATAATTAAATGAATCGTGATTTCTTCTTACCTCATACTTCTATGTTTTTTTAAACACAGCACTGCAGTATCGGCGACACATTGTCGTCATCATCAGCTGTTTTCACGACTGTCAATTTTTCCCCCTTTTGCCAGTAATTCTCTAGACTGCCATCTGGTGTTCTTTTGAAGGAATTACTCTTCAAACTGCCATCTGGTGTTATTTTAAATGAATCATTTTCTAAACTGCTATCTGTTGTATTCTTGAAGAACTTTGTAATCAAGCTCGGTTTGTCCGGAATCTCAAAGTTCATAGTTTTTGGATTTAACAGTTTGGGAAAAAATATATATTCAAAAAAACCATACTAGAACTATGAACTTTGAGATTCCGGACGAACCAAGCTTGATTACAAAGTTCTTCAAGAATACAACAGATAGCAGTTTAGAAAATGATTCATTTAAAATAACACCAGATGGCAGTTTGAAGAGTAATTCCTTCAAAAGAACACCAGATGGCAGTCTAGAGAATTACTGGCAAAAGGGGAAAAATTGACAGTCGTGAAAACAGCTGATGATGACGACAATGTGTCGCCGATACTGCAGTGCTGTGTTTAAAAAAACATAGAAGTATGAGGTAAGAAGAAATCACGATTCATTTAATTATTATTCAGGGGTTGTGTCAAGGTTACCACTTGATCTATAATATTCCAAATGTAAGAGAAACTTACCTTCACACTTTATTCAATATTCATCTTCGCCACACATCAAATTTTGATAATAAAAAAAGTATATTCTGATATGTTGTTTTAATTTTCAGGATGCACTGAAAAAGATGAGAATATTGGATGACAAAATAGTATATTCATTAAATACTTCAATACCTACTGATTCATTCAAGGCTCAAGTAGATCCTACTTCATCATGTAAAGATTTGTATGATCAGGTATAACATAAAAGTATTAAACAATCATTTTTAATTTACTCTAAAATTATTAACTAGAGTCAACTAATGACTAAAAAATTATTTATAAAACTAGAGAATAAGATATTCTATGGTAATAGGTGTTAAATTTGTACAATTAAAGATCGGCCACGGTGGACTAGTGGATATGCTCCTTGCCTCTGGTCCCAAGGGTCGCAGGTTCAAATCCGGCCAGGGTCGATGGATTTTTTTTAAGATGGAAAAATCCAAGGAGCAAGTCCTCCGGGAGGGACTTTAAGCCGTTGGTCCAGAGTCTGAAGTTTTCAGGCTCGTAAAAGATCCTTGAGTCTCTAAGCAAAATTTACCGACCTTAACATCCTAGTAATACCTTAGTTGTCTGCTAGGTGTGTTGACTGTATGCCATTCATGACATCTATGAACAAATAAGGTAACTAAAATTTACCTTGGTCTAGTAACTCCTTACAAAGGAGAAGCTATGGCTCAACAATGGACTATGCCATTATAGATAGGATCAGTGAAGATTTGTAAAAATTTGTTCAAAAATATTTTCATGAGAACAACGTCAATAGCTTCATTCCTTTGGAATTTACTAGACATCCTGTACAGTTTCTTTGTATGATATGAGATTCCAGTATGAAAGTAAAATGTTTGTTTGTTTCCAGCTTAAACAAAACTACAACAATCGAGAATCAGCTATTAAGAAGTGTATTACAGTTTCTGCTGAAAGTGTTCGTGGTCTAAAGGAAAAGAAAGAAAAAAATAGCGATGATGTAAATATTTTAAAGGAATTAAAAAAGGAACAAACAAAGGTATTTATAAATTCATAATTCTCTTATTTAAATACAGGGCTTCCAATATAAAACCGGACCGGCCTCACAGAATTTCCCCCGGCACGCAGTGCTGTCTCTTCCTCCCGCAATTCACTCTGCCTGCCACCCATCCTTGAACTGTTTCTTACCTTATAGAAAATGCTGGAAATGTTGTCCTCCCGCAGTTAAACAGGCATTATACCGAGTAAACACATTTTGTTGCTGCATGTGCAGAAGATACTGAAATCCCAACTTGTTGTGCTAATTTCGGTAATGATTTTTGTGGTGAATGTTCCAAATTTTCGCCAATTTCGTCTAATTTTTCTTCGGTGAGAACCGTACGCCTTTGCGTGTGTTTCTTATTTTGTACTGAACCAGTGGTCTCAAATTTAGTCACAAGATCGTGGATTGTCGATCTGGAAGGAGGTAATTGTCCAGGGAAGTTCTGAATAAATTCCTCGCGAACGCGACGAGCTGATTCGTATTTATAATAACATTTACACACATAAATGCGCTGCTCTAATGTCAGCTGACGTCTCATTTTGTCAAACGATAGTAAACTGACTAGTTCAAGGACGAGCGGTGGCAGAGTGAAATGCGGACGAGGAGAGAGCGCTGCCTGATGGGTGAAACCCCGTGAGGCTGGTCCGGGTTTATATTGGAAACCCGTTAGAATGTTTATTATATTTTTAATTCAATGCCACCATTTTGACATTCTGGTATTCTCTCCTAGCATGGCATTATTGTAACCCACTTCTGAGGTTGGAGCACCTGGAAGGCGGAGTTATGCTGCCCCAATGAATATAATAGGTGATGATGATGTCCCAGGAGAGGCCTTGATCCTAAACTTAATGAATATGTTAATGATGGCCATATGATGATTGGGGACCGTTTTGGCCTTAAAGTTTCCTGACATTAGCCTTACAGGTGAGTAAAAACCCTGAAAAAACCATCACCCAGGAAACTTATCCCGACCGGGGATTGAACACTGGTCCGCTGCATGACAAGGCAGTACGCTACCTCGAAATCACAGCAGTGGACTTATTTAAATAGAATGTTATAATATGTAAAAATGGACATGGATTAACATCATTTCCTAACTCACTGGCACTATCAAACCCATAGGTTCATGGCCACATGGACATAAGCTCTCCATACATCCCTATCCTCAGCCAATGTTTTCCAGTCATCCCCTGTATAATCTACTTCCCTCAAATCGTAATTAATTATATCCATTTTTAAGAGTGAGGGTAAATGATTCTGAAATAAATGACTATTATACATGGAGAACTCTTTCACTCCAATCTATTCTTCATCTTAACATCCTTCCTCTCATGTATATCTCAAATATTGGCCGCGGTGGACTAGTGGTTATGCTCCTTGCCTCTGGTCCCGAGTTGAAACCCAGCCGGGGTCGATGGATTTTTAGGATGGAAAAATCCAAGGAGCAAATCCTCCGGGAGGGACTTTAAGCCATGGGTGCCGAGTCTAAAGATTTTCAGGCTCGTAAAAGATTCTTAAGCCTGAATGAAAAGGCCTCTAAGCAAAATTTACAAAATTTTCCTGTCCCAGTACTACCTTGCTTTCCTAGATGTCAGTATGAGGCAGAATTCTGACCACGGACCACTCAAGTGACATCTATACGAAAACAAGTGTAACTAAATTAGTATGGTTCAAATTCTTCTCTGTAGGGGGAAAGCGCCTGAATCTCTGTTAAGGGAAAACATGGGCTTACAGTACAATAAATATCTCAAATAACTCTTGGCCTTTCCTTTGCATTCTGTATTCTAAAGTTTGTATAACCTCCCAGTATACATTCTTTTTACATGACGGGTACTATCTTCTACTTTACCCACGATCTGTTTCATAGAACTAGCAGTCTGCTTGTAAGTAGTGGGTAGATAGATAATTTTGATTGCTAAATTTGAGGGTGATGTCTTGTGATCAAATACATTTTTTGGAAGTGCTATTTTCTACACATTTGCAAAATTAATTTAAGTAATGTCAGGCAATGTTACGGGGTATATCAAGTATTAAAAAATATTGCCAATTTCTCAGTAAAAGATAACTTAAAATCTAATTGATTCAAATTCAACCTAGCAAATATAGCCTAAGCTGCAAGTCATTTTAGTTAGCATATCAAATTAGTGTATATATGTGAAATATAGTTGTGTATAAGTTTGTGCTATAACAGAAATGAGACCTAACTAAAACCTCTGTTAGACAAAAAGAACAAATATAAGATTAGTGTGAGTTATTTTGGTCTCTTAATTGTTAAGATCAATGTACGTAAATATGAAGTAAACTCAAATATAGTTAAAATACTAATATTGACATCAGGAAACATAATTTTAGAATGATCTAGGCATACCATTTGCTAATAATAGTGCCAAGATTTCAATGAAATAGTTCACCTTTGATCATTTTGTAATCTTACTTATTTCAATCATAGTAACAGCTTTAGCTTCTTAATATTAATTTAATTAAGTTATGTAGATAGGAAATAACACTATGAGATTTTTTAATATTGTTTATTTTTTATTTCACTCACCTCATACTTCATAACTCCTAGCATACCCAGGGTTTCGTCACATCCTTTGTGACATTCTCAATGCTGTGTCATGTTCACAACTGACATCCGGCTGCCTTCTATCCTGCAGACTGACCTCCGCGCCATCTGATGGCTGACCGACGAACTTCCAAATCAGTCCTCTCTCCTTATAACGGGGTATTTCAAAGTTCATAGTTGTATTTTCATTCTTGCATATGTAAATTTTTTCCCAAATTGTGAGTTCCATCGGTTTTTCCAATTGTTTAAGTAACAAAACAAAATTACTTAAACAATTGGAAAAATCGAAGGAACTCACACTTTGGGAAAGAATTTACATATGCAAGAATGAAAATACAACTATGAATTTTGAAATGCCTGGTTATAAGGAGAGAGGACTGATTTGGAAGTTCGTCGGTCAGCCACCAGATGGCGCGGAGGTCAGTCTGCAGGATAGAAGGCAGCCGGACGTCAGTTGTGAATGTGACACAGCATTGAGAATGTCACAAAGAATGTGACGAAACCCTGGGTATGCTAGGAGTTATGAAGTATGAGGTGAGTGAAATAAAAAATAAACAATATTAATTTAATATTTAATCACCTTTGATCGTTCATTTAAACAAAATCCTTGATTGATAAATAATGAATTCCTCATTCATTGATGAAAATTATACTGTAAGATGACCAAGAAGTAGACCTAGAATTGATTATGGTTATGAAGAAGAAACATGAATAGATTTTTTTTTTAAATTTCTTACCATTGTATGTAACTTCATGTTTATCTATCTAGTAGTCTTTATCATTGGTCACAACTGTAAAATCATTTCAGCGGTCTTTAATTTCCCTCATCATCATCTTCTGATACAGTGTAAGAGTAAGTTCCAAACAAAACTATATTATTTTTTTCAAATTTTCTTTAAAAAGTTTTGTTGCTCGATAAATATATATTATTTTTTCAAATTTTCTTTAAAAAGTTTTCCAGATAGTATTATTACGAAACAATAATGCAACAGAGCTACTATACTTTGGAATCATGTAAAAATGCAATGCATAGAGGAGGCTAAAAAACCCAGCAGAGAGAATAATATTTTTGTCTATGTGATTTTATACTGTTTTTATGAAGTCACACAGCTAACTGCTAAAAGTAGCATTGCAAATTGAGCAAAATAGACCTACATTTGTTGATGAAATAGTCTTTACCAGACTGCTAACTGGTACATTGTACATTGCTAATAAGTGCTAAAAATAGTACTTTTATGAAATGGGTCCCAGAACACTTTCTGTTGTACTTTATATTCATAACCTCCCATATCCTATTCTACTATTTTCTATTTCATCCTCTACTTTATCCATATTAAAGGTTTCTCTTAATTCTGTGTTCTGAATTTTGGCTTTCCTAGTTTTTCCTAACAGTATAATTAAACAAAATACAAATTTCTAATTTAAAATGTCTTCCAAGCAATAAGTTTAATATAAAATGCTTCTACAACACAAAGCACAAATGGATTACTGCTCACCAGACACAAGTTTTTCTGGTGATAATTTATTCCATTTTGCAAATTTACAGCTTGGCTTTCACAAAATCAAATTTTACCTTAAATCTTGCCCCTCCACCTTAAAACCTTAGAATTTGCATTTTGTTTATAAGCATTTCCACCATGGAAGAATAGCTCTGTTGCCCTGGCAGCCATGTATCACCAATGACGTAACTCTGAATATCAATTTAATATTGAAAGGAAGTGAAACTGAGGTTTATTTAAAATAATTTGAGTTAGAAAATGCATGACTCACCTCATATTTGTAGTTTCTTGAAGACCTACAAATGTGAGTCGTGCAGTTTCTAACTCAAATTATCTGAATATCAATGTTAATTTAATTTCAATAATACTTAACTTTTACAGGAATTAATCACTATGAGGTTTAATTTATCCATCCATCCATCCATAGTAATTCTGCCCAAAGGCAGGTCCTTCACTGCAATCATAGCATTTTCATGCTATGCTTGCAGCTTTACTAGGGAATTGTGTAGGTGTGGTAGCTTCCCGTTGCTTTCCACACCAGTGAAGGATGATGATAATGATAACGGTAAGGATGATGGCCATATGATTTCGGGGACCGTTTGGGCCTTAAAGTTTTCCTGACATTTGTTTTACAGGTGAGGAAAAACCCCGATAAAAACCTCACCCAGAAAATCTGCCCCGACCAGGGATCGAACCCGGGCCCGCTGCATGACAAGGCAGCACGCTACCTCGAGACCACAGCGGTGGACAATAGCCACCCAAATTTCGCATGAGGGTGATTGGGCGCTGGTCTCATACACTGGGCAAAATTCTATGGGATCTTGAAATAGTATGCAGATCCTGCAGCTTTGAACCAAGCCAGGATAGCTTAGACTGCTTAGAACTTATTCAACTAAAAAGTAACCATTATACAAATTCTTAATTATTTTCACATGTTTTTTTTTTTGTTTAGTTGCGGTTACTACAGGCAGAATTGAATGTAGAAGAAATAATAAAAGAAAGGACAACAAAGGTTTACTACGAAAGATGTCGATCATTCTACAAGCCTCCGGACTTAAGTGTGTAGTGCAGATGTGCAGTTAGAGAGAGAGAGACTATAAAATGATTTTTGTAGCATAAATGGTAGTGGACTTTTGTATGAATTGAAAGAAATGAATGGGACGTGACAAGTATAATGAATTAAATCTAAATCACTAACTGTTATCAGGGAAATTTGATATAAAGATATTTTTAACGTTTTTTATAAATGGGTGTTATTGTTATTTTTTACTATCTTGCCAATTTTTTTTTTGTAAGATTGTATAATTTACTTTACTAGTAAAAGAACTGTTAGAAGGTAAAGCCTACCAAAACATCGATAGAGCTGATCTCTTCAACATGTCGTTTAGACTAGAAACTGGTCAAGATAAATGCTTCCTACTGCTATATGCAGCTTATATTATGAAGACAATATGGTGAACAGAAAGCATCTCTAGGAATGCAAAGGGCCTGACTGGCAGAAGTCTACAAGCACTATATTAGGAAGCTAGAGGAAAGAAAAATTATGCAGATCAAATAATCTTCTGAATAATAGCAAATTCAGAAGATAATCTACAGAAAGGTCTGTATGAACTTAACAAAATTACAGAAGAATACGGTTTGAAGATATCTATAGAAAAAACAAAAATTATGGCATTTCAAGGTGTAGATCCTGTCAGAAGTAAAATTGTACTGGACAATAAAATTTTGGAGCAGGTGAATAATTTTACATATCTAGGATGCAATATCTCATATGAAGAAGAAAAGGATGTAAGTGCAAAAATATCTAAATTTTTAAGAATTTTAGGGTTAATAAATTCTATCTTCAAGCCACAGTTAGTCCAAAAGCATTCAAGATTAAAAGTGTATAAAACAACTCTTTTGTATGGTAGCGAAGTATGGACGTTGAAACAGAAGGATATACAGAGACTTAGATCTACTGAAATGAGATACCTTCGGAGGACTGCAGGATACACACTACTAGATCACAAAAAAAATGAAGACATCTTAGAAGAATTACACATTTCTGATTATAAGTCAAGATGGATGCAACATGTTCATCGAATGGAAGATCACAGAATACCCAAACAAATGTTAAGATATCAACCTGCAGGAAGAAGAAGACCAGGACGTCCACTCAAAAGACTTTTGGATGGTGTTTCTCTTGAAGCCGAAACAGGTCAACAAATGGCCTAAATTCGTGAATGTTCGATGATGATGATGAAATAATCTCCAATGCCATTGGACAACATAATTTTGTTCCATGTTTTAAAATTATGCTGAATTATGTGTTTTGTACTTATCTTTAGGGATAAGAAGTCTGGAAACTCATTTCTTCTCTAATAAAACAATAACTTACCATTTATTTTCTACAATACTTCTTTTATTATTTCAATTATTGATGAATTTAAAATAGATCCTTTATATATCGGCCGAGGTGGACTAGTGGTTATGCTCCTTGCGTCTGGTCCCGAGGGTTGCAGGTTCAAACCTGGCTGGGGTCTATGGATTTTTTAGGATGGAAAAATCCAAGGAGCAAGTCCTCCGGGAGGGACTTTAAGCCGTGGGTCCCCGAGTCTGAAGATTTTCAGGCTTGTAAAAGATCCTTAAGCCTGAATGAAAAGGCCTCTAAGCAAAATTTACCGAATTTTCCCATCCTAGTACTACCTTGGTTTCCTATATGTCAGTATGAGGCGGATCACTGACCACAAGCCACTCCAATGACACCTATACGAAAACAAGTTATCATTCTCTGTATGAGTGTGCTGTCCATTACACCATTCAAATGATGAGAGGTCCATGGTTCAAATCCCGGTTCAAACATTAATTTTTCAATTAGATTCTATCCAGGATTGAAAAATGTTGGTTGGTTGGTTGGTATCTAATGTCAAGCACTTGATAATGAAATCATTCGCTCTCTTGCACTCCAATATTTAGCAGAAAGGCTGGTCTCTTCTACAAAAGCTGGACAACGGAGGAGATGGTTTCTTTCCATATCTTCATTTAAATTGCAAAAAGGGCATTTAGGTGAAAAATGTTAATTCAAATAAAAACATAGGAAATATGAAGCTTTACCACTAAAAATGAACGTATAAATTCTCAATAAAAATACTTCTGAATAGAACACATCAGTTGGCGTCATGGTAGCGACAGCTGTTAGCTTCGGATGAACAAGAATTGTATATATTTGAAGAGAAAATTTTTTGCCTAGACAGAGACTCGAACCCGGGACCATTGGCTTTCTGGGCCAAATGCTGTACCAACTGAGCTACCGAGGTGAGATGCGATCTAGATGCAAATTTTTCTCTTTATACATTGTAATTCCCTCGTGCCAAATGCTTTGAAAGCGTTGCTTCTATTCTTTGCATATGGCGGCCTCTTAGTTAAGAAGACATTAATTGGGAATTTAACACTACTTTATAAAGCCAGTAGAATTGTATATGTTGAAAGAAATGTTAATGGGTTCTACATTTCCAACTCTTCCATAATTTCCTCATTTCTTCTAGGGTCCCACTTTGTGTAGCCTGCTGTACGATGCATAAATCGCATCTCATTTGCTGTTATTTGGCTTTCATCTCTTCTTCGTATTGTCCATGCTTCACTACCATATCTTAATACTGGTCTTGCGAGAACCTTATAAAGCCGTAATCTTGTGTTCTTCTGTACTAAAGATGGTTTCATTACACTGTTAATTATCCCCGTTGTTTTTGTAAAATTTGTGATTCTCTTTGATATATCAGCTTCATCTTGAAATGTTAAATTATAACCCAAATAATTAAATTTGTTTACTCGTTCCAAAATTTCATCATCCAAAACAATTTTGCTAGGTATAGGGTATTTCCCACAAAAGGCCATCACTTTAGTTTTCTTTGCATTGATTTGCATATTGTACGTTTTTGCAATTATATTAAAATTGTGTATAGAATACTGTAAATCTGTTTCTGTTGGAGCTATTAACACCAAATCATCTGCAAAAAGCTTAAATATTAATAAACAGTAGAAGCATATTTATCTGGTAGCAGTTTATACATACAAAGGAATCATCTGTATTTTGTAAAAACATGAGAGAGACATTTGTCCAGAGAAACATCAATGATTGCATTAAATTGAAAAAATTCATCAATGTTGTATTTATGAACCTTGAATGCAGATAATAGAAAAGTGACCATTGGATTACATTCTTCATTAAGTTAATGTGGAACTTGCTTTAATCATAATAACAAGCTTTATAATTTAATAATTACACAATGAAAAATTATCTTAAATTTATGTTACTACTTTCGTCACTAACCTTCAAAGACATAAGTACAACACAACTCAAATTGTTAATGGAACATTGCTTTCACATGGACTTAGTGATCTTTTGCTGGAAGGTTCAGCACCCATATGTTACTGTCTCCAAAAAAAAATCCAAATGTTATATGTGATTTTTATTTAAGTAAGTTTATTTAGAGAGTTGTTTCACAGTCTTTAATTTTTAGTCCATGTGAAAGCATAGCATGTATGGAATGACTATCATCACATTTAAATTTTTTTTTCTAATTGCAAATAATCAAAGGTCGTACAAGATCATATCTCCTAAAATTCACAAATATATACAGATATCATTATGCCAAGTTAATGTATTTAAAAATGGCTGGCCAATGTCAAGTAAATATATACATACACTATCCATGTTTGTACATTATATTATAAAAGTTAAAACAATTTAATTAATTAATAAAAAATAACAAGATTTTAATGTACAATATTCAATAGTAAAAGAGTAAGAATGGAAGAAATATCTACAGCAGTAAAAATAAATAATGGGTTGCTAGAAATCACACCACTTTGGTCCTAAGGGCAGACTGTCATTTGCTCATACCAAGATATGATTAATGATTTTCAGGTAAAAATATTAAATTAGAAGTTTAAACAAGATAATATGCAATGTTTAAAGTAACTACGATGAAGTATAAACATTATTATTATTCAGTGAATGAACGAGTCATATTGTCATCTTATTCATAATATCGGCTGAATATTAGAGGGACTCCTCTTGAAAACTGCAGTTCCAGTGTTTGAAAAAAAACATGAAATACGCGGCACTTAGAATAGCAAGGGCGTATATGCAAAATATTAGTTTTGAGAAAAACGTGTTTAAAGTTTCATAAACATATTTTCTATATTATATTTGAAGAGAAAAATTTTCACCTAGACCGAGACTCGAACCCGGGACCCTTGGCTTTCCGGGCCAAGTGCTCTACCAACTGAGGTACCAAGGCGATCGAGTGATGTATCACTTCTGTCAATGTGAAGAAGTTATATATTGTGTTCTGAAGTGGTTTACAATTTGGATGAAAGAAGAAGGTTCAAAGTTTATATTTCAACAATTAAAAAAAAAAATTGATTTTTGTTGATACGCCCTTGCTATTCTAAGCGCCTCATTTATGAGGTAAGATAAGAATATGACTCATTCATTCATTGAATTTAAGAACCTCATAATGTTATTTCCCATATTTAACTATTAAATCATTATTATTATTATTATTATTATAATGCAATTGAATCAAATTTTCACACCTCACCTCATAAAATTATGTATTTCTCACCTGACCAGTTTCGAAGGCAATCACTTTCATCCTCATCTAACAGTACTCTGAGTCAGAGTGTAGCTGATGATGGAAGTGAATGCCTCTGAAACTAATCACATGAGAAATACATATGTTTATGAGATGAGGCGTAAACATTTCCGATTCAATTATATAATATTGATAATTTTCCTCATAGTGTTACTTCCCATTAGAATTTTCATTGAATAAAAATTAATATATTTTTTTCTGTATGTATTAAATAAGTTAACTGGAAATATGGCTTATTTTTAATTTGAATATGTTAATCGGTATCTAAGATCCAAATAGCACATCAAATAAATAAATAAAAACTTTTTCCTAAGTTTAACTATTTAGCTAGCTAACCCATGATTAATTTTTCACAACTATAAAACTATTTTAATTTTATGTTACCCACTTTAAACAAACAAATATTTTTTATGGGTTAAAATTCATAGAAAACAACAATTTACTTATTTAATTACTTGATAATACAGCAAATGGGGAGAATAGGAACATATATTTTCCTATTACACATGATTTAAAAAAAATTGATTTAGCAAAGCAAACATCAAACAGAAGGCTGTCCGCTCTTAAAGTGATCCTCATCAAAACAAAACCATGTGACCTGCTCACTTTTCATTGGTTGTGGACATTGACATATGATGTAGAAGCAGTAAGTACGCGAAAAAGTAGTTCCATTCATTAAATTAAAAATATGTCCTCTGAATATACTTGTTATTCTTCGTGAATGAAAATAATAACATTCAAAACATGGAAAATATTCTAAAATATACATAATCAATAATTACAACTTAAAATAGTTTATTACATATGGGTGATGCATTTGAGTTATGCTTCAGTCGATTCTGATGCAAAAGAAAATGGCTGAAGGTGTTGAGTCTTCTGTTAAGTAAAGTGATCCCACAACAGGCCTGGAGGCCCATGGGGTAGTAGGAGGTTAAGGCTCCCACTTTTTCTAGACAATCGGCACTTTATGTCAGCCGGGTTGTCAGCCCTGCGTGACGGCCGCCTTTACCCCCAGAACAAGCGTCTGGTACTCATTTCCGTTATAGGCTGAGTCGACCCAGGGCCATAGTGCCGCAAGAGGGTTTGGGTCAGTTTTAAAAATCCTGACCCTTACGGGACTAGAACCCTCGACCCTCCGGCTTGTAGCTCAGTGCCTTAACCACTACGCTATGGCGTGCCCCCTGAGTCTTCTGTTGCCATCTACATTTTTAAAACACAAGTCTGGCAAACTTTTGAATAGTGGTAATGTTTTTTTTTTGTTGAGTTGTTTCTTGACTCACCTCATACTTCTTAACTCCCTCGCAGATCCGGATTTCGTCACTGTATTTGTGACATTCTCAATGCTGTTCACGTTCACAACTAATGTCCAATGGCTACCTTAAGAGAGTCATAGCAATGGACATCAGTTGTGAACGTGAACCGCATTGAGAATGTCACAAATACAGTGACGAAATCCGGATCTGCGAGAGAGTTAAGAAGTATGAGGTGAGTCAAGAAACAACTCAACAAATTTAAAATAAACCTCATAGTGTTATTTCCTACCTACGTAAGTTATTTTAAATGTATTTCACAAGTTCAGTGAAAAATCTCACCAGCTTTCTTGTAATCTACTCCATTCAACTATCACATGTCTCATATATTTCACAAGTGCTCCCTGTCAATGTGTCAGTAATTGTGGCACAAATGGCAGAAGGACACCAATTGGCATTTGTTGATGTTAGGATCACTCTAAGAGCGGATAAGGTATACAGAAAAATAAATGTCGCTCTTAAAACCACAATTACTTTGGAAAGGTTACTCCCAAAATAATTTTTATATTTAGATTATTAAAAGCTTCAACTATATAAAATTAATTTTGTTTGGTTGTTTCTTGACTCACCTCATACTTCTTAACTCCCTTGCATATCTAGATTTCATCACTGTATTTGTGACATTCTCAATGCTGTTCATGTTCACAACTGACGTCCAATGGTCTCCTCTCCTGCAGACTGACTTCTGCACCATCTGATGGCTGACCGATGGAAGTTCGTCGGCCAGCCATTCAGATGGCAAGGAGATCAGTATGCAGGAGAGGAGACCATTGGATGTCAGTTGTGAATGTGAACAGCATTGAGAATGTCACAAATACAGTGATGAAATCTAGATATGCAAGGGAGTTAAGAAGTATGAGGTGAGTCAAGAAACAACTCAACAAAATTAAAATAAACCTCATAGTATTATTTCCTACCTACATAACGTATATATAATTAAAATAGTTTAAATTAATCTACACTTTTTCATCTCTCTGGTTTATGCTTTTAAAAACCCAAACATTAATTGGATAACATACTGATAAAGTGCTTTGCTAAAATATCACAGATATAGGAAAACTTAAAAAAATTTAATGTCCCGCGCCGTAGCCGAGCGGTTAAGGTAGGAAGCCTTGGCGCAGAGCTACGGGACTTGCGCTGGTTCGAGTCTCCATGGGGGAAGAAATTTTCTCATGGTATTTCGGCCAGTATGGGACCGGTGCCCACCCAGCATCGTGAGGCAATTGGGTAGCTACAATAAGTAGCGGCTCCAGGTTGAGGAACCAGCTATAACGGCTGGGGGACTCGACATGCTAACCACATGTCACCCCTACACTGGCTGTTGATCATCTACCTCTGTGATTGACACATGTGGATGTGAAGGGCCAGCAGCCGGCTGGTAAAAGGGCAACCGCTGAAAAGTGGAAAGACCCTCAATCGTAAAAAAATTTAATGAGACAAGAAAGTTAGAATCTATTAATCTATTAGGTCATCCTAGAAAGAGGTGGCTTGAGAACATCGGCATTTCACTCTTCTAGGACTTCACACATGAAAGGATGATAAGAAACTATTAAAAGCAATTAAGAGATCAATATTTTTAAGAAACTTTTAGAGATCAGTAAACATTTCAACTGCTTATTACAATAAAGACAAAAGAAAAAGTTTTTAAAACAGGAACACAATGCCCCGATTGAAACAAAAATGGAATGTTGATCATTTTCAAATTACAAAATCATGAAAATATTATTAGACAATTGCATTCTCCCCATGTGCCATTTGAATTTATCATAGCCTTTAAATATAATATCCCCTGAAAAATTGCAAATTCTTGTCCAGGGATCAAAAACTAAGAATAAACATTATTTGAACATGGTAACACAATTTTTTATAAAAAGAGTCATCTCTTGAAAGTTATAAATTAATAAAAATTATTATCTTCTTAATTCATACACTGCTAAGATACAAAATGTTTCTGTATAAAATAGTCAAACTTGATGTTTTTATTATTGATTTAACATTTCTCACTGAAAGATAAATTATATTTGAAGAGAAAAATTCTCGCCCAGACCGAGACTCGAACCCGGGACCTTTGGCTTGCCGGGCCAAATGCTCTACCAACTGAGCTACCGAGGCGAGTCATGATCTAGATGCAAATTTTTCTCTTATATACGTTGTAATTCCCTCTCGCCAAATGTTTTTTGAAACCATTGCTTCTATCTTTGCAAATGGCGGCTTCTTAGTTAAGAAGACATTTATTGGGAATTTAACATTACTTTATAAAGCTAGTAAGGCTTCTAATGATGTTTTTATTATTGATTTAACATTTCTCACTGAAAGATAAATTATATATGAAGAGAAAACGTATATAAGAGAAAAATTTGCATCTAGATCGTGACTCGCCTCGATAGCTCAGTTGGTAGAGCATTTGGTCCGGCAAGCCAAAGGTCCTGGGTTCAAGTCTCGGTCTGGGCGATAATTTTTCTCTTCAAATATAGTCAAACTTGGTTGAAAACTTACTTTAATGGATGTCTTATTCTATAATTTTTATGCAGAAACAGTATATCAAATCTTGACAAATTCAATTTTGCATTTTATGAAACACTGAAGGTGAGTATAAAATTTTAAGTAATTTAAGAGTAACAATGATGATCTTGTAGAAGATTTCCAGGCTGTTGGCCGTGGTCTTGAGGCTTGTAGTTCCCCAATGTTTCGCCAGAGACTGCGTCCGGCATCCTCAAGGGTTGTCTTGAGACTGGCCAAGATGTAAACCCCTACGAGAACATCAGACAACAACCTCATTGGTGCAATGGAAAACCCTAATGCTAACCAACCAGAAGGCAGATACAATTTACGAAGTAACGGACCGCGCAGAGAACACGTCGCAGATAAATGTATAAATAGAGCAGGTAGTCGACACAATTGCCAGTCTCAAGACAACCCTTGAGGATGCCGGATGCAGTCTCTGGCGAAACGTTGGGGAACTACAAGCCTCAAGACCACGGCCAACAGCCCGGAAATCTTCTACAAGATCATCATAGTAACTCTGGCCGTGAAAGCCTAATTCAATATATTAAGAGTAACAGATTTATTACTACCATATCTAGATTAGCAGCTTGGGTTAATTGTACAGTACTATGCCACCCTGACATCTGACAGCACATAACTTACATGTGTCAAATTATGAGATCCAGCATTGGAATTTAAACCGAAACTGTGATTTCCATTATATTGACATAAAACTGCATAGAGAAAGTATTTCTAAATTAAAAATAATACAAACTTACAGATATACAATCACATATTTATAAGAATTGATTGAATCGTGAATTCTTCTTACCTCATATTTCTTTGTTTTTTTAAACACAGCACTGCGACCATCGTCACCACCTCAGCTGTTTTCACGACTCATTCTGAGGATGGTGACGATGGTTGCTGATACTGCAGTGCTGCGTTTAAAAAAAACATAGAAATATGAGGTAAGAAGAATTCACGATTCAATTAATTCTTATTAATAAAACCTCATAATGTTAAAAATTCCCAAATTTATTATAACGGAATTCTCAAATAATTCAAAATGTTATAATGTTTTTGATTCCAACAAAATCTATGGCATGACATTTTTAATGTTTTATTATAAAATTTTTATTTATTAGGAAGGCAGCCAATCCTTTTACTTATTTTTTCATAGGGTAAGCTGTGTCAAGTCAACCAATGGACAATAAATTTTGGAACATGGCAGCATGGATTTTGTTAATTTTTTTTTGTATAATTGTATCCTAACATAATCAACTCACTGGCACTATCAAACCTATATGTCCATGGCCATGCGGACATAAGCTCTCCATACATCCCTATTCTGAGCTAATGTTTTCCAATCATCCCCTGTATAATCAACTACCAATAAATTGTAGTTAGTTATTCTCCCACCTCATTCTTGGTCTACCAACTAGGTGTTTTCCCTCTGGTTTTTCTACAAGAAGCTTCCATGCACATCTTTCTCTCCCTATTCATGCCATATGTCCTGCCCATTGCAGTCTATGAGACTTAACTGTTCTTACTATATCTGGCTTCATATAAAGACCTTGTAGTTCACTGTTATGTAGGCTTCTCCATTCACCTGACTGTTCATCTCTCTTTGGTCCAAAAATTTTATTCTCAAATACTCGTAATCTTCTTTCATTCCTTAAAGTATGAATAGATAAGTAAAATTATATATATACATCCATCCATCCATAGTAATTCTGCCTGAAGGCAGGTCCTTCACTGCAATCATAGCATTTTCATGTTATGCTTGCACCTTTACTAGGGAATTGTAGGTGTGGTAGCTTCCCGTTGCTTTCCACACCGGTGAAGGATGATGATGATGATAAGGATGATGATGGCCATATAATTTCAGGGACCGTTTGGGCCTTAAAGTTTTCCTGACATTTGTCTTACAGGTGAGGAAAAACCCCAATAAAAACCTCACCCAGAAAAACTGCCCCGACCAGGATCAAACCCGGGCCCGCTGCGTGACAATGCAGCACACTTCCTCGAGACCACAGTGGTGGACTCATATATATATATATATATATTTTTTTTTAAATTTCGACCATCTATTTTTATGATATAAGTATTTTTAACTGTCAAAAACCCATAATTTGCTTGTTGCCACAGCAACAGGTGTCATTTTAAAACTTATGTAGGATTTTATTGCTACATAATATGACACCATTGTGGATGTTTTCAAAATGGCTAATTTTGACTTTCTAGAGAAATGAAATTATTTACTACAATTTTAATCAAAATTATATTGGGAAGTACAAGTTCATTTTTCTACCATTTCCATAGTAAAAATGATGTGAATTTTAAATGAATACAATATAATTATTATAGTTATATTATAAATTATTTAATTTATTATAGAATGATTTAATTGCTAAACAGCAATCTGCATTCTTTTAAGAGAAGAAAATTGCAATTTGCCGAGATATAGCTGTGGTGACATGTGATTTTGCTGAAAACTCGTCACTTGTTGTACAAGACAAAGCCCAGTCATTCCATTGGAACAACTCGGTGACAACTGTTCATCCATTTGTAGTGTACTATAAGGAAAATTTGAATTCAAAATTGAATGTACTGGTTGTGAAAAGATAAGGAACACTCAAGAAATATTAAAAATGGGGAAATAGAAAAATCTGCAGTTGCTGCTCATGTTTGGGTCAAGAAAAACATAATATTAATTTGAACACTAAATTATTAAACAGTTCGAAAATACAAAGGAACTCACCATTTGGGAAAAAAATTTACATTCAGAAGAACAAAAATAGAGTTATGAATTTCAAAATACCTGCTGAACGTGATGTATGGAAGTTCTTTGGCCAGCTGGAAGAGGGAGCTGATATCGACATCCAGGGTTCACAACATAAAACTCATCAGTCTGGCCAAATGCTGAGGATGATATAGGAGATATATCGAAACATGTTCGAGAACAAATCAACATTAAATTGAGGTAAGATAATTCCAGATTAAAAAAAACTTGATTTATATTGACTGATTTGACATGGACTTATACCATTGTTTCACCTACATAATTTGAATCATCATAAAGTAGCCCCCAAATATATTCGGTCTTTTATTTCTATCTACGGATCCTGATAAAAAGATGGTAACTATAGAAGTGTAGTTATTGAGATCATTAACTAATAAAATTAATTTATGAAAATTTTAAAAAAGAATTTATCCTTATTTTTATGTTTTCACTTGTCTCTAAAATATCTATTTTTTTTTAATGCAAACTAAGATAAAATGTAAGATGTCAGATCAACTTTTATATACAATAACACAAACTTTCCAAATTAGTGCTTCTCTGTGACTCCAAAGCAGCTATACAGGCAATTTACTGGCCAAAAAGTTTTGACTGCAAAGAATGCTATGACATTATTACTGACCTGCAAAACTGTGGTGAAGAAGTTGTCCTCCAATGGCTACTCGCCCACTGTGGGATTGCCAAAAATGAAACAGTCGATCTCCTCGCCAAAAAAGGACCTCGAATTGAACAATTGCCTGGATCTAAACCAACACCTTACTCCTCAGTGAAACCCCACATTAAGTTAAAATTCAAAATTATGAATGACAATAGACTTCAAACTGTGGCCAGTAACAAAAAATGGGAATGCCTAATAAAACACATTGATATACCGAACATACCAAGAAAAACAGAAATAGCACATTTTAAGATGACAACAGGTCACGACTGTCTGGAAAACACCTTTACAAAATCAATGTTCTGCCTTCACCGAAATGCATTTTATGCAATCACCCTGATGAAGAAATGGACAAAGGTCATCTGAACAACTGTATCGCTGTCAAACATGAAGATTCTAAGACCTCAAAGTATTGGAGAGCAAGACTGCTAATGACTTCAGTATTAGATGCAGCTCATTAGACAACAAATACAACACAAACTCAAAATTCTTAAAATAATTATTCCTATAATCATGACTTGTTTTCATATACTGAAATTCTATTGTAACAATTTTTCAATGGGATATAATATGACAAAACTCTCAAGAAATATGTTCTTAGCTGAGTAAAATGTATATTTTTATGAGTGAAGAACAGAGATTATAAAAAATAAATAATAGTTTAAAAAAACTAAAAGAACACGCTTTATTAGAAAAACTAAAAAATGAAAAATAATTTTAATTTCCAATACGCTTGGGATAAAATAAAGTGGTCAACAAAAAAATCATCTCCAACACATATAGAATGCTTTTTATGATTTTTACATTTTCTTCTTAGAGAGCTTACTTTTACCAATATCTGTTTATTATCAAATATATTAATTGATATAGAGCACCCCACGCTTTTGATGGTAAAATTATTTTCTTTTTGTTGATAACTCTAATTTTATTCTACATGTGTTGGAGATGATTTTTTTGTTGACCACTTTATTTTATCCCAAGCGTATTGGAAATTAAAATTATTTTTCATTTTTTAGTTTTCTAATAAAGCGTGTTCTTTTAGTTTTTTAAAACTATTATTTATTTTTTAGTTTTAATATTTTACAGAATAAGATAAAAATGTAAATATCTTTAAATTCGATACTATTGTAGTATGAGCTAAAAGTAATACTCTTCTATAAAAAAAACCCTCCCAGCCGGATTTGAACCAGCGACATATGGATTACTGAAATTATATACCATTAAGAGTTCACTGCTCTACCAACTGAGCTCTTACAACGATTGACTAAAAACTCAACAAGTCCGCAACCTATTATACCAGTTTTCAGTTTTTTTATTTTTGGATGATTCTGGCTAGGATTTTAGAAACAAAATATGAAATTATTGTATTGTCTTGGGTCCTCTACACGTATACAAATTTTCAAGTCGATCCAATGTTTCTAAGTGGGTGAAAATCGCGTTGAAAGATTCCATTACATTGATACAAAAACACGTTTTTTTATTTTCTGATGATTATGGCCAGGATTTTAGAAAATAAATATGAAATTATCGTATTGTCACAGGTCCTCTACAAGTATACAAAGTTTCAAGTCGATCCCATGATTTTAAGTGGGTGAAAATCACGTTGAAAGATTCCGTTACATAGATAGATAGATAGATAGATACAGGTCAAGCTAATATAAAGCGTGTAAAAAAAGAAAACTGTTGGAAAGAGTGTAGAACACAGAATTGTTGCTATTTTTAATAAAAAAAGTACCAATATTTGTTTAATGATCATAATGCATCTAGTTGAGCGAATGCCAATATAATGGAAAACACAAAAATCTATATTACACAAATCAGTTTATGATGAGGGATCTTTATGGGTATTACTTTTTAATCTACAAAATTTGTGCTTAAGTATGCCACTACATTGTGCTTTTTAATAATATCTCTTATAGTTACTGATGAAAAGCAGAATTATATTACATGACCTGTTATACTGTAGTATAATTTTATACTCATTTTGAAGAAAAAAAAACTTCAACTATAGTCCAACCGCTGAATCTCCAGCTCTGATGTTTTCATGACAGTGTTGCCGATATGGACATTCAGTGGGGAGCGGCCGCTTTATGTACCATGTGGAATATCAAATCATGGCACTTTCTGTTTATCCAAAATGTAAATATTATAAATAAATAATAATAGGGGGCACTCCGTAGCGTACTGGTTAAGGCACTGCGCTACAAGCCATAAGGTCGAGGGTTCGAGTCCCGGTGGGTTCAGGATTTTTAAACTGACCCACACCTTCTGGCGGCACTATGGCCCTGGGGTCGACTCAGCCTCTAACTGAAATGAGTACCAGACGCTTGTTCTGGGGTAAAGGCGGCCGTCACGCAGGGCTGACAACCCGGCTGACATCAAGTGCCGATTGTCAAGAAAAAAGTGGGAGCCTTAACCTCCTACTACCCCAAGGGCCTCCTGAGGCCTGTAGTGGGATCACTTTATATAAATAAATAATAATTAAATGAATCGTGATTTCTTCTTACCTCATACTTCTATGTTTTTTTAAACACAGCACTGCAGTATCGGCGACACGTTGTCGTCATCATCAGTTGTTTTCACGACTGTCAATTTTTTTCCCTTTTGCCGGTAATTATCTAGACTGCCATCTGGTGTTCTTTTGAAGGAATTACTCTTCAAACTGCCATCTGGTGTTATTTTGAATGAATCATTTTCTAAACTGCCATCTGTTGTATTTTTGAAGAACTTTGTAATCAAGCTCGGTTCGTCCGGAATCTCAAAGTTCATAGTTCTAGTATGGTTTTTTGAATATATATTACCGGAAAAAGGGAAAAAAAATTGACAGTCGTGAAAACAGCTAATGATGACGACAACATGTCGCTGATACTGCAGTGCTGTGTTTAAAAAAACATAGAAGTATGAGGTAAGAAGAAATCACGATTCATTTAATTATTATTAATTGAACCTCATAATGTTAAAAATTCCCAAATTTAATATATAAATTATAAATAAATGTTCATTTTATTATGCAAAATTGAAAATGAAACAAAAAATATGAGATTAAAAAAATTATATATAATTTTAGGAAGTGATATTTTGAGGTTATTTTAATTATATTATTTATGTCTCATCATCTTACCTCAATATTAATGTTCATTTGTTCTTGAACATGCTTCAAAACAATTCTGTTTTATCGTCAGCTTGTCCAGACTGGAAACATGTTCAAGAACAAATCAACATTAATATTGAGGTAAGATGATGAGACAAAAATAATATAATTAAAAAAAAATCATTCCCATTTCTTTGAATTATAGACACCAAAATTGATAATCCTAAAGTCCCTTCACACACAAAAAAGGTTAAAAATACTCATTTATCACTACAAAACACACTATTCTCAGAAACATTCAGCCGACAACATTGCAGCATTTTCAAACCTTACTAGCGGCGTCAAGAGGAGTGATTGGTTGTGGTAGTAGAGGGCGAGTTTCTCCCTTTACCCCTCGTACAACCTAAATGTCAGGGACGGAGACTGAGCGGCTGGACTATAATATGTACTATTAAAACAATGAAGAAAATCAATATTTGAAGAGAGAATTTTTTGCTCAAACTGGGATTTGAACCAAAGGTCTCTGTTTTAAGTAACATCACATTAGACTACTTGAGCATCACACTTTAAAGGGAAATGAAAACATTACAAAGAAAAAATTACCTCACAGTTGGTGCTGCCGTTGAGTTACTGTTAGTTTCTAGAGAACACACATGAAAAAGAGTGCTTATTATTTGGAACTAAATTTGTATAAAATTTTCAGGATTATAAAAATAATCGTATTTCATAATTCACATTAAATTATCAAATATATGAATGTAAATAATTTAAATCTTACAGAAAAAGAGCTTCATGTCAATCACAGATACTAATTATTTCAAAAACCATTATCCTTTTTTTTAAATTAAATTTACAGTGGGAGGAAACACTATGAGGTATTTATATTAATAAATGAGTTGGAGAAAATGTTTTAATATCTCACCTCACAAAGTTGCGTGTCTTCACAATACAGGTTTCAAAAGTATAGTATTACTTCCATCTTCAGCCAAATTCCAACTGTTGAAATTTCGTCGTTAACATCATCTTCTGAACTACCAAATAGTGTAGATTTTATGAACTTTGAGATTAAATTATTCTTGTTGGTTAACATCTTCTGAACTGCCATCTGATGTAGATTTTATGAACTTGGAGATTAAATTATTCTCGTTGGTTAACATGATCTTCTGAACTGCCATCTGATGTAGATTTTATGAACTTGGAGATAAATTATTCTCATTGGTTAACATCATCTTCTGAACTGCCATCTGGTGTAGATTTTATGAACTTGGAGATTAAATTATTCTCATTGGTTAACATCATTTTCTGAACTGCCATCTGGTGTAGATTTTTGGAGATTAAATCTACACCAGGTGGCAGTTCAGAAGATGATGTTAACGACGAAATTTCAACAGTTGGAATCTGACTGACGATGGAAGTAATACTATACTTTTGAAACCGGTATCGTGAGGACACGCAACTTTGTGAGGTGAGATGTTAAAACATTTTCTCCAATTCATTTATCATTATCTTTACTCAATTTTGTTATTTTAAATCATTTGTTACTTCTGATCTCATTATGTAACATGTTAAATGTTATCCAAATTTTCTTTCAACATTTAACATTTTTTTATTAATTGAAGGGGTATATGGCACAGTGGTGTAAATCAGTTTTTTTTTACAAAAATGAGTAAGTACATGGTTGTAATGAAGAAACTGCATACTGTATTTCAGATACATCAACAATCTAATATCAAGTTTTTGTGAGAATGGGAACATCTTACCTCAAATTAATGTTGATTCGGTTTGAACATGTTTCAATATAATCCTCTATATCATCGTCAACTTGCCCACACTGTTGAGTTTTATGCTGTGAACCCTGGATGTCGATATCAGCTCCCTCTTCCTGCTGGCCAAAGAACCTCCAAACGAGGTCACACTTCTGCAGGAATGTCAAAATTCATGACTCTATTTTTGTTCTTCTGAATGTAGATTTTTTCTCAAATGGTGAGTTCTTTTGTATTTTCTCCATCCATAGTAATTCTGCCCGAGGGCAGGTCTTTCACTGCAATCATAGCATTTTCATGCTATGCTTTGCAGCTTTACTAGGGAATTGTAGGTGTGGTAGCTTCTAGTTGCTTTCCACACCGGTGAAGGATGATGATGATGGCCAGATGATTTTCGGGGACCGTTGGCCCTAAGCTTCCTGACATTTGTCTTACAGGTGAGGAAAAACCCCGAAGAAACCTCACCCAGGAGCCTGTCCCGACCGGGAATCGAACCCGAGCCCGCTGCGTGACAAGGGAGCATGCTACCTCGAGACCACAGCGGTGGATTGTATTTTCTAATCTGAAAATTAGAACCAAGGAACACATAAGAAATATTAAAAATGGGGAAATCGAAAAATATGCAGTTGCTGCTCACGTTTAGTACAAAAAACATAATATAAATTTGAACAGTAAATTATTAAAACAGTTAGAAAATACAAAAGAACTCACCATTTGGGAAAAATCTACATTCAGAAGAATAAAAATAGAGTAATGAATTTTGAAATTCCTGCTGAACGTGACCTAGTTTGGAGGTTCTTCAGGTAGCCAGAGGAGGGAGCTGATATCGACATCCAGGGTTCACAACATAAAACTCATCAGTCTGGCCAAGCTGACGATGACATAGAAGATATCGAAACAAGTTCAAACAGAATCCAACATTAATTTGAGGTAAGATGTTCCCATTCTCACAAAAACTTGATTAAAAGAAACTCAAAATGTTACTTCCTAAAATAAATCTAATATCGCTTATGATAATAAATATCTCCATGATTATCAATTTTAAGCTAACTTGATTCTTGGTACATTGACTAATAAAACACTGTTTTTCTCAAAATGAAGAAAAATGACTTACACCACTTTGTCATATACCCCTTCAATTAATATAATGATTACATTTTGTTTAAACAGACTGTACAAAATGTATGTGTAAAGTTGACAAAACAGAAGATTCTGTTATAAAGTTTTAGTGCCAATATATATAAAAAAAAAGAACCTAAAGTTGTTTAAAATTATAAACAGATATTGTATGAAATTATTAATAATTAAATAAAAATAAAACATAGTTTTATTTGATTTTCATATTTATTATATAATTCAGTGACAGCTGTTTCGGTACACTGTACCTTCTTCAGACATGTTAACTGAATTATATAATAAATATGAAAATCAAATAAAACTATGTTTTATTTTTATTTAATTAATAAATATGGATTTTCATCAAGTAAACACCAACTCAATTGATTATGAAAATATTAATATGAATTTGACATCTATAAAAAAATAAAGTTTTATTAGAAAAAAAAAAAAAGGTAATTAAACTTGTAAGATACAGTCAAGATTGAAGTGAATATTTTTCATAGAAAACACACAATAATTTACCTCATCTAATATGCGTAACAATGCCATGAAGTACTATTGATTTTGATTTAAAACACTTTTACTATAATTACATCTGCATTTAATGTGAAAAAAGTACGCTAATGGTTTCTATTTATGTTAAAAGATACTACTATAATGACATGTGAAACTTTTATACCTGCCATTTATAAAATACAAATTTCTTTAAAAATACGACATTAAAGGTTACGCATTAATATTAAATTAAAATGCTTTATACCTCACGTCATATCCAGTCTTCTAATTATACTGCAGTTTCAAAGCCTTGGCAGCTTCATTTTCAGTAATTTCTTGTCGATTGATGTTATGTCAATCAGAAGAACTACTTCTGATTGACTGATGTTATGTCAATCAGAAGAACTACTTCTGATCGACTGATGTTATGTCAATCAGAAGAACTACTTCTGATCGACTGATGTTATGTCAATCAGAAGAACTACTTCTGATCGACTGATGTTATGTCAATCAGAAGAACTACTTCTGATCGACTGATGTTATGTCAATCAGAAGAACTACTTCTGATCGACTGATGTTATGTCAATCAGAAGAAATACTTCTGATCGACTGATGTTATGTCAATCAGAAGAAACTACTTCTGATCGCGACTGATGTTATGTCAATCAGAAGAACTACTTCTGATCGACTGATGTTATGTCAATCAGAAGAACTACTTCTGATCGACTGATGTTATGTCAATCAGAAGAACTACTTCTGATCGACTGATGTTATGTCAATCAGAAGAACTACTTCTGATCGACTGATGTTATGTCAAACAGAAGAACTACTTCTGATCGACTGATGTTATGTTGACTGAGTATGTCAAACAGAAGCAACTATGTCTGATAGACTGAATTGTTATGTCAATCAGAACTACTTCTGATTGACTGATGTTATGTTCAATCAGAGAACTACTTTGATCGACTGATGTTATGTCAATCAGAAGAACTACTTCTGATCGACTGATGTTATGTCAAACAGAAGAACTACTTCTGATCGACTGATGTTATGTCAACAGAAGAACTACTTCTGATCGACTGATGTTATGTCAATCAGAAGAACTACTTCTGATCGACTGATGTTATGTCAATCAGAAGAACTACTTCTGATCGACTGATGTTATGTCAATCAGAAGAACTACTTCTGATCGACTGATGTTATGTCAAACAGAAGAACTACTTCTGATCGACTGATGTTATGTCAATCAGAACTACTTCTGATTGACTGATGTTATGTCAATCAGAAGAACTACTTCTGATCGATTGATGTTATGTCAATCAGAAGAACTACTTCTGATCGACTGATGTTATGTCAAACAGAAGAATTACTTCTGATCGACTGATGTTATGTCAAACAGAAGAACTACTTCTGATCGACTGATGTTATGTCAATCAGAACTACTTCTGATTGACTGATGTTATGTCAATCAGAAGAACTACTTCTGATCGACTGATATTATGTCAATCAGAAGAACTACTTCTGATCGACATAACATCAGTCGATGAGAAATTACTGAAGATGAAGCTACTTCTTCTGATCGACATAACATCAGTCTATTTTAAAACACAATAGGAAGTAACATTAAGAGGTCTACTTATTTTAGGAATTCTCACTATGAGGTATATTCATTTAGGTAGAATTTTTTTATCACTCACCTCATATTGTTCTTATTTGACTATAAACTAGTTTCGGAACATAGTTTCTGTTCCATCCTCAGTATCGTCACGACCGTTGTTCTGTCGTCTTGAAGAGCTGTCCTTCGCTCCTTCCATTGGCTGACTGAAAAACCTCGAAACCAGGTCATTCTCACCGGGAAAAGATCTACATTCAAAAGAGCAAAAAGAAGAAATTGATGAACTTTGAAATTCCCGGTGAGAATGACCTGGTTTCGAGGTTTTTCAGTCAGCCAATGGAAGGAGCGAAGGACAGCTCTTCAAGACGACAGAACAACGGTCATGACGATACTATGGATGGAACACAAAATATGTTCCGAAACTAGTTTATAGTCAAAAAAGAACAATATGAGGTGAGTGATAAAAAAATTCTACCTTAATTTAAGAGATTTGTTTAATAATTAAAACATTTGGTCTGTTCATTCTTACCTCTTAGAGTTGTTTTTGTCGAACATATGTTTCAGAGTTTCTTAGCCCCATCGTCAGCGATGTCTGTAATCGCTGATGATGCGGCTAAGAAGCTCTGGAATATATGTTCGACAAAAACAACTCTAAGAGATAAGAATGAACAGACCAAATGTTTTAATTATTATAACATCAGTAGACGAGAAATTACTGAAGATGAAGGCTTTGAAACTGCGGTCTAATTAGAAGACTGGATATGAAGTGAGGTATCAAGCAATTTAATTTAATCTTAAATTAAAGCTCATAGTGATTTTTTCCTATAAAAGTTCGCTATGCAATAAACTTATATTGTCAAAAGAAAAGGAAGACTTGTTATATTTGATATGAATGTGAATTTCATAATCTAAAACATAATTATACAGAAGTAATGTGATATTCATTTACATTGCTATGGAAAATATTTATACATTATATAACACTTTTAAATTTAACAGAAATTCTTATGGACAGTAACACTATGAGGCAAATTATATTATCAATATTACATATTTGAATCATAATTTATTTTATAAAGTGAGTTGTAAAAAATTTTATGTTTTAATTATGCAAACACTACCTGTTTAAAATCATTTCTTATGCTTGGCAGATATAAAAGTGAAATTTACGTTATACAAACACTAATGAAATTTGTTTAGTTATTGTGCTCACCATGATTTCAATGTTATCACAATTTTTGACATTTTGTAGAAAATTTACAATAAATACTTCATAAAGTAAAATTGTACATTTCATTGTGGTATAAAAATGTACATGAGGGGTTTCTGGTGTATATTCATTTGATATGGCAGGTGCACTGTATAAGAAATGTCAGAATGCATCAAACAAAATATCAGAAATATTTAGCTAATAAAAAGTAAGTTTAAAGAAAATATAAAAGACTGAAACATTTATAAAAATTTACATACATTTATTTCAACCTTCATCTCTCAAAACCTGTTGATGAGACCTGTTACAGTAAACTGCATTACTCCCACACGGCAGAGATTTACAGCTTCATATTGGCTAGGATCTAATATTTGTCTCTTTCTTGCAACTTAAGCCTCATCTTGATGACAATTTTTTGAATCCCAGATTTCGAGCGAAACTAAATTACCACAAGTTTTATTTTTTGGAAAGTCTTATATTTTTCTGGAAAGTGTTAATTTAAAATATGATATCAAAATACCACCAGTTTTCTTAAAATCAAAATATCTAATAGATATTTAACTTTCACGGGGAAAAAACATTATGAGGTTTAATTTAAGAATTAAATTAATATTTTTATTACCTCACCTCATACCCTTTATTCTTCTAGACTGCAGTTTCGGAGGTAACACTGGTCGACGAGAGGCTTCTGATGATAGAGATATAGCCCCGAAACTGCAGTCTAGAAGAATAAAGGATATGAGGTGAGGCAATAAAAATATTAATTATATTATTTTTAGTCTGATCATCTTATCTCAATATTAATGTTGATTTTGTTCTTGGACATGTTTCAAAACAATTCTATTTTATTGTCAGCTTGTCAGTCTGGACAAGCTGACAATAAAACAGAATTGTTTTGAAACATGTCCTAGAACAAATCAACATTAATATTGAGGTAAGATGATCAGACTAAAATAATATAATTAAAATAACCTCAAAATATCACTTCCTAAAATTAAATATTAATAAAAATATTAATTTAATTTATATATCTGATAGATTTCAAATGCACAATAATTTCAAGAATTTTTTTTTGTGGAAGTACTAGTTATTTATAATGTTCATAAACATTTATATGAGTTAAAGTGGTTTTAACTAACTAACTAACTCACTGGCACTATCGAACCTGAAGGTTCATGGCCGCGCGGACATAAGCTCTCCATACATCCCTATCCTGAGCTAATGCTTTTCAATCATTCCCTGTATAATCTACTTCCCTCAAATCATAGTTAATGTTGTTCTCCCACCTCATTCTTGGTCTACCAATTGGACGTTTTCCCTCTGGCTTTCCTACAAGAAGCTTCCATGCACGTCTTTCATTCCCCATACGCGCAACATGTCCTGCCCATCGTAGTCTACGAGACTTAACTGTTCTCATTATATCTGGCTTCCTATGAAGACCATGTAGTTCATTGTTATGTAGTCTTCTCCATTCACCTGTCTGTTCATCTCTCATTGGTCCAAAAATTTTCCTAAGAACTTTATTCTCAAATACTCGTAATCTCCTTTCCTCCCTTAAAGTAAGAGTCCAGGTTTCGCATCCATATAATATAACTGGTAGAATAATAGTTTTATATATTTTCAGTTTAACGTTTTTTGAAAGGAGTTGGGACATCAAGAGTCTCTGCAATGCATAATAGCACGCATTTCCAGAATTGAGCCTATGTTTAATTTCTTTTTGCATCTCATTCCTATTTGTGATTATTGTTCCTAGGTATTTGAATTCAGCCACTTCCTCAAAATTTCCCTCATTTGTCATTAGCTGTTCATTTCCATTATATACTGAATTTCTACGTGTGACCATATATTTAGTTTTACTGATATTTATTTTCAGTCCTAATATCTTAGTGTTACTCAATAGTGTGTGTGTGTTGGCCTTTAGTATCTCCTCGCTATCGGCCAGTAGTATAGCGAGGAGATACTAAGTGGTTTAAACACATGTAAAATAAATAAAAATAAATTAATGATGGCAAAAATAATTTAGGATCTTTAATGTAGATACAAATTTAATTTCTAAGTGAATTTTTATAAATGTATGCATCATTTTCCTTTTTCTTAAACTTCATAAATTTAATTCAATAAAACCATCAACTTCAATAATAAAAATCAATATATGGTAGAAACATTCATATTACTAGCTACATTATGCACTCATAAGAAAATAAAAATTAACATGACAATTAACCCATTCGCTTCGAGTTTTAATGCTGAATGTATTTCCTCAGAAACTGGATTAAAATCACCGTAAATTGTATTATCTATTTTCAGACATTCAAAACGAACAATAGATAACGGTATATT
The DNA here is from genome assembly GCA_030220185.1 of Diploptera punctata. Classification (NCBI taxonomy): domain Eukaryota; kingdom Metazoa; phylum Arthropoda; class Insecta; order Blattodea; family Blaberidae; genus Diploptera; species Diploptera punctata. The sequence continues at coordinate 1,805,048 of JASPKZ010000446.1, forward strand.
TGAAGAGAAAATTTTTTGCCTAGACCGGGACTCGAACCCGGGACCCTTGGCTTTCCGGGCCAAGTGCTCTACCAACTGAGCCACCGAGGCGAGTTACGATCTAGACGCAAATTTTTCTCTTATGTACGTTGTAATTCCCTCGTGCCAAATGCTTGAAACCATAGCTTCTATCTTTGCAAATGGCGGCTTCTTAGTTAAAAATTTTTCTGTTCAAATATAATTTATCCTTCAATGAGAAGTGTTAAATTAATAATAAAATCGTCAATAGAAGCCCTACTGGCTATAAAGTAGTGTTAAATTCCCAATAAATGTCTTCTTAACTAAGAAGCCGCCATTTGCAAAGATAGAAGCTATGGTTTCAAGCATTTGGCGCGAGGGAATTACAACGTACATAAGAGAAAAATTTGCGTCTAGATCGTAACTCGCCTCGGTAGCTCAGTTGGTAGAGCACTTGGCCCGGAAAGCCAAGGGCCCCGGGTTCGAGTCCCGGTCTAGGCGAAAATTTTTCTCTTCAAATATAATTTATCCTTCTATGAGAAGTGTTAAATTAATAATAAAAATCGTCAATAGATAATGGTACTTGAGATCACAATATGGGTAAAGGCCAAAATATATTCCTGTACTATTCATAAATGTTAACAAAAGATTACACTGCCAACGGATGTACACATTATTCCAAATATAGAACAGGCAGAGTTAAGCGAGTGTAACTCGTGTTCTGAGTTAAAGGCCAATTAACAGCCGGGGAGTGTACCTCATCTTCTGAGGCGAATAGGTTAATGTAATATTGATCTCCGAACTATCAAATATACATATTCATTCTAATACACTGTGTTATATTAAACTTAATTTCTTGTATAAAATATGTCAACATATTAATAAATAGATATGATTGTCTGTCTTGCATATAATTTCATGCTAAGGAATCAGCAGAAATTAACACTATGCGGTAAAACTAATTACAGTTGAATCATATACAGGGTTACTTATTTTAGGAATTCTCACTATGAAGTACATTCATTAAGGTAGAATTTTTTTATCACTCACCTCATATTGTTTAAATTATTTGACTATAAACTAGTTTCGGAACATAGTTTCTGTTCCATCCTCAGTATCGTCACAACTGTTGTTCTGTCGTCTTGAAGAGCCGCCCTTCGCTCCTTCCATTGGCTGACTGAAAAAACTCAGAACTTTGAAAAACTTCAAAACCAGGTCATTCTCACCGGGAATTTCAGTCAGCCAATGGAAGGAGCGAAGGACGGCTCTTCAAGACGACAGAACAACGGTCGTGACGATACTGAGGATGGAACAGAAACTATGTTCCGAAACTAGTTTATAGTCAAATTAGAAGAACAATATGAGGTGAGTGATAAAAAATTCTACATAACTGCTATTTTACTTTATTTCTAAATGAATGTAAATGTAAAGATAAAGTGATCCCACTACAAACCTCAGGAGGCTCCCACTTTTTCTGGACAATCGGCACTTGATGTCTGCCCTGCATGACGGCTGCCTTTATCCCCAGAGCAAGTGTCTAGTACTCATTTATGTTTGAGGTCGAGTCAACCCCAGGGCCATAGTGCCACCAGAAGATTTGGGTCAGTTTAAAAATCCTGACCCCACCAGGGCTCGAACCCTTGACCTTCCGGCTTGTAGCGCAGTGCCTTAACCACAATGGCCTCTCTAAATGAACATTTCTCTTCCTTTTTTATTATGTAATGATCTATAATCTAAATAATGTAAGCAATATAGGCTAATTTAATTTGAGAGATTACTTTACTAAGAAGAGAACAGAATATAAAAGATCTTCAAAATAAGAAATATGAAGACATAGTGTGTTATGAATACATAGTCTTTTATATAGATTTTTTATCGTTTTATAGATTATTTTAATTATTCAAGCAAAGTCTTTTGTAATAGAGTTTAGACATGATATAGTTCAGAGCAAAGTTTTGCACAGGTAACTGTAAACATCCCTACATTTAGATTATTGGAATGTTAGTGAGTACAGTTAGGGTAACTAGAGGTCAAATTGAGTATATAACACTTGAGAAGTGAGGGTCTCATGTCTGTCTGTCTGTCTGTGTGTGTAAACTGCTGAAGGGTAAGTCACCGACCATTTTTCTTAATATGTAGTCCGTACTTTTGTAAAAAGAATCAATTACCTTAACTATTTTGATACATGCTTTTCAAAGCATAGTAGAATTCTAAACAATGTAGACTGTTTTAATACTATATTTTCAAAAGGGGATATAACATTTTTAAACATGTAGATTAGGGCACATGCATAACTTCCGCACCTCCCTCTCTCTCAAACCCCAGAAAGTACTGTAGTTTTTAATATAGGCTTAGATTAGATTTAGGGCTAGAATACTTAGGGTTTATAATTATTTATACTTTAGTAATAAAATAGTTTAAAATAAGACTTCTTTTGTTTATTTCAACACATGTATAACTGTACATCCTCATACTAACGCTCGGCTAGATAAACGCTACCAGATTTTCCAAGTCCCGAAGGTCCTTTAAGCCTAAGAAATCCAGTTGGGTTTATAATATAGTGAAATATGCTGAAACAATAAAACACCTCCCTAGAAAAACAGCAGTACCTCTCTTCAGATTGGAAATGGGCCATGACTGTCTGGATGACCACCTTCATAGAATGGGGATTGTCCCTAGAACTATGGGAAGCTTCTTGTGTGGAGAAAGTGTTCTCCTAAGCAAGGAACATTTGCTAAATTACAGGTGACTTGACCCCGAGAAAAAAGGACAGGAAAGACATTGCAGGACTTTATTGGGAAGCAAGAGGACTAATGGTGCAAAACCAAGCTCCAGCCATTTGAAAACAACAACACTTTACTAACAAAAAAAAGTGAAGATAAAACATTAACTGAAGTTTAATATAATGTAAAATAATATTGCTCTCATATACGCATAGACATAAAAATCATTCAACATTAACTAATAAAGTTATTCGAATAATAAAAAAAGAAGTCATCAACTAACCACAAATCTTTGGTCATTGACCATAAATGCTACTGCAAATAAAAACTATATACTAAATACAACTGCAAAAATATAACTTTGTTTAATAAATACTGTAAAGGATGACATGTTGGAAAAACTTTTAAAATATACACTTTTCACTATAACATTTTTAATATATTATTTTGGACAAATTTTAAATTGAAAACTGAAATCACATTTTTATTAAATATGATACTAAAAAATGCACTACCCCAAGAACACCATGTCTCTGAAGTCACTTTTTGATAACTTTATAATCCAAACACTATCCTACTTAAACTGATATTTGAGTTAAGTTATGTAGGTAGGAAATAACACTATGAGGTTTATTTTAATTTTGTTTAGTTGTTTCTTGACTCACCTCATACTTCTTAACTCCCTGGCATATCTAGATTTCATCACTGTATTTGTGACATTCTCAATGCTGTTCACGTTCACAACTCTGTGAATTGATAATGTCACAAATACAGTGACGAAATCTAGATATGCAAGGGAGTTAAGAAGTATGAGGTGAGTCAAGAAACAACTAAACAGAATTAAAATAAACCTCATAGTGTTATTTCCTACCTTCCGATCCGATTGAGGGTTGCCCTTTTACCAGCCGGCTGCTGGCCTTTCACATCCACATGTGTCAATCACAGAGGTAGATGATCAACAGCCAGTGTAGGGGTGACATGTGGTTAGCATGTCGAGTCCCCCAGCCGTTATAGCTGGTTCCTCAACCTGGAGCTGCTGCTTATTGTAACTACCCAATTGCCTCACGATGCTGGGTGGGCACCGGTCCCATACTGGCCGAAATACCATGAGAAAATTTCTTCCCCCATGGAGACTCGAACCAGCGCAAGTCCCGTAGCTCTGCGCCAAGGCTTACTACCTTAACCGCTCGGCTACGGCGCAGGACTATTTCCTATCTACATAACTTAATAAAGTTGGCTATCAAGTCGTTGGAAAACAAGAATAACGAGTTGTGAACATGAACAGCATTGAGTATGTCACAAATACAGTGACGAAATCTAGATTTGCAAGGGAGTTAAGAAGTATGAGGTGAGCCAAGAAATAACTAAACAAAATTGATATTTGAGTGCCTCAGTGCCTAACCCACAATATTAAAAAAATATGCCTTTTCCTGTAATTGCACTACAAATAATAATCTCTGTCAGAGCCACATCTGCCTATAAGATTTTCGTGCTAATTTTAACTCATCCATAATGTTATAGGCAGATGTGGCTCTGACAGAGATGATTATTTCTAGTGCAATTACAGGGAAAAGCATAATTTTTTAAATTGTGGGTTAGGAACCTATGGCACTCATTTGATGGCTCATATGATGCATAGAACATTAAGGTCTGTTTTAATTTATGGTGAAATTAAATGTTTCTTACCTCTCCTCATATTAATCTTCCAAGTTTAGATCGCGATTTCGAGACCATAATGGTCTCATCATCAGAACTTTTTTTGGCAACTGATGTTTATGTCGATTGGAAGAAACTCTTCTTCTTCCCTCTTTTGGTGGACCGATGAACATCTGGATCAGGTCAAAATTTGCAGGAATTTCAAAGTTCATAAGTTTTCCTTTGTTTTTCCGAATGTGGATCTTTTCCCAAACTGTGAGTTCCTTTTGTTTGTCTATTTGTTTAATTAGACTGGCTTTTGATTCAATTAAATGTTTTTCAGACCAAGCATGAGCAGCTACTGCTGACTTTTCCACTTCTCCATTTTTGATGTTTCTAAGATGTTCTTTCACCCTTGTTTTCAAATTTCTTTTCATTTTTCCAATATAAATTTTGTCACAATCCTTGCATTTGATCTGATAAATTCCTGATTTGTTTTCATCATAAACGAGATGTTTCCACATGGAACCCTCCAGTCCTCCGATGTTTCTCGAATGGGGGAACAGATGTTCCTAGAACTCTCCGACTCATTAGCCCAGAAATATCGGTGGACCCAGACTTGCGATTGGCTACTCACCAATGCGAGGTTTCTCTCGCCGGCCCGCGCAGTTTTAAATGACGCTACTGCAATGCGTCACAATATATTCCCTGACTCGAGTAGTGACAACAGCTGATGATGGGAATGATGTTTCCCGATACTGCAGTTCTGTGTTAAAAACATAGATATATGAGGTAAGAAGAATTTACGATTCATTTGATTCTTATTACGCAAGAAGCTTCCAGCTTTTATGCATAGAGGAAGAAGCACAAGAATCTATCAAGCAACCTACGTGAGCTTCAAATGCGGATTGAAGAAGCCACAGCTGCAGTCACATCTGACGTGTTGAGAGTTTGGGACAAGTTGTACTATTGCATCAATGTTTGTTAGATTACACATAGTGTCCACATCGAGGCACAAGAAAACCTTATGCCCAATGGATCATAAGAGCCATCAGTTGTCAGTTTAGATATGATAGTATTTAATTTTAGGAAGTTACATTTTGAGGTTATTTTAATTATATTATTTTTAGTCTGAACATCTTACCTCAATATTAATGTTGATTTGTTCTTGAACATGTTTCAAATCAATTCTGTTTTATCGTCAGCTTTTCCAGACTGGTTTTATTAAGTTGCATTATGTTGTACAACCTGGATGTGACATCCAGGTTGTGCAACATAAATAAAACCAGTCTGCAAAAGCTGATGATAAAACAGAATTGTTTTGAAACATGTTCAAGAACAAATCAACATTAATATTGAGGTAAGATGTTCAGACTAAAAATAATATAATTAAATATGATATTTTATATTTGAAGAGAAAAATGTTCGCCTAGACCGGGACTCGAACCCGGGACCCTTGGCTTTCCGGGCCAAGTGCTCTACCAACTGAGCTACCGAGGCGAGTTACGATCTAGACGCAAATTTTTCTCTTATGTACGTTGTAATTCCCTATAGATATGATAGTTAAGTTATGTAGATAGGAAATAACACTATGAGGTTTTTTAATATTGTTTATTTTTTATTTCACTCACCTCATAATTCATAACTCCTAGCATGAAGTTATGAAGTATGAGGTGAGTGAAATAAAAAATAAACAAGATATGATAGAGTTTGAACAATAAATTTATCAAGCTATGACTTTCCTCAGAGACACGGTGTATATATACCTGAGTTATATCTGTACAACTTTACATAAATAAAGGGAATTATAATTTCAGAAGCAATTTTTTTTATTTTAACAAATAAAACATTACTTTTATTATAAAAACATCAAGAAGAGAGAGAATAAAAAAAAATAGAAAATATTATAGTTTGATGCATTCTGATGTAACATCCATTGAAAAGTTGAGAAATTTAATTTTCGAGGTATATCTACCATTTTGGCACATACAAAGTGGCAATGAATACCAGACTTATTTTTTTAAATTATTATATTTGAGCGAATAGAAATAGAATCCCTCCTCTTTATAATAATATAAAATATATAATTTATTTTTTATTACATTCACAAATGCTATCTACAATATCGAAAATGTTTACACCTTGTTGTGAGACTTGTAGGCGGACGGATGCCAGAAATAGAGATGCATTTTACTGTAAGTAGAGTCCTAGTAAAATGTTTCTGCTATGCTGTACTCAGCAATTCACTATAAAGTAAAAAAAAAATAATATCAAACATCACTTTTATAAGTTAAATACAGCAAACTCCCAATTATCCGTGTTAATTGGGACCGAGACATGCACAGATAATCAGAAAACACGGATAATACAATTAAGTTATTCGGCGACAACATGAAAGCAGAATAACGGCTTGTGAAATGAGATTCATGCAAAGAACAGCGGGTTACACCAGATGGGATCGGAGAAGGAACACCGATATCTTAAAAGAATTGAAGACTATGCCAATTTTGGAATATATTAAACAGTATCAACTAATGTTAATATTATTCGTTTTTAAACATCTTAATGATGGACAAATTATATTTGAAAAGAAAAATATATGCCTAGACTGGGGTTTGAACCCAGGACCTTTGACTCTCTATGTCACTGTTCTTCCATCTGAGCTACATAGGCCTCCAATCTAAACGCGTATTTTTCTCTTATACATAGTTAATTCCGTAACCCCAAATACTACGAGCCGATGCTATGATTTTTGCAAATGGCGGCTTCTTTAATAAGAAGACTTTTTATTGGGAATTTTAAACATCACTTATAAAGCCAGTAGTGCTTTTTTCAGTGTTAATATTATTCGTTTTTAAACATCATAATGATGGACAAATTATATTTGAAAAGAAGAATATATGCCTAGACTGGGGTTTGAACCCAGGACCTTTGACTCTTTACGTCACTGTTCTTCCATCTGAGCTACCTAGGCCTCGTTTAGATTGTTTTTATTATTAATTTCATACAACTCAACGATGGATAAATCATATTTGAAGAGAAAAATTACAACGTATATAGAAAAAAAATTGCGTTTAGATCGGTACTTGCTAAGGTGGTAGAGCACTTGGTCTAGAGAACCAAGGGTCCTGGGTTCAAGTCCCAGTCTGAGCGTATAACTTTTCTCTTCAAATATGATTTATCCATCATTGAGATGTATGAAATTAATAATAAAAACATTGAAAAAAGCCGTACTGGCATTTATAATGTAATGTATAATTCCCAAATATGTCTTCTTAATAAAGGAGCCGCCATTTGCAAAAATAGAGGCAAAGGCTTCATAGCATTTGGTGGGCGGGAATTACAACGTATATAGAGAAAAATTTGTGTTTAGATCGGTACTTGCTCAGGTAGCTCAGGTGGTAGAGCACTTGGTCTAGAGAACCAAGGGTCCCAGGTTCAAGTCCCGGTCTGAGGGTATAATTTTTCTCTTCAAATACATTTCAAGGCTTCTGAGCCCAATCATCAGCGCTGTCTCTTGAAACATATGTTCGATAAAATACAACCATAAGAGGTAAGAATGTACAGACAAAATGTCTTAATTATTAACTAATTAGCCGTTACTACAAAAATCTACACAAGCAAAATATCCTGAGTATGTCACCCACATAAGGCGATGAAACGTCAAGAAGACAATACTACAAGACACAACCGAGAATCCCAAAAAAGTATTTTAGAATACATAACGATAGCCGCAAAAAGTCTTAAATTTTATTACCGCAATAATATTTTATATACTGTAACTTTAAAATTCATCGGAGAACATTTTGTTTAAACAACTCACCTCATAGGATTCATGCTTCCATGATACCGCGGTTTCAAACAGAGTCATGTTCATCTTCAACCATAATTCCGAATGAAGATGAACACAACTGTGTTTGAAACCACGGTATCATGGAAGCATGAATCCTATGAGGTGAGTTGTTTAAACAAAATGTTTTCCGATGAATTTTAATGATTATACCTCATAATATTTACTTCCCAACATTAATTTAATATACTGTAACTTACCTGGAAAGTTCTCTACCTGTAAGTCCGCCACTTACTAAACCAGATCTCGATCTACTTCGATTTAACTGTGCTCTTCTCTCAGCTTAAAAAAGAAAGAATCGAAACAATTAGAGTGTTCAGCTTTAAAATGTAATGAATTCCGTATGTACAAGATTTTAATTATTTCTATTAATATTCATACCTCCAGCTGCCCTTGGTCTTGCTTTTTTTATTCTCTGATCCCTGCTGAATGCTGAACCAGTTTGAAGAGCCTCTAACAAACTATCCATGACGCCTTCTTGTGTCTGATCTGCATTCATATCTACAAGCGCTCTCTTTCTTTCTGCTCGGTCTGCACGTTCTTGTTCAGCCTTTTCTCTAGCTTCTCGTGCTCTGCGTACTTTTTCTTCTGTTTCTCGTAATTTCACATTATCTTTGTGTGCTTGCTACAAAATAGAATTCATGCCAACTAAAAAGTGTGTGCAGGTAACAATATGTTATAATTTATTAATTAGTTCAATTCTAATATACCATTAATAATTTTGTTTAGTTGTTTCTTGACTCACCTCATACTTCTTAACTCCCTGAGTTGTGGACGTGAACAGCATTGAGAATGTCACGAATATAGTGACAAAATCTAGATATGCAAGGAAGTTAAGAAGTACGAGGTGAGTCAAGAAACAACTCAACAAAATTAAAATAAACCTCATAGTGTTATTTCCTACCTACATAACTTAACTATGAGGTTTAATTTAATTTAATTTTGTTGAGTTGTTTCTTGACTCACCTCGTACTTCTTAACTCCCTCGCAGATCTAGATTTCGTCACTGTATTTGTGACATTCTCAATGCTGTTCACGTTCACAACAGTTGTGAACTCCCTCGCAGATCTAGATTTCGTCACTGCATTTGTGACATTCTCAATGCTGTATCACGTTCACAACTGATGTCCAACGGCCTCCTCTCCTGCATACTGACATCTGCGCCATCTGATGGGTGACTGACAAACTTCCAAATCAATCCCCTTTCCTTATATAAATACCCGGTGATAAGGAGAGGGGATTGATTTGGGAGTTTGTCAGTCAGCCATTAGATGGTGCAGATGTTAGTATGCAGGAGAGGAGGCCATTGGACATCAGTTGTGAACGTGATACAACATTCAGAATGTCACAAATGCAGTGATAAAACCTGGGTCTGCAAGGGAGTTAAGAAGAACATAAATTAATAAATATTCAGATATTTAAAAACTAATCTATTCTGTTCTGGTGAAGATGAGTTTTGCATTGATTCTTATTATTTTTGACAAGTTTTACCTCCCGCTACTCTTACTTTGAAGTTAACTATGAATTGTACATAGTTATAGATATATGTTTTTTTCATTTCTTTAAAACAATATTTAATGTAGACAGCTCCATGGCGCAAGCAGTTAAGACGCTTGCTGCTCACTGCTGTGGTCCTGAGATTGAGTCTCGATCACTCCATGTTGGTTTTGTGGTGGACAAAATGGAGTTTGGGCAGGTTTTTCTCCCATTTTCCCCTGCCACAATTTCATTCCACCATTTCTTCATACTCATCCCATCCATTTAATTTAATTTCGTTGATTTGCCCCCATAGTCAGGCTTGGTCGCCAGCACCCTCGCCATTCACAGACCTCTATATACGGGGGCTCATCCTATCTCATCCCTCGATCTGACCCTGAGTTGGACATGAGTTGAGGATATTTATTTTATTTTAATATTTAATGTGTACATGTCACAGTTTGAATTTTTGCTTCTCATTTATTACGATGAAGATGCTGCTGGCGATGATGATGATAATAATAATAATAATAATAATCTGGATGCAACTGGCATCATGTTCCAATTATACAGTGAGTTTCACTCGACTTGTGGCCATTAGCATGGACACTGCATGGAGTGGGAGAATTAGTTAGATTTCTTTTTTACATAGGAATAATTCTTGCATTTTTGGTAAAAATACCTATATTTTCTGTTCAAGTTGATGACCCAATGCTTGCAGTCACTTTTCCCACTATCGACCGCAGGTAGAGTGGAACTCACTGTAGAATGCACTGATAACCCTTCACAAAATAAATATTTCCATTCCATCCTAGACTAGAACAAAATAATAACTTACTATAAATGCATCCTTGAATGTTTTGACATCTGTAAAGAATTCTTCCAAGGTATATTTCTGTTTATCAAAAGAATAAAATTCTGAAAGATCTGTATACAATGTTTCCATATTCTTGCACATACTATCTAAAATCTCATACTGCGATCTAGCATCCTTAGCAAATGTCTGTTATACTGTTAAGGAAAATAATTAAATTAAAAAAAATCTATTTAACTTTCACAGGGAATGAACACTATGAGGTTTAATTTAAGAATTAAATTAATGTTTTTATTACCTCACCTCGACATAACATCGGTCGACCAGAGGCTACTGATGATGGAGATAAGCTCTGAAACTGCAGTCTAGAAGAAAAAGGATATGAGGTGAGGTAATAAGAACATTAATTTAATTCTTTAAAAAAATCTATTCTATTATATTAATTAAATAGTTTTATTTGATTTTCATATTTATTATATCATTCAGTGACAGCTGTTTCGGTACACTGTACCTTCTTCAGACATGTTAACAAATTATGAATTGTGTTCCAACTGATCTAAGCAACAATACAACAATACTTATTTATTTAAATTTTTAAATTTTTTTTAAAATTTTTATTTATTTATTTTTTATTTAAAAATTTAAATAAATATTGTTGTATTGTTGCTTAGATCAGTTGGAACACAATTCATAATTTGTTAACATGTCTGAAGAAGGTACAGTGTACCGAAACAGCTGTCACTGAATTATATAATAAATACGAAAATCAAATAAAACTATGTTTTATTTTTATTTAATTAATAAATATGGATTTTCATCAAGTAAACACAACTCAATTGATTATTCTATTATATGTCATATCTAGTGAGTTTATGGTATAACTGAGAGACTTGGATTCAGAATTATAAAAAAGAACAATTTTCATATTCATAGCGTATAAAGGTAACACCAAGAAATTGGAGCTGGAAGTAAACATCAATAAAACTAAATATATGGCCACACACAGAAATACATTATATAATGGAAATGAACAACTAATGACAAATGAGGAAAATTTGAACCTGACATTGTCGCATTGCGTTGGAAGCATGAACAATGTCGCGCAAATGTGATGAAACCAGGTCTGCATAAAAATCAAGAAATATGAGGCGAGTCAAACAACCAACTCATTAATAATTAATATAAAATTTAACCGGTATTTTTTTTAAATTCAATACATAATTTTAATGGATGAAATCTAAAAGGAAAAAAGAAATAAGGACTTTTAATTTTTAAATTATTCTAATAATTGTCTAGAAACCAGATATTATAATGCAATGCGAATCCAAGAGTATTTTTTTTAGCCTGATTTCACAATATCTTGAAAATAAAAAAGTTTTAAAAATATAAAAACTGAACTAAATTAAACTCCCACAGTCTTACTAATAAAAATCTCTTATACAGGCTTTCATCAGTTGTTTAGTTATACAATGTATAAGCCTTATGTAGATCATGTATAATTTCCTTACTAATAAATGTTGTGCCAGAGCTATACAACAATACAACCATTATACACAATACATCACATATTCATCATCATTATGACGCGCAGTTTGTAACAGAAATAAAACAACATCAACTAGTGATTGTGTGAGAAATGAATATGGATAACAATTAATAGAGATTCCCTAATTTGGGAGGTATGCAAAAAATAAGTGTGTTTTAATTTATATACATTTTCCTTTACGCTATGTCAAATATATTGTAGAACTGGTTTCACAGATAATGGGCTGCCATCTAACGTCAAGAATTTCAAATAATTCTTGGAAACTAATAAAAGTTTTTCCCATTACTTATGAATTATATGCAGTGTTTTAAGATGCGTTAGAAAACGTTCAAAATAGTAGGAAATGTTACCGACAACAGAATAACACTTTAAGAAAAAAAATCATTGCAGTTTGATCGGGAATCGAACCTAGGACCTCACTGACCGTAGTTAGAAGCTCTAACTACAAGACTATCAAGTTAACATATAGCTTGCTGCAATAATAGTACCTCTATAATTAAATACATTTTTATATCGGTATATGTAGATGCAAGAAATTTTTGTTAAAATAATATTATGAAGCATTTAAACTACATTCAGGTTAAATCTTGTCTACAGCAATTATTGTAGAACATACTCTTTTGTGAATCAATGTTCAATTTTAAAATATTATTAGGCCTAATCGAGAATGGTTGTAACAAAAGGCATTTTATGATGCCTTTATTTTGCTACCCAGAGCTTTATTAATATTATTTATGTCCTGTGCATCCATCAAACAGTTGTTAAAGTGTTGCATTTTGGGTTAAATTTAAGGAAACTTTCATCAATATCATAAGAAAACAATCAGTTGGTCTTGAAGTCTGACATTTTGTCTAGTTATACAATCCATAAACAAGGCTGGAGGCATATATAATGATTCCCATGTAAAGTTGTACACCTCTTATACACTGTTTATTAGTAAGAATTTTCAACTGAGATGTGTATAAACCTTGTATAAAAGTTATATATGGATTATTAGTAAGAGGGTCACACAATGATAAGCTGGCTGCTAGCATCCCTCACATCCAAATGTACCATTTGTATGATCATTCAGCCAGTTTGGGAATGTCTAAGTCACCATGCCAGTTTATCCAGCCGTAATAGCTGATTTTCTCAACCTGGAGTCTCTACTTATTGTAGCTACACAAATTCCTCATGATGCTGGGTGGGCAGTGGTCCTATACTGACTGAAATTCTATGAAATAATCAATTCACCCACGGGAACTCAAACCTGCACATGTTACATAGCTTTACACAAATGAAAAAGAAATAAATCTATAAATTCTTTAATTTCTGGAAAAAAAAAGAAAGAAAATAATAGCCAGGATTTGTAACAAATTGACATGGTTTGATATTACCTAGTATCAAAAGAGTATTAAGATAAAAAATGTCATCACTATTAACACTTTCCACACTCAACCCGTGGTACCTGTTTTCTGATGGCAGACTGCTTGTTTTTGACACTTTTGTGATTTTTTTAAGCTACTTAGAAAAATAACATAGAACAGCATATCATTTATCTATAATAAATAAAATTTGTATTTTTTAATGGTATTACTAGTTTTTAGGTTGGCCATCACATCATATTTTACAGAATTTAAAAAAATACTCGTTTTTTGCTTACAAGGGGAAAACAAAAAAAAATGGATTCTTCTGATCATTTTTCAGAATTATTTAAAATTATATAAGCACTTTCCAGATAAATTTTATTACACTGACATAAAAAAAAAACACACTAATAATTTTCGGAACCAGATGAACCCGAAAAAATATTAGAGACTTCAGCACGGACAAGCTGTGAACTTGATCCAGCCATCTTGCAACTTCAATAACAACAGATGATGTAGCTTTTATTTAACTTTTATAGGAATTAATCACTATGAGGTTTAATTTGGCGACTCGCCAAGAAAGTTCTGAGGATGAGACAGTTATAGTCTTGAAATCGCGATCAACTTAAAAGGTTTATATGAGGAGAGGTAAGAAACATTTAATTTCACCATAGATGATGTAGCGTTGATCATAAAATCAAAATTAGTCATGTAGAAATCGATATATATGAAAAGAACACACTCTACTGGGAAGAAAAATAACTAAACTTTCAGCGGGAATAGACAAAGAACGTATTGGATACGAGCGGTTTCATTACTTTGCATGGCAAATGCCAGACCGTACGAGATGCAGGCTTCATTCAGACAGCCATTTTTTCGGAACGTAATAGACATGTGCATTGTGTTGAAAGAGTTAAAGGATACACCCATAATCTCACAAAATTTGTCGTCATCTCCTTGAGGTTGCTTAGTATTCTTCAAATCAGTCTCAAGGTTACGTATACTAGCATCCATTTGACGTAATGTCTTCTGGATTGTCTCTACAGATACTCTGGCTGCTTTATCTACATGAGTCATATCTTCATTGAAGTTTAAGAGCTCTGGAAATTTGTTTTCTATTGTTTCCACAAGATAATGTAACAATGTCATTTTGTTGTCGATATCTTTTGTGCTGGTTAACTGCAAAAAAACATAACACATTTCTCTCAATCAGAAGTTCCTTTTAAATCATTCATCTTCAGATATTTTGTGAAAGAACAACTAATATGAAACAAAAACCAAAACAAAAACAGAATATAAAAAATAATTTTGTTGAGTTGAATTTTGACTCACCTCATACTTCTTAACTCCCTTGGAAATCCAGATTTTGTCACTGTATTTGTGACATTCTCAATGCTGTACACGTCCACAACTGACGTCCAATGGCCTCCTCTCCTGCAGACTGACCTCCGCGACATTTGATGGCTTCCAAATCAATCCCCTCTCCTTATCACCGGGTATTTCAAAATTCATAGTTGTGTTTTTATTCTTGCACATGTAAAAATTTTTTTCCCCAAATTGTGAGTTCCTTCGGTTTTTCCAATTGCTTAAGTAATTTTATTTTGGTTTCTATTCTATGTTTTTCTGACCAGGCATGTGCAGCTATTGCAGAATTTTCTGTTTCTCCATTTTTAACATTTCTGAGGTGTTCCTTTAATCTTGTATTTAGATTCCTTTTTGTTTTTCCTATGTATATCCTTTCACAATATTTACAATTAATTTGATAAATTCCTGATTTTTGGCAGTCTTCAATCTTTTAATTTTTGTTGGTTTTTATTAAATTACCTAAACTGTAATAATTTTTCGGTGCTAATTTAATGTTGAATTTATTGAAGATTGGACGTCAGTTGTGAACGTGAACAGCATTGAGAATGTCACAAATACAGTGACGAAATCTGGATTTCCAAGGGAGTTAAGAAGTATGAGGTGAGTCAAGAAACAACTAAACAAAATTAAAATAAACCTAATAGTGTTATTTCCTACCTACATAACTTTATAAAAAAATAATTTTAGAAATAAACTCACAAAATTAGAAGAATGATAATATAAGAAACTTAAACTTAGTAGAAAGGAACACTATGAGTGAGGCATTATAATTTAATAATAAGAATCAAATGCATCATGAATTCTTCTTACCTCATACATCTACGTTTTTTTAACACAGAACTGCAGTATCGGAAAAAAACATCTGTTCTATCTTCAGCTGTTTTCACGACTGTCAATTTTTTCTTTTGCCGCTAATTTTCTGAACTGCCATCTGGTGTACTTTTGAAATTAAACTTAGTTCGTCTGGAACCTCGAAATTCATGGTTCTAGTATGTTTTTTTAAATATTTTTTTCCAAACTGTTAATTCCAAAGGTTTAGATAGATTATATTTGAAGAGAAAAATTTTCGCCTAGACCAAGACTCGAACTCCGGACCTTTGGCTTGCCGGGCCAAATGCTCTACCAACTGAGCTACCGAGGCGAGTTGCGATCTGGATGCAAATTTTTCTCTTATATACGTTGTAATTCCCTAGTGCCAAATGCTTGAAACGTTTGGCGCGAGAGAATTACAATGTATATAAGAGAAATATTTGTGTCTAGATCACAACTCACCTCGGTAGCTCAGTTGGTAGAGCATTTGGCCCGGCAAGCCAAAGGTCCTGGGTTCGAGTCTTGGTCTAGGCAAAAATTTTTCTCTTCAAATATAATTTATCCTTCAGTGAGAAGTATTAAATCAATAATAGAAACATCGTTTAGATAGATGTTTTAAAATTGCTTCTTTTTCAATTCTCTAATAAACTATGTGCTGATTTTTCAGTTTCACAATTTTTTATGTTTCTGAAGTGTTCTTTTTTGCGAGTGTCTACATTCCTTTGTGTTTTTCCTATATATACTTTACTATTGCAATCTTTGCAATTAATTTGATAAATTACAGATTTTGATTACAAAGTTCTTCAAAAGTACACCAGATGGCAGTTTAGAAAATTACTGGCATATAAAAAATTGACAGTCATGAAAACAGCTGAAGATGGGAATGATGTGTTTGCCAATACTGCAGTTCTGTGTTAAAAAAACATAGATGTATGAGGTAAGAAAAATTCACGATTCAATTGATTCTTATTAAAAATATACTTTATGAGGTGAGGTGTGAAGTTTCCGATAGATATTTTGACTTTATTAAGTTCAGAATTACTCACCTTGGGCAAGAAACTGATTTCAAAGCCAAAAGCCTGTCCATTTTTTGAGCCACTGTTCATGTAATTTCCCACAAGAAGAATGAGTTCTAATATTTGAGCAAATTTTTTGCTTCCTTTCACCTCCTCACATGCTGCAGCACCTGCCACAATATCCTGAAAAAATATTTTTAGAAATCTCATAACATCAATCAATGTTAACAAATTTTCTAAATGAATGGAGAATAGGTAGTCTGAATTTATCTCTTATCAGCAATTGGTTAGAGATGTTGCTGGAAAACATTATGCCTTGGATAACTGACAGATTTTTAAAATTCTTTTATTCTTTAAGGTAGAATTTTTATCACTCACCTCATATTGTTCTTCTTATTTGACTATAAACTAGTTTCGGAACACAGTTTCTGTTGCATCCTCAGTATCGTCATGACCGTTGTTCTGTCGTCTTGAAGAGCTGTCCTTCGCTCCTTCCATTGGCTGAATGAAAAACCTCGAAACCAGGTCATTCTCACCGGGAATTTCAAAGTTCATCAATTTCTTCTTTTCGCTCTTTTGAATGTAGATGTTTTCCCAAACATTAAGTTCTTTTGGTTTTTCTATTTGTTTTAATAATTTAGCTTCTTTCTCAATAAGATGTTTTTCAGACCATGCATGGGCAGCCACTGCAGATTTTTCTACTTCCTCTTTCTTGACATTCCTGAGATGTTCTTTCACTCTAGTTTTCAAATTTGTCTTAGTTTTTCCTATGTAGAATTTCTCACATTCTTCACATTTAATTTGATAAATCCCTGATTTGTTTTCTTCTTTTATTTTCTCATTCTTATTAGGTCTAATCAGTCTACTGATGCTATGGTCCTTTATTCTATTTGTAGCTTTGTTAGTATACTATTGATGGGCAATATCTCTCCTTCAAAATTAATAAATTTGAATAGTAAAATGTTTAATCTCGGAACCAAGAGGGGTGTACAATTTTTAATCATGAGATTGTGCAGCAGTTGTCTGTATTAAATTGCAAATCCCTTTGCAGTACATGTTTAAAGGGCATATGTTACTGTTGACAACAATTTATCCATTGGATGGAGATGTTGGATGCCTTTTAACTAAAGTAGACTATAATGCCAGCACTGGGTTTCATTTTCCCCTTCTCTTTATCATCATCTGTCATACAACATATTTTACTCTAGGTAAACACATAAACGTACTACTGGCTTTTAAAAGTATTGTTTAAATTCCCAATAACTGTCTTCTTAATTAATAAGCTGCCATTTGCATTGATACAAGCCAAGGCTTCAAGCATTTGGTGTGCAGGAATTACAACGTATATAAAAGAAAAATTTGCGTCTAGATTGGAACTCTCCCTGGTACAGTTGGTAGAGCATTTGGTATGGAAAACCAAAGGTCTCGGGTTCGAGTCTCGGTCTAGGCAAAAATTTTTTTCTTCAAATTGTTCTTCTTCTTCCTTCCAAGTATTAGGCCAAGGCCTGTTACAATCCTACAGAAAATTTTCCCTCCAGCGTTTCATAGGACGGCCCAGTGATCTTCGTCCTCTTGGTATATAATTATAAACAGCTTTGGGGATCCGATTTGAATTCATTCTTTCAAGATGGTGTTTCCAATTTAGTTGGTACTGTTTAATCTATTCCAAAATTGGCGTAGTCTTCAATTCTTTTAAGATATCGGTGTTCCTTTTCCGATCCCATCTGGTGTAACCCGCTGTTCTGCGCATGAATCTCATTTCACAAGCCATTATTCTGCTTTCATGTTGTCGTTTTAGTGTCCATGCTTCACTACCATAGGTCAACACTGGTCTAGCCAAAGTGTTATATAAACTTAATCTGGTGTTTTTTTGTACAAGGGATGGTTTCATAACTTGATTAATAATTCCCAAACTATTACTATAACTAGTATTTTTTTCAGGGATATCCTTTTCATCCCAGATAGAGAGATAATATCCAAGATATTTAAATTGATTAGATCTCTCTAAAATGTTATTCTGGAGACAGATTTTACTTTGTATGGGATCCTTCCCATGAAATGCCATAATTTTAGTTTTGTTAATTGATATTTCCATATTAAATTTAATTTGCATAAATGTACACTCATCTTAAACTCCTTTCTGTGCACAATACAAGAATGCCCATCTATGGTCTGCTGAAGTGGTGCATACAAATTTTAACAGACCACATTAATGGCATCTATACAAAACCTGAAGCACAAAAAGTGTAATAGGTGATATTGGAACATAGATATATTTTTTAACACCTAGTAGTATGAGAGTAACCTTTTTATTTAATATATTCTGTTGTCATTTTAACCTATAACAGAATTTTTTGTCATTATGTAATTTATAAATTGAAATTCACAAATGTAAATATTAATAAACAATGTAATAAACTTTATAATTTTACATATCCTTATTTACTTAACAAACTAAACCTTCTGGTGGCATAATGACCCTGGGGTCGACTCAGCCTCCAATGTAAATGAGTAGCAGATGCTTGTTTTGTGGGTAAAGGCAGCCGTCACGCAGGGCTGACATCAAGTGCCGATTGTCTAGAAAAAGTGGGAGCCTTAACCTCCTACTCCCAAGGGTCTCCTATGGCCTGTAGTGGGATCACTTTACCCTTTTACCTTTACCAAAATAGGGTCTGCAAAAAAGTGACAAAGTATACTTGACAGTGGAGAAAGAAAAAAAAATTAGATAATATAGATAACACATTTTTTAAAATTTATGTAATATGCACAGAGCAAGAACTATAATGTGTATGTGAAAAGGGTAATTCTGAATGAAGAGGATTTTTTTTTGTCTAATGCCACCAGGTTGTCTTTTATGACATTTCTGGCTTTCTCCCCTGGCATTGATAGAATTGCAATCCATTTCTTAGGTTGGGGCACCTGGAAGGCGGAGTTACGTTACCCCAATGATATGATGGGTGATAAATGATAATGAAGTACCAGGAGAGTTCTTAATCTAAATTCCAGACCATGCACCAACGATATGAATAATTCCTTTTAAGGAAAAATTTCCATGGTTTGACCAGGAATCGAACCTGGGACCTCATCAACTGTAGTCAGAAACGCTAACTGGTCTGGGCAAAATTAAGAACCGGGATTTGGAGACTGACCATATAAATTATTTCTTAAATAGAAAAATTAAATCAACTTACAGGTTTAATATCTTGAACCATTTCGTTAAAATGTTGCTTGAAACTCATAGATTTTAATCTTGGAACCAGCCTCTTAATATCTGCTAACTGTAAAAAGAAAGTAACAATTAGATACAATTTAACTTTTATAGGAATTAATCACTATGAGGTTTAATTTATGGTGAAATTAAATGTTTCTTACCTCTCCTCATATAAATCTTCTAAGTAGATCGCGATTTCGAGACTATAACGGTCTCATCTTCAGTACTTCTTTGGCGACTGATGTTATGTCGATCGGAAGAAACTCTTCTTCTTCCCTCTGTTGGTGGACCGATGAACCTCTGGATCAGGTCAGAATTTGTGGGAATTTCGAAGTTCATAAGTTTTCCTTTGTTTTTTCCCATACCGTGAGTTCCTTTTGTTTGTCTATTTGTTTAATAAGACTGGCTTTTGATTCAATTAAATGTTGTTTGGACCAAGCATGAGCAGCTACTGCTGACTTTTCCACTTCTCCATTTTTGATGTTTCTAAGATGTTCTTTCACTCTTGTTTTCATTAGAAATTTGAAAACAAGGGTGAAAGAACATGTTAGAAACATCAAAAATGGAGAAGTAGAAAAGTCAGCAGTAGCTGCTCATGCTTGGTCCAAAAAACATTTAATTGAATCAAAAGCCAGTCTAATTAAACAAATAGACAAACAAAAGGAACTCACGGTTTGGGAAAAAATCCACATTCAGAAAAACAAAGGAAAACTTATGAACTTCAAAATTCCCACAAATTCTGACCTGATCCAGAGGTTCATCGGTCCACCAACAGAGGGAAGAAGAAGAGTTTCTTCCGATCGACATAACATCAGTCGCCAAAAAAGTACTGAAGATGAGACCGTTGTGGTCTCGAAATCGCGATCTACCTAGAAGAATTATATGAGGAGAGGTAAGAAACATTTCATTTCACCTTAAATTAGATACAATTTCATAATTTTCACTTTGACAATAATACCAAATTAAGTAGAGAAAAAAATACCGGAATTTGAAATATATAATTATTTTAATTCATTATTATGAAATATGTGGATATATATTAAATTAATATTCTAATATGGAGGCCTTTCAAAAACAATGTTTCATCTTCTGCGTTTTAAATGGAACTGATGGTGATATATAGGTTGTATAACTGCAGACATAAATCCATAATACAACATATATAACACCATCAGTTCCAGTTAAAATGCAGAAGATGAAACATTGTTTTCGAAAGGCCTCCATATTAGAATAACTTGAAGAAGTTTAATAATTTAGTTGAGCACGACTGACTTACCAGGGAAAAATTATATAATTAACATCTTATAAAATAACAATTAAAAAATATCATAAGGAAAATTATAGTACTATACAAATTTAAATTTAATTTATCTTTCATTGAGAAATGTTAAATTAATAATAAAAACATAACTATACAAGAAACTTACCATGCAATTTTTATAATAGACATTAAACTAATTTGAATTAGCGTGTGATGTTATCAAATCGCATTCATGTTTTACATACAATTCTCAAATGGAACTCACTGTAACAGCAAACTGCTCAGCTTCGGTGAGATCATTATATTCGCTGCGATATTCTTCCAGTTTCTTCAGTTGGTCTGGAGGAGGGAAATAAGTTATAAGCTGCTGAAGAACATTGTCCGTTATCACAGATTCATCACAACGCAAGATGCACTTCCTCACATCACTATAACTCACGTGTTTCAGAGAACCGCCGATTAATATTGATATGCTTTGTGCTGCCTTGCCATCAAGCACTTTCAGATCTTTTACTTTCTTCATGGTGCCACCTCTGCAAAAAAATTAGTCCTTGGGCTTAATAACATTTTAAAATATATATTTTTTAATTAAAAATTAAGATAATAGTGAGTGGAGAACGTATTTTTAACGACTCACCTCATATAATTTCAAATTTCTTTGATACCGGCGCTTTCAGATAATATCTTGTCCCTCTTCAGTCATGGCTTCCACTGATGAAATTCTCTGGTTGTTGATTTCTCTAAGGACATCACCTCTTGTGCTGCCATCTTTCCAGAGAATTTCATCAGTGGAAGCAATGACTGAAGAGGGACAAGATATTGTCTGAAACCGCCGGTATCAAAGAAATTTGAAATTATATGAGGTAAGTCGTTAAAAATATGTTCTCCACTCACTATTAATGATATAACCTCATAATGTTTACTTCCCAATGTTAATTTAAATATAATAATTAAGATAATTGGTCTGCATATTCCTTCTTACCTCTTATGGTTGTTTTTGTTGAACATATGTTTCAAGGCTTGTGAGTCCCATCTTCAGCAATTATAGACTGATTTTTCTCAAGTCGTCGGGCCTGATTCTTGACTCCTACTCTCTCTGCCTGTGGTCCAATGAACCTGCTAATGAGCTTCCTTTCTCCGGGAATTCCAAAATTCAGTAATTCTTTCCTTATTAAGTTATGTAGGTAGGAAATAACACTATGAGGTTTATTTTAATTTATGTTGAGTTTTTTTGACTCACCTCATACTTCTTAACTCCCTCGCAGACTCGAGTTTCTTCACTGCATTTGTGACATTCTTAATGCTGTATTACGTTCACAACTGATGGTCAACGGCCTCCTCTCCTGCAGACTGACCTCCGCACCATCAGATGGCTGACCGACAAACTTCCAAATCAATCCCCTCTCCTTATCACTGGGTATTTCAAAATTCATAGTTATGTTTTTATTCTTACACATGTAAATTTTTCCCCAAATTGTGAATTCCTTCGGTTTTTCCAATTGTTTAAGTAATTTTGTTAAGTAATTTGCACATGCCTGGTCAGAAAAACACAAAATAGAAACCGAAACAAAATTACTTAAACAATTGGAAAAACCAAAGGAACTCACAATTTGGGAAAAAATTTACATATGCAAGAATAAAAACATAACTATGGATTTTGAAATACCCGGTGATAAAGAGAGGGGATTGATTTGGAAGTTCGTCGGTCAGCCATCAGATGGCACGGAGGTCAGTCTGCAGGAGAGAAGGCCCTTGGATGTCAGTTGTGAACGTGATACACCATTGAGAATGTCACAAATGCAGTGAAGAATCTCGAGTCTGCGAGGGAGTTAAGAAGTATGAGGTGAGTCAAAAACAACTGAACACAAATTAAAAAAAGAAATTTCTCTCTTTAGTTGTGTTAAATACTTTAAGTTATGGCAATTCTGTTTTCTCTGACTCAGTCGGAGTTGTGGCTGAAGATGAATGTGATTACGTTTAAAACTGCGATATCATGAAAACTATGAGGTGAGTTGTCAGAAAATGTTCTCCGATGAATTTCAATGATTATAAGAATTAAATGAATCGTGATTCCTTCTTACCTCATACCTCTATGTTTTTTTTAAACACAGCACTGCAGTATCAGCGACCCATATTGTCACTATCATCATCTGTTTTCACGACTGTCAATTTTTTCTTTTGCCGGTAATTATCCAAACTGCCATCTGGTGTTCTTTTGAAGGGATTATTTTCTAAACTGCCATCTGGTGTTCTTTTGAATGAATCATTTTCTAAACTGCCATCTGTTGTATTTTTCAAGAACTTTGTAATCAAGTTCGGTTCGTCTGGAATCTCAAAGTTCATGGTTCTAGTATGGTTATTTTGAATATAAATTTTTTCCCAAACTGTTAAATCCAAAGGTTTGGATAAATGTTTCAAAAGTTTTGCTTCTTTTTCAATTCTATGATGCTCTAATAAACTATGTGCTGCTATAGCTGATTTTTCAATTTCTCCATTCTTTATGTTTCTAAAGTGTTCTTTTTTTACGAGTTTCCAAGTTCCTTTTTGTTTTTCCTATATATATATATATATATCCTGTTGCAATCTTTGCAATCAATTTGATAAATTCCAGATTTTTTGTTGTCGCCGATACTGCAGTGCTGTGTTTAAAAAAACATAGAAGTATGAGGTAAGAAGGAATCATGATTCATTTAATTCTTTTGAATTGAACCTCATAATGTTAAAAATTCCCAAATTTAATATATAATTCCAATGATTATACCTCAAAATGTTTACTTCCCAAAGTTAATTTAATACATAAAAGGTCTGTTACTACTCACTTGTCCACCACATCATCTATCTTCTTAGCTGGAGGTTTGGAAGAAAATTTCTGTGCTAATCCACTTAGAATATCTGGAGAAGCAAGTTTTTCTTCTTGAACCTTCACCCAAAATGACTTTTCGGATAATTTCTGGGGGAGAATCTGTGAAAATAAATAATATTTAAGATAAGACGGTACGCCAAAATTTGAAAAAAAAAATTTCCAAATTTATTATATTAAAAAAAGGGTTTCTCTGCTCAAAATTGTTTCAAATGAAAAAAAAAAATAAAGAGTAGTGATAAAACACATGGTTTACATTAAAAAAAACTGTATTACACTGCAAGTTTTTAGAAGTCCTAATTTAAAAATAGATTACCAAGCAAGTTGACTCAAGCAATAGAATTTGAGACTTGTATTCGGGAGGTCCTGAGTCAAACCCTGATTGAGATTTTTTTCCCCCTAGTTTCTCTCAGTCATTAAGACAAACACTAAGTTGGTAATCTGATTACTAGGACATTACATCATTAAAAAATAAATAAATAAATAAAATAAAATGGAAATAAATAAATACATAAAAGTAATACATGTGATATGACCTCAAACAGATAAATTGAAAGATGAGTTGGAGAAAATGTTTTAACATCTCACCTCACAAAGTTGCATGTCTTCACGATACCGGTTTCAAAAGTATAGTATTACTTCCATCTTCAGTCAAATTCCAACTGTTGAAATTTCATCGTTAATATCATCTTCTGAACTGCCATCAGGTGTAAATTTTATGAACTTGGAGTTCAGATTATTCATAAAATCTACACCGGATGGCAGTTCAGAAGATGATGTTAACGACGAAATTTTGACAGTTGGAATTTGACTGAAGATGGAAGTAATACTATACTTTTGAAACCGGTATTGTGAAGACACACTACTTTGTGAGATGAGATGTTAAACCATTTTCTCCAACTCATTTATTAATATAAATACCTCATAGTGTTTCCTCCCACTGTAAATTTAGATAAATTGAATTATATATTTTCACCTATCCACCACTGTAGTCTTGAGACAGCATGCTGCCTCCTTGCCACCCAGCGGGCCCGGGTTCGATCCCCGGTCTGGACAAGTTTTCTGGATGATGGTTTTTTTCGGGGTGTTTCCTCACCTGTAAGACAAACGTCAGGAAACTTTAAGACCCAAACGGTCCCCGAACATCATCTGGCCATCATTACCATCGTCACCTATCATATATCATCGGGGCAGCATAACTCCGCCTTCCAGGTGCCCCAACCTTAGAAGTGGGTTATAATAACGTCATGCCAGGGGAGAATACCAGAATGTCAAAATGACTTGGTGACATTGAATAAAAAAATATATATATATGTTTACACCTTGCCTCATATAAGCTTTTATTAGACTATTTGCCCCAAATGGGAGTCAATGACCAATCACGTTTCAATAATTTCTGTTTTACAACCAATCACAGTCATGTTTCACCAAATATTTATCAATATTAAATTTACCATATTAAAGAAAGCTCCTCCTTTTTAATATTCTGAACATGTCTGACCATTATTTTGCAGTGGCTGAGCCTATAAGAAATATGGCTACCAGATTGTATATATAGTGCATAGATGTCAACACATAGCGCTTGCAGGAGTTAATATAAAAACATTTGTAGCAATTTATTATACCACCAAAAAAAGAAACCACTATTTGCAATTTCTTAAGTGTATTTTTTCCCAGGTAATAATCCAGAAAAATATAATTGTCATATTTACATCATACGACATCAGAAATTAATTAATATACAGTTTGATGTGTTTCATTTTTTCTCCACTAGAGAGCATTCTTACAATATTGGGTTCCTTTGGCAATAAATAGTATGATCTGGTTGCAGTGATAAACAAAAGAAGCAGATGAAGCGTACCAATCGTTTCTCATTTGTTTTCAAACATCGCCGTATACATTAAATATATAAATATTTTAAAATAACTATAGTTAAATAATGATTTGTGAGTAAACAGCTTAATTTTATTCATTAAATAGTCCTAACAAATGCCACTCTTGATTTCCAAATTCTCTAGATAAATTCACGACTCACGAATGAATTAATATACAGTTTGATGTGTTTCATTTTTTCTCCACTAGAGAGCATTCTTACAATATTGCGTTCCTTTGGCAATAAAAAGTATGAACTGATTGCAGTGATAAACGTTGAAGCGTACCAATCGTTTCTCATTTGTTTTCAAACATCGCCGTGTACATTAAATATATAAATATTTTAAAATAACTATAGTTAAATAATGATTTGTGAGTAAACAGCTTAATTTTATTCGTTAAATAGTCCTAACAAATGCCACTTTTGATTTCCAAATTCTCTAGATAAATTGGAAATCACTCGTGGCATTACTTATGATAAATATTCTAACCAATGATCAACATACATGAGTAGGCCTATTAAAATCAGTAACTCACCGTTTTCCAATTTGCTCGTTTAAGAGGTCCATCAACTTCCCATTTTTTCTTTGGTTTTAGTCCATGAGGCAGTACATCGGGCCTGGGCATGTTAGGCATTCCAAATCCAGGTGGCGGTGGTGGTCCCGAACCAGGTGGAGGTGGTGGCGGTGGTCCTCCCATTCCTGGCATTGGTGGAGGTGGTGGGCCACCCATACCTGGCATGGGAGGTGGTGGTGGTCCACTCATGCCTGGCATTGGTGGAGGTGGTGGACCTCCCGTGCCTGGCATTGGTGGAGGTGGTGGACCTCCCATGCCTGACATAGGGGGTGGTGGTGGACCTCCATTGCCTGGCATAGGAGGTGGAGGGGGTCCTCCTCCAACCTAGAACAAATATCAATCATTTAAAAATATATTTTAATATAATAAATTTGGGAATTTTAACATTATGAGGTTTTATTAATGAGAATCAAATGAATTGTCAATTCTTCTTACCTCATGTTTTTTTAAACACAGCACCGCAGTATCGGAAAACAATCTTCCCCATCGTCAGCTGTTTTCACAACTGTCAATTTTTTCTTTTGCCAGTAATTATCCATACTGCCATCTGGTGTACTTTTGAAGGAGTAATTTTCTAAACTGCCATCTGGTGTATTTTTGAAGAACTTTGTAATCAAGCTTGGTTTGTCCAAAATCTCGAAGTTGATGGTTCTAGTATGTTTTTTTTTTAATATATATATTTTCCCAAACTGTTACATCCAAAGGTTTAGATAGATGTTTCAAAAGTTTTGCTTCTTTTTTAATTCTATGAATCATAGAATAGCAGTACATAGTTTATTACAGAATCATAGAATTGAAAAAGAAGCAAAACTTTTGAAACATCTATCTAAACATTTGGATTTAACAGTTTGGGAAAATATATATATATATTGAAAAAAACCATACTAGAAAACTATGAACTTTGAGATTCCGGACGAACCTAGCTTGATTACAAAGTTCTTCAAAAATGCACCAGATGGCAGTTTAGAAAATTACTCCTTCAAAAGTACACTAGATGGCAGTTTGGATAATTACCGGCAAAAGAAAAAAATTGACATTCGTGAAAACAGCTGACGATGGGGAAGATTGCTTTCTGATACTGCGGTGGTGTGTTTAAAAAAACATAGAAGTATGAGATAAAAGAATTCATGATTCATTTGATTCTTATTTAAAAATATATTAAATTACTGATTTTTTTATGCCTTCTAGAGCTGTTAGGAATGCTGTCACAAAACAATGTCAAATAAAACATTAAAATTATATTTATTTCCAATGATAAATCCAAATATTATTACAATGATTGAAATAAGTAAATTAATAGACGCAACTAAACTATTGTAATCAATGGTAAAGAGAAAATTCCCAGTTCAGGCAACAATTTTTCTGGATGTTTTTATTATTAATTTCATACATCTCAATGATGGATAAATCATATTTGAAGAGAAAAATTATACGCTCAGACCGGGACCCTTGGTTTTCTAGTCCAAGTGCTCTACCATCTGAGCTACCTGAGCAAGTACCGATCTAAACGCAAATTTTTTCTCTATATACGTTGTAATTCCCGCCCACCAAATGCTTTGAAGCCTTTGCTTCTTACTTTGCAAATGGCGGCTCCTATATTAAGAAGACATATTTGGGAATTATACATTGAGATGTATGAAATTAATAATAAAAACATCGAAAAAAGCCGTACTGGCATTTATAATGTAATGTATAATTCCCAAATATGTCTTCTTAATATAGGAGCCGCCATTTGCAAAGTAAGAAGCAAAGGCTTCAAAGCATTTGGTGGGCGGGAATTACAACGTATATAGAGAAAAAATTTGCGTTTAGATCGGTACTTGCTCAGGTAGCTCAGATGGTAGAGCACTTGGACTAGAAAACCAAGGGTCCCGGGTTCAAGTCCCGGTCTGAGCGTATAATTTTTCTCTTCAAATTTGAACAATTTTTCTCTTTACCACTGATTTTTATTTTAAATTTGTCACTTACATTGTAGGACAAATCCCACTTTAGGCATACAATTCCCCTTAAAATATAGTAGTAGTAGTAAAAAAGTAACTCCTGGCGCGACAGGCCTACAAGGCCCTTAGCCTACCAGCTGGCTGCTGGCCTCACATCCACATGTGTTAATCACAGAGGTAGATGATAATCAGCCAGTGTAGGGATGACATGTGGTCAGCATGTCGAGTCCCTCATCTGTTACAGCTGGTTTTCTCAACCTGGAGCCGCTACTTATTGTAGCTACCCAAATGCATCACGATGCTGGGTGGGCATCGGTCCCATACTGGCCGAAATATCATGAGAAAATTTCTTCCCCCATGGAGACTCGAATCAGCGCAAGTCCCGTAGCTCTGCGCCAAGGCTTCCTACCTTAACCACTCGGCTATGGCACGGGACAGTAGTAGTAGTATTCAAATGTTCTGAAGCTCTTGATTTGTCATCATTCGCTTTATATTAATTCTTCAATGTAAGTGACAAATTTAAAATAAAAAAATAAAAATAACATTGTCTCGCTCTAGAATCGATTAAAAGCTGATCTCACCTTGCCTCCTCCCCCACCACCTTGTTCTAATTCATTGATTTTCTTCTCATAATGAGCGAGTTTGGCTTCGGCTTCTTGTCGTGTTGCAATTGCCTCTTCTAATTTCTGACGTAATTCATCTATTTTAGTTTCTTCTTCTGCACGAGATTTTTCTAAAATATCAAATGCAAAAATTACAGTTACATAAAACTAACTAAATCAGTCGTCTTCCTGATTAATATTTAATCATTTTCTTTGAGATATGAACTTGAATATTTTAATGAGTAATTATAATATTTATTAAAACTTTCTGGCTTATAAAATCATGAACAATAAGTAAATTAAATTTTGCAGAATTTTTCTCTTCAAATATAATTTGTTCTTCAGAGAGAAGTATTAAATTAATAATAAAAACATCTTAAAATCAAAATTAAATTACCAGATGGAGAAATAACAGAACACATAAACACAAGCAAAGGTGTTCGACAAGGATGTGGACTATCTCCACTCTTATTTAATAAATATATTAACAGAATAGTGCAAGAATGGAAACAAACAGTAAATAGTGGAATTTCAATAACTAGGAATAAAATAATTCAAACAATATTATATGCTGATGATCAAATAATATTATCAGATTCCGAAGATAGCTTACAAATAGCAGCGTATCAATTATTCAAAATTGCCAGCAAATATAATATGAAAATTTCCACTTCAAAATCCAAAACAATGGCATCATTGAAAAAACATACAACGGGTGAAAATTGAGATTGATGGAAAAATTATAGAACAAGTGTCAGATTTCTCTTACTTAGGAAGTGTATTTGCAGAGTATAAGAGTGACATTGATTCAAAATTACAAAAATATAATAAAATGAATGGAGTAATACGAAGACATTTTGGTAAACAGATGAGGACAGAGACAAAACTAAGATTACATAACGTCACATCAAAAGCTGCTCTAAAATACGGAAGTGAAATTTGGATTTTAAATAAAAGAAACTCTCATAAACTTCAAGTAAGCCAAATGCGCTTCTTACGATCATTGTTAGGAGTTAATAGACTGGATCACCAAAGGAACACTATCATCAGAGGAAAACTTGGAGTAACAAGTTTAAATGAAGATATACAAAGATACCAACAAGAACGGAAAAATCATCTGAGGAGAATGGCAAGAGATAGGCTTCCAAAATTGGCATCCAATATACGCCAACTGGACATAGGGACCAAGGAAGACCAAAACATCGGTGGAAAGATCAAGACCATCTTCGCTAGGTTTACCGTACAGGCCACATGGCCTAAAACAAATTTGTTCATGATGATGATGATAAAAACATCTATTTAATAAGTTACTCACCGACTAGAGTATCTATTAAAGGTTGCACATCTATTTGAAATCTTCGTTTTGCTCTGAAGTCCGGATCACAACCACTTTTATGTAACACTATTTGAGAAACACATTCTTCTATTAATTTATAATAAGCAGGCCTGAAATTAACGTAAAATAATAAACACACAAAAATACAAGTTTGCTGCAAGTTTAAAATTTTGACTTTTGTATAAATAATTTCTCAATTTTATGAACTGCAGACAAATTAATCATTATATTGACTTAGGCTTTCACGGCCGGAGTTACTATGATGATCTTGTGGGAGATTTCCGGGCTGTTGGCCGTGGTCTTGAGGCTTGTAGTTCCCCGATGTTTCGCCAGAGACTGCGTCCGGCATCCTCAAGGGTTGTCTTTGAGTCTGGCAATTTTGTCGATTATCTGCCCTATTTATACATTTATTCGTGACGTGTTCTCTGCGCGGTCCAGTACATTGTAAATTGTATCTGCCTTCTGGTTGGTTAGCATTAGGGTCTTCCATTGCACCAATGAGGTTGCTACTAGAACATCAGACAGCAACCTCATTGGTGCAATGGAAGACCCTAATGCTAACCAACCAGAAGGCAGATACAATTTACGATGTAACGGACCACACAGAGAACACGTCATGGATAAATGTATAAATAGGGCAGGTAGTCAACAAATATGCCAGTCTCAAGACAACCCCTGAGGATGCCGGACGCAGTCTCTGGCAAAATGTCGGGGAACTACAAACCTCAAGACCACGGCCAACAGCCCGGAAATCTTCCACAAGATCATCATAATCAGTATATTATTTTTAGTCTGATCATCTTACCTCAATATTAATGTTGATTTGTTCTTGGACATGTTTCAAAACAATTCTGTTTTATCATCAGCTTGTCCAGAATTGTTTTGAAACATGTCCAAGAACAAAATCAACATTAATATTAAGGTAAGATGATCAGACTAAAAATAATATAATTAAAATAACCTCAAAATATCACTTCCTAAAATTAAAAAATTAATCATTGCTGCTTATTGTAATTATCCAAAAATCTCAGCATAGTTACAAAATAAAATTATGTGGGGTGCAACAGGACCTCAATGATAAAATGAATAGGTCATGGAGAGAAGATAATTTTTTGTTAACGAACATATACTCTCAAACATGTTGTTTAAGAGCAAAGCACATTTATCAAGCTGTGCACACCACACACCATAACCAACTCATATGATGCAGTTAGGCTTTCATGGCCAGTATTTATAGTTTGATGACATCTTGCAGGCTAGTTGGGCTTGTATACAAAGCTTGAAGTTCCCCGAAGTTCTGCCAGAGATTGCAATAGGAAAGCCGGAAAAAATGCTTTGGTAAAAAGAATCTCAACAATAACTTAAAAAAATTGTAATGATAGCAATAAAAGAAGTGCTATATTATATTTGAAGAGAAAAATTTTCGCCTAGACCGAGACTCGAACCCGGGACCCTTGACTTTCCGGGCCAAGTGCTCTACCAACTTAGCTACCGAGGCGAGTTGCGATCTAGACGCAAATTTTTCTCTTATATACGTATAGAAGCTACGGTTTCAAGCATTTGGCACGAGGGAATTACAATGTATATAAGAGAAAAATTTGCGTCTAGATCGCAACTCGCCTCGGTAGCTCAGTTGGTAGAGCACTTGGCCCGGAAAGCCAAGGGTCCCGGGTTCGAGTCTCGGTCTAGGCGAAAATTTTTCTCTTCAAATATAATTTATCCTTCAATGAGAAGTGTTAAATTAATAATAAAATTGTCGAGGTGCTATATATTCAGTTTCCATTAAAAGAAATGTTCACAGATAGTGACTTGTTCATGGAGATATTATGATGCTAATTTTAAGTTGATGGTAATTAGGGAAACAGAAGCTATGAACAACTGTGCATAGGAGAGAAAATTTGGTCTCTGAAGATGATATTTATAAGTAATAACAAAATAAAGAAACACTGAGAAATGATAATTCATATATTAAATTTGGGAATTTTTAACATTATGAGGTTCAATTCATAAGAATTAAATAAATTATATAATAAAATAAAATAAATTAAATTTGAAGAGAAAAATTTTCGCCTAGACCGGGACTCGAACCCGGGACCCTTGGCTTTCCGGGCCAAGTGCTCTACCAACTGAGCTACCGAGGCGAGTTACGATCTAGACGCAAATTTTTCTCTTATATACGTTGTAATTCCCTATCGCCAAATGCTTTTGAAACCATTGTTTCTATCTTTGCAAATGGCGGCTTCTTAGTTAAGAAGACATGTTAAATTTCCAATAAATGTCTTCTTAACTAAGAAGCCGCCATTTGCAAAGATAGAAACAACGGTTTCAAAAGCATTTGGCGATAGGGAATTACAACGTATATAAGAGAAAAATTTGCGTCTAGATCGTAACTCGCCTCGGTAGCTCAGTTGGTAGAGCACTTGGCCCGGAAAGCCAAGGGTCCCGGGTTCGAGTCCCGGTCTAGGCGAAAATTTTTCTCTTCAAATTTAATTTATCTTTCATTGAGAAATGTTAAATTAATAATAAAAACATCAAAATTATATAATTATCAACAAAAGTAAAAATTGACAATCGTGAAAACAGCTTACGATGGTGACAAGGAATCGCCGATACTGCAGTGCTGTGTTTAACCTTTACACTGCTACGAACGGGTATATCCGTTGGCAAAGAAAATGCTTGCTGTGCTATGGGTGTGTATATCCATTCTCAACTCCAAACGCCTGCTAGTTATATAATACGTATCGCATTGCTTTCAAACTAAGCAGGCATATACTGCCATCTCCTAGGAACCTAAATAAACTTTTTCCATATTTCTCCCTGCATTGAGCAAGGAGGGTTTTAAAGGCTGGAAATATCTCAGCAGTGATAAGGTTAAAGGAATATAGAAGTATGAGGTAAGAAATAATAATGATTTATTTAATTCTTAATGATAATTCAACCCAATATATTTGAAGAGAAAAATTTTTAATACTTATTTATTTTTTTAGGAAGTGATATTTTGAGGTTATTTTAATTATATTATTTTTAGTCAGATCATCCAGACAAGCTGACGATAAAACAGAATAGTTTTGAAACATGTCCAAGAACAAATCAACATTAATATTGAGGTAAGATGATCAGACTGAAAATAATATAAAGAAAAATTTTTGCAGACAAGCTGACAATAAAACAGAATTGTTTTGAAACATGTCCAAGAACAAATCAACATTCATAATGAGGTAAGATTATCAGACTAAAAATAATATAAAGAAATTTTTTTTGCCTAGACCGAGACCCAAACTCGGGACCTTTGGCTTTCCGGGCCAATAATGTTATTTCCCACAATTAATTTATAAACTATTTTCTAGATATGAAAACACTATAATATGACATTAAATTAGTTTATGAGGATAAACTTAGATTGCGTAACATACACATTCATGATTCTATATAAATAGACGTTTATTGTACATATTTAAAGATTTTAAAATTTTTTAATTCTTAAAGGTTTACAGTGACTGTAATTTGTATGTTATTGAGAAATGTGAAATTATAATTAACCTGAGGAATAATAATATAAAAATTAAGACAGCTACTCACCTAATTATGGCATCATCCCTTATAAATAAAAGATGTTGTAATATAGATAAGAGATAAGGCTCAGCAGTCGAGTCCATTACGAGGTTCTTGATAACTTCGAAACAATCATTAATATCATCAAATTCAAGTCTGACATTGTCAAATCTCTGTACAAATTCATAATAGTCCTCCTCTTTGTGATCGTTAAAAATCTTCACCTGTACTTCGAGATCACCCGTTGCTTCGTTTTCCAATGTCTAATAACAGAAACAGAATTACAACATAAGTTAATTATTTAACTTTCACATGGAAAAAAACACTATGAGGTTTAATTTAAGAATTAAATTAATTATATTTAAATTAATATTGGGAAGTAAACATTATCAGGTTATATCATTAATAGTGAGTGGAGAACATATTTTAATCGACTCACCTCATATATTTTCAAACTTCTTTGATACCGACGGTTTCAGACAATATCATGTCCTTCATCAGTCATGGCGTCCACTGATGAAGGACATGATATTGTCTGAAACCGTCGGTATCAAAGAAGTTTGAAAATGTATGAGGTGAGTCGATTAAAATATGTTCTCCACTCACTATTAATTAAATTAATGTTTTTATTACCTTACCTCATATCCTTTTTCTTCTAGACTGCAGTTTTGGAACTATATCTTCATTGTCAGTACCCTCTCGTCGACCAGTGTTATGTCATTTCTTGACAGTTTTCTTCTTCCTTCTATCATTGGACTGATGAACCTCTGGATCAAATCAAAATTTGCAGGGGTTTCGAAAGAGAGATACACTCATGAATTTCGAAACTCCTGCAAATTTTGGTTTGATCCAGAGGTTTATCGGTCCAACTATAGAAGGAAGAAGAAAACTGCAAAGAAACAACATAACACCGGTCGATGAGAGACTACTGATGATGGAGATATAGCTCTGAAACTGCAGTCTAGAAGAAAAAGGATATGAGGTGAGGTAATAAAAACATTAATTTAATTCATAAGTTAATTAATTTTTATAATCTTACAATCTCAAGAGACATACGATGGATAGTGGTGTAGCTATTGAAATTCATTATGGAATTATTATTAATTTCTTTAACTGATTTAGAGCTTTACATTATTCCTTTTAATTTACTGAATGTATTTAAGTCTGCTATGAAAAAAATAAAAAAGACAATTAATACATAAACTTGAAAACTGAATTCAAAGTCATTGTAATAGACTGAAAAAACTGCACAGGCAGTAAATGATTTTCATTAAAATTTGAACAAACGTAACTCTTTAATCAAAATTGAAGTGGGAACTTTTACCGCTTTCTGAGGTTATAATATAATGTAGAACATTTAGATTCCAATGATACCAAACCAATCATACTTTTAATTTTTGGAGTTACTGCCTTTTCCCTTAGGACGACAAAAATAGGAACATTAAGTATGTGTGTGTGTGTGTGTATTGAGATGCATTGTTGGGCAGACTTTAAAATTCACGGGCGACGGCAAGAATCAAGTCTTGCCTAATATGGTAGAAGACGATTTGTGAGCTACTGGACTCACGTGTCGATAGAGCCCACTGGGAACTACCAGATGCATCTCTGATTTGCATTCTGGAATGTTTGCTCTTGCGACTGTTCTGACGGTGGCCTAAAAAAAGTCCATTGACCCTGACGATTACCTTAATCTAAACGATCCACTGAGACACTTGACATGTTTAATAAATTAGCTGTTGCAACTTTAGTAAACAAAAGGAAATACAAGAGTACAATACTAACCTCAAGTATATCTATAAGCCCCGCTCTCATAATCTCATTCCTGAGATGGACTCGGAACTCCATGTCATCAGGAGTGGCAACTATTGCATTGATGAGCTGAAGACATCCCACCTGCACACAACAATTTAAGAATCAATTATTATATTATTTTTTTGCTTATGTATATTAAACATGATATATGGCAAACAAGGTGACGAGACGGTGGGAGAAGGTGTTTGATAGATCAGATTGGAAGGCCTGGGCTCTGGAAGAAGAAAAACGAAGATAAATATCCATCCATAGTAATTCTGCCCGAAGGCAGGTCCCTCACTGCAATCATAGCATTTTCATGCTATGCTCGCAGCTTTACTAGGGAATTGTAGGTGTGGTAGCTTCCCGTTGCTTTCCACACCGGTGAAGGATGATGATGATGATATGATAATGATAAGGATGATGATGATGGCCATATGATTTTGGGGACCGTTAGGGCCTTAAAGTTTTCCTGACATTTGTCTTACAGGTGAGGAAAAACCCCGATAAAAACCTCACCCAGAAAAACTGCCCCAACCGGGGATTGAACCCGGGCCCGCTGCGTGACAAGGCAGCACGCTACCTCGAGACCACAGCAGTGGACAGATAAATATATATTTTATATTTTAATAATAATTTAAATATATTACAAATATGTCCCGCGCCGTAGCTGAGTGGTTAAGGCAGGAAGCCGTGGCGCAGAGCTACAGACTTGTGCTAGTTCGAGTCTCCATGGGGGAAGAAATTTTCTCATGGTATTTCGGCCAGTATGGGACTGGTGCCCACCCAGCATCGTGAGGCATTTGGGTAGCTACAATAAGTAGCGGCTCCAGGTTGAGAAAACCAGCCATAATGGCTGGGGGACTCGACATGCTGACCACATGTCACCCCTACACTGGTTGGATGATCATCTACCTCTGTGATTGACACATGTGGATGTGAGGCCAGCAGCCGGCTGGTAGGCTAAGGGCCTTCTAGGCCTGTCGTGCCAGGAGTTAAAATAATATTACAAATGTAATCTTCTTGTACTTCTTGTATGTCCATGTTTCCCTTAACAGAGATTTAGGCGCTCTCCCCATACAGGGAAGAATTTGAACTATACTAATTTCTTCTTCTTCTTCTTCTTCCGAATGCAGTATTGGGTGATGATGCCCGTTCTGTGACTACAAAAACTGATCTTTCCATCGGTTGAAGGGTCTTCCGAGGTCTCTTTTGCCTTTAGGGTAGAGGTGGTAAATCATCTTTGGTAAACGGGAATTTGACATTCTCTGGACGTGTTGGAACCATTTAATCTGATAATTTTGTATATGTTCAACCATTTCCCTACTATTCCACTGCATCCTTATCTCATCACTTTTCATTCTATCCCTTAATGTTACTCCAGTTAGTGATCGGAGGAATCTCATTTGTGAAATATTAATGCGGGATTTATCTTTTGCTCGAAGTGTCCAGCATTCACTTCCGTATAGTAGAGCAGGTTTGGCTATGGCATTATGAAATCTCAATTGGATTTCTTTCCTCATTTGTTTTCCAAAATTTCTCCTAATTATACCATTTAATGTTATATTTTTCTAAATTTGTTTCCACATCTTTTTGATTATGAAACTGTGATATATTATTACCTAAATAATTAAAGTGTGTTACTTGTTCTATTGGTTTATTATTATTTTTACTCTCGAAAGTCCCTTTCCAGTGATTGCCATGGATTTGGTTTTATTTTCAGATATTTTCATGTTGTATTTTTCCAGGGTATTCTGCAATTTAAACACTGATCTCTGCAAATCATCTTCATTCTCCGCTAGAAGTACTTGATCATCTGCGAAGATTATTGTTTGTATTTGATTTCCTCTACATATTTTTACTCCAGGGGGGTTTAGTTTTTTCCACTCCAGGACAATTTTATTTAGATATAGAATAAACAGTAATGGAGATATTAATATTATTCGTTTTTAAACACCTTAATGATGGACAAATTATATTTGAAAAGAAAAATATACGCCTAGACTGGGGTTTGAACCCAGGACCTTTGACTTTCTATGTCAATGCTCTTCCATCTGAGCCACCTAGACCTCCATGTTTAAAAACGAATAATATTAACATTGAAAGAAACACTACTGGCTTTATAAGTAATGTTTAAATTCCCAATAAAAAGTCTTCTTAACAAAGAAGCCGCCATTTGCAAAAATCGTAGCAATGGCTCGTAGCATTTGGGGTTAGGGAATTAACTATGTGTAAGAGAAAAATACGCGTTTAGATTGGAGGCCTAGGTGGCTCAGATGGAAGAGCATTGACATAGAAAGTCAAAGGTCCTGGGTTCAAACCCCAGTCTAGGCATATATTTTCCTTTTCAAATATAATTTGTCCATCATTAAGATGTTTAAAAACGAATAATATTAACATTGAAAGAAGCACTACTGGCTTTATAAGTAATGTTTAAATTCCGAATAAAAAGTCTTCTTAACAAAGAAGCCGCCATTTGCAAAAATCGTAGCAACGGCTCGTAGCATTTGGGGTTAGGGAATTAACTATGTGTAAGAGAAAAATACGCGTTTAGATTGGAGGCCTAGGTGGCTCAGATGGAAGAGCATTGACATAGAAAGTCAAAGGTCCTGGGTTCAAACCCCAGTTTAGGCGTATATTTTTCTTTTCAAATATAAGTAATGGAGATAGTCCACATCCCTTGGTTAATTTCAAATTTAACTATACTAATTTAGTTTCACTATTGTGTCTATAAATATCTATATATCAGTCTGGGAAAGCTGACGATAAAACAGAATTGTTTTGAAACATGTCCAAGAACAAATCAACATTAATATTGAGGTAAGATGTCCAGACCAAAAATAATATAATATATATATATATATATATTGTATCTACAAATATGAAGTACTTACTGCTAATGAAGGGTGGCTTTTAACCATGAGACCTTGCACCACAGGCTCAAATCTCTCACGCCCTTTAATTTCTCCAGACATTGTGATTGCTTCTAATACTCTCTCATGTCCAGAAGTTGCTCTCTCATTTCCAGAGGAAGGAATAAGGCATATAGCAGCCAACACCTGAACTGCCTGTTGCATTACACTTGGTTTTGACGGATCCAGCGAACGAGCTAAGATTGTTAGTGCTTCTTTATGATCAAACATCAATTTTATGCCATCTGTGCTGTTCATTATTGCTTTCAAGCAACGGATACATTCTGATTGAATCCTATCATACCGGGCATCGCTAAAAATAAAATACAAACATGCATTAATATAGATTAACAAACTGTTTTCCAACTGTCACTGATTACTAGAACTGAATCAGGAATATACAGGGCTTCCAATATAAAACCAGACCGGCCTTATGGAGTTTCACCCAGCACGCAGTGCTGTCTCTTCCTCCCGCAATTCACCCTGCCTGCCACCCGTCCTTGAACTGTTTCTTACCTTATAGAAAATGCTGGAAATGTTGTCCTCCCGCAGTTAAACAGGCATTATACCGAGTAAACACATTTAGATTGACACGCTGTAGTTCGGGCACTGTCAAGTTTCTGATTTCATTTCTTATGTTGTTCTTCAGTTCTTCCAATGTGTGCGGATTTGTTTTGTACACTTTGTCTTTCAGGCTACCCCACAAATAAAAATCACACACTGTTAGATCTGGGGAGCGAGTGTTTCTTATTTTGTACTGAACCAGTGGTCTCAAATTTAGTCACAAGATCGTGGATTGTCGATCTGGAAGGAGGTAATTGTCCAGGGAAGTTCTGAATAAATTCCTCGCGAACGCGACGAACTGATTCGTATTTATAATAACATTTACACACATAAATGCGCTGCTCTAATGTCAGCTGACGTCTCATCTTGTTGAACGATAGTAAACTGACTAGTTCAAGGACAAGCGGCTGGCAGAGTGAAATGCGGACGAGGAGAGAGCGCTGCCTGACGGGTGAAACCCCATGAGGCCAGTCCGGGTTTATATTGGAAGCCCAGTATATTTCAATAATTGAGTCAGTGTCATCTTACCTAATATTATAGTAGAATTCTTGAGTCAGAAAGTATGCAGACACATTGATTATGTTCTCAAGAATTCTACCATAATATGAAGTAAGATGTTACTGACTCAATTAAACTTAAATAAATGAACCTCATAATTTTTTTTTTGCCTAATGCCACCAGGTTGTCTTTTATGACATTTCTGATGTTCTCCCCTGGCATTGGTGTAATTATAACCCACTTCTGAAGTTGGGGTGCCTAGAAGGCGGGGTTACATTACCCCAATGATATGATAGGTGATAAATGATAATGAAGCACCAGGAGAGTTCTTAACCTAAACTTAATTTAAATTTCAGACCTTGGGCAATCACAGGAATAATTCCCTTTAAGGAAATTTTAATAATTTGAGTTCTAAAAGCTTTCTGAGTCGTTATGATTGCTTTCATCATCATCATCCATGCAAGTATTAGGCCGTGTGGCCTGTTACGGTCTCAAAGAGGAATTTTCCATCCAGCGCTTTTTTGGACGTCCCAGCGATCTTTTGCCTTGGGGGCAGTAGCGAAGTATGGCTTTTGGAATTCTATGAGATGGCATTCGTTGAAGATGGGCTTTCCAGTTGTTCTGGTAGTTTTGTATATGGTGAAGAATGGGTTCTACATCCAACTCTTCCATAATTTCTTTTATGGTCCCATTTTGTGTAGCCTGCTGTACGGTGCATAAATCACATCTCATTTGCAGTTATTCAGCTTTCATCTCTTCTTCGTATTGTCCATGCTTCACTACCATATCTTAATACTGGTCTTGCGAGAACCTTATAAAGCCGTAATCTTGTGTTCTTCTGTACTAAATATGGTTTCATTATACTGTTAATTATCCCCGTTGTTTTTGTAAAATTTGTGATTTTCTTTGATATATCAGCTTCATCTTGAAATGTTAAATTATAACCCAAATAATTAAATTTGTTTACTCGTTCCAAAATGTCATCATCCAAAACAATTTTGCTAGGTATAGGGTATTTTCCACAAAACGCCCATCACTTTAGTTTTCTTTGTATTGATTTCCATATTTTACCTTTTTGCAATTATATTAAAATTGTGTATAGAATACTGTAAATCTGTTTCTGTTGGAGCTATTAATACCAAATCATCTGCAAAAAGTAAAGAGTCTATTATATGGTTCCTATTAATTTAGATAGAACCGTGTATCATCTGTCGCTAAAATGCTAAATATTTTCTCATTGGTATAAAATGCAAAATTTCATTTTCAAAATCTAATTTTTTAACTGCTAAATTCTATTTCTAAAAATAAGGAAGACTGAAAAAAAAAGAGTTGGAGACAAAATTTTATTAATTTTGTAATAATATCTAATTTAATTGTATTTCATATTTGCAATCTATGTGTCCCCACCGCTGTGGTCTCGAGCTAGTGTGCTGCCTTGTCACACAGTGGGCACAGGTTTGATTCCCGGTAGGGACAAGTTTCCTGGGTGAGGTTTTTTCCTCACCTGTAAGATAAATGTCAGGAAACTTTAAGAACCAAACGGTCCCCTACACCATCTGGCCATCATTATCATCAATATCATATTCGCCTAATTAGATTAAGTTTAGTTTAAGGCCTCTCCTGGTGCATCATCAACTCTCATATCATTGGGCCAGCAGGCGCCCCAACCTCAGAAGTGGGTTACAAGTATGCCATGCCAGGAGAGAACACCAGGAATGTCGAAATGACAACCTGGGGCATTTGAAAAAAATTTTGCAATCTAAATTAGATTAAATCTTCAGTTGTGTTTGGGTGTAGTTTTCATATACGAGAAAGTGGAAAAATAATAGATGTATGACATGTAATTAACAAAACGAAAAATTAATGACAGGTGATTTTTGCTTTAAAATGATAATACAAAAACTGTATAATTTAATAATCAAGTTTTATAGTACTAAAATAAGCAGTACTCTGTACTGTTACTAGCCTACTGATTGGCCAGTTCATTAACCAAATAAGACACTAAATGAAGGCAGACAATTAAGCTTATTTTAGTTAACAAGTGATTATTAATTTCAGAGTTGGCTATGTGCCATGTTATTCTCATGCAAAAGGAAGACTTCATATATTGTTTATATTATTTTTAGTCTGGACATCTTACCTCAATATTAATGTTGAGGTAAGATGTCCAGACTAAAAATAATAATTAAAATAACCTCAAAATATAACTTCCTAAAATTAAATATTCATATCTTGTATTTAAAATTTATACATAGTTAGTAGAAAATAAGTCAATACAATTATATTATTTTTAGTCTGATCATCTTACCACCAGCTATAACGGCTGGGGGATTCGGCATGCTAACCACATGTCACCCCTACACTGGCTGTTGATCATCTACCTCTGTGATTGACACATGTGGATGTGAAGGGCCAGCAGCCGGCCGGTAAAAGGGCAACCGCTGAAAAGTGGAAAGACCTTCAATCGGAATCGGATCATCTTACCTCAATATTAATGTTGATTTGTTCTTGGACATGTTTCAAAACAATTCTGTTTTATCGTCAGTTTTATTGAGAAGTTTAATATTAAATTAGCACCAAGAAATAACTACAGTTTAAATAAACTAATGAAAACCAACAAAAATGAAAAAAACTGATAGAAATAAAAAGTCAGGAATATATCAAATTGAATGCATGGGTTGTGAAAAGACATATATAGGAAAAACAAATAGAAACTTAAAAATTAGAACCAAAGAACACATAAGAAATATTAAAAATGGGGAAATAGAAAAATCTGTAGTTGCTGCTTATGTTTGGTCTGAAAAACATAATATAAATTCAGACATTAAATTATTAAAACAGTTAGAAAATACAAAAGAGCTGATTATTTGGGAAAAAATCTATATTCAGAAGAACAAAAACAGAGTTATGAATTTTGAAATACTGACGGAGCGTCACCTTGTTTGGAGGTTCTTTGGCCAACCACACGATGAAGCTGACGATAAAACAGAATTGGTTTGAAACATGTTCAAGAACAAATCAACATTAATA
This sequence comes from Diploptera punctata, assembly GCA_030220185.1. NCBI lineage: Eukaryota > Metazoa > Arthropoda > Insecta > Blattodea > Blaberidae > Diploptera > Diploptera punctata. The sequence continues at coordinate 1,847,631 of JASPKZ010000446.1, forward strand.
TTGAGGTAAGATGATCAGACTAAAAATAATATAATATCATAATTTACATAAAATCAATATCAGTGAACAGCATATAAAATAATTAAGCTGTTTGGTACATATCAAAATTACCAAATCAATAAAATATGAACATAATATGGAAATTAATATGCACACTGGCAAGCTATCTGTGAGCAATAGTTAATCCATTATTATGAGTTATTTTGACTCACCTCATATTTTTTTATATTCTGCAGACTATAGTTTAGTCACATCTATACAACATTGTTGATGCATTCTAACTGTTAGCAGTTGAAAAGCATCGACAATGTTGCATACATGTGATGAAACTATAGTCTGCAGAATACAGTTACCTGTTGTCTAATAATTCATTTTTCTCTATTTATTTAATTTTATACTATGTCATTAATCTTTTTTTTTATATATCTTGTACATATTATATATTTAATTCGTTAAATTTAGAGTAAATCAAAATACATTATAAATATTAATTGTATTGTATTTATAACATGTAATCGTTTATGTATATTGTAATTTAGATGTAAGAGTACTTTTTTTGTATTTTTTTAAACCTAGTTGAGTGGTAGACAAGGCCTTAACTCTGCCAGGTAAAATAAAGCTATTATTATTATTATTATTATTATTAATATTATAAAAAATACGAGGTGAGTCAAAATAATTAAATAATAATAATTGAAAGAAACCTCATTGTGTTATTTCCTACAAATATTAAATAGTTAATCCAATCAAATATATTTTTTTAGTTGAAATTCATCCTCAGGCAGAAATTTTTCTCTTTAGTCGTGTTAGATAAGAAGTGATCTAAAGTAACATAAAATTTGAATTAAATGAATCGTGATTTCTTCTTACCTCATACTTCTATGTTTTTTTAAACACAGCACTAGAGTATCGGCGACCCATTGTCATTATAGTCAGCTGTTTTCACGACTGAAAAGAGCTGACAATAACGACAATGGGTCGCTGATACTGCAGTGCTGTGTTTAAAAAAACATAGAAGTATGAGGTAAGAAGAAATCACGATTCATTTAATTCATATTAATTGAACCTCATAATGTTAAAAATTCCCAAATTTAATATATAACATAAAATTGATAGAAAGTCACACTATGAAGTATTTTATGAAATAAATAGAATCGATTCCTTAGACCTTGAGCTAATATGAGGTGAGGTGTAAGGAACCAATTCTAATTAAATTTACAGTGGGAGGAAACACTATGAGGTATTTATATTAATAAATGAGTTGGAGAAAATGTTTTAACATCTCACCTCACAAAGTTGCGTGTCTTCACGATACCGGTTTCAAAAGTATAGTATTACTTCCATCTTCAGTCAGATTCCAACTGTTGAAATTTCGTCGTTAACATCATCTTCTGAACTGCCATCTGGTGTAGGTTGGAATTTGACTGAAGATGGAAGTAATATTATACTTCTGAAACCAGTATCGTGAAGACATGCAACTTTGTGGGGTGAGATGTTAAAATATTTTCTACATTTATATATTAAATTTGGGAATTTTTAACATTATGAGGTTCAATTAATAATAATTAAATGAATCGTGATTTCTTCTTACCTCATACTTCTATGTTTTTTTAAACACAGCACTGCAGTATCGGTGACACGTTGTCGTGAAAACAGCTGATGATGACGACGTGTCGCCGATACTGCAGTGCTGTGTTTAAAAAAACAAGAAGAAATCACGATTCATTTAATTATTATATTTTCTCCAACTCATTTATGAACCAATTCTAGTTTGTTGATGACCTACTATATTCAAACATCGTAAAAAGTGATTCATCTTACCAATAATGACCACTAGAAGAAATTATCCAAAGCCAGACATGGAATAAATAAATGTTTAAAAATTGTAAAAATTGCTAAATCTGTTATATAATTGTTTTTATTATTACCAATATTTCCTTTATGTTTAACAAAATTAAATATTTACCTGGAATGTAAATTAATCAGAACCTACATAGCAGTATAATTTTTACAGTTTTAACATTTAAGTAATACTCACTTCCGATAACATTCGTTGAGTATTGAAAGAACTTGCTTCAAACCCTTTGTACCAAACTCTTGAACCCAACTCAAAGGGTTGTTTGTGAGAGCTATCCTCAGCGACTCAATACAGCCGTACATCTTATTCACACTTAGGTCAGGTGTGCTCAGGTACTGAATATAATCTGCAGGTTTTGAAAATTTGCTGCAATTTTCCTGAAACATACATTTTATTTTCATAAGTAATGCCATGAGTGATTTCCAAATTATCGATAAATTCACGACTCATGAAGTGAGGAGTGAATTTAGCTAGATAATTTGGAAGTCAAGAGTGGCATTTGTTAGGACTATTTAATGAATAAAATTAAGCTGTTTACTCACAAATCATTATTTAACTATAGTTATTTTAAAATATTTATATATTTAATGTAAACGGTGATGTTTGAAAACAAATGAGAAGCAATAGATACGCTTCATCTGCTTCTTTTGTTTATCACTGCAACCAGATCATACTATTTATTGCCAAAGGAACGCAATATTGTAAGAATGCTCTCTAGTGGAGAAAAAATGAAACACATCAAACTGTATATTAATTCATTTCTGATGTCGTATGATGTAAATATGACAATTATATTTTTCTGGATTGTTACCTGGGAAAAAATACATTTAAGAAAGTGCAAACAGTGGTTTTTTTTTTGGTGGTATAATCAATTGCTACAAATGTTTTTATATTAACTCCCGCATGCGGCATGTGTTGACATTCATGCACTATATATACAATCTGGTAGCCGTATTTCCCACAGGCTTAGTCACTGCAAAATATTGGTCAGACCTGTTCAGAATATTAAAAAGGAGGAGCCTTCTTTAATATGGTAATTATAACACTGATAAATATTTCGTGAAACACGACTGTGATTGGTTGTAAAACAGAAATCATTGAAACGTGATTGGCCATTGACTCCCATTTGGGGCATGAGTTAAATAGTCTATCTAATTACATTCATCTTTTAATAAACAAAATTGTTCTCAATTGGTTGAAACCAAGGAAATACTTTACAACATGTGAAGTGAAAAAATATTTTCTAAGTTCCAATCATACACCATGCGCATGCGCCAACAAACACGAAGTCGTTCACACTATGGTATCAGGGGGTGCAGCCAACATATACACAATATTTGACGAACCTAAAATCTAACCTAATGCAATTTAAGTACTTTAATCTGTAAAATGGGGGCTGCCGTAGTGTAGTGGTTAAGGCAGTGCACTACAAACCAGATGGTCGAGGGTTCAAGTACCGATGGGGTCAGGATTTTTAAACTGACCCAAACCATCTGGTGACACCATGTCACCGGGGTGGACTCGGCCTCTAACATAAATGAGTACCAGCCGCCTTGAGGATGCCAGACACAGTCTCTGGCAAAATGTCGGGGAACTACAAGCCTCACGACCACGGCCTACAGCCCGAAAATCTTCTTCAAGATCATCATAATGTTCAATATATTCTCCCACCTCATTTTTGGCCTACATATTGGGTGCTTGCCCTCTGGAAATGCGTCCAAACATGAGCTTTTGCTTTTCAAGTTTTAAGAAGAAGTAATATTGTGTGTTATATGCAAGATTTAAAAAAAAAACCTGAAAGAAATAGTACCACCTATGCCAAAACTAATATTCCAAACAGAATATATTAAATAAAACAAATAATTACCTGTGCTGATGATCCTTTAAAATGATTGATTAACATCATTTTTTTATTCATCGTGGGCTGCTGCCTTAAAGGCTCCTTCTTTTCTTCTGAAAGGTTCATATCGTTCTGAAAAAAAAAAATCAGACTTTTAAAACAATTTCTGAAAGCCTTAACAATACAAAATATATTTCAAAGAACAACCTGATTAAATTAATCACAATGGTGAGATAATCACACATAGAATTAAAACTTCTAGGTTATAGCATTAACTCAGTTTTTTTTTATTTTCTTATTATCAAATAATAGAAATTATTAAACAAATCTATAATGATAACTCCGCTTATGTTAAAATGGGAAATATAATGTCTAATCCTATAAAAACCTCAAAGGGATTGAAACAGGGGTGCAGTCTTTCACCAATTTTATTTAATATTTATGTAGAATTTATATTAACGAAATGGAAACAAAGCTGCAAAGGTATGGGGATCCCAATAGGCAACAGATTTTTGCTGACATTACAATTTGCCGATGATCAACTGGTTTTAGCACAAGACAAATTTGATATGGAATTCATGATAAAAAGGTTGAAAAACACATATGAATCATGAGGTCTCGCAGTAAATTTACAAAAAACAGAATATCTGGCAATAAATAGCAATAAAAGAGAAAATTTAATATTGGAAGAAGGAATCCAAATAAAGCAAATGAAACAAACTAAATATTTGGGAATGATTATGGATAACATCGAAGGGATAGGCAAAGAGAACATAAAACATAGAATTGAATTGAGTAGCAAAATATCATCATTAAATTCCATATGGTGGGATAAACATATTTGGAAAGACACAAAAAAATATATTGGTAAAACATTGGTGGAATCTGTTGCAATGTACGGAAGTGAGGTATGGACAATCAATAAGTACTACAAGAATAGACTAATAGCTCTAGAAATGGATTATTTACGAAGAAGTGCCAGAAAGTCTAGATTAGAACGTGTCACAAATAAGGAAATTAGAAACATAATGGAAGCAGAAGAAAGCATAATTGAAAGAATTGAGGAGAAGGAATTAAAGTGGTTAGGACATGTTTTAAGAATGGAAGATGAGCGATGGCCGAAGCAACTATATGAATGGCATCCGAACAGAAAGAAGAAAAGAGGAAGACCAAGGTTAACATGGAAGGAAAACATGAAGACAGTAATGCAAGCTAGAGGACTAAGCATCGAAGATGCCCAAGGCTTTGGAGGTTTGGCACGGGAAGACGGCAGCAGCTGTAAAAACCCGAAGATAGATAGATAGATCAAATGTTTCCTCCGCTGATAAATAATTTAAATAATTAAGAAAAAAGAATATTTTTTAATTACACACAAACATTAATAAATGTAAAATAAATAGTATATGTATTAATTAATAGTATTTCCAATATGGAAGTGGCTTATGACAATTTATGAACTTTAACCTGATTATCAAGAACACGTCAGCTTTACAAATAAAAGTCAACGCAAGTTCTAACGGGCTTCCAATATAAACCCGGACCGGCCTCACGGGGTTTCACCCGTCAGGCAGCGCTCTCTCCTCGTCTGCATTTCACTCTGCCAGCCGCTCGTCCTTGAACTACTCAGTTTACTATCGTTCGACAAGATGAGACGTCAGCTGACATTAGAGCAGCGCATTTATGTGTGTAAATGTTATTATAAATACGAATCAGCTCGTCGCGTTCGCGAGGAATTTATTCGGAACTTCCCTGGACAATTACCTCCTTCCAGATCGACAATCCACGATCTTGTGACTAAATTTGAGACCACTGGTTCAGTACAAAATAAGAAACACACGCGAAGGCATACAGTTCTCACCGAAGAAAAATTAGACGAAATTGGCAAAAAATTGGAATGTTCACCACAAAAATCATTACCGAAATTAGCACAACAAGTTGGGATTTCAGTATCTTCTGCACATACAATAATCATGTTCATTATTTATGCAATTTTAATGGCTCATGTTGAAGTGTAGGCTAGAAATCAGAAACTTGACAGTGCCCTAACTACAGCGTGTCAATCTAAATGTGTTTACTCGGTATAATGCCTGTTTAACTGCGGGAGGACAACATTTCCAGCATTTTCTATAAGGTAAGAAACAGTTCAAGGACGGGTGGCAGGCAGGGTGAATTGCAGGAGGAAGAGACAGCACTGCGTGCCGGGTGAAACTCCGTGAGGCCGGTCCAGTTTTATATTGGAAGCCCTGTATTTCGACACATTACTGCTAATATTTCACAATTTAATAGTAAGAGTATATTATAATTCAGTGGTCCCCAAATTCTTTTGGATTTAAAAGAAATTTATGGATCCTCAAATACATCCTATTATAAAAAGCCTTCGTATTAATATTATGAGGATATTATACATTTGGGGTCCTCATCTAGAGGATATGTGGATGGCGACCACAAGGTGCCCAAGCTGAGCAAAACATTTCTTCCACTTACTTGTGTTTTGCACTCTTTTAACTTTACTATCTAACCTCTCTTGGTTAACTCTTGTTTTTTTCGATCCCGACGCTATTAGGGCATCAGAGGGCTAGGGAGTCTTTCCTTTCTTCCATTTCTTCTTTCCTTTATTTTCTTTTCTTCTCCAGAAAAGCCTGACCAGAGGCTATAAGATGGCAGTCCCATCACTGGTCTTGCCTTCCTTTGACCAGCAACCAATCGAAGGGACTATTATTATGCTTTCAAGTCTTATACGAGAATTTCCCGGAATGCTGGAGGGAAAATTTTGAATAGAATCGTAACAGGCCTTGGCCTAATACTTGGATGGAAGAAGAAAAAGAATCTACAACAAAATTACAAACTTTAAAATTCATCGGAGAACATATTGTTTAAACAATATGTTTAAACAATATTTAAAATAATAAAATTACAAACGCTTGCCGATATATTAATTTTCTCCAGTATAGCATTGTAGTTGCATTAAAGAAAATTGTAAATAAGTAGTTGAAGGGGACAGGGAAAGAACCAGTTTGCAGTGTCAATAATTTTTTTTAAACTTTTTTTTTAATTTTTGTAAGTTTTAATTTAAAAAAAAACTAATAATTGTAAGAGCACCAAAGTGGGTCCATATCAACAGATGTAAGTACATGCCCAAAAAATTTTCATATATTTACCTTTTATAGTTTTTGAGAAAACAGGTCTTTTATTTGAAAATTTTTAAAAGTGATCCCATAACAGGCCTCAGGAGGCCCTTGGGGCAGTAGGAGGTTAAGGCTGCCACTTTTTTCTAGACAATCAACACTTTATGTCAACCGTGTTGTCAGCCCTGCGTGATGGCCGCCTTTACCCCAGAACAAGCATCTGGTACTCATTTTAGTTAGAGGCTGAGTCGACCCCAGGGTCATAGTGCCGCCAGAAGGTTTGGGTCAGTTTAAAAATCCTGACCCCAACGGGACTTGCACTCTCGACCTTCCGGCTTGTAGCGCAGTGCCTTAACCACTACGCTATGGCAAAAGTAAAGTGATCCCACAACAGGCCCGGAAGCCCTTGGGGTAGTAGGAGGTTTAGGCTCCTACTTTTCCTAGACAATCGGCACTTTGTCAGCCGGGTTGTTAGCCCTGCGTGACGGCCGCCTTTACCCCCAGAACAAGCGTCTGGTGCTCATTTCCATTAGAGGCTGAGTCGACCCCAGGGCCATAGTGCCGCCAGAGGGTTTGGGTCAGTTTAAAAATCCTGACCCCAACGGGACTTGAACCCTCGACCCTCCGGCTTGTAGCTCAGTGCCTTAACCACGGCATGCCCCTTAGTTTGTTGAAAAAAAACAGTTTAAGTAAAATGTTGTTTGTGTCAAATTAATGATGCAGCCTTATTTTTAAAATTTATCATCATCATCATCATCATAGTACATTCACGAATTTAGGCCATTTGTTGACCTGTTTCGGCCTCAAGAGAAACACCATCCAAAAGTCTTTTGAGTGGATGTCCTGGTCTTCTTCTTCCTGCAGGTTGATATCTTAACATTTGTTTGGGTATTCTGTGATCTTCCATTCGATGAACTTGTTGTATCCATCTTGACTTATAATCAGAAATTTTGTTTTCTAAAGATTCCATGTGTAATTCTTCTAAGGTGTCTTCATTTTTTTTGTGATCTAGTAGTGTGTATCCTACACTCCTCCGAAGGTATCTCATTTCAGCAGATCTAAGTCTCTGTATATCCTTCTGTTTCAACGTCCATACTTCGCTACCATACAAAAGAGTTGGAAGAGCCAGTGTTTTATACACATTTTAATCTTGAATGCTTTTGGACTAACTGTGGCTTGAAGATAGAATTTATTAACCCTAAAATTCTTTAAAATTGAGATATTTTTGCATTTACATCCTTTTCTTCTTCATATGAGATATTGTATCCTAGATATGTAAAATTATTAACCTGCTCCAAAATTTTATTGGCAAATTTATTAAAAATACTTAAAATGAGAATATATCAATAATATTTATATCAATTTGTGCAGAATATTTCAAACTATTTAGAAGTGCAAAAAATCACATTAGAGAATGTTTTACTAAAATCACCTTTTAAATAAAATGCCACATAAAGTTCACTGGCTCAACCCAGAAAGAGGTGGAAGAAAATTTTGTTAACTGTAACAGTCCTTTATGAAATGAAGTTGCATCTGTGGATCTCATGATAACTGTCGATAGATCCGTGGGAATCCAAAGAGCACAGTTTGGGTATTATTGCTCTAAGAGTGACACATGATAATGATTTTATAATTTTTTAATCGTTTCCATCAGAAATGTAAAAAACTGGATATCCACAGCTGTTAATCACAAAAACTATTGTTTCTGTAGAATAGTAATGAGACTTTTAAATGGCTTGGACTATTTTTTCTCTTGCTTCCCAGCAGAGGCCTTGAATTTCCTTTCTGAGATGTTTGTTTCTCTCCAGCTGTTTACATGTCAGGAGATATTCCTTGTTAATTACTTGTCCCATTTCATTACATATTGTGCTTTTGGCTTCATCAACAATTCCAGTTTTGTGGAGACGGACAATCACAATAACTATTTCTCTGAATAATCAATTGAGTTGGTGTTTACTTGATGAAAATCCATATTTATTAATTAAATAAAAATAAAACGTAGTTTTATTTGATTTTCATATTTATTATATAATTCAGTATATAATATATATATATATATATATATATATATTATAATTATATAATAAATATGAAAATCAAATAAAACTACGTTTTATTTTTATTTCTCTGAATTTTCCAAGTTTTTATCATCACCATTAAACAATAAAAAATAATAAAACCATGGCCATGAAACAGATTTTTTGTCTTGTAATTGAATGAGCATGTTTTTTTATTTTTTTAAAGATGATGAAAGATAAATCAATTTTAAATTAAGACTATTTATTTTACTTTTCTGTAATTATATGGGGCACATTGTACCGTAATAGTTAAGGCAATGTGCTACAAACCGGAAGATCGAGGGTTCGAGTTCCAGTGGGGTCAGGACTTTTAAACTGACCCAAACCTTCTGGCGGCACCGTGGCCCTGGGGTCGACTCAGCCTCTAATGGAAATGAGTATCAGATACTTGTTCTGGGGGTAAAGATGGCCATCATGCAGGGCTGACAACCTGACTAACATCAAGTGCCAATTGTCTAGAAAAAGTGGGAGCCTTAACCTCCAACTACCTCAAGGATCTCCTATGGCCTGTAGTGGGATAACTTTACCTTTTAGAAGTACGTATATAAAAACATAACAAAATAACTATATTGATTACCTCAATAACACCACACTATTTTAACAATAAAAACTTAATATACTAATGAATAAATGTAAATAAAATGAATATTTATGATTCAAGTTGACAAAGTACATTTTAAAATCAATTTCTGATTTCAACAAAGCTGAATGAATTTAACATTACAAAATCATGTGATTAATGCAATAATAATTGAGGTGATACAACGAAGGAAAGAAATGTTGATGGTAAAGTGCATTAGCACACTTACATTCAATGCCATGAAAATAAAGACATCTAAATAATATGATCAAATGTCAAAGCATTTACAAACAAGATTTCTTTTATAAAATGTGATGTTTCTGCAAGAAATGCATATTGGTGCAATGTAGCTAAAAATTATCCTGTTCTTAGCTTTATTAAATAATATTTATATTCATTATTTTACTTGTATTTACGTACTCACTCACTGGCACTATCGAACCTGTAGGTTCACGGCCGCGCGGACATAAGCTCTCCATACATCCCTATCCTGAGCTAATGCTTTCCAATCATTCCCTGTATAATCTACTTCCCTCAAATCATAGTTAATGTTATTCTCCCACCTCATTCTTGGTCTACCAACTGAGCGTTTTCCCTCTGGCTTTCTTACAAGAAGCTTCCACTCAAAAGTATTTTTGAAGCAAGTTCAAATGTGCTACTAGAACAAAAATAATATAAAATTATGGAATATTCACCAGAAAGGTCCGTCTCCTCAACTTATTCAATTATTTAACTGTAGCGCTTTCGGGACTTGTCCCATCATCGGCAGGATTCAAAACTGGTGTTTCACTGAAGATCTGGTAGAGGGGGTTACATGTATTAGATTCATTTTTGTTTATCAGGTTGTCATTGTTCTGAGCTGCTTTCATGATTTCCGTTTATCAGGTTGTCATTGTTGTGAAATACATGTAACCCCCTCTACCAGATCTTCAGTGAAACACCAATTTTGAATCCTGCCGATGATGGGACAAGTCCCGAAAGTGCTACAGTTAAATAATTGATTAAGTTGAGGAGACGGATCTTTCAGGTAAATATTCCGTAATTTTATATTAATTTTGAATAATACCTCAACGGAACACATCATGAATCTTATAAAAGTTGAAAGAACAAAAATACAAATAAAAAAAAACTTTATACCTCACAAAATATGACCCTGTCATCTCAACAAGTTAAGAGATCATTTTACCATTCTTAACTAAATTTGGAATTTTGTAAAAAATGGGGATGATAGACTCTAAAACATGTTCAAGTGAGAGGATCATATTTTATAAGGTGAAGTGTCAAGTTCCATATTCATATTTTTATTCTACTGATATTTATCTAATGTTGCTCCCCATGAATTTTTGACAAAATTAAATGCACTGTTAAAAATCTGATAATAAAGCAAGTTCAAGTAAAGAAACTATCAACAAAAGATGAGGATATTTGACAGAGTGAAGTGATAACACACAACTGCTCTTGGTGACATAAAAGATAGACACATCACATGCATCCTGCCTGTGTTATTTTCATGCATCCTGCCTCAATGTTTTAAACTGCTGTGACTCATGGTTACATAAAAAAATTATAAAGAAAGTAAAAAATATTCCCTCACTTATTAAATGAACTTTTAAAAGATTCATGATGTGTTCCGTTGAGGTTTATTCAAAATTAATATAAAATTATGGAATATTCACCTGAAAGGTCCGTCTCCTCAACTTAATTAGTTATTTAACTGTAGCGCTTTCGACTGGTGTTTCACTGAAGATCTGGAAGAGGGGGTTGCATGTATTGGGTTCGTTTTCGTTTATCAGGCTGTCGTTGTTGTGAGCTGCTTTTATGATTTCCATCTCTTCGAGTACGTTTATCTTCGCTGGATTACTTTCTCTGTGCATTACTGTTAGGGTGTTTTCAATATTTAACATGTTAAATGCATGGAAATCATAAAAGCAGCTCACAACAACGACAGCCTGATAAACAAAAACGAACCAAATAAATGCAACCCCTCTACCAGATCTTCAGTGAAACACCAGTTTTGAATCCTGCCGATGATGGGACAAGTCCCGAAAGCGCTACAGTTAAATAACTAATTAAGTTGAGGAGACGGACCTTTCAGGTGAATATTCCATAATTTTATATTAATTTTGAATTATTAAATGACAAAACCATATTGAAACTACAAGATTTATTTTTTAATAAGAACAGCCGAGTCTTGTAGACTGTGACGGGCAGGACATGTGGCACAAATAGGGAATGAAGATATGCATGGAAGCTTCTTGTAGGAAAACCAGTTGGTAGACCAAGAATGAGGTGGGAGAATAACATTAACTATGATTTGAGAAAAATAGATTATAAGGGGATGATTGGAAAACATTAGCTCAGGAAAGGGATGTATGGAGAGCATATGTCCATGCGGATATGAACCTATGGGTTTGATAATACCAGTGAGTTAGTTAGTTAATGGTTTGAGACATTCTGTATAATATTCCACATGTTATTTGGTAAAATAAATATAACAAATATATAGAACTAGATAAACATACTAATGAATTCTAGAAAAAAGGATAGTATTTTTTCTACCTGTTAACTAATAACAAATAGTAAGAAAACATTCCAACAATAATAAATACATGACACTGTAGATTTATAAATAGTCATCTACATGCAATGACCTTCAGTCTATTATAAATGGTTTCATTTAAATGTAGTAACACAATGACAAGTGGATCACAAGGCCCCACCCTCACCTGTTTTTAAAGCTGAGATCATACATGTTGGAATTATTTAACTAATTTACATTTCATAAACACAAGCAAGTATGTTTGTTATTTATATATATATATATATATATATCAAACCATAATTCAGAGCATTTTAACATATGGTGCTGAAGTCTGGCAAATTCCTACCAGGGAAATGAAAAGAATTTTAAGTACAGAAATGGATGTTTTAAGAAGATCAGCTGGAAAAATCTAGAATGGATAGAATACGAAATAAAGAAATAAGGGAAATTATGGGTGTACAAGAGGAGCCGGACATCATAGACATCATAGAAAAGAAAAGATTGCAGTGGTATGGTCATGTCAAACGAATGCCAGAGCAAAGATTGCCAAAAATTGTTATGGAATGGATCCCAATGGAAAGGAGGAAGACCGAAGAAAACTTGGATAGAAGGGGTACAAGCAGCTATGAATATCAGAGGAATGGAGGAAGATCAATGGATGGATAGAGAGGAATGGCGTTTGGTTTCCGGAAGACGGCGCAGCTGCCATGATACCGGATGATGATGATGATTTATATATATTCACTGTAAATTCTTTTTAAACTACTGAATTAATTCTAGAAAAAAGTATTTTCATCTATAAGATTAAGAGAGGAGTATTGGATAAAAAAGTGCCTAGGAAAATTTTTGGACCAAAGAGAGACAGGCAGGCAAATGAAGGAAACTACAGAACTGTGAGCTACATGATCTTTATGGGAAACTGGATGTAATGAGAACAGTTAAATCACTTAGACCAAAGCCGCCCAAATGGAAGAAACATCAAGATGACGTGGGTCATAGGCCCTATTATAGCTCTTGTGGATTACTATTATTATTATTATTATTATTATTATTTCTAGAAGAGATAAAATAAGAAACAGTGTAATTAAACAAAAGAGAAATGATCAATTGAGTTGGTGTTTACTTGATGAAAATCCATATTTATTAAACAATAAAACCAAAACAAAAAAAGAAAAATTATCAGGTGTATATAAATTGAAGTGTGGCACATGTGACAATGTCTATATAGGACAAACTGGTAGACCTTTTATCTCTCGGATAAAGGAACACATGCGAGCATATAACAGAAATTTAGAAAATTCAAAATATGCTAACCACCTATTCCAATTTAATCATTGTTTCGATCCAAATTTTGAAATTTTACACATTTGTGACAAGGGTAAGAAGTTAGATCTTTTGGAGGCTGTAGAAATTAATAAATTTAAAAGTAGTAAAAAACTGTTAAATTCTCAACTTGATTGAATGAATCCCCTTTGTTAAATTTAAAAATTTAAATAAATATTGTTGTATTGTTGCTTAGATCAGTTGGAACACAATTCACAATTTGTTAACATGTCTGAAGAAGGTACAGTGTACCGAAACAGCTGTCACTGAATTATATAATAAATATGAAAATCAAATAAAACTACGTTTTATTTTTATTTAATTAAAAAATATAAATGTTTAGACTTGAATTGTGAATTTCATGAAAAACAAATAATCAAGATGATATGGTCATGTAAAAGGACTGAGAGAAGACAAATTCCAAGGACGAATACTAGAATGGGTACCACTTGGTAGAAAAAGAAGAGGACGGCCAAAAATAATGAGTATTGATGGTATTTTGAATACCACGAGGGGGAATTTGAACTACGGAGATTGGAATAACAGAGAATGATAATATATTAATTGGGCGCAGGAAGTTGTGAAATATTGTGAAACCTGAAAAATAAATATATTATTATTATTTTCCCAGGGGGCACGCCGTAGCGTAGTGGTTAAGGCACTGCGCTACAAGTCGGAAGGTCGAGGGTTCAAGTCCCGGTGGGGTCAGGATTTTTAAACTGACCAAAACCTTCTGGCGGCAGTATGGCCCTGGGGTCGACTCAGCCTCTAACGGAAATGAGTACCAGACGCTTGTTCTGGGGGTAAAGGCGGCCGTCACGTAGGGCTGACAACCCGGCTGACATCAAGTGCCGATTGTCTAGAAAAAGTGGGAGCCTTAACCTCCTACTACCCCAAGGGCCTCCCGAGGCCTGTAATGGGATTACTTAAAAAAAAATTATTTACCCAATGGAAAGGAGGAAGAGAGGAAGACCGAAGAAAACTTGTATAGAAGGGGTACAAGCAGCTATGAATATAAGAGGATTGGAGGAAAATCAATGGATGGACAGAGAGGAATGGCATTTGGTTTCCGGAAAAGACGGCGGCAGCTGCCATGATACCGGATGATGATGATTATTATTTAGAATAATCGGAATGGGACAATACAGAAGAATTGAAAAGAAGATAAAAATTTTAAATACTTTGGACACAGTAAGATGTTTTTTACATTGTAAACCTGTTTATAAATAAACATTATTATTATTATTTGAAGAAGAGGAACTAGACAGTATATTTAAAAATAGAAACATCGATATTGCAGTAACTACAGAAGCTCTTCCAACTCTTTTGTATGGTAGCGAAGTATGGATGTTGAAACAGAAGGATATACAGATACTTAGATCTGCTGAAATGAGATATCTTCGGAGGACTGCAGGATACACACTACTAGATCACAAAAAAAATGAAGACATCTTAGAAGAATTACACATGGAATCTTTAGAAAACAAAATTTCTGATTATAAGTCAAGATGGATGCAACATGTTCATCGAATGGAAGATCACAGAATACCCAAACAAATGTTAAGATATCAACCTACAGGAAGAAGAAGACCAGGACGTCCACTCAAAAGACTTCTGGATGGTGTTTCTCTTGAGGCCGAAACAGGTCAACAAATGGCCTAAATTCGTGAATGTACTGTGATGATGATGATGATGATTATTATTTGCTACTTTTCTTGTTATGTCATTATAACACATTTCATAAGTTCTTGTTCCATTATTTATAGATTAATATTCCTACCATTGGCACATTTAAATTTATTAGAATGGTACAGGCCTACAGGGGCCGGATAGAAAGTAATGGAGAGCCATATCTGGCCTTTAGGCCATATTTTAGATGTCCCTGGCTTAGACTGTAATGGGCAAGATATGTAGCATGGATAGGGAATGAAAGAGAAGCATATTTTAGTTACACCAGATGGAAAATGCCCAGTAGATAGGTCAAGAATGAGGTGGGAGAATAATATTAACCATGATTCGAGGCTAAAATCTGTTGGAAACTGAATATAGATTCTCATAGCAAAAAGATGATATCAAACAGGACATATTTAATTTGTAAGACTCGAATTAGCATAGCTTACATAATGTTGATACAAGTGATTAGAACATCCACGCTCTGGGATGTATTATTTAAATGTGAGATATTTCACAATATTTCATGATGTTTAAAAAGTCGTATGCAAGAAAATAAATTAATCATCATCATCGTCCTTTCAAGTATTAGGTCCAGTGGTCCGTTACGGTCTCCTGCCATCTCCGAAAAGGTCGACCCACAGATCTTCTGCCCTCGAGGAATGTAGTGAAGAATTTGTTTTGGTATTCTGTGACAATCCATGCGCTGAATACGGGCTAGCCAATTGTTTCTATAAACAATTTTTAATCTGTATAAAAATAACATCATAGGCAATACAAATAGGAACAGAATTGTCAGATTGGAAACATATAAATTGCGGAGTCAGACAAGGATGCCCTCTATCACCACTTCTATTTAATGTATACATTAATGCTATCATCAGACACTGGAGATTGACAGTTCATGGTAATATTCCTCTCTCAAGACACACAATTTTAGACACACTCTTATATGCAGATGATCAGACTCTTTTCGGCAATAATGAAGATGCATTACAATATTCCACTCATCATCTTAATATAATAGCCCAACGATTTAACATGGAAATATCAACAACAAAATCTAAAGTTATGGCCTTTCAAGGGAACTTCCCAGTAAGAAGTAAAATTTGTATTCAGAATTCAATATTAGAGCAAGTTAATTCATTTAAATACTTAGGATATAATCTAACTTATAATGAGGAATGTGATACATCCTTTAAAATACAAAACTATAATAAAGCTTTAAGAATTATCAACCAAGTTTTTAAACCATCAAAAGTGCAGAGACACACAAGAATGAAAATCTATAAAATTCTCGCTAGACCCATAATCTGTTATGGCAGTGAAGCTTGGACCATCAGAACTCAGGATGATCGTCATATTACAGCCACGGAGATGAAATTTCTGCGACGAACTGCAGGTTATAGCCTTCTAGACCACCAAAGAAATTCAACAATAGCCAAAATAAATTAATCTGAGCAGAATGTGAGATACCATATATATTATAAATACAAAGCAAATTAAATAAACAGTTATAAAAAAAAATACCTCACTAGAAAATTAATACAAGAATATAGTTTATGGGGTTTAAAGATCAATATGGATAAATCTAGATATATGACAATAGGGGATCTTCCTCAAGATTTAATACTAGAAGAAAATTTAGGGACAATTAAATACACTGAAGAATATAAGTATTTGGGAATTAAAATTACTAAAGATGGAAAACAAGAAACAGAGATAAGAAACAGGATCAATATAGGAAAGTGTGCTATATCTGCCCTAAATGGAATAGTATGGGACAAACGTATCTTCAAAGAAACAAAAAAAAAACTATTTTTAATACAATAATCAGAAGCATTATTACCTATGGAGCTGATGTGTGGGCTTTAAATGCACAAATGAAAAAAAAATTACTCGCCACTGAAATGGACTACTGGAGACGTGCTGCAAGAATATCCAGGAAGGATAAAATCAGAAATTCATATATAAAAGAAAAAATGCAGGTACAATATTCAATATTAGATTTTATACAGAAGAAACAATTAAATTGGTACGGACACATTAGAAGGATGCAAGAAGGAAGACTACCTAAGATAATCATGGATTGGGAACCACAGGGAAGGAAAAAGAAGGGTAGACCAAATATTATGTGGATTCAGGGAATCAATGAAACTAAGAGGGAATGGGAAATAGAAGAAGATATATGGATGAACAGACAAGAATGGAAAAATGTATTGAAACAAATGTGTAGTTAACTGTGAACATGGGTACCGGAAAAATGTATATTCATTGTAAAAGCCAGAATAATAAAAAATAAAAAAAGAATGAGAGAAAAATATAGTTACAGAAAATTAAAATTCCAAAGATTTTTTTTTTTATCTTATTCTTATCATTCATAACCTATGTCCATCCATAGTAATTCTGCCCGAAGGTAGACCCACAGCTTTATTTCCCTCTTGAAGAAAATCTTGGTCCATCATCAGTGTTTCCGTCCGGCTTTCTCCTTCGCTTTTTAGTAATAGAAGATTCATCTGGCCGCCTTACAAGGGCTGCGCAGGTATAGTTGGGTGGTGGGATTGCCACCTTACAGCCTCCCAACTTGCTTCAGCTTTGTTTTTAGGGTGCTTTCCCTTAGGTAGATTGCCTTCTCTTCGGCTCTGAGCTCTACCTGCCCATTATAGCCGTCTAATCTGGAACAGACGCTATGCTGATTTTGGTTCACCCCGGGTATTTCATTTCCCCGGTACCACCTATATTTAGGAGGCATTCCCCTATCCACCACCTGGGGAGGCGCCCGATGGGGAACAGCAACCCCAACCTTCCTGTATAATCCCAGAGGAACAAGAGATGTTGGCCGACCACGTAGAAGATGGACTCCACTTTTAACTTTGCCGGAACAGGCAAACCTTGTAGTAGAAGAAGAAGAAGAAAATCTTGTTCAGGACTTTTACGCTGTTAAAATCAAGCCAGGCTTCTACCTGTGAATCTCAGAACCTGAGGCAACCAAGGTAACTACTCGTCCATCAGTACCGATGATATGCTTTTAATTTGCATTAAGAACTTCATTATGAAAAAATCATCTAAATTTTATTGAATGTAACCTACAAGTATTCGCTCCTAAATTAGCAAATCCATCCATCCATAGTAATTCTGCCTGAGGGCAGGTCTTTCACTGCAATCATAGCATTTTCATGCTATGCTTTGCAGCTTTACTAGGGAATTGTAGGTGTAGTAGCTTCCCGTTGCTTTCCACACCGGTGAAGGATGATGATAATGATAATGATGATGGCCATATGATTTCGGGGATCGTTTGGGCCTTAAAGTTTTCCTGACATTTGTCTTACAGGTGGGGAAAAACCCCGATAAAAACTTCACCCAGAGAAAGTGCCCCGACTGGGCCCGCTGCGTGACATGGCAGCACGCTACCTTCAGACTACAGCAGTGGGCAATAAGCAAATAATAAAATAAAAATAAAAGGAACACTTTATAGAAAAAAATTAAAATAAAGTCAGAAAACAGATACCTAATATTTTCTTCTTCTTCTTCCTCTAGGCATGAAAGCTGGCAGCTTGTTGTGTGTTCATTCACTACAGGTCCGGGGTATGGTGACATCCTTCCATCTTAGTTGTGGTCTTCCTAAAGGCCTTTTGTGCTGAGGTGTCCAGTCACGTACTTTCTTCACTAATCTACTGTTCTCCATTCTATCTATGTGATCGTTCCAGTTTAGTCTTCTATCATTTATCCAGAGGTTTATAGGTTCAATTTCACATTCTTACCTAATAGCAGAGCTGCGAATTTTCTCTCTCAGCGATTTTCCTTAAAACTTTCATTTTGGTTGTTTCATTGATTTGTTTTGTTTTTTGAGTTCCTTATTGGCATTCACAACCATATGTTAAAACTGGTCTTATGACAGATTTGTAAATTCTTACTTTTGCATCTATTCTTTAATTTTTATTTTCCAAACAGTATTGTTTAAACATCCAAATATTTTAAAATTCATCGGAGAACATATTGTTTAAACAACTCACCTCATAGGATTCATATTTCCATGAAATCGCAATTTCAAACATAGTCATGTTCATCGTCAGCCATAACTCCGACTGACGAAATTCTTCGGCCGTCAACTATTCTATTGTCGCCATCTTCAGTGCTGCCATCTATGGTTGAATTTATGAACTTCGAAATCAATGTAATTTCGTTAGGGATATCAAAATTCATTGATCTATTTTTGTTTTTCTGAATGTATATTTTTTCCCAAACTGTCAATTCCAAAGGTTTCTCTACTTGTTTTAAAAGTTTAGCTTCTCTTCCAATTTTATGATGTTCTAATAAACTATGTGCAGCAATTGCAGATTTTTCAATTTCACAATTTTTAATATTTCTGAAATGTTCTTTTGTCCGAATTTCCAAATTCCTTTTTGTTTTTCCTATATAAACTTTATTTAATATTATTATCAAATAAATTGTGAAGATTGCAATAAAGTTTATATAGGAAAAACAAAAAGGAATTTAGAAATTTGGACAAAAGAACATTTCAGAAATATTAAAAATTGTGAAATTGAAAAATCTGCAATTGCTGCACATAGTTTATTAGAACATCATAAAATTGGAAGAGAAGCTAAACTTTTAAAACAAGTAGAGGAACCTTTGGAATTGACAGTTTGGGAAAAAATATACATTCAGAAAAACAAAAATAGATCAATGAATTTTGATATCCCTAACGAAATTACATTGATTTCGAAGTTCATAAATTCAACCATAGATGGCAGCACTGAAGATGGCGACAATAGAATAGTTGACGGCCGAAGAATTTCGTCAGTCGGAGTTATGGCTGACGATGAACATGACTATGTTTGAAATTGCGATTTCATGGAAGCATGAATCCTATGAGGTGAGTTGTTTAAACAATATGTTCTCCGATGAATTTTAATGATTATACCTCATAATGTTTACTTCCCAACATTAATTAAATATAATCCAAATATTTGGTTTGCATTATTTGCTTGATGGAGGATTTCATCTGTTATTTCGTTGCTGCTATTAATTTCTATTCCTAAATATTTGAATTTCATGACCTATTCTATACTTTTCTCTTCTATTTCTAATTTAACATGGTGTGGGTCCTTGGATATTGCCATTGATTTGGTTTTGTTTATTGAGATTTTCATGCTATCTAAATATTTATAATATTAAATTCTACATACCAACATTTCCTCAAATTTATCATTTAGAAATTTCTCGTCGGCGCCCAGCTGCTCAACAAAGAACTCTTGTTCTTCTACTTCGTTGAAATCTGACTCCGAGTGCGGCCGGGGGAGCTGGCCACCACCCCCCCGGCCCTTCTCTTTCTTTTTTGTTCCAAACCATGTATCCAACTGTAACAAAAAATATATTCATTTATATTAAATATACTTTATAATAATTTTACAAACAATAACACAATTACTAACATAATTTTTACCACATTCATTTTTTATTTGTTCTTATTAACAGTTGCCTTTACTACATGGTCAAAATTTGATCTTTACTGTATATAAACAGTGAAGTTTGGCATTCTCTCTTTCTTGCCCCAGAGAGACATCTGGTGAACTGGAAGAGAAGACCTCACAGTTTTAATTTAATTTTAGGTAAAAAATTAACATTTTGTATGGTGGGAACACTAGTCATCATTTTATCTGCTCCAGCTTGAAAGAGAAAGAAGAACAAGAGAGACAGAGAAAGAATATTGACCAAACTTGCGTAGATATATATGCCACATGAGATCACGGTTTCTGGTTCACCATTTAAATGTTACATTTGTTTCTCCCATCACCTTCTTCATCCCATTCAAAATTTGGAGTCACAGAATCGACTGGTAAATGGATCTAGGAGTTCATGATCATTTTAATGCATCAAAAAACAGAAGTAGTACGTGGGCACATGCTCATATGAATCCTATATATATATATATATGATATGAAAAGAAAAAAGAATGCTTGAGTCGGGATTTGAACTCGAGTCTCTAAAGTCTGTACCTTTAGCGCTCTAACCAACTGAGCTACCCAAGAATTCCAATACAAGCATACAATTTTCTTATACATGTAGTATTCTCAATTCATTTTTTATTCTCAATTTATTCAAAATTATATTTATAATATCTATATATATATATATATATATATATATATATATGTTGGGGAAGGACCCCATACAAAGTAAAATCTGTCTCCAGAATAACATTTTAGAGAGATCTAATCAATTTAAATATCTTGGATATTAATGAAAAGGATATCCCTGAAAAAGTTACTAGTTATAATAAAAGTTTGGAAATTATTAATCAAGTTATGAAACCATCCCTTGTACAAAAAAACACCAGATTACATTTATATAACACTTTGGCTAGACCAGTGTTGACCTATGGTAGTGAAGCATGGACACTAAAAAAACAACATGAAAGCAGAATAACGGCTTGTGAAATGAGATTCATGCGCAGAACAGCGGGTTACACCAGATGGGATCGGAAAAGGAACACCGATATCTTAAAAGAATTAAAGACTACGCCAATTTTAGAATATATTAAACAGTACCAACTAAATTGGAAACACCATCTTGAAAGAATGAGTTCAAATCGGATCCCCAAAGCTGTTTATAATTATATACCAAGAGGATGAAGATCTCTGGGCCGTCCTATGAAACGCTGGAGGGAAAATTTTCTATAGGATCGTAACAGGCCTTGGCCTAATTACTTGGAAGGAAGGAAGAAGATGATGATATATATGTTGCATGGTGGATAATTGTTGGCACTTTAATTATTTAACAATGTTTAATTATTATTTATTAATTGATATTAGAATAGCAGAGTCTTATACAATACGTGTCGTGTGCTGGCTCCATGGCGAACACCCAAGACACTAATGATTAATGGTGTATGATTTTTTTAGGCTCAGTTAAGGAAAACCTTAAAAAAACCCCAACCAAAAAATTCAATACACATTGGAAATTGAAGCCAGTCTGCTATGTGAGAGGTAAAAATTTCATCCTTATATCAAAATTAATATAAAATTATAGAATATTCACCTGAAAGGTCCGTCTCCTCAACTTAATTATCATTTAACTGTAGCGCTTTCGGGACTTGTCCCATCATCGGCAGGATTCAAACACCAGTTTTGAATCCTGCCGATGATGGGACAAGTCCCGAAAGCGCTACAGTTAAATGATAATTAAGTTGAGGAGACGGACCTTTCAGGTGAATATTCTATAATTTTATATTAATTTTGAATAAACCTCAACGGAACACATCATGAATCTTATAAAAGTTGATCCTTATATCAGACCAGTGATCTACCATATTCAATGTAAATTAAATGCAATTTAAAATTCTTATGTGTTAACTATAAAGAAATAGAGCAAAGTCCATAACAACTTAATTATTATAATTTGTTGAATGCACAGATATTTCAACGTCCAACATCAAGATAACTGTCTTCTGTCTCTGATTTTAATGTCATAATATCAAGAACACCAAGTAATTTGTTTCCTATCTCTCTCGTAGCTGCATACACAACACAAATATTTTTAAACATTCATTGAACCAGATTCAATAAAAAATAGATCTATTAAAACAATTTAACAAATAGTTCAACTTTCTTAAAATGTTAAAAAATTACTTTTACCTGACTGGTTATTGAGTCAATACTTTTAAAAGTCATTCTGCACCACTGTTGCTACATAAAAAGTTAAAATCATAAAATTTGCATCAAACTACAATAATTTGTATGAAGGTCAGCCAACTGCAAGCTTCTTTTATAGCAGGAAACCTCTAATGAATTAAATCACTAAATACAATTAAAATCTCACAAAAGTAGATTAAAGAGTGTAAATTTGTTTCCTAATTAGTGATAATTCGGAAATTTCAGTTCTTTGTAATTACATATACATACTATTAGCAAGAAATCATCTCTCTGGCGTATTGGTTGGCAAGTTTATCATCTCAGCCTAGGGAACCTGGATTCGATTCGCAACTACAGGGTGAATCATAAATATGGCTATACGTTTGATTGCGTTGTGTGATGAAAATATTACCATTACAAGAAATATGAAATTATCATTGGAAAGGCAATTATTCAAATTACAACAATGGAATAAAACAAAAAAAAAGTGTTGAACTTATGTCATTAGTCAAAATGGCATTGAATATGCAACAGCAAATTACAATTGCTGCATGGGCAATAACGTATGCTAATGATCGTGAGGCCACAAGACGGGTAAGACGTGAGTTTAACATAGCATTGCAGCCGTCAACTGTGGGGAAGTGGAGAAAACGACTGCTGGAAACAGGAAGGATGCAGAAAATCAAACCTTCTGGAAGGCCTCGCATTAGCACGGATGCAGAACAACAAAGAGAATTGTGGAGGCATTCGATGCTAGGCCAGAAAAATTAACCCGCCAAGCTGTACGTGAACAGTGATTTGTTTTGTTCTATTGTTGTAATTTGAAGGATTCCCTTTCCAATTATAACACCGTATTTCCTTTAATAATAATATTTTCGTCACAAAATGGATCAAACGTATAGCCATATTTCTGAATCACTCTGTATACCATAGAAAATTTTCTTCTAGTACCTGGTCTCGAATAGGGTTCACTTAGTCTTGTGTGAGCACAACTGAGTAACTATTTGATACGAGAAGTACAAAATCTGCTTAAGAAAACAGAAACAAAAACACATGGTGGTAACTACACAACTATCTATACTGTGTTCTGCTAGCCAGTGACAGCAACTATTTAAGTAAAGTTTGGGTTTTCGGAGCAGTTGTGCCAGCAAGAATGAATTATGTAATAAAAGCAATATGTGACTTTCTTCAAAACATAAATCATATTAATCTCTCAGTGAACTGGATTTCAAAAAAGGTGAATCTAATGTTGAAAATTGTTACTTTTTTTGTTAATATAAAGACAAAAAATAAGTGAGGAGATGTATTACATAAGGATTAAAACAAGGAAAATATGTTCCGAGTCTATTTTATAGTTATGAAATTGAACATTAATACAATTTCCACATTTATTTAATTTGTGTCCCGCGCCGTAGCCGAGCAGTTAAGGTAGGAAGCCTTGGCGCAGAGCTACGGGACTTGCGCTGGTTCGAGTCTCCATGGGGGAAGAAATTTTCTCATGGTATTTCCGCCAGTATGGGACTGGTGCCCACCCAGCATCGTGAGGCAATTGGGTAGCTACAATAAGTAGCGGCTCCAGGTTGAGGAACCAGCTATAACGGCTGGGGGACTCGACATGCTAACCACATGTCACCCCTACACTGGCTGTTGATCATCTACCTCTGTGATTGACACATGTGGATGTGAAGGGCCAGCAGCCGGCTGGTAAAAGGGCAACCGCTGAAAAGTGGAAAGACCCTCAATCGCAATCGGATTTAATTTGTAAATAATGTAACTTCATGTTGGCAATGCAAGATGACAAGTTAGGTAAGAGAAAAAATGAACGTAGTTAATGAAATTTCAATCTAGAATTTACTCAATAATAAAGAAAAAAAATCGGAGCCAAGTTGTTTGGTAAATATTGTCAGTACAGTCTTTTACATTATGTAGATGCACGTACTCACAACAGATGTATATATTATATAGACAGCAATATTTACTGCAATTCTAGCATTTATGCCTATTTCTGATACCTGTTAGATAGAAGCTGTCTATCTTTAACAGATATCAGAAAAAGTCATAATAGAATCACAATAAATATTACATACAGTTCTGACTACTTCAGTTACTTCATGGAGCTACGGAAACTTTCTTGAAATTCATTGAACATCTTGATGTTCTGATTCTAAACTATATATTCTGTTTCCTAATATATTAAGAAGTATATAAATTTTTATTTTTATTTATTTATTTAGCCTGGTGGAGTTAAGGCCATGTGGCCTTCTCTTCCACTCACCAGAACAAGCATATGTTACATATGAATACAAAAAAAAAATACAATAATAGTCATATAAAACAGGACAAACATATGTTACACATGAATACAAAAAAATTACAATAGTAGTCATATTAGACAGGACAAACATGTTACATATGAATACAAAAAAAAGTTACAATAATAGTTATTGAACAATTTATTATCTGTCATATTGAATAATAATGAAATTAATGTCTAATAATAGAATGAAACTAAGTACAATTAAAATTAAATTAATGATACAATGAATAAAAAAAGGAATAACAGCTCGAATCTACTATGCATAAAAAGAAGAGAAAAAAAACACTACAATGAATTAATCTACGCTTTTTATACAAGGCATTAGGTAAATATATTAACAAATCCTAAGTCTATTTTTATTAAATAATGCAAAAACGCATTATTAATTCTTAAAAAGTAGTATTAGTGAGTTGTTTCTGTTAGTGATTTTATTTTCAATTTATTTCTGAAAGATGGTAAAGTTTGGCAGTCTCTGACATAGGGTGGAAGTGAATTCCATGTTCTAGCAAGAGAAACTGTAAAAGATTTCGAATAATAGGTAGTATGATGAGGAGGGATATAAAGGACACTGTGCTCAAGGGATCGGGTATCTAAGTTGTGTGTATCAGAGAGTTTAGTGAAGCGGTGTGATAAATAATAAGGTAAAGATGTGTGTAATATGTTATAGAGTAGGCATAGGGAATGGATGGTTCTACGATCTTGAAGACGAAACCATGACAATTGTTCCAGGGATGGTGTAACGTGATCAAATCTACGTATACCACAAATAAAACGTATGCAAGAATTGTGAACACGTTGAAGTCTTTGGGTAAGACTGTGAATAAGATGTAAAGCTGCAAGACTTTTTTAAAATTATATTGGTAACATTTATGGAAGTTACGTCACATTAAAAACAACAATTAACATACGAAGAAGCCTATCATTATCATAAGTAATGCCACAAGTGATTTCCAATTTATCTAGAGGATGTAGTTCTTTATAGGAAGCCAGATATAATAAGAACAATTAAGTTTCGTAGACTGTGATGGGCAGGACATGTGGCACGTATGGGGAATGAAAGACTTGCATGGAAGCTTCTTTGTAGGAAAGCCAGAAGGAAAACGCCCAGTTAGTAGACCAAGAATGAGGTGGGAGAATAACATTAACTATGATTTGAGGGAAGTAGATTATACAGGGAATGATTGGAAAGCATTAGCTCAGGATAGGGATGTATGGAGAGCTTATGTCTGTGTGGCCATGAACCTATGGGTTCGATAGTGCCAGTGAGTAAGTAAGCAAGTAAGTAAGTAAGTAAGTAAGCATATGGAAATCAAGAGTGGCATTTGTTAGGAATATTTAACAAATAAAACTAAGCTGTTTACTCACAAATTATATATTACTCACAATTTATATATTTATATATTTTATATATTTAATATAAATGGCGATGTTTGAAAACAACAGATGTTTGTTTAGTTTAATTTGTCATCCACTGCAACTACATCATTTTTGCCAAATAGGATTGCAATATTGTAAGAATGCACCCCAGTGGAGAAAAAATTAAACACATCAAACTGTATATTATAACCAAACTTTATAGGTAATTAATTATCTTTTTAGGAAACAACTCAGTAAAATCATTATTTAAAAACACAATTATTGAACACACAATTATCAAATGTGTAGTTCGAAGGAATCTATTCATTATTTGTTATATTCAACGTATTTGTTTGAGAGTCAGTCACTGCAAAATAACGTTCTGACCTGTTCTGAATATTAAAAAGTAGGAGCTTTCTTCAATATGATAAACAGAAGTAGATAAATATCGAGATGAAACACAACTGTGATTGGTTGTAAAACAAAATTTGTTGGAAAGTGATTGGTCACTGACTCCCATTTGGGGCATGGATTAATTCTATCAATTCTTCTTCTTCTTCTTCCTTTCCAGGATTAGGTCAATGTGACCTGTTCCAGTCTCAAGTCCATCATTTCTTTGGCCGTCCCAAAGATCTTTTTCCATGTGGTTTGTAGGTGTTGATCTTTTTGGGTAATCTTGTATTGTCCATTCTGTCTAAATGTTCTTTCCATTGGTATTTGTGCTCTTCTAGTTTATCGACTATTGAAAATATCTCCAGTTCATTTCTTATTGATTCATTGTGTAATCTATCCATGCGTGTACATCCTTTTATTGATCTTAAAAATTTCATTTCAGTGGCTTGAATGTGTGAGATATCTTTTTTTGTAAGTACCCAAGATTCAGATCCATATAAAAGAACAGAAACAGCCATAATTTTATAAAACCTGAGCTGAGTTTCTCTTCGAGTCTTTCAGAGGGTTCTTCTTATGGTGCCACACATCATTTGATATCGGTTTAATGTATTATGTATATCCCAATCGTAGCTATATGTTATATCTGAACCAAGATAGTTAAAGTGTGCTATCTGTTCTATTACATCATTATTGATCACTATTTTTTCTCTGACTGGTTAACAGTATTATTAATAGGTTAACAAGCTAAATTAAAACAAGCCATATAACACCACAAACCAAACTCATAATGGGATTAACAAATAGGAGTAAAACCCCACTTGTTGACATGACAGTAGGAAGGAACACCCACAATACATTAGATCAACCTGACATTTAGAAAATGACTATCTGAACAATTTCACAACAGGTGAGTTTTCAGCACAAAGAACCTTGATCTCGCAACCTGTGACATCAAAACTAACAAACCTTTACTGGTATCTCCCACTTACAAACACCCTCACATGTTGAGGTCATCTACCTCATGATTGATAGGTATTAAAAATAAGCATTATAGGGGCTCTACATAATGACACTTTTATCATATCAGATAACACTAATGTCTATTCAATGTAGACAAAAAGTATCATATTTTAACTTTTAACATTATGACAAATTTATTTCTTTTTGACAATACATATATGCTTCACAAAGAAAGGAAATTAGAATGGTACTAAATATTTTTAGAATATTTAGGCAAAGAATAAAAGCTAAAATATAGTAATAATAATAATAATTATTATTATTATTACTAGTCCACCGCTGTGGTCTTGAGGTAGCGTGATGCCTTGTCACGCAGCGAGCCCGGGTTCGATCCCCGGGTTGGGACAGTTTCCTGGATGAGGTTTTCCTCATCTATAAGACAAATGTCAGGAAGTTTAGGGCCCAACGGTCCCCGAAAATCATCCGGCCATCATTATCATCATCACCATCCGGTTTGGAAAGCAATGGGAAGCTACCACACCTGTAATTCCCTAGTAAAGCTGCAAAGCATAGCATGAAAATGCTATGATTGCAGTGAAAGATCTGCCCTCAGGCAGAATCACTATGAATGGATGGATTAAAAAAAAACTCAGTTGGATATAAAACTTATTAAATTAATTTTATCACTATACTATGTTGCAATCTTAACTTTTAGAACATAAAAATCCACTCCCTAATGATAATAATAATAATAATAAATAATAATAATAATAATAATAATAATAAAAGCTTTATTTATACTAGCAGAGATAAGCCCACTTCCACTCAACTAGTATCAATTTAAAAGTGTACAATACATACGAATTGTATGAATACAATTAAATATCCATAATTAAGTTTAATGAGCAATGAAAACATTGGCAATAATAGATAGATTAGTCAAGATACAGCCTAATTACACTGGCCAACAGTGGTTTTGTTGCCCTTGATATAAGATTAATTTCGGATATATTTATGCTCACAATTCATGAAACTATCTATGATTTTGGAAGATTTGCTCTGGTTTTTTTTAAATCTTTATTTTCATTTTACACTACAAAAATCGGAAAAAATGAAAAATAATAACAGATATATTTATAATGTCAATTTTTTAAAAATTAGTATACACCGACGTAAATAAAAAGAAAAATGTCGAAAACCCATGTTTTACTTCAGTGAAATGCCTTTTATAAGATTTTCTTTATCATTTTTTAGAGCACATTCAGCACTTTCATGAACATTAAGTGTGCACTTGAAAACATATAAATCTGCAGAGATATCCAGGGCAACAAAAAAAATTGTAGAACTGTGTTATAAAGAAAAAGATAAATATACATAAACAAGAGAAAATAATTAGAATGCTGAATAAAGTAATAAATCAGATAAGCTAGAAATTATTGGCATTACATAGAAAATTATTAACCTGTCTTTTGAAAAAAAGCTACTGCCCAGCAACTCCTAATTTCAGAAGGGAGGGAATTCCTAGATTGTGAGGACAATTCTGTGTAAGATATAAAATAGGAGATGTTTTAAGTGAAAAGGTACTCTGTTATTTGCTACTTAAATCATGATTGAAGACAAGAAGTTAAATAATTATGTGATATTTAAAAATACCAACTTTTTTAAGTGCTCTTGATTTTATAGGTGCTAAAAAATGCAAAAAAATAAACAAAAATGGAAAAATGGCATTTATTAAGATAGTTTTGTATGCTAATAATTCTTTGTGAACATGTCAAAGAGCTTTCAAGTTATCATTATCAATTTTAAGATTTTTTTTTCTTTATACTCCTAATTCAAAATTTGAAGGTAAATTCTAGGAGACACCATTCACAGTAACATTCTGTGTGCGTGTATGGAGAAATGGTACGATAATATTAAAATTAATTTGAGGGACAGGACTTGTGATATGGGAGATTTGGATGTAAATATCTAATTTTACACAATAATAATAGAAGGTGAAACAGTCATATTGCAGTATCTTTAAAAAAATACATATAGATTTAGATTTAGATTTATTTAGCTTGGTGGAGTTAAGGCCATGTGGCCTTCTCTTCCACTCACCAGGACAAACATATATTACATCAGAATATAACAATCTTAATTAACTCTAATATTAAACACTAAGTAAAAATTTGATCAAAAGATAATATCTAATATACGTATTACGATCTATAATACAACCAGTTAATATTAGTTAAAATTAAGACTAAAACTAATAATAAAATGTATACAAGCAAGGCATATTAAATTGTCCCTGTCTAGTGTATATAAAAAACAGGAAAATAATGAGATATAGAAAACTAATTTTACGATTATACAATATTTAAAAACAAAACAAATAAAAATATTTGTTATTCTTAATATTATTTTCATAAATAATTAAGTATATTAATATTGCTAAAAGAATACTATCAGTGAGGTGTATAAGTTAGTTTGTTATTAAATAATTCTTTAGTTTATTTTTGAAGGATGTTATAGTTTGACAGTCTCTGACATAGGGCGGAAGGGAATTCCATGTTTTGGTAAGTGAGACCGTAAAAGATAATGAATAATATACAGTGTGATGAGGAGGGATATAAAGGACATATAGACAGTCTTGTCACAAAATGAGGCAAATGCAATACTGCAAACCATCTACAAAAGAGTGTAAAACTCAATTTCATAAACATGTCGACCAATCATTGCTGCAATAAATTATGGAATTTTATAAAAATTAACAAATGCTTGCAACATAAACTTCAAATGCTTGCATGTGAGAAAACAGTGAACCGTATTAAGTCCTACAAATTTGAAGTTGCATTTGACAGCTTTGAAAAGTTTGTGCATAAAAATACATAATTGTCACTAAGAATTTCTGTTTCATTATTTGGTATTTTGGATAGTTTGATATCCTGTCATATAATGCTTTCCTTTTAGGCATAATTTGGGATACTGATTTTTTTTTTAATATTTGGCATGCATAGTCTAATTTGAGACAGATGGCATCCCTAGGAATAATACTGTTAACAAGGGAAAGCAAAACGGAGGGAGGCGGTTTAATAAATTGTTACCCACATCATGAGTGTCAAACTGGTAAGAAGCATGTGGCCTTTTTACACGCTTTATATTAGCTTGACCTGTATCTATCTATGTAACAATCTTTCAACGCGTTTTTCACCCACTTAAAATAATTGGATCGACTTGCAATTTTGTATACTTGTAAAGGACCCGTGCCATACAATAATTTCATATTTATTTTTTAAAATCCTGGCCAGAATCATCAGAAAATCTCGGCCAGACTCATCAGAAAATCAACAAAAGTGTCTTTGTGTATTGTAACAGAATCTTTGGAACAAACTATTTTCATCAACTCCACTTAGAAACATAGGATAGACTTGAAAGTTTGTATACTTGTAAAGAACCCGTGACAATACAATAATTTCATATTTATTTTCTAAAATCCTGGACAGAATCATCAGAAAATAAAAAAAAGTGTCTTTGTATTTATGTAAAGGAATCTCTGAACACGATTTTCACCCATTTAGAGACATTGGATCGACTTGAAACTTTGTATACTTGTAAAGGACCCGTGACACTACAATAATTTCATATTTTATTTCTAAATTCCTGGCCAGAATCATCAGAAAATCAAAAAAATTAAAACTGGTATAATAGGTTACGGACTTGTCGACTTTTTAGTCAATCGTTGTAAGAGCTCAGTTGGTAGAGCGGTGAGCTAGTGGTATATAATTTCAGTAATCCATAGGTCGCTGGTTCGAATCCGGCTGGGGAGGATTTTTTTTTTTAGTTAATGTTATTTTCAGTTTGCTAGAGACATGAATCAGCAACAAGTAAAAAATCATCCAACTAAAAAAAATACTTGTGTGTTTAAAAAAAAGAAAGAATCTACAGATCATGTGTAGCTCATGTAGATATTTTGTAATATATGAAATGCTCCATTAATCCTTAGTGTATGTTAAGTGACTTTTATAGTTTCAAAATTTCCTCCTATATTTATTTTGCTATATACAATTACCTAATGTATTTAATTACTATTTTCAGTGTGGTATTAATATATTATATAATGTTTTGTTTGTATCATTCTCCTTTGTGTGTCAGAGTGAGTTTTATATTATGAAACTTTATCCTAAATTTGTTTTGTTTTATATCATTTCCTAATGTCTTTAATTACCTTCTTCAGTCTGGTATTAATGTATTCTACATTGTTTTGTGTATTTTATTTCCTCTTGTATTATTTCTTAATTTTTTATCTGCCAAAATGTATTTTATGTGTTGAAACTGGCTCCCAAATGTATATATTTTGTTTTCCCTCTCCCTTTAACTAAAACTTCATAATGTATATATTCTCTATGTATTATTTCTGTAACAAAACTGCACCTAAACACGAGCCTTGCTCATTCACGTGTCAATAGTGTGTGCAACTTTTATTTGTGAACAAAATTTATTCTTATTCCTAAAAAAAAGTTACTAACATGAAATGGGCAATATACACATTTGCTTATAACAGTTTTTCTTCCAAATGTGAGAATAACAAGTACATTATAATCATAGTTTTCATGATAATAACGAGAATTAATCATTATCTCAGTCAAAAAATTAATTTATGAAGTAGATGTTTCAATCTCCTTGTGCGAGATAATTTTCAAGGCATTAACTTTTTTAAACTGAGATAATTAATTCTTTTTCTTAATTAAATAAAAATAAAACTTAGTTTTATTTGATTTTCATATTTATTAAGATATAATTCAGTGACAGCTGTTTAGGTACACTGTAGCTTCTTCAGACATGTTAACAAATTAATAACAAAAATAATTTAACATCCCTTGTACAAAAAAACACCAGATTACGTTTATATAACACTTTGGCTAGACCAGTGTTGACCTATGGTAGTGAAGCATGGACACTAAGAAAACAACATGAAAGCAGAATAACGGCTTGTGAAATGAGATTCATGCGCAGAACAGCGGGTTACACCAGATGGGATCGGAAAAGGAACACCGATATCTTAAAAGAATTGAAGACTACGCCAATTTTGGAATATATTAAACAGTACCAACTAAATTGGAAACACCATCTTGAAAGAATGAGTTCAAATCAGATCCCCAAAGCTGTTTATAATTATATACCAAGAGGACGAAGATCACTGGGCCGTCCTATGAAACGCAGGAGGGAAAATTTTCTATAGGATCGTAACAGGCCTTGGCCTAATACTTGGAAGGAAGAAGAAGAATTTAACATGTCTGTAGAAGTTACAGTGTACCTAAACAGCTGTCACTGAATTATATCTTAATAAACATGAAAATCAAATAAAACTAAATTTTATTTTTATTTAATTAATAAATATCGATTTCCATCAAGTAAACACCAACTCAATTAATTAATTCTTCTTCTTCTTCTTCTTCTTATTATTATTATTATTAACTACTCTCAGGGAATAATATTTAACAAACATATTAAAAGCATAGTTTTCATGGTCGCTAAACTAATTGGTGGCAGTCATGATACAATTAAGGCCAGGTTTGGTCCTTAGCACCCCCAGGATGGGAGAGGGTAACTTGTAAAAAAAAGTAACCAATGTAATAAATATTGGCTGTAACCAATGTAATGTTGAATCCATACAGTAGTTTGTTTTCAGAGTTGCTGAGATAAAGTGATACCCCGATACTTTCCAAGTCCAAGTTCAGCCCTCATTAACATCCAAGATAACCAAGATTAGTGTTCAAATCATTAAGCTGATTGGGATAAATAAATACCTGTGCAACACTTGGTAATCGGCTAGTAATAAATAAAGGTGAACTTGTGACCTAGACTAATTTCACTAGCACATGATAAACATATAACTGTCATCACAATCACTAATTTTATTACAAAGTACATAGAAGAATTTCACAGATAAAACTAAAAAAAAATGCACTATATGAATGCACAAACACTTGTACCTGAAAAACACTGTTAATGAAATGCATGACAGTAAAAGTAAGTAAATACTTGATGCATGAGGCACAACCAGTTGCCAGGAGTAGAATGATGCTTAGTGTTGGAATGAGTAATATCGTGAGCAAGGCCAACTCCTGGAAGTGAGGAGTGGTGCACCCAATGCCACCTGCATGCTTCTTTCATCTTTATAAATACAATTAATTCATTTAAATATTCAATTTCTGGCAAAATACGAAGGAATTGACATTTCCATTTTTTTTTAAATCTTCATTGAACTTTTAACAATTAACAAATTTAATTATTTATGAAAATAATATTAAGAATAACAAATATTTTCATTTGTTTTGTTTTAAATATTGTATAATTGTAAAATTAGTTTTCTATATCTCATTATTTTTCTTTGTTTTTTATATACATTAGACAGGGACAATTTAATATGTCTTGCTTGTATACATTTTATTATTAGTTTTAGTCTTAATTTTAACTAACATTAACTGGTTGCATTATAGATTGTAATATAATAGATATTATCTTTTTGATCAAATTTTTATTTAGTATTTAATATTACAGTTAATTGAGATTGTTATATTCTGATGTAATATATGTTTGTCCTGGTGAGTGGAAGAGAAGGCCACATGGCCTTAACTCCATCAGGCTAAATAAATCTAATCTAATCTACTTACTACACACTAAAAATTAAATGATATAAATATAATGTCTGTTAAAGTTCTCTTGGAAACAGATTTTATTTTCTTTTTTTGCAATAAAATTCGGCAAATAATCAACTATCATCAACATCATCATAGTAAGTAAGTAAAGTGATCCCACAACAGGCCCCGGAGGCCCTTGGGGTAGTAGGAGGTTAAGGCTCCCACTTTTTCTGGACAATCGGCACTTTATGTCAGCCGGGTTGTCAGCCCTGCGTGACGGCCGCCTTTACCCCAGAACAAGCGTCTGGTACTCATTTCCGTTAGAGGCTGAGTCGACCCCAGGGCCATAGTGCCGTCAGAGAGTTTGGGTCAGTTTAAAAATCCTGACCCCAACGGGACTTGAACCCTCGACCCTCCGGCTTGTAGCTCAGTGCCTTAACCACTACGCTACGGCGCGCCCCCCATCATCATAGTACATTCACGAATTCAGGCCATTTGTTGACCCGTTTTGGCCTCAAGAGAAACACCATCCACAAGTCTTTTGAGTGGACGTCCTGGTCTTCTTCTTCCAGCAGGTTGATATCTTAACATTTGTTTGGGTATTCTGTGATCTTCCATTCGATAAACATGTTGCATCTATCTTGACTTATAATCAGAAATTTTGTTTTCTAAAGGTTTCATGTCTTATTTTTACTAAGATGTCTTCATTTTTTTTGGTGATCTAATAGTGTGTATCCTCCGAAGAAAAGTAAAATCGAGTTAAGTGCATCCAGTACTTATTTGGGTTAAAAAATATTTTTTTTCTTTTTTCCTAAAAAAAAGTCCAGGAATGTCCATTTTATCGATGTGAAATATTATTTTGTTAATTTTGGACATTTAAACCCATATAAAAATTGATTTTTAAAAATGGCGTCTCTGTGTTCTCCTAATGTGCACTTTTTTTTTGCATTTTCCCGTAACTTGTATTTTTTTTCACATTTTGGTACACTTTTCTCTGAAACTATGAAAAATAGGAAATATTTTTTGGCGTGGATATGCAGTTTAAAGAGCTCTATAATAATAAGGTAAATTTATATTTGTGCTGTTGATGACAGTTTCTGAAATAAAAAAAAAAGTATGCACAATTTTTAACAAAAAAATTGGTCTGTGAATTTTTTTAAATAAATCACAATCCATATCTACGCCATAGCATAGTGGTTAAGGCACTGCGCTACAAGTTGGAAGGTCGAGGGTTCAAGTCCCGGTGGGAGTCAGGATTTTTAAACTGACCCAAACCTTTTGGCGGTACTATGACTCTGGGGTCGACTCAGCCTCTAACGGAAATGAGTACCAGCCGCTTGTTCTGGGGGTAAAGGCGGCCGTCACGCAGGGCTGACATAAAGTGCCGATTGTCTATAAAAAGTGGGAGCCTTAACCTCCTACTAGCCCAAAGGCCTCCCGAGGCCTGTAGTGGGATTACTTTACTTTACTTTACGAGTCCATTAATCAGAAAAAAAAATCGGAGCATCTGGAGTAGAAGTTAACTTGAAAGCTGAAATTTTAGTGGGAATGTTTTTGAATACTCTAGAGTTTAATATTCTCACAACGAAACTTTGCATGTTAAATACGATTCAATTATCAAAATTAGCTTGGTTTATGCAGTTCCCAAGCTAATTTTGATAATTGACAAGCCGAAGGGTCGAGGGTTCAAGTCCCGTTGGGGGTCAGGATTTTTAAACTGACCCAAACCCTCTGGCGGCACTAAGGCCCTGGGGTCGACTCAGCCTCTAACGGAAATGAGTACCAGACGCTTGTTCTGGGGTAAAGGCGGCCGTCACGCAGGGCTGACAACGCGGCTGACATAAAGTGCCGATTGTCTAGAAAAAGTGGGAGCCTTAACCTCCTATAGTTAAAAGTACAGTACTAAGTTGGCATGATTTCTGCTATCCTTGTCTAGAGAACTGTCCTTCCACCCTTCGCAAAACACAATGAGCTACCCTTGTAAAATTACTTAGGAATGCTCCAACCCCCCACTTCCGTCCAGTCACTTTTGTGTCAGGTAATTGTTGTCAGTGGCGACTGGTTCAGAGTGCTCTGTTAAAAGTGACTGCAGAGTGTGAAAAGATTGAAGAGTCATATTGGCAGGCAGACGGTTTTAATGGACGAAATTAGTGATCGGTTTGAAATATATTTAGACGATACCGACGATGATGAAAATGAAAATGAAGACATAGAAACTTGGCAGGAAGAATATTCAGAAGAAGGGAATGCCACCACTGCAGGGAGTGTCTGCCCTACCGCTGTCACAGTGAAGAGATATGCGTGTGAGTGAGAAAGAAGATGGTGAGTACTCTCTATCTATCTATCTATCTTCGGGTTTTTACAGCTGCTGCCGTCTTCCTGTGCCAAACCTCCAAAGCCTACGGTCTTGGCCATCTTCGATGCTTAGCCCTCTAGCTTGCATTACTGTCTTCATGTTTTCCTTCCATGTTAACCTTGGTCTTCCTCTTTTCTTCTTTCTGTTCGGATGCCATTCATATAGTTGCTTCGGCCATCGCTCATCTTCCATTCTTAAACATGTCCTAACCACTTTAATTCCTTCTCCTCAATTCTTTCAATTATGCTTTCTTCTGCTTCCATTATGTTTCTAATTTCCTTATTTGTGACACGTTCTAATTTAGACTTTCTGGCACTTCTTCGTAAATAATCCATTTCTAGAGCTATTAGTCTATTCTTGTAGTACTTATTGATTGTCCATACCTCACTTCCGTACATTGCAACAGATTCCACCAATGTTTTACAAATATATTTTTTTTGTGTCTTTCCAAATATGCGTATCCCACCATATGGAATTTAATGATGATATTATTTTGCTACTCAATTCAATTCTATGTTTTATGTTCTCTTTGCCTATCCCTTCGATGTTATCCATAATCATTCCCAAATATTTAGTTTGTTTCACTTGCTTTATTTGGATTCCTTCTTCCAATATTAAATTTTCTCTTTCATTGCTATTTATTGCCAGATATTCTGTTTTTTTGTAAATTTACTGTGAGACCCCATGATTCATATGTGTTTTTCAACCTTTTTATCATGAATTCCATATCAAATTTGTCTTGCGCTAAAACCAGTTGATCATCGGCAAATCGTAATGTCAGCAAAAATCTGTTGCCTATTGGGATCCCCATACCTTTGCAGCTTTGTTTCCATTTCGTTAATATAAATTCTACATAAATATTAAATAAAATTGGTGATAGACTGCACCCTTGTTTCAATCCCTTGAGGTTTTTATAGGATTAGACATTATATTTCCCATTTTAACATAAGCGGAGTTATCATTATAGATTTGTTTAATAATTTCTACTAGGTTTCTGTCAATATTGTATTTACTACTACTCTCTTTCTCTTTCTAAAATATTCTAGACACTTTAGCCCTCATGGACTATACTACCCCAAGGGCCTCTGGGCCTGTTGTGGGATCACTTTACTTTACTATGCACTTCCCGCCTATAGAATTTTTCATAAATTTAAGCTGTGCATTAACAACGTATACGATGTACATATAAATGAAACAAATTTTACAACATAATGAGAATCTATTTACTATATGATTTCCAGTTTATAACTTCTTTAATTAGAGCCGAGCTCTGAACTACCTTCACCATCTTAACGAAATCGCAGTTCAATGCCACGTACACAACTGACCCCTATCCTCAGCTAATGAATGCAGTTCATATTTCCGAGATCCAGTTTTCTAATACGAACCATCTGAATATTATCCTTCCATCATATGGAAAATATAAGTAACACCCTCGCAATATTGCACAAAGAAAGGAATCCAATGAAGATAAATATACTAGAGGAAATAGAAATTCTAAAAGAAATCGACAATAACTTGATTTTATATACCAGCTATATACAACCCTCTCCATAGTTACTTACTCACTGACTGGCACTATCGAACCCGTAGGTTCATGGCCGCACGGACATACGCTCTCCATACATCCCTATCCTGAGCTAATGCTTTCCCATCATTCCCTGTATAATCTACTTCCCTCAAATCATAGTTAATGTTATTTTCCCACCTCATTCTTGGTCTACCAACTGGGCGTCTTCCCTCTGGCTTTTCTACAAGAAGCTTCCTTGCAAGTCTTTCATTCCCCATACGTGCAACATGTCCTGCCCATCGCAGTCTACGAGACTTAACTGTTCTTATTATATCTGGCTTCCTATAAAGACCATGTAGTTCATTGTTATGTAGTCTTTTCCATTCACCTGTCTGTTCATCTCTCTTTGGTCCAAAAATTTTCCTAAGTACTTTATTCTCAAATACCCTCTCCATAGTATATTCACAAATAAGTCAGCACTAAAAAAACATTTTGCTGAGGATGGAATCGGTACGAAAGGCCTTCAGTATTTTAAAAGTTCTCACAGTTGAGGAAACTAAATCTTACCAGGCATTTAATTTTACAATTTTATATTAGCCTATCCTTCGCCTATATCTAGGGCTTCCTAATGGTCTTTTCCCTAAACATTTCCCAATAATAAAATTGGAAAGACATTTCTACTGTCATCCATCGAACTACATGACCTGCCCAACTTAATCTCTATGATAATATTAGGACAACGTTATAAATTATGTCCTGCGCCTTGGCCGAGCGTTTAAAGGCATGATGCTTTGGTGCAGAGCTACGAGACTTTCGCTGGATTGAGTCCCTATGAGAGAAGACATCTTTTTACGGAATTTCGGCCTACATGGGACCATAGATCATTTGAGGAATTTGAATAGTCCTAGGTTGTGAAAAGCAGCTATAACGGTTGCAGGACCTGACATGCTGATCATATCACCCCTATACTGTTAGATGTTCGTCACACGTGTGGCTGTGAGACCAGCAGCCTGATGGTAGGTCTGTCGCGACATGGAGTGATATAAATTATGAAACTTGTCATTGAAGCTTCCACCATTCTCTATTTAGATTTAAAATGTAACCAAATATTAGAATAAAAAAACTATTTTCGAAACTTTTAACTTCTTTTTTTTCTTGC
Source organism: Diploptera punctata (assembly GCA_030220185.1). NCBI lineage: Eukaryota > Metazoa > Arthropoda > Insecta > Blattodea > Blaberidae > Diploptera > Diploptera punctata. The sequence continues at coordinate 1,886,959 of JASPKZ010000446.1, forward strand.
GTTAATGCAAGACAGCATTATTTCACATTTCATTAATTTTATTATTTCAGCATTATTTCATATTTCACATCTATAGAACATGTGTATATAGGCATACATATTATCATAAGTAATGCCACGAGTGATTTCCAAATTATCGATAAATTCACGACTCACGAAGTGAGGAGTGAATTTATCTAGAGAATTTGGAAATCAAGAGTGGCATTTGTTAGGATTATTTAACGAATAAAATTAAGCTGTTTACTCACAAATCATTATTTAACTATAGTTATTTTAAAATATTTATATATTTAATGTAAACGGCGATGTTTGAAAACAAATGAGAAACGATAGGTACGCTTCTACTGCTTCTTTTGTTTATCACTGCAACCAGATCATACTATTTATTGCCAAAGGAACGCAATATTGTAAGGAGGAGCTTTCTTTAATATGGTAATTATAACACTATTAAATATTTGGTGAAACACGACTCTGATTGGTTGTAAAACAGAAATCATTGAAACGTGATTGGTCATTGACTCCCATTTAGGGCATGAGTTAAATAGTCATTTTAAAGACACTTTAACTTCTAACTATCTGGATTATAATATAGGTATTCGTTAAAAGGGGCGGCTCCATGGCGCAAGCGGTTAGACGCTCGCCTCTCACCTCTGGGGTCCCGAGATCGAGTCTAGGTCACTCCATGTGGATTTCGTAGTGGACGAAACGGAGCTTGGGCAGGTTTTTCTGGGTTTCTCCCGTTTTCCCTTGCCACAAATTTCATTTTACCGTTTCTCTTATCTATTTGGTTTCATTTCATTCATCCGCCCCTGTGACAGTGCGTCAGGAGTGGTCGGCCGGCACCCTTGTCATTCAGACTTCATCTCATCTCGTTCCTCGACCCGGTCCTGAGTTAGACACGATTTGAGAATATTTATTTTTATATTTATTCGTTAAAAGGCCATGGAAACAAGGGATCCGATATTTTTGGCTAACGTCATTAGAAAGCGGTAGAGTTGTTAGCCTTATGTTCTAACAAACCACCCCAGGACTCATTTTATAGAAAGATGAGTGGGGCCCTAGGGCTAGTATTAATTTAAATGAATAAAAAATCTTAATATCTTATTGCCTGGGATCAAACCCATGCCTCCATCATATATTCAAAGACCTGTGGCCTAAACTATTTGTCCTTGTGGTCTAGATTATAGAAACTTACGATTTACTAATTTGAGCCAGACTGCACCAGTAATGATCTAGTCCACTGATAAGTAAGCATGCTTGAGTTCCAAAAAAATATCAGAATTATAAAATTTAGATTCTATTTCTCTAGAACATATAGAAGATGGAAGAGTTTTAGTTGGGTCTTAGGAACCAATCAATCGACTGCGATCGGATTTTCTTCTTCTTCTTCTTCACTTCACGGGCTAGGCAAAATGCCTGTTCCGCCTCACAGTTGTTTTATCCATCTGTTCACCGGCCTTCCTACATTCCTTGAACCTCTTGGCTTGTAGTTAAATGCTGCTTCTGGTAATCTTGTTACGTTCATTCTTTTTACATGTCTAAACCATTTTTCTCTATATCCTTTGATTTTGTCATTTAATGGATATGTATATTTAACTCTGTTCTTATATCTTCATTCATTAACCGATCCATTCTTGTGCCTTTTGTTCTTCTAAGGAAGTTCATTTCTACACTTTTTTTATTCTACTTTGTAATTTTTTTGTCATTACCCAAGTTTCACTCCCATAAAGTAATGCAGGAACTGCCAATGTTTTATAAAACTTCAATCTAGTATCTCTTCTTGTTTTGTTCTTTAATGTTTTATGTATAGTTCCGCATATCATTTGAAATCTTGACAGTTTCACATTTACGTCTCTTTCAGGTTTTTGTGTTTACAGTAAAATTACAACCCAAATAATTAAAATGTGTTACTTGTTCTAGAGGTTTTGTTGTCTATTACGATTTTTGATCTTATATGTTCACTTCCCCAAAATGCCATTATTTTCGTTTTTTCCTTTGATATTTTAAAATTATATTCTTGGCATAACTGAATTAATTGATGTAAAGAGTACTGCAAATTATTTTTCATTTTCTTGAATAATAACATCGTCAGCATACATTAAAACATTTAATATTTTAAAATGTTTATTGGCCAGCAACCAATCGAAGGGACTATTATTATGCTTTCAAGTCTTATACGAGAATTTTCCGGAAGAAGCTGGAGGGGAAATCTTCTATAGAATCGTAACAAGCCTTGGCCTAATACTTGGAAGGAAGAAGAAGAAGATATTTTAAAATGGTCTATTCTCATACCTACATTAACATTACTTTTCCAGTTTTGGATGATGTCATTAATATATAAATTAAAAAGGGTAGGTGATAAACTACACCCTTGTCTTACACCTCTATTTATTAAAATTGGTTCGGTCTTTGACGTGCCTATATTTATTATAGTTTGAGATTTTACATATAAATTTTGTATCATATAAATTAATTTTGCGGGGTAGTTGTGTATTTCCATAATTTTCCATAACATCTCTATCAACACGATCGAATGCCTTCTCAAAATCAATAACCCACTAATCTCGGAATCAGGGAGGTCTCGAGGGGGTGTAACTTGCTGACAGTTACACTCCATTTAAAAGCTCGAAAAATGTCATTTATTCCTACAAAGTTCTATTCGCGTAGCCCTTGTCGTGACCCCTGCGTAATGCAGAACATGCAAGGGCAAAAAAGCGAATTTCCGACGCTTATATTGGTATCCGTCAGCTAGGGGAGAATACCGCGATAGAAAACATCGTCCCTTCAGGATTGCTGGGTGATTGTGCATAGGGTTAACAACTCTATTCTGTAAAAATAAAATTGTTGAGAAGCCTCAAAGCAACTGCCGGACTAATAAGTTGGACTTACAACTGAAGGTAAAAAGATGGAGACAGAAAACTAGTAATAGATAAGAATGGGCAGTTGTTATGGAGGAGGACAAGTTCTTAGAGGACCGTAAAGCTAAAGGAAGAAGAAGGAGAAGAATCTCGGAATCAGAAGTTAACATGATAACCACCCATAGGGACTGACTACTTAGTTTCACATTTCTTAACCGGATTTCACTATTAATTTCAGATGCTATTTAAAAAAATATAAATGATTGGACTTTTAATTTCAGATCTTCTTCTTCTTAAACATAATTTGTAGGATTTTCATCCTGTTTATTTCCAAAATCACTCCTCGGAGGAAAACGTATCGGATGTGCATTCACTGTCTATCCACCTCCTGGCTGGTCTTCCTCTTGTTCTTCTCCCGTCCATTGGTCTATCTTCTTTAGCTCTTTTTTGCAAGTCGGTTTTTTTTCATCCTTTCTATATGACCCTTCCAATACTTTCGTCTATCTATAATAAATTTGGTTGTCTTGAATATGACATTTGTCCCTTCTTTCTGGTTTGTGATGCTATTCAGAAAGTTATAAATGATCGGCCGCGGTGGTCTAGTGGTTATGCTCCTTGCCTCTGGTCCTGAGGGTCGTGGGTTCAAACCCGGCCGGGATCGATGGATTTTTTAGGATGGAAAAATCCAAGGAGCAAGTCCTCCGGGAGGGATTTTAAGCCGTGGGTCCCGAGTCTGAAGATTTTCCGGCTCGTAAACGATCCTTAAGCCTGAATGGAAAGGCCTCTAAGCAAAATTTACCGAATTTCCCGTCCTAGTACTACCTTGGTTTCCTAGATATCAGTATGAAGCGGAACGCTGACCACGGACCACTCAAGTGGCATCTATACGAAAACAAGTGTAACTAAATTAGTATGGTTCAAATCCTTCCCTAAATCTCTGTTAAGGGAAACATGGGTTCTATCCATCCATAAATGATCGGAATTCACTATACAAAACATTATAAAGCTGTTAGAAAGACGATAAAGCGGTCGGTGTCCATATTCTTAAGAACAGAATGGCATCCTGTGCAGACAATGGATTGTTAACACCTACAAGGCGCATGTCAAGTAGCGCGTGCTGTTAATATGCAACCAAATTAAGAAATCGCACGACATAATGCCTTCCGGGTCGAATTGCAGTTAAGATCCACCCATCCCAAGTGCCTCCAAACAGATGTCATAATCACGAAAGAAGAAAATATAATCACGATGAGTAATACATCCTACCTATCATCTATTCTTGGCTACCCACCTCACGAGATGATAAACTCTTTTTTAAAATATTCAGCAGAATTTTCTTCAAAAGAACTCATCGCAGATAAACTGTAATCCTTTTTATTTTTATAATTCCTTTAACAACAAAATTCATATTGCGTCTAGAATTGTTCTTGCAAGCTGCGCATTTCTATTGCGTTTATTTTTAGGCCTATATAATTTCACAGACTTAATTTTAATACAATGAAATACAGAAGATGATGAAATTGATCCTTGTAATGGAATTCCAACCTAGTTTTTACATAAATGATTAAAGAAAACAATATATGTATATACCGTGGGATAATGATGATGGCCAGATGATGTTCGGGGACCGTTTGGACCTCAAAGCTTCCTGACATTTGTCTTATAGGTAAGGAAAAGCCCCGAAAAAACCTCACCCAGGAAGCTTGTCCCGACCGGGAATCAAACCCGGGCTCGCTACGTGACAAGGCAGCACGCTACCTCGAGACCACAGCAGCCTACAGATATTAACAATTATGAATTATTTATATATAGGCCTGTCCACCGCTGTGGTCTCGAGGTAGCGTGCTCACTTGTCACGCAGCGGGCCCGGGTTCGATCCCCGGTCGGGACAGTTTTTCTGGGTGAGGTTTTTATCGGGGTTTTTCCTCACCTGTAAGACAAATGCCGGTCCCCGAAATCACATAGTCATTATAATCATCATCTTTATCATCCTTCACCGGTGTGGAAAGCAACGGGAAGCTACCACACCTACAATTCCCTAGTAAAGCTGCAAAGCACAGCATGAGAATGCTATGACTGCAGTGAAAGACCTGTCATCGGGCAGAATTACTATGGATGGAACTTCATTAATACATAATAGGCATACGCTATACAATATACAAATTACTACAAGGAAAAAACAAAACATATACTACTACTAATAATAATAATAATAATAATAATAATAATAATAATAATAATAATAATAATAATAATAATAATCGTCTTCAAAGAATAGACCTGTTGGCCTGAACCGAATCAAAATTTCTCCCGTCCCTCGTCAGCGCAAGTAGTTTATAACGTTTCAACAGTCAGCTCGTCCTGAACTTGAAGGGTTCGGTGCAGAGTCTTGGTCATAAGATATCCTGGTGGTATTGTTCAAAAAAATCATCATAAGTAAAGCCACGAGTGATTTCCAAATTATCGATAAATTCGCGACTCACGAAGTGAGGAGTGAATTTATCTAGAGAATTTGGAAATCAAGAGTGACATTTGTTAGGACTATTTAACGAATAAAATTAAGCTGTTTACTCACAAATCATTATTTAACTATAGTTATTTTAAAATATTTATATATTTAATGTAAACGGCGATGTTTCAAAACAAATGAGAAGCGATAGGTACGCTTCATCTGCTTCTTTTGTTTATCACTGCAACCAGATCATACTATTTATTGCCAAAGGAACGCAATATTGTATGAATGCTCTCTAGTGGAGAAAAAATGAAACACATCAAACTATATATTAATTCATTTCTGATGTTGGATGATGTAAATATGACAATTATATTTTTCTGGATTATTACCTGGGAAAAATACATTTAAGAAAGTGCAAACACTGATTTCTTTTTTTTTTTTTGGTAGTATAATAAATAGCTACAAATGTTTTTATATTAACTCCTGCAAGCGCTATGTGTTGACATATATGCGCTATATATACAATCTGGTAGCCGCATTTCTTATAGCCTCAGTCACTGCAAAATAATGGTCAGACCTGTTCAGAATATTAAAAAGGAGGAGCTTTCTTTAATATGGTAATTATAACACTGATAAATATTTCGTGAAACACGACTCTGATTGGTTGTAAAGCAGAAATCATTGAAACGTGATTGGTCATTGAATCCCATTTGGGGCATGAGTTAAATAGTCATTACAAACACATTTACTACTGACAATGCAACGGTATCTATGGAAATTATTTAAACGATTTTTATGTTAAAATGAAATGAGTTATTGAAGAAATTATTTATTGGAAGGAATATCTGACCACATCATCGAACGATCATCTGTTGCAATTAATATAGGATTTATCTCAAGATAATTCAAATGGAAAGAGTTTAAAGGAAACACATTTCCAATTATTTCTTTAAAAAACTGAAGGACAAAATACGTACGTATTAAAACGAATTTTAATTTTTCATGTAATTTGGCGGCTCCATGGCGCAAGTGGTTACACGCTCGCCTCTCACCGCTGGGGTCTCAACAATTTTCTAGTATTAAATTTACAGGGTAACGGATTCATTAAAAGAGGTATTATTATTTATTAAAATGGGGACGAGATGCTAATAGTTGGCACTTTCGTAAAATGTGATTAGAGGCTTCAGATAGAGAAAGGTAGCTATGACGCCTGGGGACCCGACATGCTGACCACATGACATCCCTACATTGGTTGGTGATAATCCAACTAGTGATTGGAGATATGGATGCGATGCCGGCGATAGGCAGGTGGGCCAATTGCGCAATGAGTTTACTTTTCAGTAGCACAATAGGAAAAACCGGGTAAGTCAACTTTTGGTCGAAAATGAGTTATTAACATCTCCCGATCGCTTTTGGTCCGATGCACGTTCGGTAAAAACGGGTAAGTCGCCAAGCAATAGTGACGGTGTTATTAAGCATTGAATTTTCGATGTATGCACTCTTTGATGTAAGTTTTTGCTCTCCTGTAAAAATTACTTTGAAGACTTACCTGGGTTATTTAAAGCTAAGCAGCTAATATGGAATTAAAAATTGTTCTGCTTCAGTCCTAAGATATCATTGCATCAATTATAGAAGTATTATGATACGTGTAAAAATGAAGACGAAATGTCAATAGTTGGTACATATTAATTTTTTTCTAGTATGAATTTATACGTTATCAAAAATCGAATACAGAATTTTATATATATGCTACCAGGTTATCGCCACGACATTTCTGGTATCCTCTCCTGGTATGGCGTACTTCTAAACCATTTCTGAAGTTGGTGCGCCTGGAAGGCAGGGTTACGCTGCTCCTATGATATGAGAGGTGATGATGATGATGGCAATGCGACAGGAGAGGCCTTAAACTAAACTTGATAATGAGGCTAATATGATACTGAAGGTCAGATGGTGTTCGGAGACCTTTTGGGCCTTAAACTTTCCTGGCGTTTGTCTTACAGGAGAAGAAAATCCCCCAAAGAAAACCTCACCCAGGAAACATGTCCCGATCGGGAATAGAACCAGAGACCACTGCGTGACAAGACAGCACGCTACCTCTAGACCACAGTGGTGGTATTGTGCACGTCTCTCAGGTATTCTCTGTTGACGAAGCAAAGTTTAACTTATTGATTTTAAGCGAAAACGTAAAAAAGAATTAAAAATTGTCCCAAGCTCATGTTATCGATTTTAAGCCAAAAAGCCAAAGTCGAGCTCAAAAATTGTTATCAAGCTGACACCCACACAAAAATTGTTATTAAACTGAAACCCATACAGAGATTGTTATTAAGCTGACCCCCCCCCACCTACTAGGCAACCTGTACTAAAAATTGTTCAAAGTTTATAGATTTTAAGTCAAAAGGTTAAAATCGACTTAAAAATTGTTAATAAACTCACACCTCACACCCATCCCCACCGAGGATGGCACCCTGCGTAATTGTTCCACGTTTATCGATTTTAAGCCAAAATGCTAAAATCGACTTAAAAATTAATAAGCATAAACATAAATCGATTTTAAGCCAAAATGCTAAAATCGACTCCAAAAATTAATAAGCGTAAACATACATCGATTTTAAGCCAAAATGCTAAAATCGACTCCAAAAATTAATAAGCGTTAATATAAATCGATTTTATGCCAAAATGCTAAAATCGACTTAAAAATTAATAAGCATAAACATAAATCGATTTTAAGCCAAAATGCTAAAATCGACTCCAAAAATTAATAAGCGTTAATATAAATCGATTTTAAGCCAAAATGCTAAAATCGACTTAAAAATTAATAAGCATAAACATAAATCGATTTTAAGCCAAAATGCTAAAATCGACTCCAAAAATTAATAAGCGTTAATATAAATCGATTTTATGCCAAAATGCTAAAATCGACTTAAAAATTAATAAGCATAAACATAAATCGATTTTAAGCCAAAATGCTAAAATCGACTCCAAAAATTAATAAGCGTTAATATAAATCGATTTTAAGCCAAAATGCTAAAATCGACTACTTAAAAATTAATAAGCATAAACATAAATCGATTTTAAGCCAAAATGCTAAAATCGACTCCAAAAATTAATAAGCGTAAACATACATCGATTTTAAGCCAAAATGCTAAAATCGACTCCAAAAATTAATAAGCGTTAATATAAATCGATTTTATGCCAAAATGCTAAAATCGACTTAAAAATTAATAAGCATAAACATAAATCGATTTTAAGCCAAAATGCTAAAATCGACTCCAAAAATTAATAAGCGTAAACATACATCGATTTTAAGCCAAAATGCTAAAATCGACTCCAAAAATTAATAAGCGTTAATATGAATCGATTTTATGCCAAAATGCTAAAATCGACTTAAAAATTAATAAGCATAAACATAAATCGATTTTAAGCCAAAATGCTAAAATCGACTCCAAAAATTAATAAGCGTTAATATAAATCGATTTTAAGCCAAAATGCTAAAATCGACTTAAAAATTAATAAGCATAAACATAAATCGATTTTAAGCCAAAATGCTAAAATCGACTCCAAAAATTAATAAGCGTAAACATACATCGATTTTAAGCCAAAATGCTAAAATCGACTCCAAAAATTAATAAGCGTTAATATAAATCGATTTTATGCCAAAATGCTAAAATCGACTTAAAAATTAATAAGCATAAACATAAATCGATTTTAAGCCAAAATGCTAAAATCGACTCCAAAAATTAATAAGCGTTATATAAATCGATTTTAAGCCAAAATGCTAAAATCGACTTAAAAATTAATAAGCATAAACATAAATCGATTTTAAGCCAAAATGCTAAAATCGACTCCAAAATTAATAAGCGTTAATATAAATCGATTTTAAGCCAAAATGCTAAAATCGACTCCAAAAATTAATAAGCGTTAATATAAATCGATTTTAAGCCAAATGCTAAAATCGACTTAAAAATTAATAAGCATAAACATAAATCGATTTTAAGCCAAAATGCTAAAATCGACTCCAAAAATTAATAAGCGTAAACATACATCGATTTTAAGCCAAAATGCTAAAATCGACTCCAAAAATTAATAAGCGTTAATATAAATCGATTTTATGCCAAAATGCTAAAATCGACTTAAAAATTAATAAGCATAAACATAAATCGATTTTAAGCCAAAATGCTAAAATCGACTCCAAAAATTAATAAGCGTAAACATACATCGATTTTAAGCCAAAATGCTAAAATCGACTCCAAAAATTAATAAGCGTTAATATAAATCGATTTTAAGCCAAAATGCTAAAATCGACTTAAAAATTAATAAGCATAAACATAAATCGATTTTAAGCCAAAATGCTAAAATCGACTCCAAAAATTAATAAGCGTAAACATACATCGATTTTAAGCCAAAATGCTAAAATCGACTCCAAAAATTAATAAGCGTTAATATAAATCGATTTTATGCCAAAATGCTAAAATCGACTTAAAAATTAATAAGCATAAACATAAATCGATTTTAAGCCAAAATGCTAAAATCGACTCCAAAAATTAATAAGCGTTAATATAAATCGATTTTAAGCCAAAATGCTAAAATCGACTTAAAAATTAATAAGCATAAACATAAATCGATTTTAAGCCAAAATGCTAAAATCGACTCCAAAAATTAATAAGCGTAAACATACATCGATTTTAAGCCAAAATGCTAAAATCGACTCCAAAAATTAATAAGCGTTAATATAAATCGATTTTATGCCAAAATGCTAAAATCGACTTCAAAAATTAATAAGCATAAACATAAATCGATTTTAAGCCAAAATGCTAAAATCGACTCCAAAAATTAATAAGCGTAAATATAAATCGATTTTAAGCCAAAATGCTAAAATCGATTAAAAACATTAATAAGCGTAAACATAAATCGATTTTAAGCCAAAATGCTAAAATCGACTCCAAAAATTAATAAGCATGAACATAAATCGATTTTAAGCCAAAATGCTAAAATCGACAAAAAAATTAATAAACATAAACTCGCACATCACAGACCCCTTCCCCCTGTGAAGGGGCCTCAGATGGAGTCATTTAAGTGGTACATATTATGATGTATAAAAATGGAGATGAGATTTCAATAGTTGGCACATTTGTTGAAAACTTACTAGTATTAAATTATACGTTACTAAATTCAAGAGTTTTCACTAATTCCATTAAAATAAAGACATTTAGACATTAAACAGAAAGATAATTAACAAATTAACTACGTTTTATTAGCACAATTGAACAAAAACTATCCTGTTCAATATTAACGATCGCTACGACATCTATTTTCGATATGATTAACACCCGCCTAAACTCCAGCGGAAAGGAGCTTTCAGTGATATCATTTGTTTGAATTTTGATTTAACTACATGTTGGTGCTTTTAGAACATTGTATTAGCATCAAGTGATAAAGTTTGCTCTTTTTCTTTTTACTGTATTATTTGATACATTACTATACTTTTTTTTTAGTACACAATTGATCTTCTTGGTGGTACAATATTAAAATATATATACAGTCAATATGCCCATTTCACCAATAAATATTTAAAATGGTCAACTAGTTTCTACAGCCAAGCTGTCATTCTCAAGACCAGATATTGATATCAATATCTGGTCTTGAGAATGACAGCTTGGCTGTAGAAACTAGTTGACCATTTTAAATATTTATTGGTGAAATGGGCATATTGACTGTATATATATACTATACTTTATCAGTTTTAATTTGAAAGATAGGGCGAACAGTGGCGGTTAAGTTGTCCTCTTTAATTCTATTAGTTTCATCTTCACTTACACAATTTCTCGTATCGATGCCCAACACATTTCTTACAAGATTATGTAACTTATCAAGTATATCACCCTCTCCAGTAAAAACTTTCGAATTTTTTCACATGATCAACGCCTTTTTTTTTTTTTTTCCTTTTCAGTCTTCATCACTTACAGCTGATAACGATGCTTTACATAGAGTTTTTTTTTTACATAACTTATATTAAATATTAGATTATGTTTAGCTAAATAGCCCTTTTCTTACTCGAGCCAAGATGAGTTCAATTGAATCAGTCATTTCGAAAAGGGATCATCTCCAATTTTTCTGAAATTCACTTCTTTCAGTATTCCATGTTTAAATACCTACTTCCATCGTTTCCATGTGAGAATAGATCAACTACAGTATTCTTTTACCACTTTCTGATATTATTCAGTAGCAATTTCAGATTCACTGTTTTATCCTGAACAAGTTGAATCAGTTTTTCTTTCCTCTCCTGTAAAATTTTATCATCTGTAGATGATCCCTTTTCGAAATGACTGATTCAATTACATTCAACTGGTAAGAGTTTCGTGGCTGACGCACATTGGTGTGAGAAAACAGTTTGGCGATTGTGTCAACTTACTTTAATATAGAACAATATTATTTTATATTGTCATGCAAAACAGGTTTAGTTGGTTGCTTTAGGCTCCAAATGTATGTAATTTTCTATTGACTGTATTTGCAACTGCAGTTTATTGGATGAACAGGAGCTTTATTTACTTGAACAGAATGCTATGACGCAAAGTTCATTATATTAACAGAATTTAAAGATGTATTTGGAAGAACATTGTTTGTAAAGCATTCCTTAAAAACTGAGGTTCTATTTCTTCGTGGTAGCCTTTTCGTTGATTGTTAACAAAATGAGCCGAAGTTCCAGCATGATATATTATAATTATTTTAACTTTCGCGAGAGGAACTTTAAATGGAATTATAAAATGTGCACTGCTATCGCCTTTTAGATACATTAAAACCTTCCTTCTGGCAGGATTTACATTTAGCCACAAAAAAATGTCCACCGCTGTGGTCTCGAGGTAGCGTGCTGCCTTGTCACGCAGCAGGCCCGGCTTCGATCCCCGCTCAGGACAAGTTTCCTGGGTGAGGTTTTTTCGTTTTTTTTCACCTGTAAGACAAATGTCAGGATACTTTAAGGCCCAAACGGTCCCCCAACATCATCTGGCCATCATTATCATCAATATCATATTCACCACATTAGATTAAGTTTAGGTTTAAGGCCTCTCCTGACGCATCATTACCCATCATATCACTGGGGTAGTGTAACCCCGCCTTCCAGGCGTCCCAACCTCAGAAGTAGGTAACAATATGCCAATGCCAGGAGAGAGTACCTGAAATGTCGAATAACAAACATGTCGCATTGAACAAAAAAATCCTTATATAAAATAGGATGTCTTCTCTTAATTGTTTCATTTTCCGCAGAAAGTAAAATATTTTTGTCACTATATCCGGACTTTCGAAGCTGAATTTTCCTCCCCATTTGTCGCTTACGTATCTGAAGTTTAATTGTTTAGTATATTCAGTGTCTTTAGAAGCTTCTATAGAGCGAGTGTAGTAACTTCTTTTGTAAGTTGCATCTCCGTCATGTTTGAAGACATGTGAATTTTCTCAAGGGGACTCTTCATAAAGACCGTTCTACACCCGCAACCCAAATCTTCAACAGATAACAGTGTCAAGATAAACCTCACAAAGTAGGTGCAGTTATAGGTATATAATATAAACAGGCAAAAATGAGCAGAAGGCGTTTCCAAAAAGAATTTTATTTCCCAATTGTCGTATACATAACTGGAGTTTAATTGCTTACTATATTCAGTGTCTTTAGACGCTTTTATATAAAGGGAGTATGGTGATAACTTCTTTCATATCTCGCATGTTCATGTTTGAAGAGGAGATGTGAATTTTATCAACAAAAATTTTCATAAAGACCGTCCAACGGCCGCAACCTAAAATTCTGAGCAGATAACTGTGTCAAGATAAACCTCACAAAGTAGGTCTAGTTATCGGTATATAATATAAACAGGCAACAATGAGCAAGTAGATCTAGTTATCGGTACATAATATAAACAGGCAACAATGAGCAAGTATTTCTAGTTATCGGTATACAATATAAACAGGCAACAATGAGCAAGTAATCTAGTTATCGGTATATAATATCAACAGGCAACAATGAGGATGTAGATCTAGTTATAACTATATAATATAAACAGGCAACAATGAAGATGTAGCTCTAGTTATCGCTATATAATATAAACAGGCAACAATGAGAAAGTACATCTAGTTAACGGTATATAATATAAACAGGCAACAATGAGAAAGTACATCTAATTAATAAACAGGCAACAATGAAGATGTAGATCTAGTTATAGGTAAATAATATAAAGAGGCAACAATGAGGATGTAGATCTAGTTATAGGTATATAATATCAACAGGCAAAAATGAGAAAGTACATCTAGTTAACGGTATATAATATAAGCAGGCAACAATGAGCAAGTAGATCTAGTTATAGGATTATTATATAAACAGGCAACAATGAGCAAGTAGATCTAGTTATAGGTATATAATATATTCAACAATGACAAAGTAGATCTACTTGTAAGTATATAATATAAACAGGCAACAATGAGAAAGTAGATCTAGTTGTAGGTATATAATATAAACAGGCAACAATGAGAAAGTACATCTAGTTAACGTTATATAATATAAACAGGCAACAATGAGCAAGTAGATTTGGTTATAGGTATATAATATAAACAGGCAACAATGACGATGTAGATCTAGTTATTGGTATATAATATAAACAGGCAACAATGAGAAAGTACATCTAGTTATAGGTATATAATATCAACAGGCAACATTGAGGATGTAGATCTAGTTATAGGTATATAATATAAACAGGCAACAATGAGGATGTAGATCTAGTTATAGGTATATAATATAAACAGGCAACAATGACGATGTAGATCTAGTTATCGGCATATAATATCAACAGGCAACAATGAGAAAGTACATCTAGTTAATAAACAGGCAACAATGAAGATGTAGATCTAGTTATCGGTATATAATATAAACAGGTAACAATGAGGATGTAGATCTAGTTATAGGTATATAATATAAACAGGCAACAATGAGAAAGTACATCTAGTTATAGGTATATAATATCAACAGGCAACATTGAAGATGTAGATCTAGTTATCGGTATATAATATAAACAGGCAACAATGAGAAAGTAGATCTAGTTATAGGTATATAATATCAACAGGCAACATTGAGGATGTAGATCTAGTTATCGGTATATAATATAAACAGGCAACAATGAGAAAGTACATCTAGTTATAGGTATATAATATCAACAGGCAACATTGAGGATGTAGATCTAGTTATAGGTATATAATATAAACAGGCAACAATGACGATGTAGATCTAGTTATAGGTATATAATATAAACAGGCAACAATGAGGATGTAGATCTAGTTATAGGTATATAATATAAACAGGCAACAATGAGGATATAGATCTAGTTATCGGCATATAATATCAACAGGCAACAATGAGAAAGTACATCTAGTTAATAAACAGGCAACAATGAAGATGTAGATCTAGTTATCGGTATATTATATAAACAGGTAACAATGAGGATGTAGATCTAGTTATAGGTATATAATATAAACAGACAACAATGAGAAAGTAGATCTAGTTATAGGTATATAATATCAACAGGCAACATTGAGGATGTAGATCTAGTTATAGGTATATAATATAAACAGGCAACAATGAGAAAGTACATCTAGTTAACGGTATATAATATAAACAGGCAACAATGAGCAAGTAGATCTAGTTATAGGTTTATAATATAAACAGGCAACAATGAGCAAGTAGATCTAGTATAGGTATATAATATAAACAACAATGAGAAAGTAGATCTAGTTGTAAGTATATAATATAAACAGGCAACAATGAGAAAGTAGATCTAGTTTTAGGTATATAATATAAACAGGCAACAATGAGGATGTACATCTAGTTATCGGTATATAATATAAACAGGCAACAATGAGAAAGTAAATCTAGTTAACGGTATATAATATAAACAGGCAACAATGAGAAAGTACATGTAGTTAACGGTATATAATATAAACAGGCAACAATGACGATGTAGATCTAGTTATCGGTATATAATATAAACAGGCAACAATGAGAAAGTACATCTAGTTAACGGTATATAATATAAACAGGCAACAATGAGCAAGAAGATCAAGTTATAGGTATATAATATAAACAGGCAACAATGACGATGTAGATCTAGTTATCGGTATATAATATCAACAGGCAACAATGAGAAAGTACATCTAGTTAACGGTATATAATATAAATAGGCAACACTGAGCAAGTAGATCTAGTTATAGGTATATAATACAAACAGGCAACAATGAGGATGTAGATCTAGTTATCGGTATATAATATAGACAGGCAACAATGAAAAAGTAAATCTAGTTAACGGTATATAATATAAACAGGCAACAATGAGAAAGTACATCTAGTTTAAGGTATATAATATCAACAGGCAACATTGAGGATGTAGATCTAGTTATAGGTATATAATATAAACAGGTAACAATGACGATGTAGATCTAGTTATAGGTATATAATATAAACAGGCAACAATGAGGATGTAGATCTAGTTATCGGTATATAATATCCACAGGCAACAATGAGAAAGTACATCTAGTTAATAAACAGGCAACAATGAAGATGTAGATCTAGTTATCGGTATATAATATAACAGGTAACAATGAGGATGTAGATCTAGTTATAGGTATATAATATCAACAGGCAACAATGAGTACGTAGATCTAGTTATAGGTATATAATATCAACAGGCAACATTGAGGATGTAGATCTAGTTATATAATATAAACAGGCAACATTGAGGATGTAGATCTAGTTATAGGTATATAATATAAACAGGCAACAATGACGATGTAGATCTAGTTATATAATATAAACAGGCAACATTGAGGATGTAGATCTAGTTATAGGTATATAATATAAACAGGCAACAATGACGATGTAGATCTAGTTATCGGTATATAATATAAACAGGTAACAATGAGGATGTAGATCTAGTTATCGGTATATAATATCAACAGGCAACAATGAGAAAGTACATCTAGTTAATAAACAGGCAACAATGAAGATGTAGATCTAGTTATCGGTATATAATATAAACAGGTAACAATGAGGATGTAGATCTAGTTATAGGTGTATAATATAAACAGGCAACAATAAGAAAGTATCTAGTTAACGGTATATAATATAAATAGGCAACACTGAGCAAGTAGATCTAGTTATAGGTATATAATATAAACAGGCAACAATGAGGATGTAGATCTAGTTATCGGTATATAATATAAACAGGCAACAATGAGAAAGTAAATCTAGTTAACGGTATATAATATAAAGAGGTAACAATGAGAAAGTACATCTAGTTAACGGTATATAATATAAACAGGCAACAATGAGCAAGTAGATCAAGTTATAGGTATATAATATAAACAGGCAACAATGAGCAAGTAGATCTAGTTATAGGTATATAATATAAACAAAAATGAGAAAGTAGATCTAGTTGTAGGTATATAATATAAACAGGCAACAATGAGGATGTACATCTAGTTATCGGTATATAATATAAACAGGCAACAATGAGAAAGTACATCTAGTTAACGGTATATAATATAAACAGCCAACAATGAGCAAGTAGATCTGGTTATAGGTATATAATATAAACAGACAACAATGAGGATGTAGATCTAGTTATCGGTATATAATATAAACAGGCAACAATGAGAAAGTACATCTAGTTAACGATATATAATATAAACAGGCAACAATGAGCAAGTAGATCAAGTTATAGGTATATAATATAAACAGGCAACAATGACGATGTAGATCTAGTTATCGGTATATAATATCAACAGGCAACAATGAGAAAGTAGATCTAGTTGTAGGTATATAATATAAACAGGCAACAATGGGGATGTACATCTAGTTATCGGTATATAATATAAACAGGCAACAATGAGAAAGTACATGTAGTTAACGGTATATAATATAAACAGGCAACAATGAGCAAGTAGATCTGGTTATAGGTATATAATATAAACAGGCAACAATGAGGATGTACATCTAGTTATCGGTATATAATATAAACAGGCAACAATGAGAAAGTACATCTAGTTAACGATATATAATATAAACAGGTAACAATGAGCAAGTGGATCAAGTTATAGGTATATAATATAAACAGGCAACAATGACGATGTAGATCTAGTTATCGGTATATAATATCAACAGGCAACAATGAGAAAGTAGATCTAGTTGTAATTATATAATATAAACAGGCAACAATGAGGATGTACATCTAGTTATCGGTATATAATATAAACAGGCAACAATGAGAAAGTACATCTAGTTAACGGTATATAATATAAACAGGCAACAATGAGAAAGTACATCTAGTTAACGATATATAATATAAACAGGTAACAATGAGCAAGTAGATCAAGTTATAGGTATATAATATAAACAGGCAACAATGACGATGTAGATCTAGTTATCGGTATATAATATCAACAGGCAACAATGAGAAAGTAGATCTAGTTGTAGGTATATAATATAAACAGGCAACAATGAGGATGTACATCTAGTTATCGGTATATAATATAAACAGGCAACAATGAGAAAGTACATGTAGTTAACGGTATATAATATAAACAGGCAACAATGAGCAAGTAGATCTGGTTATAGGTATATAATATAAACAGGCAACAATGAGGATGTAGATCTAGTTATCGGTATATAATATAAACAGGCAACAATGAGAAATTACATCTAGTTAATGATATATAATATAAACAGGCAACAATGAGCAAGTAGATCAAGTTATAGGTATATAATATAAACAGGCAACAATGACGATGTAGATCTAGTTATCGGTATATAATATAAACAGGCAACAATGAGCAAGTGGATCTAGTTATATGTATATAATATAAACAGGCATCAATGAGGATGTAGATCTAGTTATCGGTATATAATATCAACAGGCAACAATGAGGATGTAGATCTAGTTATCGGTATATATTATCAACAGGCAACAATGAGCAAGTAGATCTAGTTATAGGTATATAATATAAACAGGCAACAATGAGGATGTAGATCTAGTTATCGGAATATAATATCATCAGGCAACAATGAGCAAGTAAATCTAGTTATAGGTATATAATATAAACAGGCAACAATGAGAAAGTACATCTAGTTAACGGTATATAATATAAACAGGCAACAATGAGCAAGTAGATCTAGTTATAGGTATATAATATAAACAGGCAAGAATGAGGATGTAGATCTAGTTATCGGTATATAATATCAACAGGCAACAATGAGCAAGTAGATCTAGTTATAGGTATATAATATAAAGAGGCAACAATGAGAAAGTACATCTAATTAACGGTATATAATATAAACAGGCAACAATGAGGAAGTAGATCTAGTTATAGGTATATAATATCAACAGGCAACAATGAGCAAGTAGATTTATTTATAGGTATATAATATAAACAGGCAACAATGAGGATGTAGATCTAGTTATCGGTATATAATATCAACAGGTAACAATGAGGATGTATATCTAGTTATCGGTATATAATATAAACAGGAAACAATGAGCAAGTAGACCTAGTTACCGGTATATAATATAAACAGGCAACAATGAGCAAGTAGATCTAGTTATCGGTATATAATATAAACAGGCAACAATGAGCAGCAGGAAGATAAACCTCACAAAGTAGATCTAGTTATCAGTATATAATATAAACAGGCAACAATGAGCAGGAGGAAGATAAACCTCAGAAAGCAGATCCAGTTATTGGTATATAATATAAACAGGCAACAATGAGCAAGCAGATCTAATTACCGGTATATAATATAAACAGGCAATAATGAGTAGCAGGAAGTTAAACCTCACAAATTAGATGTAGTTACCGGTATATAATATAAACAGGCAACAATGAGCGGGGGGAATTTCCAAGAAGAATTTCCGTCCCCACTTGTCGTTTACATATCTGAAGTTTAATTGTTTAGTATATTCAGTGTCTATAGACGTTTCTATAGAGGGATTGCGACGATAACTTGTTTCATAAGTTACGAGTTCATAAAGACCATCCTAAATCCGCAACCCAAAATCTTGAGCAGATAACTGTGTCAAGATAAACCTCACAAAGAGGTCTAGTTACCGGTATATAATATAAACCGGCAACAATGAGCAGGAGGCGTCCTGTGATACCCGTTCCACTGATGTTGCTTGAAATGTGACATCAATGGACTTAATGCAGCTTTATTTTTAAACAAACAATGTTAAATGAATAAAGCTGGGGGACCGGGAAGCAATATTATATACCACACAACTTCCGATACTACGTTATTATTTAACTTTCCTATTGGTAAATCTCTAATCGTCGTCTAACTGAATTTCATTTTAGGTACAATACCATAAAAGCTCATCATTCTGGTACTGGGTAAACTAAACGAATTCCTCAGCACGTCGAACATATAATACCATTTTGCTGGTTTAGGGAATATATATACTAGCACATTTAATTTCAGCAATTCAATCTTTGTATAAAAATAATAAGAGGATATATACACAAAGACAAGGTTTACTTTCAACGAGCATAAATCAAGGAGTAAGATTATTTTAATATATATATATATATATATATATATATATATATACGTTATCATAAGAAATTGAAGCAGATACATTATTTGATCGATATTAATAAACTAATTCTACAACTATAATCTTTGCTGATGACCAAATTATTATCGGAAGAACTGAAAATATAATTCAAGAAGCAGCCCATAAGATAAGCCAGGTTGCTGCTCAATATGGAATGACACTATCAACAAATAAAACGAAAGCGATGGCATTCCAAGGACAAAACCTATTAGAGGTAAAATTATTATAAGCGGAAAAACTCTAGAACAAGTAAATCAATTTAATTAACCTGGCATACTCTTTAGGATACAAAAAATTACATGATTGTGAAATAAAATTGAATACGTTCAGATACAATACATCGAACATTAAAATACAACGCAAGACTGCTAAAACTATATAGTGGTTGCACTGCTACTCTAATTACATGAACGCGATCAAATAAAACGAATCGAAGTTTCATAAACGAAGTTTCTTCGCTTTATATCTGGAAATGCATCATTGGGTTATAAAAGAAGTACTGATATTAGAAAGGAATTGAGCATAGAACCAATCACGACATTAAGAGAAAAATATAACATAAATTGGAGAAACAATGTCCTACGAATGTCAAGCACCAGGATGGAAGAACTATTTTGTATTAAAACCGAGATGAACAAGAAATATGGACCTTTAAAGAGATGACGGGAGCAATTTTGAGTCCGAACAGACCAACAGGTCTATTCCTTGAAGACGGTGATATTTATTTTGTTAAATTGGAGAAACCCGATTCCTGATGCCCCTACAGTGAGAGTTAATCACATAAAACCGTAAGTTATTGCTAGAAGTTGTACAATTTCTTCGAAAACACGATATCAGGTTACGGTTTGATGCCATCATTGTACATGACGTCAGGGGGAAGGTGGTTAGAATATTTTACTGTGCCGTCTGGTTACAGAAACATTATTGAACTGTGTTGTTTAGTACCAAAATCTTCCAAACAGTCAGTGCGTAACTTTTATATTTCACCGAAGTAGGTTTTGTAAGTCTGAAGCCAGCTTTTCTTTACATCTGACCGCTGCGCTATTCAGGGTTCAGAGTGGTCTCTTGTGTATGATTGAAGCTTAGTAACCCTCACTTCACTGGAAGGAGAGGTTCCATCTTTAGTTATTAGCTATGTATTGTATATCGTATAATTTGATAACAATTTAAATAATATTTGCCAATTCAATTTTCCATTACTTTATTAAGACATTAAATTAATTGGAAATACTTTACAACAAGTGACGCGGATTTGTTTCTAAGTTCCAATCATACACCATTGCGCATGCGCCAACAAACGCGAAGCTGTTTACACTATGGAATCGTGGGATGCATTCAACATATACACGATATTGAACGAACCTAAAAGCTAACCTAACACGATTTAAGTATTCTAACCTGTGAAAGACCAACCTAAAAGCTAATCTAAGCAATTTAAGCACTCTAACCTGTGAAAGAATGCAACGCCCTAAAATTAAAATAGCAAATTCTGAAATTATGAAGTATATATTTACAGTTAATTAGTACCTATTCTATTTTGGCTGCACTGAAACAGGTGTTTGTCAGTGCATACAATATTCGTTAAAATCAATGTGATTACCACGTCTTCATGCTATGTACGTAGTTAAATATCGTAGAAGAATATATTGAAGTACTCGTTAAAAAATTTTAAAAAAATGGTGCGAAATAATTTGAAAAATGAAACCCTAAAAATAAAATTTGACAGGAGGATATAAAGAAAAGAGGACTCAACGGCGGATGTGGTAGAACAGGAGTCCTTTAGAACAGCACAGAAGGCGGAAGAGGAAATCTACGCTGTGGTGAAAGGGGATGGAAACCCCGAAATCAAAATACTGGTCCTCCAGGTTGGGGGTTTGGCGTTAGGTTAGCTCCCTATCATAGTAAAAACAAATCTTGCTTTCAAGTCTCAATATGAATCAGCCGGACGGGTTAATGGTACTAGACACAAGCGAATCAATCGAAACAAGAATAAAATATACATAGGAACCTGGTATGTAATGACGTTATTCAAACCTGGTAAAATGCAAGAATTAGCTGACCAGCTTAATAAAATTAAGGTGGTTTTTATAGATTTACAAGAAATAAGATGGGATGGTGACGGAATAATTAATAAAAGGGATTATGTATTATTTTATAGTGGTTCGAAAAAAAACTTGCCAGGCTGGAACTGATTTCTTTGTGAAAAATAAAATCAGTAACATAGTAAGCGGGGGCACGCAGTAGCGTAGTGGTTAAGGCACTGAGCTACAAGCCGGAGGGTCGAGGGTTGAAGTCCCGTTGGGGTCAGGAAACTGACCCAAACCCTCTGGCGGCACTATGGCCCTGGGGTCGACTCAGCCTCTAACGGAAATGAGTACCAGACGCTTGTTCTGGGGGTAAAGGCGGCCGTCACGCAGGGCTGACATAAAGGGCCGATTGTCTAGAAAAAGTGCCTCCGGGCCCGTTGTGAGATCACTTTACTTTAACATAGTAAGCGATTTTGTTCCTATTAATGCAAGATTATGTAAACTAGGAATTAAATGCAAGTATAATAATTGTATTTTGATCAATGTTCGTGCACCAACTGAGAAGTCAATAGAAATAAAAAAAAAACAATTTCATGAAGACATGCAAAATGCATTAAATAATATCCCTAAAAGTGACACTATTACAGTGTTAGGAGATTTCAATGCTCAGATCTACTCACTTGGTTAACAATAACCGAAACCACAGTAAGAAGTTTCACGAACAGAGGTAACTGTATTACGTCAGTTTTCCCCCTGCATAATGCATAGCTTAAACTGGCGTTATACAGTTACCTCCGTTGGTGAAACCGATCCTAAGAGAACAAAAATTACGATGATTCGTGAATAATTTATAAAGCCTTCTATAATAGAAAAAAAAGAGAAAAAATCACAGTCGATATTGTCACGATATGACCTTAACAGCTGAATGCACCGCTAAATAAGCTATACAATACAAGGTTCTGCGAAATTTGAAACAATGTTTACGCAACAACAAAATTCTTGTTGCTTAAATTTCCGAGCTCCCAACTCAACGCAAACTTTTCGTATTTTATTCTCCCTGTGCATGTAATGAGCGAGTCCAGTGTTACGTACGTGTTATTTTATTTAACAACGCTCTTTAACAGCTAAGATCATTAGTACATATAACATTCATTGTAAAATACCATTGAGGTAATAAAATGCTAAAATATTAAAATAAGTACCTGCTATATCAGTCGTTCTCAACTAAATTAAATTTATATTTAAAAAAAAAACTTCAAGTGGTTAAAAGTATGAAGGGTTTCGCAGTTTTAACTACTTGAAGTTTCTTAAACAGAAATTTAATTTAGTGATTAAGTAAAATAAAACTGCCAAAATGTTATATGATTTTCATATTTAATTTAATAAAAATTCGTTACAGCTGTTTCAGTACTTTGTGTCTTCTTCAGACGAATACTACGATTCTAACAGATGGCGGTGTAATTATCTGTGAGTTCCATACGATTCTAACAGATGGCGGTGTAATTATCTGTGAGTTCCATACGATTCTAACAGATGGCGGTGTAATTATCTGTGAGTTCCATACGATTCTAACAGATGGCGGTGTAAGGTAATTTGGTAAGGTAATTGGTTTATTATTTAACAAAGAGAGATCCAGATGGCTGTGCTTTTTGTTGCAACCACGAATTTCAATTGAATTACAAATATTGATTATTTCATAATTTAAGCGTGTTCAGTGTTTATTTTATTTTCAATATTATTCATTTTGTGTGTAAGTATTAGTTTTAAGTAATCTGGCTGAAAGACAGCAACTTAATTTAAAATTTTAGCGTATACCTTAGCCACAGCAACGCGTGGCCGGGACTTCTAGTAGGACTATATATTATTTCATCAGTGATATTATTTAATTATATAAAGGCGTTCCGATTTATTTCTTAATTCTGATAACCGTCCAAAATCAATATAGAAAAAAAAACTTTTAACACTTTTCATCGGATTTTCATATTACTTAATACTAGCTAATACCCGGCATGCGCTGCTACGCCTAAATAAATGAAAATTAATATGTTTTTATGTTTAGTTGAACAAGTGGTACGGAAAACAATTATAAATTTATATTTTAGATGCCCCGTGCTGTTTACCCGGCGTTGCCCGGGAATCTACCAAGTTATCCCGATATTCTTGACATAAATGAGCTGAAATATGAAAATTAATGTGTTTTATGTTTAGTTAGATAAGTAGATGGAAGCATTTATATCGTAATTATTTTTAGTTACCCCGTCCTGTTTACCCGGCGTTGTCCGGGAACTTACTCATCCCGATCTTCTTGTCATAAATAAGCTGAAATACAAAAATTAATGTACTTCTTATGATTAGTTGAATAAGTAAAATGAAAAATAATTATAAATGTATATCGTAATTATTTTAAGATATCCCGTGCTGATTACCCGGTGTTGCCCGGGAATCTACTTATCTCTATCTTCTTGGCATAAATGAGCTAAAAGACAAAATTCGTTATTGTGAGTTATCCGTAAAAGAATACCCGCCATGTGCTGCTATGCTTGCACAGGAATCTACGTACTTGACTCGATCTTCTTGGCATCAATGAAAGACAAAAATGGTTATTGTGAGTTATCCGTAAGAGATAAACATATGCTGTCGCGGACTTTTTTGTAGAGCTTTTTGAGATATTCAATTCTGTGCACATTAATTTTATGTATTTGTTATGGTTTAGGCAGCGTAAGCCATTTAAGGGTCCAAAGAGCTAATTTTTCACGTTTTCCACTACAAAGGGCGCCTTTTAAGGGTGTAGGCGTTGAGTATCACAACTCTCTTATAGCCTATGTTCATCCCGGGAATCTCCTAAACATTTTGCAAAAAGGCCCATCACAATCAGATCAACGGTATGGCCGCGCATAAAGTATGAACAAACAAACAAACAAACAAACATTCATTTTTATATATTAGATTTCATAAAGTAAAGAAGTGATAAAAATAGCAAAATAAACAATTATCTGATCTGGATCGTCGTTCATTACTGAAACTATCTAAAATTTAATATGAAGTTTTACGTCTTCTAATATAGGAAACTTGGAAAGAAAGCAGAAACTTGGAAGATCAGCTGTGATCTGGATTTCATGGTCGCTGTACGCAACCAGAGGCAATGAACCCTGCAATACCCCTCTCATAACCTCACGGACTGAATTATGTAACGGTAATTTGAATTGCAGTTTTCTGTACGTATAAATTAGAAACTTGGCGAGCGGTCCGACCTGAAGATTCAGGGTTTAAAACCGGATCCCTTCTTAATTTTTCGCTGACCCGATACAAACAAGATGTTGCAATGTCTGACAAACGCATCGGCATGCATTCCTTTAAAAGAGTTCAAACAAGTATAGCCTATTATAATGAATTCCGATCATATCATGGCATTTAAATCTAATATATCAAAACGAATGTTTGTTTGTACTTTATGCGCGGCCAAACCGTTGATCCGATTGTGATGGGGCTTTTTGCAAAATGTTTAGGAGATTCCCGGGATGAACATAGGCTATAAGAGAGCTGTGATACTCAACTCCTACACCCTTAAAAATCGCCATTTGTAGAGGAAAACATGAAAAAAGTAGCTCTTTGGACGCTTAAATGGCTTATGCTGCCTAAACCATAACAAATACACAAAATTGAATATCTTAAAAAAGCTCTACAAAAACGTCCGCGACAGCATATGTTTATCTCTTACGGATAACTCACAATAACCATTTTTGTCTTTCATTGATGCCAAGAAGATCGAGACAAGTGCGTAGATTCCTGTACAAGCATAGCAGCACATGGCGGGTATTCTTGACGGATAACTCACAAAAACGAATTTTGTATTTTAGCTCATTTATACCAAGAAGATTGGAATAAGTAGATTTCCGAGCAACACCAGGTAATCAGCACAGGGAATCTTAAAATAATTACGATATACATTTATAATTATTTTTAATTTTACTTATTCAACTAATCATAAGGAGTACATTAATTTTCGTCTTTCAGCTCATTTATGCCAAGAAGATCGGGATGAGTAGATTCCGGGACAACGCCGGGTAAACAACACGGGGTATCAACAAATAATTACGATATAAATTTTTCCATTTACTTATTTAATTAAACATAAAACACATTAATTTTCGTATTTCAACTCATTTATGTCAAGAAGGTCGGGATAGGTAGATTCCCGGGCAACACCGGGTAATCAGCACGGGGTATCTAAAAAATATAAATTTATAATTTTTTTTTCATTTACCTATTCAACTAAACATAAATCATTTTCATTTATTTAGACGTAGCAGCTCACGCCGGGTATTAGCTAGTACGATATAAAATGTAAATCCCCTGAATATTCCAAAATATAATTACTCACTACAGAAAAGAACAATAATCCACATAAAAAAACTTCAGTTTTATTAGAACGTTTAAAAAATGTTATACACACAGAACAATTAATACATACAACACATTGGTTTATACTTTTTATTCAACGCCCCAGGTTGTAATTTCGACATTTCTGGTGTTCTCTCCTGGCACTTGCGTAACTGTAATCCACTTCTGAGGTTAGGGCGCCTGGAAGACGAAGTTACGGCTGCCTCGAGATATGATGGGCGACGATGATAGCGGTGCGGTAGGAGAGTCCTTAATCCTAAGCTTAAATTAAGTTGACTATTTAACTCATGTCGCAAATGGTAGTGAATGACCAATCATGTTTCAATGAATTCTGTTTTACACCAATGACAGTCGTGTTTCACCTCGCTCTTTATCGATTTCTCTTTATCAGCTCCTGCTTTTGTGATAAAGAAAGCTCCTCCTTTTTTAATATTCTGAACAGATTAGACCATTATTTTTCTCCAACAAATACGTTGAATATAGCAGATAATGAATAGATTCAGTGATTTTACTGAGTTGTTTATTCAAAATATAAATGATTAACCTATAATGTTGATGTGTTTCATTATTTCTCCGCTAGAGTGCATTCTTACAATATTGCGATCCTAGTTGGCAATAAATAATATGATCGAGTTGCAGTGAATATACATAACCTCACATTTCTAATTTGTTTTCAAACATCGCCGTTTACATTAACTATATAAATATTTTAAAACACCGGTAACTATATTCAAATAATTATTTTTTAGTAAAGAGTTTAATTTTATTCGTTAAATAGTCCTAACAAATGCCAATCTTGATTTCCAAATTATCTAGATAAATTCACTCCTCACTTCCTGAGTCGTGAATTTATCGATAATTTGTAAATAAAACGAATCCTCTTTTCTTTCAATTAAAGAAGAGAGGGTGTTGTATGGAATGGGGTCCTTGTCTTTATTCATAATTTTGTCCTTATTCTTATAGATTTCTAAACTTTCAAAGACGTCAAGGAATTTTGAAATTAACGACCGAACGAACCAGCCAAAGGTTACTTTTATCGATAACATGACCGTAGTCAGAAATATGCTGAGCAACTCCAGATTTTTCAACTATATTTAATCTAAAATGTGCAATATTTTCATAGAATCTGGTAAAAACAGATCTTCTTGTTTATCCAACATATTTCCTATCATACTCGTTACATCCAATTTCATAAATACCGGATTTTTTCAAACAATCGACTTTATCTTTGGGGTTTCCAAGAATACGATTTAATGTCAAAATGGAAGTATAAATTAATTTAGTATCTAATCCTTTAAATATTTTGTTCAAATCTAGTTAAAGAAGTTAATTTTAATTGGTGAAATGTGTACACTGACTACATGTTTTATGAATGATGATGATTATGATGGCCATATGATGTTCGGGGACCGTTTGGGTCTTAAGGGAACCGACTGGTGTAAATGTTGAAAAAATGGCAAAAAATGTATTTTTCGTTTATTTGCTTCTTAATAACTTTGATTCTCTAGGATCAATTTCACGTAAAAAGTTTTATTGTAGGAGCAAAATTGACTCCGTGACGTATGAGTTTAAATGCCCTTGCAAGTATGGTCAGCATTACTACTTAAAATTTAATATGCGTTTGTTTCTGTCTCCATTTTTTTTTTTACATTTTCCAAAACTTAAAACGCTCCTTACGATGTAATTTTTTCGCTATCAAAGTGAAATTTTGTGGTTAGACTCTCCAACAAATGCTACTTCAAATTTGCTATACAGTTACTAGTCTAAGACACATGTGTTCTTTTAAACTGAGATGAAAAAAATAATAAGAGTGACTATTTAACTCATGCCACAAATGCTAGTCAATGACCAATCACGTTTCAATGAATGTTGTTTTACAACCAATGACAGTCGTGTTTCAGCTCCATCTTTATCGATTTCTCTTTATCAGCTCCTACTTTTGTGATAAAGAAAGCTCCTTTTTAATGTTCTGAACAGGTCAAAGCATTATTTTTCTCCAACAAATACATTGAATATAGCAAATAATGAAAAGATCCCTTGATTTTACTGAGTTGTTTACTAAAAAAATAAATGAATAACCCGTAATGTTGATTATGATATATAGTTTGATGTGTTTCATTATTTCTCCACTTGGGTGCACTTTTACAATATTACGATCTTATTTGGAAATAAATAATATGATCAAGAAGCAGTGAATGAGCATAACCTCACATTTCTGATTTGTTTTAAAAAATCGCTGTTATATAAATATTTTAAAATAACTATAGTTAAACAATGATTTGTGGGTAAACAGCTTAATTTTATTCGTTAAATAGTCCTAACAAATGTCACTCTTGATTTCCAAATTCTCCAAATAAATTCACTCCTCACTTCGTGAGTCGTGAATCGATAATTTGGACATCACTCGTGGCATTACTTATGCTAATTTTTTTCAAGAAATGAAAAATAAGCAGTATCCTCCCATTATGAATATTTTTTGCACAGCAAATGTGTTTGGTGGAATCATAAAGACTCTGAATATCAAATTTCAACAGAGAACATTTAAAAATGCACCGTAAGGAGCATTTTTTAGAAAATATTAAAAAAATAGTTTTAAAAAATCATGATTGTGAAACTATTCTACTTATAAACACCAAACTTCACAGAAAAGCTTCTATAAGTACGCAATGAATGTGATAAATATTTCAAAGCAATCTGATGAAAACTAAAATAAATTTGAAATTCACCATTAGGTCTCCTTAAAGTTTCCTGACATTTGTCTTACAAGTGAGGAAAAAAATAGAAAAAAAAAACTCACCCATGAAATTTGTCCCGACTGGGGATAAAACCCGAGCCCGCTGCGTGACAAGGCAGCACGCTACCTTGAGACCACATCGGTGGACTTCGTGATCATCAACATTTAAAATGGAACAATTTACTGGAGAATTTAAAACCAATCCCCGATCTACATCGAAAATCTGTTGTGGCTTTGTCTAGACTTACTGGTCGTGATTGCCGCACAAAGAATTGGTTTAGACTCATACAGGGACACACAAACTATGGCCCACAGGCCAGATATGGCCCTCCATGACATTCTATCCGGCTCCTGTATACCATTCTAATAAAATAAATCTTAAATATCACAATTTACACTTCGTGAGTCGTGAATTTATCGATAATTTGAAAATCACTCGTGGCATTACTTATGATAGCAATTCCAACACTGCATATGCCTCAAGAACTGAAGTATAAGAAACATAAATAATAGTTTTAAAAAACTAAAAGAACACGCTTTATTAGAAAACTAAAAAATGAAAAATAATTTTAATTTCCAATACGCTTGGGATAAAATAAAGTGGTCAACAAAAAAATAATCTCCAACACATATAGAATAAAATTAGAGTTAGCAACAAAAAGAAAATAATTTTACCATCAAAAGCGTGGGGTGCTCTATATCAATTAATATATTTGATAATAAACAGATATTGGTAAAAGTAAGCTCTCTAAGAAGAACATGTAAAAATCATAAAAAGCACCCCACGCTTTTGATGGTAAAATTATTTTCTTTTTGTTGATAACTCTAATTTTATTCTAATATGGTTCTGGAGATGATTTTTTTTTTGTTGACCACTTTATTTTATCCCAAGCGTATTGGAAAGTAAAATTATTTTTCATTTTTTAGTTTTCTAATAAAGCGTGTTCTTTTAGTTTTTTAAAACTATTATTTATGTTATATTTTTTAGTTTTAATATTTTACAGAATACGATCAAAATGTAAATATCTTTTATATTCGATAATATTGTAGTATGTGCTGAAAGTAATTACTCTTCTATAAAAAAACCCCCCTCCCAGCCAGAATTTGAAACAGCGACGTAGGGATTACTGAATTAATATACCGTACCACTAAGAGTTCACTGCTCTAACCACTGAGCTCTTACAACGATTGACTAACAACTCGCCAAGTCCGCAACCTATTATACCAGTTTTCATTTTTTTGATTTTCGGATGATTCTGGCCAGGATTTTAGAAACAAAATATGATGAAATTATTGTATTGTCACGGGTCGTCTACACGTATACAAAGTTTCAAGTCGATCCAATTTTCTCTACGTGGGTGAAAATCGCGTTGAAAAGATTCCGTTACATTGATACAAAAACACTTTTTTTGATTTTCTGATGATTATGGCCAGGATTTTAGAAAATAAATATGAAATTATTGTATTGTCACGGGTCCTCTACAAGTATACAAAGTTTCAAGTTGCTCCAATGTTTCTAAGTGGGTGAAAATCGCGTTGAAAGATTCCGTTACATTGATACAAAAACACTTTTTTTGATTTGCTGATGATTATGGCCAGGATTTTAGAATATAAATATGAAATTATTGTATTGTCACGGGTCCTCTACAGGTATACAAAGTTTCAAGTCGATCCAATGATTTTAAGTGGGTGAAAATCGCGTTGAAAGATTCCGTTACATAGATAGATAGATACAGGTCAAGCTAATATAAAGCGTGTAAAATAGGCTGGTCGGTTCAATAATTTGAACTAGTGACCTTCCGAATGAGTCTCAAATGCTAGCCTCTGAGCCAAATTTTCGTTAATAATATTTATAACAGAATCTTGAATTTCCAAGGGTATAATGACCTTGTTCTGGTTTCTAGATTTACAATAACTAAAATAAACTTTATAATGCCCGTTAGAGATCATCCTGCGAAACCAAGTCTATCGACGCGATAAAAACATTTTGTCTGGAATTCTTGCAGCTGTTCGTTAATAAGCAACAGGTGTTCGCAAAGTATGTTTCAAAACCCACTTGCATTCTCACAAGATGTATTATTCTTCTTCGGCTTTCCCCATTTATAGGTTTGCCGTCTTCAGTTTCCATTTATCTCTATCATTCCAATCTCCCTCTTCCAAATTCCTATCACCCATTATATTTCTGACGTAGGTTTTCCACTTCCATCTTGATCTGCCACGTTTATTTCTTCCAGGGGGTGACCATTGGTACATATTTTTTGGCCATCTTTCATTTTCCATTCTTTGTACATGACCATACCATTTAAGCGTTTGATTTTCAATCCTCTTAACAACAGATGTGGTGACATTCATTTCTCTCCAAAGGAATTCATTTCATATTTTATCCTGTCTTGTTTTTTGGAGGCTTCTTCTAAAATAATCAAATTCTAATTTTTTTGTACTTCCGTCAAAGACCAAGCTTCACTTCCATATGACAAAATGTAACAAAAAAAACCAAAGTAAAATAATTCTAATTTAAACCGAAAATATTCAGGCGTAAATTAAGATAAAACAAATATATTTATCTGCTTACAGAGGAATTGAAAAATCTAATATAAAAAAATGAATGTTTGTTTGTTCGTACTTTATGCGCGGCCATACCGTTAATTACCCTTTGTAGTGAAAAAACGTGAAATAAAGTCCCTATTTTGACGATTAAATGGCTTACGCTGCCTTAACCATAATAAATACACCAAATTAATGTACACAGAATTGAATATCTCAAAAAACTCTACAAAAAAGTCCGCGACAGCATGTTTATCTTCTACGGATAACTCTCAATAACTATTTTTGTCTTTCATTGATGCCAAGAAGATCGGGATAAACAGATTCCCGGGCAAGCATAACAGCGCACAGCTGGTGGTAAAAACACATTAACATTTATTTAGGAGTAGCAGCGCACGCTTAAGAATACTTTTCCGTCTTATTGAGGTAAAAATTAACTATCGGTACTTAAAAACCATTCCGTTTCCGCGTTATGACGTTTGAAGGGTCTGCCCAATGACCTCTTGCCTGGTGGCTGATAATTTATGTTTATGTGTGACAGCGGGGAATCCCTCGCTTTTCCTTACTGCTTACGTTACCTGCGAGGGAGTTGGGAAACTCTTCAGTTTTCTTGTAGTTGAGTTCCTTCTCGCTTTTGTGTAATAACGTTCTTATGTATTGCCGTGCAAACTGGGCTGTGTTACATACACTATTTTGTCTGTATTTCAGTCAATACGTTGTCTTAAAGCGTGCATGTAAACCCCTTACACTGCGTAAGAATATTCAAGCCTGTAATTTGGGAACCCTTTATAAGAAGGAAAACTGCCAAGACGGAAATATATTTAAGGAGCCGTCATGTTCCTTCATAGACAGGTTTTACTGTACAACATTGTAAGTCTATGGAAGTATTCTTTTTATTGAAGATGTGCCAAGGCCGAATGTAAGGGATGAGATTCTCCGCTAGTGAGCCATCCGGGAGGTATGACATCATCCAGTGACATCATCGTCCAACCTCTGGAGCACGTTGCTCTCCTGCAAGGTCGTCTTGTTAGGAATGGTCCAGTACGACATATGACGTCAACCAACTTCTCCGTGAGGGGCACCGCATTACTTGATTCCGTGACACATTCTCATCAACAATCACGGATTAAGCCCATGTGGCTTGTTCTGGTCTCATAGATTATCATTCAAAAAGTTGAATCCATCTCTTTTTTCGGTCTACCAACATTCCTTCTCCTTTTGGTTTGTAATTAAGTATAATTTTTGGAATCTGATCATCTTTCATTCTTTGAACATGTTCTTTCCAGTTTTTTTTTTCTGGATTCTTTTATTTTATCTAAAAGTTTAAAAATATTTACTCATTTCTAATATCTTCACTTCTTTTATCTAGAAGTTTGCAGCCAGAGCCACACTTCTCAGAAATCTCATTTCAGCTGCTTCTATGATCTTCTCTTGTATTTTAGTTAAAACCCAAAATTCATTACCATACAATAGTAAGGGGACAGCCACTGCTTTATAAAATTTTAGTTTTGTTTCCTTTCTTGTGTTTTTAAGGTAAGAAGGTAGGCCAAAATTTGAAAAAAAAATCATAATTAAATAGTCTGTTCTTTTCTGAACATTTGTGTATATTATTTTTTACTGAACGCCAATTATAAGTGCGTTAATTATGTTCTTTTAAACAATTGACAGCTGTCAGCCTACAATACCATTACAGTCTTGCTAATAAAAATCTCTTATACAGGCTTTCATCAGTTGTTTAATTATACAATATATAAGCCTGATATAGATCACATATAATTTCCTTACTAATAAACGTTGTGCCGGAGCTATATAACAAAACCGCCATACACAATACGTCACATATTCGTCATCATAATGACGTCCGAACAATATTACGCGCAGTTTGTAACAGAAATAAAACATCAACAACCAGTGATTGTGTAAGAAATGAATATGGATAAGAATTACTAAGATTCCCTAATTGAGGAGATACGGAAAAAATAAGTGTGTTTTAATTTATATACATTTCCCTTTACGCTATGTAAAATATGTCGAAGAAATGATTTCACAGAAAATGTGCTGCCATCTAACGTCAAGAATTTCGAACAATTCTTGGAAACTAATATAGTTTTTCCCATTATAAATTATATGCAGTGTTTTAAGATGCGTTAGAAAACGTTCAAAATAGTAGGAAATGCTACCGACAACAGAATAACGTTTTAAGCGAAAAAAAAAGCATTGTAGTTTGATCGGGAATCGAACCTACGACCTCACGAACCGTAGTCAGAAGCTCTAACCACAAGACTATCAAGTTAACATATAGCTTGCTGCAATAATAGTACCTCTATAATTAAAATACATTTTTATATCGGTGTGGTTCTTATGTATTAAAGATGCAAGAAAGTTTTCTTAAAATAACATTATGAAGCATTTAAACTACATTCAGGTTAAATCTTGTCTACAGCAATTATTGTAGAACATATTCTTTTGTGCATCAATGTTCAATTTAAAAATATTGTTAGGCCTAATCGAGAATGAGTGTAACGAAAGGCATTTTATGATGCCTTTATTTTGCTACCCAGAGCTTTATTAATATAATTTATGTCCTGTGCATCCATCAAACAGTCGTTAAAGTGTTGCATTTTGGGTTAAATTTAAGGAAACTTTCATCAATATCATAAGAACACAATCAGTTGATCTTCAAGTCCGACATTTTGTCTAGTTATACAATCCTTAAACAAGGCTGGAGGCATGTATAACGATTCCCATGTAAAGTTGTACACCTCTCATACACTGAACAGCTAATACAGTGTTTATTAGTATGAATTTTCAACTGAGATGTGTATAAACTTTGTATAAAAGTTATATATGGATTATTAGTAAGAGGGTTATACTTTATTTAAACCTTGATTTCTCGAAAGTGAAATTGCCGCATTATCTCAGGAACTATTAAGAGATATTTACATGGACATTTTACAGGCGGTAAATCTAGTTCTACTAAAGCTGAGGAACCACAATCACGATAATCTCTTGTTCAAATCCTCACTTATCATTTTTAGATGTATTTTTTTTAATAAAAAAGAGATTAATGGCAAAAACATATATAGGACATCAATATTTAGATACAAGTTTGACTGAGGTTCAGTGGTCTTTACAAACCTCATTTAATACTCACTTACTCACTGGCACTATCGAACCCGTAGGTTCATGGCCGCGCAGACATAAGCTCTCCATACATCCATATCCTGAACTAAAGCTTTCCAATCATTCCCTGTATAATCTACTTCCCTCAAATCATAGTTAATGTTATTCTCCCACCTCATTCTTGGTCTACCAACTGGGCGTTTTCCCTCTGGCTTTCCTACAAGAAGCTTCCATGCAAGTCTTTCATTCCCCATACGTGCAACATGTCGTGCCCATCGCACTCTACGAGACTTAACTGTTCTAATTATATCTGGCTTCCTATAAAGATCATGTAGTTCATTGTTATGCAGCCCATTCACCTGTTTGTTCATCTCTCTTTGGCCCAAAAATGTTCCTAAGTACTTTATTCTCAAATACTCGTAATCTCCTTTCCTCCCTTAAAATAAGAGTCCATGTTTCGCACCCATATAATATAACTGGTAGAATAACAATTTTATATATTTTTAGTTTAACGTTTTTTTGAAAGGAGTTGGGACATCAAGAGTTTCTGCAATGCATAATAGCACGCATTTCCAGAATTGAGCCTATGTTTAATTTCTTTGTGCATCTCATTCCTATTTGTGATTATTGTTCCTAGGTATTTGAATTCAGCCACTTCCTCAAAATTTCCTTCATTTGTCATTAGCTGTCCTTTTCCATTATAAAATGTATTTCTACGTGTGACCATATATTTAGTTTTATTGATATTTACTTCCAGTCCTAATTCCTTAGTATTGCTCAATAGTGTGTGCGTGTTGTCCTTTAGTATCTCCTCGCTATCGGTCAATATCACTACATCATCAGCATAAACTAACAGCTTATTAATACCATTGAGTTGTAAGCCTTCCTCATCCTCTAAATATTCGACAGCATGCTCTAGTACAATATTAGATAGTAGAGGAGATAGGGCATCTCTTTGCTTCAATCCATTTTTGATTTCAAAAGTGTCCGAAAACTGCGTATACGCACCCTACTCTTTCTGCCATTTAGACACATTCGTATAAGTCTAACTAACTTCTTAGGAATTCCAAACTCCAGCAGGATACTATATAACTTCTGCCTGTTAACTGAATCATTTTGATAGTAACATCAATTCCAATTCAAGTGACACCAGTACTGACGGCGATTCGCTGGAGGGTAAAAAAAGAAACAAAGAACACCAGTCTGGGCAGTGAGAGATATACAGTCATGGCAATAATGTATTAAATCGGCATTTTGTTCGCTGCAGAGCTATATATTGGTGAAAAAGAACTCGTGTATAGAATTGCCTTGAAAATTATGTTTTGTTTCAATAACATATGTTACTACAATAAATACAACTGTAAATGTTACGAAAACAATAATAAATTCTCCTATTAACATCCATAACATCAAACCTTACCGCCATCAGAAATGACACTTGAGTAGTTAAGATAAACGTTAATTATTATAGAATTCTAAGAAAATTATTTTATATCGCTTAGTTCACAGGTCATCGTTCAGGTCATTTAAAATAAGTTCAATGATAATCGAATAATAGCCTCAAACTTCTCAAAAAGCTAGAAACAGTTGGTTTGCATCTTACATTCTCAGAGAACAATTTCATCTCAAAAATGCTTAAAACGATATATTATAAACTGTATTTTCTAATTACTGCAACAAGCACTGTGCAGAAATAAAACACATTTCTAACATTTGGTCGTCATTTTTCACACATTAATACAATCGTATTTATACGATTACATCCTAGGTTTGATCCCTAAAGAGCAGCTGTGAAAATTTTTGTATCATTCGATATTCTTAATTATTGGAATGATGACTGTCCACAGGAACTTCTTTATCTGAAATAGTAAATATGATGAATGCAACAATATTGTTGTAGACTTTGGATAAAAATCGCTATCAACAATGGTGCAGTGGCGTAACACTAAACATAAATTATTTAAAACCCCATTACTGTACATCAAGATTATATATAATACTTATATATCATACACGAAAATTTCCACTTCAAAATCCAAAACAATGGCAATGTGTGGAAAAAACATATAACGGGTGAAAATTGAGATTGATGGAAAAATTATAGAACAAGTGTTAGATTTCTCTTACTTAGGAAGTGTATTTGCAGAGTATAAGAGTGACATTGATTCAAAATTACAAAAATATAATAAAATGAATGGGATAATACGAAGACATTTTGGTAAACAAATGAGGACAGAGACAAAACTAAGATTACATAACATCACATCAAAAGCTGCTCTAAAATATGGAAGTGAAATTTGGATTTTAAATAAAAGAAACTCTCATAAACTTCCAGTAAACCAAATGCGCTTCTTACGATCATTGTTAGGAGTTAATAGACTGGATCACCAAAGGAACACTACTATCAGAGGAAAACTTGGAGTAACAAGTTTAAATGAAGATATACAAAGATGCCAACAAGAATGGAAAAATCATCTGAGGAGAATGGCAAGAAAAAGACTTCAAAAATTGGCATTCCAATATACTCCAACTGGACATAGGGACCAAGGAAGACCAAAACATCGGTGGAAAGATCAAGACCATCTTCGCTAGGTTTACCGTACAGGCCACATGGCCTAAAACGAATTTGTTCATCATGATGATGATATCATACACCTACATATATATTTTATTATTTAAAAAGCAAAGTTTCTTTTACTAATATATAATGGAATTGATGCACTATAATGCAATATACATAATTTGTTGCAGTCCTTACATGTCAATTTATATACTCATTTGCTGTTGAAAATGCTATTTTCTTCAATGTTATTGTTTATTATGTTGTTTAACTTATTATTAGTTCTGTATGCTATCTTTACGTTTTTGTCGGCTTTCTTTAGTGTACTGGCTAATTATGACGTTTATTTTCCTGTATATGTGTTAGCCATGTTTTCTTCTTATCAGATTCTCTTTCAAGTTTAGTTATGTTGGATATACTGTTCTTTCTTTTTTGTTTATTTACGAGTTTATTCATGATTTGTTCATTATAGCCATTGGTCTTTGCCATATATTTAATGTAGTTGAGTTCTTGAATATATTTGTCTTTGAAATACCAGTTTTGAATCCTGCCGATGATGGGACAAGTCCCGAAAGCGCTACAGTTAAATAGCTAATTAAGTTTTAGACGGACCCTTCAGGTGAATACTCCATAATTTTATATATTAATTTTGAATAATACCTCAACGGAACACATCATGAATCCTATAAAAGGTGTACAACAACTACAATGTGGACACTAGAACGAAAGACTTGCTCAACACACTATCTGATATTTGTTGTAAATGAATGACTTCCAACTATAGGTTATTAATCTAACTTAAGCTCAGGCATATTCTTGCAGCTAAGTCTTAATTTTTAAGTAGCCTACAAACATAGAGACTGTCTTCTAAAAATAAATATCTATGTGAAAGACAAAATGAACACATAAACAATTCATAATTTTTATTATGAGTAAATCAGTTTTGTCGTGATATTAATTCTAGATAAGGGAAAAAGAGCAAAGTCAGAAAATGACCAATTGTCTCAGTGGGACGTTTTACTCACGTGATTTTATTTTTAATACATGATCACTTGACTCTTAATTTTTTTCTGGTGAGATGCAGTAAGTTATGTGAGATTTCGCGGCACTAATGAGTCCCATTCAAACCTACCACATTTTAATTAATCATAACTCTCAAAGTACGCAGAATTATGAAATGAGGTTGGTATTAAAAGAAAGAGAAATTCAAAGAATGTTTGTTTTCATTGTTGCAGTTAATTCATGTGTCGCATGTTGGACAATAATGACATAAAACAAAATGGCGAGCACAAACTGTTTTCTGGTATGCAGAGACGAAGTAAAAAATTACTGTGCAAAGAAATTACTGGAGAGAATATGGAGGATATGCACCTGATGGGAAGACAATTAAGGCATGGCTTGAAACGTTTCTGGCGACTGGAAGCGTTAAAAAAGAACCAGGAGGTGCACGTACACGTGTTTCAGAAGGAAAGATTGAAGGAATTGTGGTACAATCAATTGTTACAAATGTTTTTATATTATCTCTTTCTGTTGACATTCATGCACTATGTACACAAACTGGTAGCCGTATTTCTTAGGGGGTAGGTCACTGCAAAATAATGCTATGGCCTATTCAGAACGTTAAAAAGGAGGTGGTTTCTTTAATATGACTATTTAACTCATGCCCCAAATGGGAGTCAATGACCAATCACGTTTCAATGATTTCTGTTTTACAACCAATCAGAGTCGTGTTTCACGAAATATTTATCAGTGTTATAATTTACCATATTAAAGAAAGCTCCTTTTTAATATTCTGAACAGGTCTGACCATTATTTTGCAGTGACTGAGCATGTGAGAAATACGGCTACCAGATTGTATATATAGTGCATGAATGTCAACACATGCCGCATGCGAGAGTTAATATAAAAACATTTGTAGCAATTGATTATACCACAAAAAAAAAAGAAACCACTGTTTGCACTTTCTTAAATGTATTTTTTCCCAGGTAACAATCCAGAAAAATATAATTGTCATATTTACATCATACGACATCAGAAATGAATTAATATACAGTTTGACGTGTTTCATTTTTTTCTCCACTAGAGAGCATTCTTACAATATTGCGTTCCTTTGGCAATAAATAGTATGATCTGGTTGCAGTGATAAGCAAAAGAAGCAGATGAAGCGTACCTATCGTTTCTCATTTGTTTTCAAACATCGCCGTTTACATTAAATATATAAATATTTTAAAATAACTATAGTTAAATAATGATTTGTGAGTAAACAGCTTAATTTTATTCGTTAAATAGTCCTAACAAATGCCACTCTTGATTTCCAAATTCTCTAGATAAATTGGAAATCACTCGTGGCATTACTTATGATAAACTTTGGTTAATAAATTCGAGGCGAAACACGACTGTGATTGGTTGTAAATAAAAAATCATTGCAATGTGATTGGTCACTGACTCCCATTTGGGGCATGAATTAAATAGTCATTTTTATATGTCT
Organism: Diploptera punctata; assembly: GCA_030220185.1. NCBI lineage: Eukaryota > Metazoa > Arthropoda > Insecta > Blattodea > Blaberidae > Diploptera > Diploptera punctata. The sequence goes on from JASPKZ010000446.1 coordinate 1,926,782, forward strand.
TACATATATTATTTAATTGATAGACAGTTTTTTGTAGCCTGATATATCTGTCAAATATTAAAACTATATCATCTGCAAAGCATAATGCATTCACATTGTCTTTGAAAGAAATTTACCCTCAGTTATGAAGTTAACCTTGGCCGACTTCAAGACGAGGATTTTGCTTGTTATTCATTAACCAAATATGGACAGTTTTATTACTTCCACATCACTTTTAATTGTTATCTAGATAACGTTAGCACTACCGCCTGTGTATAACAGTAACTGCAATGACATCATTAAACAAGATAACCTACAGTGTCCTCAATAACTATTACATTCAAATGGAAATCTAAACATGTTATTAATATCTTCTCCAGCAAACACTTGGGAGAATGTTGTAATGTACTGCATGGACTTAGAGCATAGTTTCTAAAGCAGCATTTTAATAGCATAATAAATATGGAAGTTAAAGTTAATAATTTTATACTTCAAAATTCTTTTAATATTTAATCATCACCATCATCATCATGAACAAATTCGTTTTAGGCCATGTGGCCTGCACGGTAAACCTAGCGAAGATGGTCTTGATCTTTTCACCGATGTTTTGGTTTTCCTTGGTCCCTATGTCCAGTTGGGGTATATTGGAATGCCAATTTTGGAAGCCTATTTCTTGTCATTCTCCTCAGATGATTTTTCCATTCTTGTTGGTATCTTTGTATATCTTCATTTAAACTTGTTACTCCAAGTTTTTATTACTGATTTCGTACATCTCAATGATGGATAAATCATATTTGAAGAGAAAAATTAAACGCTCAGACCGGGATTTGAACCCGGGACCCTTGGTTCTCTAGACCAAGTGCTCTACGAACTGAGCTACCTGAGCAAGTACCGATCTAAACGCAAATCTTTCTCTATATACGTTGTAATTCCCGTCCACCAAATGCTATGAAACCATGCTTCTGTCTTGCAAATGGCGGCTCCTTCATTAAGAAGACATATTTGGGAATTATACATTACAGCCAGTACGGCTTTTCCCATGTTTTTATTACTGATTTCGTACATCTCAATGATGGATAAATCATATTTGAAGAGAAAATATGTCTTCTTAATGAAGGAGCCGCCATTTGCAAGATAGAAGCATGGCTTTATAGCATTTGGTGGACGGCAATTACAACGTATATAGAGAAAGATTTGCGTTTAGATCGGTACTTGCTCAGGTAGCTCAGTTCGTAGAGCACTTGGTCTAGAGAACCAAGGGTCCCGGGTTCAAGTCCCGGTCTGAGCGTTTAATTTTTCTCTTCAAATTTGTTACTCCAAGTTTTCCTCTGATAATAGTGTTCCTTTGGTGATCCAGTCTATTAACTCCTAACAATGATCGCAAGGTAAGAGGTAGTGATGTGCATTCTATAACCTCTCCTACCTAATTCTCAACCTCACCTGCACGTGGTACACCCTGCTTTTAACTAACGAGGTAATGGGGACCGAGTCACGGCAGTATAACCGTTCCATCAAATATGGAGGAAATTCCATATTTTGAACGCCTGACTAGAGGCTATAAGGTAGCAGCCCTACCACTAGTCTTGCTCTGTGGATGGCTGGTAACCAACCCAGGGGACTTCCTATTACTCGAAGAAACTTAAGCAAAGATTTAAATATAACTTAAATAAAGAAAAACATCTAAACAATTCATTGTTGTTCATTGTTGAATAAAAATGTCTCAGTAACAATTAAAGAAATTGTAGTACATAACAGTCTTTCTTAATAATGCTTTTAAAATTGTTTTAAGTCATTGTTGTCAGAATTATAAAGCTTTCTGTTATAACTGTAATAAGAACACCTGCTTAATAATAATTAACTTTTTGATTTAACAAATCAAATTTAAACATTATATTAACCAATAGAATTTAAATATAAAATCATGTGATGTAATAATGTTCTTTAAAATTATTAAAAGAATTACCTAGTCATTCTGCATACAACTTTCAATAGACATAGAAGTAATAAGAGTTCTCCTGATAAAAATGTGATATTTAATACAAGAAGAATAGTTGATACAAGAAAAGAAAATGATTTTAATTGATGGTGAAGAATAATACCACCTACATTTACTTGATCTGCTGTGAAATTAAATAGTAAATAAATTTACTATTATTTCTACAAGAAACAGTTTTTTTATGATTGTGAAGTGTTTTCCTATCCTGTGTACCAACTTCCGACCTTGAGAAGAAAATCCGGCTCTACCGAAAATCAAACCCAACCTGAACCAGTAATTCTTTTTTTTTTTTTTTTGGACACTAATCCTTCTTCAAAATGTTACTACAACATGGGGAACGAAGAGAGTTAGCTGCTTCAAAACGTCGCCACAACTTGGGACAAAGAATTACTTCATTTCCCAACCTGTGGTTCGCGAACCCCCACGGAGTTCGCAAAATATTTCAAGGGGTTCGCCAAAACTTTTCCGTAATGGCGGGTTTCGAGGTTAGGTCTATTATTGTTTCCTTCATTTCTGCAGCATTGTAATATTTTTTTAAAATTTATATACAGATTTTTAATGTAGTAGTAGTAGTCTAATGGCCATTAGCTTGGATGTGTTCCATTTGCTTTCTTGCTTCCCAATAGAGTCCTGCCAGAGTTCTTGTAGGTGACATCTTCAGAGCCTCACAGCTAGCAAGATGATCTTTGTTCATGGTAGTGTTATTGTCTTGGCACAGGATACAATTTGGAGAGTTGAAGATTCCAATTTTATGGAGGTGTGCTGCCAGATTTTTAATGTTTACACATATTTATGTGCCCAACGTTTTATTTTCCTTCTCCATTCGTTTCTATCCATCCAACTCCATGTCCTCCAGTCCTCTTGTTCTCATTCCAGTTCTTATTTCTTGCATCCACGAGTTTCGAGGTCTACCTTTGCTTCTTCTTCCAGGTGGACACCATTCCAATGTTTTCTGGGCAACCTTTCTTCTTGCATTAGTCGTACATGCCCATACCAATTTAACTGATTATATCTTACATAGTCCACCGCTGTGGTCTCGAGGTAGCGTGCTGCCTTGTCACGCAGCGGGCCCGGGTTAGATTCCCGGTCGGGACAGGCTCCTGGATGAGGTTTTTTCGGGGTTTTTCCTCACCTGTAAGACAAATGTCAGGAAGCTTAGGGCCCAATGGTCCCGGAAAATCATCCGGCATTAATCATTATCATCATCCTTCACCGGTGTGAAAATTAACGGGAAGCTTCCACACCTACAATTCCCTAATAAAGCTGCAAAGCATAACATGAAAATGCTATGATTGCAGTGAAAGACCTGCCTTCGGGCAAAATTACTATGGATCAATGGATATCTTATATAATCTTCTATTGAATATCTAATATTCATTTTTTCTCGTATGACAGTATTTCTTATTTTTTCTAATTTTGGACATCTTGCTGCTCTCCTTATGGAATCCGTTTCCATCGACATAAGTTTTTGTTGGATTTCCAAACTTCAGCTCCATACGTGACAGTACTTCTCATTATTGAATTATGTATTTGTAACTTTTTTTCTGGTTATGTTTCTGTTCCATAAGACTTCATTCATCATTGCTGTTATTGCTTTACCTTTATTTATTCTGTTCTTAATATCACTTTTTTGTTAATCCTCTTTATTTACTTTTACTCCCAAATTGTAATAATAATAATAACAATAATAATAATAATAATAATAATATAACTATTAAAATCAAATTAACCCTATAATGCTCCTTGTTGCATATGTGTAAGATCGGGAATTTATCACATTATTTCCACAATAAATTAATATTCACCGCGAATGCCTGATTTACAGTTATGTAACAACGTTAGGAATTCATTTGATTTCGCTACAACTATGTCTACACGTTGTGTAACTTTTAAGCCGTAACTAGAGTAATTTTACGTTTTAACCGTTAAGGGTTAAGTTAATTTAAGGTTATTAAACCTTTTGCTTGGAATTAAATTTAATGTATGCCTATTGTATGTATAATTAAAAATCAGTGGTTCACTCAACTCAGATCTTTGTGAACGGGGTTCACGGGTCGAAAAAGGTTGGGAACCGCTGTCTTGAACTGCTCTATATGCCTAATGTTAAAATGCGTCTAACAAGAACTATGGTCTCTCTGGTTTAACTTTACGAGAAATTTATAGAATGAAACAACTGTACTCACTTCTCTATCTCGCACCAGTGTTGTCGGCGTTTCTTCACCGGATGTTAATAGGGGAAAGAGGTAAATGACAACAGGGTGGGTTCTTTCTCTTATATGTACCAAAGTGGTCAACGATCTACCCTTGTATCTCCATCTCTCCCTCTGCCAAGTTCCATCCATAGTAATTCCATCCATAAAATGCGTCTAACAAGAACTATAGTCTCTCTGGTTTAACTTTACGAGAAATTTATAGAATGAAACGACTGTACGCACTTCTCTAACTCGCACCAGTGTTGTCGGGGTTTCTTCACCGGATGTTAATAGGGGAAAGAGGTAAATGACAACAGGGTGGGTTCTTTCTCTTGTATATTCCATCCATAGTAATTCTGCCCGAAGGCAGGTCCTTCACTGCAATCATAGCATTTCCATACTATGCTTACAGCTTTACTAGGGAATTGTATGTGTGGTAGCTTCCCGTTGCTTTCCACACCGGTAAAGGATGATGATGATAATGATAAAGATGATGATGATGGCCATATGATTTCGGGGTCCGTTTGGACCTTAAAGTTTTCCTGACATTTGTCTTACAGGTGAGGAAAAACCCCGATAAATACCTCACTCAGAAAAACTGCCCCGACCGGGGATCGCTGCGTGACAATGCAGCACGCTACCTCGAGACCACAGCGGTGGACTTCTGCCAAGTTAAGCCAGCTATACAATAAGTCAATTGACCGAATTCATCAGCAACTCAAATTTATGATACGATTTTTAACGTTTGCGGAATATATGTTGTTTTATTTATATACAAATATTTTAACCTTAAAATGACGTTAGAAAAATAATACAAATTGACTTGGAAGTTTCCAAACTTGATGAAATTGCAAATAAAGGATATCTATCGACTTCTCTTCTTGTTCGTTACGGTTTAGGCTTTTTACTAGCCTGTTCCGGCTCCAAATTGCTGCTCTTTCCATCTTTTCTTTGGTCTTCCCAAACTTCTTCCTCTTGGTGAATACTTATATACTGCTTTTGTCGATATCTAACGACAAAATGGAAAAAGCTTAACCTTCTGAATAGGTAGGCCAATATATCATTCGTAGTCCACCGCTATGGTCTCGAGGTAGCGTGCTGCCTTGTTACGCAGCGGACCTGGGTTCGATCCCCGGTCGGGACAGTTTCTCTGGGTGAGGTTTTTATCAGGGTTTTCCTCACCTCTAAGGCAAATGTCAGGAAAACTTTAAGGCCCAAACGGTCTCTGAAATCATGTGGCCATAGCAATCATCATCATTCATATTCATCTTAAATTAAGCTTAGGATTAGGGGCTCTCCTGGCGCACCATCATCTTCACCCATCATATCATCGGGGCAACGTAACCACGCCTTCAGGGCGCCCCAACCTCAGAAATGGGTTACAATTACGTCATTGCCAGGAGAGTCAGAAATGTCTAAAAGGACAAAATGGGGACATTAAAAAATATATATATATATAGTCCACCGCTGTGGTCTCGAGGTAGCGTGCTGCTTTGTCACGCAGCGGGCCCGGGTTCGATCCCCGGTCGGGGCAGTTTTTCTGGGTGAGGTTTTTATCGGGGTTTTTCCTCACCTGTAAGACAAATGTCAGGAAAACTTTAAGGCCCAAACGGTCCCCGAAATCATATGGCCATCATCATCCTTCCATCCTTCACCGGTTTCGGAAAGCAACGGGAAGCTACCACACCTACAATTCCCTAGTAAAGCTGCAAGCATAGCATGAAAATGCTATGATTGCAGTGAAGGACCTGCCTTCGGGCAGAATTACTATGGATGGAGATATATGTATATATGGTATACATTTATTTAGTTCTTCAAAATTTAGGTAATTTGTTTTTAAATGGCCATTCTCATTTAATTACTACTGTATTTACATTTCTTAAATATATAATACATTTATACTATTGGACAATGAGAGACTATAATACATTTGTGCAATATATCCCAAATCTATTTTATTATATTTCTAACAGAAACAAGATTAAAAAAACGGGAACCGAGCTGTATTTAATAGCGGGTAACAAAATTATGTATAACGAAAGGAAATCCAAATCCACATATGCGTGGTTCGGCCACAATGGTGCTTTAAAGATTAGATCGATTCTGATACAATTAACTAGAAAATAATCGATAAGTGATAATAAATGTATAAAAATTCATCAGAAATTAACTGAAGTATTTCAAATTATCGACCTGAGGCATTGAATAAATAAAAAAAATATTTATTGTATTGTATTGTAGGCCCATGTTTTCCCTTTACAGAGAATTAGGCGCTCTCCCCCTACAGGGAAGAATTTGAACCATACTAATTTAGTTACAATTGTTTTCGTATAGATGTCATTTTGAGTGGTCCGTGGTCAGCGTTCCGCCTCGTACTGACATCTAGGAAACCAAGGTTAGTACTAGGACGGGAAAATTCGGTAAATTTTGCTTAGAGGCCTTTTCATTCAGGCTTAAGAATTTTTACGAGCCTGAAAATCTTCAGACTCGGGACCCACGGCTTAAAGTCCCTCCCGGAGGACTTGCTCCTTGGATTTTTCCGTCCTAAAAATCCATCGACCCCGGCCGGGTTTGAACCCGCGATCCTCGGGACCAGAGGCAAGGAGCATAACCACTAGTCCACCACGGCCGATTAATATATGTACGTTAAAAAAACTTTTTTTCTTACTTGACAATAATGTATTATTAATATCGTACATTGAGAAGAAGAGGGCCATAGGTGTAAATATGTCATAAATTGAGTTAGGACTACTATAGTTAGAAAAAATGGTTACAAATGTATTTCTTTGTGGCCACAAGTCATTGCAAGAAAATGAAGACACGATAAAATTGTGTCCATATCAAAAGTTGAATATATTATACCTTTTTCTAAAATTTTAATTATTAATAACTCGAAACTAAACTTTTTACACTTGTGCCCGTCTTCTTCCCAAGGTTCGATATATAGCAATATTTTGTTCTCATTGGATTTGAGTCAATGAACGATTCATTAGAACAATAAGGAAGTCCATTAAAAAAATATCCAAATAAGGGTATTCATTGAATTAAAAAAAAATATGTTCACTATAATATATGTATTAAAATAGCCTACCTGTGCCTTTTCGAGTTTTATTCTCTCGCTTTTGTACGAATGTCTTTCACTTTTAGTCTGAGATTTCTCAGATTTTTCACTCTTACTTTGCGATTTCTCACTTCTTGATTGCGATTTTTCAACTCTCTCACTTCTATCACTTTTTTCACTTTTTGGAAGCCAAGTCTTTCTTTTCTTTTGTTGATCACTCATTGTTCAGTCAATTAAAACGTTTATCCTCTTTTTAAGAAACGCGAATTGGTAAAATTAAGTCACTTAGAAAATACACTATGGCGGCTAATACCACGCCCACTTTTCCTCTGATAAGAATACGTGATAAGTGAAAAACTGGAAGATTAATTCAAGCGTTGCCAACTGACCAATACCTGGAAAGTCTGACGAACATAGAGAAACAAAAGGTCTATAAAATCTAAAACGTAATACATTTAAAAATGGCATAAACCGGTTGTAGCGATAAGATTTTATAAGAGAGAACAATGGGAAATCAATGAAAAAAATATGTTTTTGACAATTGCCAACCAATGAAACAAAACGTTCATATAGGCCCTAGGTTTAATGTATATACGCCTAACTGCATAAACTTAATTAATTTGAACTGGGATTGAAAACACATTACATTCGAACTTCTGCACAAATTATTCGCACATTTAATGATAGCTTACTACACAGATACCGTACATTTGTTGGTGGAAAGTTCTGATAAAGATAGAACTGAACAAATATTTATGTTATTTCAGCTGTTATTTTTTTAAAGGTATAGTGCTATAAGTAACTATTTGACAGACGATACTAAGGAAGGTATTACTAAATACACGATATATATATTACTAAATACTTGTTTGTTTCTTCGTACTTTATACGTGGCCATACAGTTGATCCGATTGTGATGGGGTTCTTTGCAAAATGTTCAGGAGATTCCAGGGATGAACATAGGCTATAAGAATGTGATACTGATACTCAACTCCTACACCCTTAAAAATCGCCCTTTGTAGTGGAAAATGCGAAAAAAAAGTAGCTTTTTGGACGCATAAATGGCTTATGCTGCCAAAATCATAACAAATACACAAAATTAATGTACACAGAATTGAATATCTCTAAAAGCTCTACAAAAAAGTCCGCGACAGAATATGTTTCTCTTACGGATAACTCACAATAACCATTTTTGTCTTTCATTGATGCCAAGAAGATCGAGACAAGTACGTAGATTCCTGTGCAAGCATAGCAGCACATGGCGGGTATCCTTTTACGGAAACTCACAATAACGAATTTTGTATTTTAGCTCATTTATGCCAAGAAGATCGAGATAAGTAGATTCCCGAGCAACACCGGGTAATCAGCACGGGGAATCTTAAAATAATTACGATATACATTTATAATTATTTTTCAATCTACTTACTCAACTAATCATAAAAAGTAGCCTACATTAATTCTCGTGTGTATATATATATGCTTTAAACTCTGTTTAGTGGAGCAAAAAATGTTACAAAAAATAGAAAATTAAAAATAGGTCTATATCAAACCACAATTCAGAGCTTTTTAACATATGATGCTGAAGTCTGGCAAATTCCTACCAGGGAAATGAAAAGAATTTTAAGTACAGAAATGGATGTTTTAAGAAGATCGGCTGGAAAATCTAGAATGGATAGAATACGAAATAAAGAAATAAGGGGAATTATGAGTGTACAAGAGGAACCAGACATCATAGACATTATAGAAAAGAAAATATTACAGTGGTATGCCCATGTCAAAAGAATGCCAGAGCAAAGATTGCCTAAAATTGTTATGAAATTGATCCCAACGGAAAGGAGGAAGACCAAAGAAAACTTGGATAGAATGTGTACAAGCGGCTATGAATATAGAGGATCGGAGAAAGATCAATGGGTGGAGAGAGAGGAATGGCGTTTTGTTTCCGGAAGACGGCGGCAGCTGCCATACCGGATGATGATGATATATATGAGAAAGGCGAACAGGAAAATCGGAGTAAAAAGATAATGTATAGGAAATAAAAAAGTACGTCCTAAAGTTAGTATTATCATAAACTATTCTCATCCTGAACAAGGCAGAAATTTAAGGGCATAATAGTTTAATGACAGTAGAAATGCTTTCAAAATGCTCGTTTGGAAACTACGTATTTGGAAGGCCTAGGGTTACGTGAGAGGATGATATTCAGATCGATATTAGGGAACTGGAAACGTGATTTTTGTCTCATGAGTAACAATAGTTGTACTTAATGCACTTTTTTTTATCGTGTTTTCAAATATGTATTCCGAATTTCTCCATCATCCACAGTTTTTTATTTCAATTTCAATTAATGGATTTAAATAATTATTTTTTAATAAAAGTTTTTTCGTCCATTTGTCCATTGTAAAATAAAACCAAATGAGCTAACTCAAATGGTTTCAGCTATGGAAAAGAGATATCAAAGCAAATGGAATCCTAATAAGTTTTATGCTGGCCGATTATTGTTGGACCATCAAGAGGGATGCTCCACAGGCGAAATATAGCAGAAAATTGCCATTTATTACTTTCTAGACGAGTCCGAATGTTCGAATATTGTGTAGTTACGAATGTAGAAAATATTAAAGTGTCTGAAATTATAAATTCCTGTCTCTCGGGCCTTACGTGATGGAGAAAAACCCAACATCATATTTGAATTCAGGAGAAAAAATACTATCAGAATCACATATTTTTCTTTCTGAGACAAAAAAAAAAGTTTATTTTTTATTGCTCAGTGATATCGGAGATATAATATTATTATATAAAACTTTCCTCATTAGATTGCCTCAAAGACAAAGTGATACAGACAATTAATTTTCTAAATTGATGAAATACATTTTGTAAATGCATTTTAAAAAATTCAACTTATAGGCCTGACTGAAGTATACATACTATAAAGTAGTAATTTTGTAAATATGGTTTCTTAAAATTGAAATTGATCCACTAATGGCAGCGATGGCAAATCTAGAAAGATACACCCTGTCCAAATCTAAGGAATTCCAAAATTTAGCTAAGAATCCTGGTATAGTACCTCTTGTCCCGATCATCAATCCTGTGACAGTTATACTATCTAGTTGGTATTTATCTTTGTAATAGTCAATTGTTGGCTCATATATGGCTTTCTTTTCACAGTCAACTTCCTCAGGTTGGCCAGTTGACTGAGAATAGGGATCAATCAATAACTGAAATTCGGGGTCTCATAAGCCATAGAGTTAGTTTAGTGTCGTATTTGTTGTGAAATTATTTTATATTGAATTTAATTAAGTTTGAATTTTTATTGGTTATTTACTAAATCGAACATATTTTTGAAGCCTGTTGTAGCAATGTATTAATAACTAAAGGCAACTAAACATTAATGCTAATCGGACTATCTCCTCTAATAACTTACTAAAATTGAATGAAAATGGGCGTTGCACTTTTTTGATAAAGATCTCCAATTGCACTGCATTGAACATTAACCTGGATATAAGTTCAACGACTCGACGCCATGATTTGTTCTTGCATTTCGTTTTATAATGGTTATACACATTTAATCTAACAACAACTGAAACTATTTAATAATCAATTGAGTTGGTGTTTAATTGATGAAAATCCATATTTATTAATTAAATAAAAATAAAACGTAGTTTTATTTCATTTTCATATTTATTATATAATTCAGTGACAGCTGTTTCGGTACACTGTACCTTCATCAGACATGTTAAATTATGAATTGAGTTCCAACTGATCTAAGCAACAGAAATTTAGAAAATTCAAACTATGCTAACCACCTATTCCAATTTAATCATTGTTTCGATCCAAATTTTGAAATTTTACATGTTTGTGATAAGGGTAAGAAGTTAGATCTTTTGGAGGCTGTAGAAATTAATAAATTTAAAAGTAGTAAAAAAACTGTTAAATTCTCAACTTGATTTGAATGAATCCCCTTTGTTAAATTTAAAAATTTAAATAAATATTGTTGTATTGTTGCTTAGATCAGTTGGAACACAATTCATAATTTGTTAACATGTCTGAAGAAGGTACAGTATACCGAAACAGCTGTCACTGAATTATATAATAAATATGAGAATCAAATAAAACTACGTTTTATTTTTATTTAATTAATGAAACTATTTAATTCAACTAAGGAAATTATAATTTTGTTATACTGATTACTAGGGCAAGGCAATTAATGATTTTGCATCTTTTTCTTATGAAGGTTGAAACATTGCTTGCATATATGAAACTGTACGGCATTAAAAAACGGATTAAATAAAAGCAATTTGTTAGGGTTTTTTTTTTTGCATTTTCTTAACTTTTTTAAGGATAGCCATTTTTTTGGCAATTTTTAGGTCATTTTGAGCATTTTTTACACTTTTCCGGAAGGTTGTGACATTATTTGTATTTGATTTAAGAATTTTATTATAATTCAGTATTTTTCCTTGTCAATACAATTTCTTGAAATTAAGTAGTTGTTTTGCTAACTACTGCCCCTATTTTTCAAGGTATGTGCATATTGATCTTGCCCTTTTCTAGGAATTTTATTCAATTTCTTAGAGCTTATGCTAGCTTCTACCCTTATTCTGATTGTTAACTGCAATTCAAAATTGCTGTAAAGTGCACCGTGTAATTGAAATGGATTTTCTGCAATAAAAGGTACTGTAATATGTATTTTTTAAATACTTTTATTTTAACATGTTGATGTTAAGTTAAATTTTATGTAATTCAGTAATCAAGTGAGTACTTAATCTAATAAATAGTATTTTTATTGGTAATTCTTAACTTTTTATTTGTCTTTTTTTATTTTATTGGTCTTTTTTGCATTTTTTAGGTCATAAATGCATTTTTTACCAATTTATAGGTCATTAAATGCCTTGCCCTACTGATTACATTTATTAACATGTTAAATGCGTTCCAAATAATTTTCATTTTGACAATTTCCCCCCCCCCCTCCCCCTAAATTAGAGCTACGAAATTTTGTAGACTGTATAGAATATGCTGTAATAATAACAGCAAGAACAAAAAATTCCCTACTGGAAACCTTTGACAAATTGAAAAATGAAAGTATGAAATATGGGCTTGTAATCAATATAAATAAAACAAAATATTTAAGATGTATGAGAAATAAAACAAATTTGACTGAACTAACTATAAATAGTGACTGTATTGATCAAATTAACTCCTTTAAGTACCTAGGTACAATACTAAACAATAATAATACTGTTGAAGAAGAGATCAAAACAAGAATATCGCAAGGGAATAAAGCATATTTTGCTAATTTCGATATATTCAAAAGCAAATTAATATCAAAAAATGTTAAATTCAAAATATATACAGCAATAATAAGACCAATCATATGTTATGGAGCTGAAACCTGGGTACTAAAAGAAGCAGATAAATTAAGACTATTAACGTTTGAGAGGAAAATATTTAGAAGAGTGCTAGGTCCAGTAAAGGAAATTGGAAATTGGAGGTTGAGAAGGAATGACGAATTATACCTCAAGAATAATAAAGAAAATATAGTTAGTTTCATCAAATCCAAAAGAATACAATGGTTTGGACATATAGTAAGAATGCCAAAGGGAAGATTGCCGAATGATATTTTGAATTGGAAGCCACAGGGAACAAGACCAAGGGGAAGACCCAAGGATCGATGGGAAGATGACGTAATTGAAGATTTGAGAGAGATGGGGATTTTTGATTTGAAGTCTACTGCACAAGATAGGAAGAAGTGGCGTAAACTTGTTGAGAAGGCCAAGACATTCCATTGGAAGTCGTAGAGCCTGACGAAGAAGAAGAAGAAGAAGTATAGAATATGCTAGAACTAAATTCATGCCAATCTTAATTTTGACTTTAATGTACGAAATAATTATTTTTCATTTTATTAATTTTGACTAATTGCTTAAATAATGTAGGCTTACTGTACTTATATTTATGACATAGGAAATAAAAGATAGGGGTTATCTTATACGACTCCCTAGAACTGGTAACATTAAAGATACAAGAGCTGTAGAGAACTAACACGATAAAGATAAAATTATTCACAACTCTATTACATATTGAAACATTAAAAAAATTCCATGTATTAAAAATGTATGATGATCCAATAATATGTATAGGCCTATATTACTATAATTTTACCTTATAACGACAATAACATGTAATAAGACCATTGCATAAGTTATATTCATTCTCATAAATTTTCAGAGTACCTGCGTTGATTCGCTTGTTCTTTATCAAACTTTCTACTTGTAAATCACATAGGCCCTATGTATGTTTAAAGTAAGATGAAAAAATACCAGTTCGTAATAAATAGGCCTATTTAGACTAATATATATATATATATATGGTCAGAGGTAAAAGTATAAAATTGCTACTTTCAGGAGAACACTTGTTAAACCGGGAACATGAACTACACTTACGAGGTACTCACACCGAGAAACAATCGTTTTATATTCGAAAAGTACTACAGTCCTGGATTACCAACTTTTTCACAGTGCGCTGAAGGCTTGGTAGATGGTCACAGCATACTTATTTTGGCCATTTTTCTACACAACTTATTTCCTAGGACCACATAATATAAACAGCAGTCTTTCGATATATTTTCAAAGGGAGGTACCATAATTCTTGAATACTCGCCCCGCCAACAGTTACGTTCCGTAGTTTCTAAATGCCTATTGGGTATTCTGTTCTTAATTGAAGTATTTGATTATTTTATACCGACTGATCTTATTATAAAATATTAACTCACAATATGATAGTCAAAGGGAGAACGTAGGATACGAAGACCGAATTCCAGCTGAAGAGATTAAATAGAATTAATTAAATACAAATAAAGAAGGGGAAAATATCATAAAAAATCACAATGATGGCTTGAAGAGAGAAAGAATCAAAATTAATAACAATAATATTTTGTGGTTAAAATAATAAGTTATTATAATTATTAAAAGCACATCGAAAACACAAGCACCAAACAATGAAAATGAGGTTTATTACTGGATAAACTGAAATTAATAAATTTCCTAGAACAAAATGGATGAATTTTCTTGACACAGAAACTGCTACTTAATAACCAACACACAAAACGCCAACTGGACTAATTTTAAGAACTTCCTTGGGAACGTTAGTTAAATGGTGACATCATACAAACCAGGTGATAGCAATGGCCAACTCAAACTAAAGCAGGTTTTTAATTTAATAGATAATGCTCAATGTCATCCCCTCGCCATGTTAGACCTACTTGCTTGTCAGCCTATTCAACACATTTAGTACAATCTCTTCAGTCCTGAATGAGTATAGCAACTTTTTTCATAAAGGGTCTTTAATACAAATTAACAATTTTGACAGCAAAAATGTATTCTTGGCTCCAAATTTTTTGAGGTTTTTATGTCAACACAAAACTGATTATGAATTATAATTTTAGTATTGTGACTTCTTGTAGGAAAGCCAGAAGGAAAACGCCCAGTTGGTAGACCAAGAATGAGGTGGGAGAACAATATTAACTATGATTTGAGGGAAGTAGATTATACAGGGAATGATTGGAAAGCATTGGCTCAGGATAGGGATGTATGGAGAGCTCATGTCCGCGCGGCCATGAACCTATGGGTTCGATAGTGCCAGTGAGTATGTAAGTATTGTGGTTCAATTACAAGTTTAGGTACCTGTGAGAGAGATGTACAGACTAAAATTGCAATGTCAAAAAATGCAACTAAGACATTACATGGAATAATTTGGAATAAAAATATTACAAAGGAAACTAAAATGACTATTTAACTCACGCCCCAAATGGGAGTCAATGACCAATCACGTTTCAATGATTTCTGTTTTACAACCAATCAGAGTCGTGTTTCACGAAATATTTATCAGTGTTATAATTACCATATCATAGAAAACTCCTCCTTTTTAATATTCTGAACAGGTCTGACCATTATTTTGCAGTGACTGAGCCCATGAGAAATACGGCTACCAGATTGTATATATAGTGCATCAATGTCAACACATGCCGCATGCGGGAGTTAATATAAAAACATTTGTAGCAATTTATTATACCACCAAAAAAAGAAACCACTGTTTGCACTTTCTTAAATGTATTTTTTCCCAGGTAACAATCCAGAAAAATGTAATTGTCATATTTACATCATACGACATCAGAAATGAATTAATATACAGTTTGATGTGTTTCATTATTTCTCCACTAGAGAGCATTCTTACAATATTGCGTTCCTTTGGCAATAAATAGTATGATCTGGTTGCAGTGATAAACAAAAGAAGCAGATGAAGCGTACCTATCGTTTCTCATTTGTTTTCAAACATCGCCGTTTACATTAAATATATAAATATTTTTAAATAACTATATTTAAATAATGATTTGTGAGTAAACAGTATAAGTTTATTCGTTAAATATTCCTAACAAATGCCACTCTTGATTTCCAAATTCTCTAGATAAATTCACTCCTCACTTCGTGAGTCGTGAATTTTATCGATAATTTGGAAATTACTCCTGGCATTACTTATGAAAATTTATAAGAGCATAATACAGAATATTTTGTCATATGGTCTTTGATGGAATTACAAAAGAATAAAATTAGAACAGTTGAATTTGATTATTTTACAAGCCTCCCAAAAAAACAAGACAGGATAAAATAAGAAATGAATTCCTTTGGAGAGAAATTAATGTCACCACATCTGTTGTTAACCCTTAAATTCGTAATGTATCCTTTTGGATACATTAGTTGGTTTAATTAATTTAATATTTTAAATAAATCAGAAGAAAATGAACAAAAAGAAACCATTTAAATGTTTCTCTAATTATACAATATATGTAATAATAACAGTTACACAAGATTATGTTTTCACTGCGGTCCGCCACATTCAAATAACTAACGGAAGAAATTTGTGTTTTGCCAATTTAAGGGTTAAGAGGGTTGAAAATCAAACGCTTAAATGGTATGGCCATGTACAAAGAATTGAAAATGAAAGATGGCCAGAAAATATAGCCTATATCAATGGTCACCGCCTGGAAGAAATAAACGTGGCAGACCAAGATGGAAATGGAAAACCTACGTCAGAACTATAATGGATGATAGGAATTTGGAAGAGGGAGATGTGGAACTTTTTTCAAAAATTATTTTTAATACAAATTAACAATTTTGACAGCAAAAATTTATTCTTGGCTCAAAATTTTGAGGTTTTTATGTGAACACAAAACTGATTATGAATTATAATTTTACTATTGTGCTTCGTGAGTTATCAAGTAGTCAACCAAAATTATATACATTTTTACAAAATAAATGAAGAAGTAAATTTGATGGAGATTTGAGTGTTTATCATTTATGACAGTGTTTTTTTTTTGTCTGATTTATACAGTGTTGTCCATGGGTTCCCTGAGGTAGTCCCCGCCCGGAGATCCGAATGGGGGACTATTTGACCACCGGAAAATTCTACCCCAGTTGAACCCATGTCCGCATTTCTTGACGGTTGTATTTTTACGGTGAAAGGTCGTCACTCTTTCGCCCAAGGTACTTTTTTCGTTTGTCTCATCACCTTCGACCAGTCCGGCATGGGTAACCCTATCGGCAGCAATGCTACCGCCGGCATAGCTCTCAGGCTCATTTAAGCACGCAAGCCACTACACCACGACATGGTAAAGATACCATGGAGGGAATATAAACAATTACATATAAAATTGTAGACTTTCACGGCAGGTGTTTGATTAATGTATTTTATGTCTTTCGGGCTAAATGGCCGTGGTTTGGTTTTATTATCACTCAACGTTTCGTCTACTACTGCGGTAGACATCCTCAGGATCTAGAAGTAATATGACCGAAGATGTTGAAACAATTTTAAATAAGCATAATAAAAACACATTTGAATACCATTTATAAAAAATAGCTTTTTTTGCGCGATAGTGGGTTTTGTCGTACTTACAGCAATGGTGATCATGATTGAAAGTTCAACTTCCTACATTTCGGGATTGCCAACCTAAATAACTACACTGTAATAAAATAACTATACTGTAATATTACATATTACAAAACGCATGTGGGAACTAAAACCACTGCCCTCTATGTATACTACATACAAAAAAAAACCCAAAAGGTAGAGTTAATATACATTATTCGAAACAAATCACTGCATTTTAAATGAACCGAACTTGACTTGAAATAATACTTGCGCAATTGCATCACTAAGTGGTCTCACGGCCTCCTGTAGTTTAAACTAATAAACATTGCACACACTGTTAACGTTAGTCGATTGTTTATAACGTACGCAATTATTTCCAACAAATATATTATTTTATTATTATTTTGAAAATACCATCGCGCAAAAAATAATGTACAACGCACGTTTGTGAAGTGTTTTACAGAATCCCGGAAATTAAAAACCTCACTATAGCTCAGTTATTAAACATTTTCCACTTCTGTAAAAAAACCACTTCCCAACCTCGCATCATAATGTAGGCTACTATTTTACATGATATTTATGAGTGGGAATAAGTTGTAAAGTAATCTGGAATTTTACATTTTAGATTTTTAAGGCCCAAACGGTCCCCGAAATCATATGGCCATCATCATCATCCTTCACCGGTGTGGAAAGCAACGGGAAGCTACCACACCTACAATTCCCTAGTAAAGCTGCATGCATAGCATGAAAATGCTATAATTACAGTGAAGGACCTGCCCTCGGGCAGAATTACTGTGGATGGAATACAAAAATTTGCTTTGAATTCTGACGATAATGACATCGTTCCATTAAAATAATGGCCGCGGTGGGCTAGTGGTTATGCTCCTTGCCTCTGGTCCCGAGGGTCGCGAGTTCAAACCCGGCCGGGGTCGATGGATTTTTTAGGACGGAAAAATTCAAGGAGCAAGTCCTCCGGCAGGGACTTTAAGCCGTTGGTCCCGAGTCTGAAGATTTTCAGGCTCGTAAAAAATCCTTAAGCCTGAATGAAAAGGCCTCTAAGCAAAATTTACCGAATTTTCCCGTCCTAGTAGCCTACTACCTTGGTTTCCTAGATGTCAGTATGAGGCGGAACGCTGACCACGGACCACTCAAAATGACATCTATACAAAAACAAGTGTAACTAAATTAGTATGGTTCAAATTCTTCCCTGTAGGGGGAGAGTGCCTAAATCTCTGTAAAGGGAAAACATGAGCTTACAATACAAAAAAAAAATCAACGATTACAGTAAAAGAATAAAACATAAGGTTCTTGTAAATGAAAATGAAAAGCAAAATAAAGTGTGGAGTTCGCCTCTGGTCCCGAGGGTCGCGGGTTCAAACCCGGCCGGGGTCGATGGATTTTTTAGGACGGAAAAATTCAAGAAGCAAGTCCTCCGGCAGGGACTTTAATCCATTGGTCCCGGGTCTGAAGATTTTCAGGCTCGTAAAAAATCCTTAAGCCTGAATGAAAAGGCATCTAAGCAAAATTTACCGAATTTTCCCGTCCTAGTACTACCTTGGTTTCCTAGATGTCAGTACGAGGCGGAACGCTGACCACGTACCACTCAAAATGACATCTATACGAAAACAAGTGTAACTAAATTAGTATGGTTCAAATTCTTCCCTGTAGGGGGAGAGTGCCTAAATCTCTGTAAAGGGAAAACATGGGCTTACAATACTTACTTACTTACTCACTGGCACTATCGAACCCGTAGGTTCATGGCCGCGCGGACATAAGCTCTCCATACCATCACTATCCTGAGCTAATGCTTTCCAATCATTCCCTGTATAATCTACTTCCCTCAAATCATAGTTAATGTTATTCTCCCATCTCATTCTTGATCTACCAACTGGGCGTTTTCCCTCTGGCTTCCCTACAAGAAGCTTCCCTACAAGAAGCTTCCATGCAAGTCTTTCATTCCCCATACGTGCAACATGTCCTGCCCATCGCAGTCTACGAGACTTAACTGTTCTTATTATATCTGGCTTCCTATAAAGACCATGTAGTTCATTGTTATGGAGTCTTCTCCATTCACCTGTCTGTTCATCTCTCTTTGGTCCAAAAATGTTCCTAAGTAGCCTACTTTATTCTCAAATACTTGTAATCTCCTTTCCTCCCTTAAAGTAAGAGTCCATGTTTCGCACCCATATAGTATAACTGGTAGAATAATATGTTTATATATTTTCAGTTTAAGTGTTTTGAAAGGAGTTGGGACATCAAGAGTCTCTGCAATGCATAATAGCACGCATTTCCAGAATTGAGCCTATGTTTAATTTCTTTGTGCATCTCATTCCTATTTGTAATTATTGTTCCTAGGTATTTGAATTCAGCCACTTCCTCAAAATTAAAAAATCAACGATTACAGTAAAAGAATAAAAAATAAGGTTCTTGTAAATGAAAATGGAAAGCAAAATAAAGTGTGGAGTTGGACGTTATATCACCGCGTAGTTAAGCATTTTGTAAGCAGTTTTATAATGCAAATGAGAGGTAAGCTAACTCACTGTATGCCAAGGCAAGCTGTTCAGAAGCGATGTGAGCCAGAAAAATATTAATCTAACCTTGATTTACTCATAAATTGATTCTTACCTGCAACATATTTTTACTTAAAAAGAAACTAACGAGAACACTGTCACCAACACTTTCGATATCACTACATTATACAATAATTAACTTGTTTGTATGTTCCACCACGATGTTCAACACTGTAGCTTCGAATCCTTGTGATGACTTTGGTGAAAGTGTAAACCGCTAACGTAAAGTTCGTGACACACGCCTATTCTGGGATCCTTCACATGAGTCAAATACCGGTTATAAACATTAAAAGTATAATAATAATAATAATAATAATAATAATAATAATAATAATAATAATATTAAAATTACTTTAATACAAGTTAAAAAAACAATAACTTTTTTCGAATGCTTAATTGGATTGTAATTCAATGTACAAATTATTTCAATTGTCAACTTAATAATAATAATAATATTTATTATTATTATTATTATTATTATTATTATTATTATTATTATTATTATTATTATAAATTAAACATGTGCTCCATTCTGGAAATGCGTGCTATTATGCATTGCAGAGACTCTTGATGTCCCAACTCTTTCAAAAAACGTTAAGCTGAAAATATATAAAACTATTATTCTACCAGTTATATTATATGGGTGCGAAACATGGACTCTTACTTTAAGGGAGGGAAGGAGATTACAAGTATTTGAGAATAAAGTTCTTAGGAAAATTTTTGGACCAAAGAGAGATGAACAGACAGGTGAATGGAGAAGACTACATAACAATGAACTACATGGTCTTTATAGGAAGCCAGATATAATAAGAACAGTTAAGTCCCGTAGACTGCGATGGGCAGGACATGTTGCGCGTATGGGGAATGAAAGACGTGCATGGAAATACAGTTTATAATGGAAATGGACAGCTAATGACAAATGAAGGAAATTTTGAGGAAGTGGCTGAATTCAAATACCTAGGAACAATAATCACAAATAGGAATGAGATGCACAAAGAAATTAAACATAGGCTCAATTCTGGAAATGCGTGCTATTATGCATTGCAGAGACTCTTGATGTCCCAACTCCTTTCAAAAAAACGTTAAACTGAAAATATATAAAACTATTATTATACCAGTGTCCATCGCTGTGGTCTCGAGGTAGCGTGCTGCCTTGTCACGCAGCGGGACCGGGTTCGATCCCCGGTCGGGGCAGTTTTTCTGGGTGAGGTTTTTATCGGGGTTTTTCCTCACCTGTAAGACAAATGTCAGGAAAACTTTGAGGCCCAAACGGTCCCCGAAATCATATGGCCATCATCCTTATCATTATCATCATCATCCTTCACCGGTGTGGAAAGCAACGGGAAGCTACCACACCTACACAATTCCCTAGTAAAGCTGCAAGCATAGCATGAAAATGCTATGATTGCAGTGAGGGACCTGCCTTCGGGCAGAATTACTATGGATGGATTCTACCAGTTATATTATATGGATGCGAAACATGGACTCTTACTTTAAGGGAGGAAAGGAGATTTCAGGTATTTGAGAATAAAGTACTTAGGAACATTTTTGGACCAAAGACAGATGAACGGACGGGTGAATGGAGAAGACTTCATAACAATGAACTACATGGTCTTTATAGGAAGCCAGATATAATAAGAACAGTTAAGTCTCGTAGACTGCGATGGGCAGGACGTGTTGAACGTATGGGGAATGAAAGACTTGCATGGAAGCTTCTGACTTGCATGGGAGAATAACATTACCTACGATTTGAGGGAAGTAGATTATACAGGGAATGATTGGAAAGCATTAGCTCAGGATAGGGATGTATGGAGAGCTTATGTCCGCGCGGCCATGAACCTACGGGTTCGATAGTGCCAGCAAGTAAGTAAGTGTAGTAACTATTATTCAAAACTGAGTGTAGTTGCTGGCAGTACCTGCAACTCACCTCCCTCTTACCGCACCATACAACATAGACCCCTCAAATACGGCTACAGAAGCCATGACTGAACTATAGTACATGATCTTACCAAACTCATCTCCCTGATTTCATAACGTCATAAGGTATTTTATTTAAATGACAGCTCTGTGGAGTAAGCGGTTAGAAACTCACCTCTCACCAATGGGGTCTCGGTTACGGATTTCGTAATGGACGAAACGGAATGTGGACAGGTTTTTCTGGGGTTTTATCGAGTTTTTTCCCTTCCATAAATTTAATTTCACCATTTCTCCAGACTCATCTCATTTATTTCGTTTCGTTTCATTCGCTCCTCCATTCGCTGTTAACCTTCTCCAACTTTTCACTTTCAAAATCCTGAAACCATAGTCTACATTATCAATCCACCTGGTTCCAGTCTTTCCTTCAATTTTCTTCCATCAGGTTTCCACAACAAATAAGTTTATCATAAGTAATGCCACGAGTGATTTCCAATTTATCTAGAGAATTTGGAAAGCAAGAATGGCACTTGTTAGGACTATTTAACGAATAAAATTAAGCTGTTTTTCTCACAAATCATTATTTAACTGTAGTTATTTTAAAATATTTATATATTTAATGTAAATGGCGATGTTTGAAAACAAATGAGAAACGATAGGTACACTTCATCTGCTTCTTTTGTTTATCACTACAACCAGATCATACTATTTATTGCCAAAGGAACGCAATATTGCAAGAATGCTCTCTAGTGGAGAAAAAATGAAACACATCAAACTGTATATTAATTAATTTCTGATGTCGTATGATGTAAATATGACAATTATATTTTTCTGGGTTGTAACCTGGGAAAAAATACATTTAAGAAAGTGCAAACAGTGGTTTCTTTTTTTGGTGGTATAATCAATTGCTACAAATGTTTTTATATTAACTCCCGCATGCGGCATGTGTTGACATTCATGCACTATATATACAATCTGGTAGCCGTATTTCTCACAGATTCAGTCACTGCAAAATAATGGTCAGACCTGTTCAGAATATTAAAAAGGAGGAGCTTTCTGTAATATGGTAAATATAACACTGATAAATATTTCGTGAAACACGACTCTGATTGGTTGTAAAACAGAAATCATTGAAACGTGATTGGACATTGACTCCCATTTGGGGCATGAGTTGTCTTATTCTCCCGTCCTCTAGTCTCAGTAAGTATTCAATCCAGGCAACCCACCGACTCTTCACAGACCGTACTTTATGTGCTCCTTCAATTAGCTGACGCGGTTCACGGTTCATTAAAATTATATACCTGTTATCAAAAGAGTACAGTAAAAAATCATCATCTTCATGGTAGACCGTCGGCCTGTTCCGCTCTCAAAATGCATCTTCCCATCGTCTTCTAGGCCTCTACTATTTAATTTTGTACTAGAGCATGCCATTAAATATTTAGAGAATGAGGAAGGCTTACAACTCAATGGTATTAATAAGCTGTTAGTTTATGCTGATGATGTAGTATTGTTGGCCGATAGCGAGGAGATACTAAAGGACAACACGCACACACTATTGAGTAACACTAAGAAATTAGGACTGGAAGTAAATATCAGTAAAACTAAATATATGGTCACACGTAGAAATTCATTATATAATGGAAATGGACAGCTAATGACAAATGAGGGAAATTTTGAGGAAGTGGCTGAATTCAAATACCTAGGAACAGTAATCACAAATAGGAATGAGATGCACAAAGAAATTAAACATAGGCTCAATTCTGGAAATGCATGCTATTATGCATTGCAGAGACTTTTGATGTCCCAACTCCTTTCAAAAAACGTTAAGCTGAAAATATATAAAACTATTATTCTACCAGTTATATTATATGGGTGCGAAACATGGACTCTTACTTTAAGGAGGAAAGGAGATTACAAGTATTTGACAATAAAGTACTTAGGAAATTTTTTTGGACCAAAGAGAGATGAACAGACAAGTGAATGGAGAAGACTTCATAACAATGAACTACATGGTCTTTATAGGAAGCCAGATATAATAAGAACAGTTAAGTCTCGTAGACTGCGATGGACAGGACATGTTGCACGTATGGGGAATGAAAGACTTGCATGGAAGCTTCTTGTAGGAAAACCAGAGGGAAAACGCCCAGTTGGTAGACCAAGAATGAGGTGGGAGAATAATATTAACTATGATTTGAGGGAAGTAGATTATACAGGGAATGATTGGAAAGTATTAGCTCAGGATAGGAATGTATGGAGAGCTTATGTCCGTGCGGCCATGAACCTTCGGGTTCGATAGTGCCAGTGAGTGAGTAAGTAAGTAAGTAAGTAAGTAAGTAAGTAAGTAAGTAAGTAAGTAAGTAAGTAAGTAAGTATCGTCTTCTAGGACGAGGTGCCTGCTTTGTAAAGGTACCTGCTCTAGAAGAAGAAAACCTCGATCACAAATCACCTGGTCTTCCTGGAAGGGGGTTTAGCGGACGGGTTGGTAGCCCACCCAAGTAAAAAATATATTACTCCTATCTCTCAGAGGAATAGCCGGACGGGTAACCATACGACAGTAAAAAAATAAAAAATAAATTGAAAAACTCTGTTAAAGTACGTGTAATTCGGGTAAAAGTTGACCTATGATCCGTTTGGTGGATGAAAAATTATGAAATAAACTAACTCACTGGCACTATCGAACCCGTATGTCCATGGCCGCACGGACATAAGCTTTCCATACACCCCTATCCTGAGCTAATGCTTTCCAATCATTCCCTGTATAATCTCCTTCCCTCAAATCATGGTTAATGTTATTCTCCCACCTCATTCTAGGTTTACCAACTGGGCGTTTTCCCTCTGGTTTTCCTACAAGAAGCTTCCATGCACGTCTTTCATTCACCATCCGTGCCATATGTACTGCCCATTGCAGTCTACGAGACTTAATTGTACTTGTTACATATGGCTTCCTATAAAGACCATGTAGTTCACTGTTATGTAGTCTTCTCCATTCACCTGTCTGTTCATCTCTCTTTGATCCAAAATTTTTCCTAAGAACTTTATTCTCAAATACCCGTAATCTCATTTCCTCCCTTAAACTAAGAGTCCATGTTTCGCATCCATATAATATGACTGGTAGAATAACAGTTTTATATATATATTTTTTATTTTCAGTTTAACGTTTTTTTAAGGAGTTGGATCGTCAAAAGTCCCTGCACTGCATAATGGCACTACAATATTTATTTTAAATTAATAGTGTTTCAATTCTGCAAAACCTAATAAGGCGATTTGTAGTATTGCCTGCTTTTACTGAAGGTAATGGGAACACACTATCTGTGAAAAAAAAAAAATTATATATATATAAATGAAACACAATACAGTAATATAAAGCAGTCGTATCCCATTACACGAGCAGCAAAAAATAAACTTTTTTTTTTGTTTGTCTCAGAAAGAAAAATATCACGCAAGGTTTCCGAGAGACAGGCATTTATAATTTCAAACACTTTCATATTTTCTACATTCGTAACTACACAATATTCGAACATTCGGACTCACCTAGAAAGTAAGAAATGACGATTTTCTGCTATATTTCGCCTGTGGAGCATCCCTCTTGATGGTCCAAATAATCGGCCAGCATATTAGGATTCCATTTGCCTTAATATCTCTTTTCCATAGCTGAAATCTCCTGATGAAAGTGCTCATCGCTCACTGCGCCAAGATAATAAATGGACGAAATAAAGTTTATTAAAAAATAATTATTTCTTCTTCTTCTTCCTTTCATGGTCTGTTACGGTCTCAATCCAACGTTTGAAGGGTCTGCCCAAAGATCTCTTGCCTGGTGGCTGGTAATTTAAGATCTGACGTGGTATTCTTGTTCTGCTCATTCTTCGTACGTGAGATTTCCAGTTGTTTCTGTATTTTTGTACACATTCCATGACTGATTCTGTTTGTAATTCTTTGAGAATGTCAGAAATCCTTTGAATTACAAACTGAATCAGTCTGGAATATGTACAAAAATACAGCAACAACTGGAAATCTCACGTACGAAGAATGAGCAGAACAAGAATACCACGTCAGATCTTAAATTACCAGCCACCAGGCAAGATATCTTTGGGCAGACCCTTCAAACGTTGGATTGAGACCGTAACAGACCACTACGTCTATCACATGAAAGGAAGAAGAAGAAATAATTATTTTTTAATAAACTTTTTTTCGTCCATTTATTAACTTGGCGCAGTGAGCGATGAGCACGGGGAACACTTTCATCAAATAATTATTTAAATCCATTAATTAAAATTGATTAATTAATAAATATGGATTTTCATCAAGTAAACACCAACTCAATTGATTAATTAAAATTGAAATAAAAAAACTGTGGGTAATGGAGAAATTCCGAATACATATATGAAAACATGATAAAAAACTGCATTAAGTACAACTATTGGTACTCATGAGACAAAAATCATGTTGACCTGTGTAATTATGCCCGAGAAATCAAAGGTGAGCAGTCGCTTCAAATACGTAATGTGTTGTCTACATAAGAAAGATCTTAATTAACTATCGAAAATAGAACGCTTAGGAATGCTACGAGATTCCTGACCAATCACTCAGAATTCTCACCTTCTCGTGACAAAGTGACCGTGAAGGAATGCTGGCATAATCAAACTATTTCCGAACAGGAAACTTCATATACGAGGAGAAACAACTACCTTTTCTTTCCCTGCAGCTCACAAATAATGATGTAGGAGATCAAATTTGATGTCATCATCTTACACCATTCATGAACACAGGCCAATGTTGACATGTTTCAACTACACAGGGTCTAAATGTAGTTGTGGACGTCCAGGTCATCGTCATCCTCGTGGAATTATATGTAAAATATTATTTAGGTAAAGTTCTTAGGAAAATTTTTGGACCAAAGAGAGATGAACAGACAGGTGAATGGAGAAGACTACATAACAATGAACTACATGGTCTTTATAGGAAGCCAGATATAATAAGAACAGCTAAGTCCCGTAGACTGCGGTGGGCAGGACATGTTGCACGTATGGGGAATGAAAGACGTGCATGGAAACTTCTTGTAGGAAAGCCAGAAGGAAAACGCCCAGTTGGTAGACCAAGAATGAGGTGGGAGAACAACATTAACTATGATTTGAGGGAAGTAGATTATACAGGGAATGATTGGAAAGCATTAGCTCAGGATAGGGATGTATGGAGAGCTTATGTCCGTGCGGCCATGAACCTACGGGTTCGATAGTGCCAGTGAGTAAGTAAGTAAGTATATTATTTAGGTATTCAATCCAAGAAGCTTACAGGGTTGTGGATGAGTAGGCCTACTTGTAAAGGACACAGCTGAACATCAATCTTAATTTAAAGATATTTTAAAAGCGGCAAAACAGGGGGGGGGGACACTAAGTTTTTAAGTCCTTGCCTAAGCCTGACAATATTAAATAATATAAATTGTTCAAAATCTCTCATTAATTGATTTTATTTTGACTATTTAACTCATGCCCCAAATGGGAGTTAATGACCAATCACATTTCAATGACTTCATTTACCAACAATCACAGTCGTTCACCTCTATTTTATCAATTTAATTATTTTTTTTTGCAATTCTGCCCGAAGGCAGGTCCTTCACTGCAATGCTTGCTTCCAGCTTTACTAGGGAATTGTAGGTGTGGTAGCTTCCCGTTGCTTTCCACACCGGCGAAGGATGATGATAATGATAAGGATGATGACGATGGCCATATGATTTCGGGGACCGTTTGGGCCTTAAAGTTTTCCTGACATTTGTCTTACAGGTGAGGAAAAACCCCAATTAAAACCTCACCCAAAAAAACTGCCCCGACCGGGGATCGAACCCGGGCCCGCTGCGTGACAAGGCAGCACGCTACCTCGAGACCACAGCGGTGGACTAATTTAATTATATTACTTTAAAATCGAGCTCCTCTGTTTTAACATTCTCAATAGGTCATAGCATTATTTTGCAGTGGCTGCATGTGGCTACCAGATTGTATGTATAGTGCACGAATGTTAGCAGATAGTGCTAGCGGGATATAATATAAAAACATTTGTAGCAATTGATTATACA
The DNA here is from genome assembly GCA_030220185.1 of Diploptera punctata. Taxonomy (NCBI): domain Eukaryota; kingdom Metazoa; phylum Arthropoda; class Insecta; order Blattodea; family Blaberidae; genus Diploptera; species Diploptera punctata. Next base: position 1,954,470 of record JASPKZ010000446.1, read on the forward strand.
AAAAAAATTGCACTTTCTTAAACGTATTATTTCCCAGGAATTTACATTCCAGAAAAATATAATTGACATATTTACATCATAGGACATCATAATAAATTAATTAATATACAGTATGATGTTTCATTTTTTCTCCACTAGGGTGCATTCTTACAATATTGCGATCCTTTGGCAATAAATAATATGATCTGGTTGCAGTGATAAACAAGTGAAACATAACGTTTCTAATTTGTTTTCAAACATCGTGGTTTCCATTAAATATATAAATATTTTAAAATAACTACATTTAAATAATGATTTGTGAGTAAACAGCTTAATTTTATTCGTTAAATAGTCCTAACAAATGCAACTCTTGATTTCCAAATTCTCATAGGTAATGCCACGAGTGATTTCCAAATTATCGATAAATTCACGACTCACGAAGTGAGGAGTAAATTTATCTAGATAATTTAGAAATCAAGAGTGGCATTTGTTAAGACTATTTAACGAATAAAATTAATCTGTTTACTCAAAAATCATTATTTAACTATAGTTATTTTAAAATATTTATATATTTAATGTAAACGGCGATGTTTGAAAACAAATGAGAAACGATTGGTACGCTTCATCTGCAACCAGATCATACTATTTATTGCCAAAGGAACGCAATATTGTAAGAATGCTCTCTAGTGGAGAAAAAAATTAAACACATCAAACTGTATATTAATTCATTTCTGATGTCGTATGATGTAAATATGAAAAGTATATTTTTCTGGATTGTTACCTGGGAAAAAATACATTTAAGAAAGTGCAAACAGTGGTTTCTTTTTGGTGGTATAATCAATTGCTACACATGTTTCTATATTAACTCCTGCAAGCGCTATGTGTTGATATCCATGCACTATATATACAATCTGGTAGCCGTATTTCTTACAGTCAGTCACTGCAAAATAATGGTCAGACCTGTTCAGAATGTTAAAAAGGAGGAGCTTTCTTTAATATGGTAAATTTAATATTGATAAATATTTGGTGAAACACGACTGTGATTGGTTGTAAAACAGAAATCATTGAAATGTGATTGGTCATTGACTCCCATTTGGGGCATGAGTTAAATAGTCTAGATAAATTCACTCCTCATTTCTTGAGTCGTGAATTTATCGAATTTGGAAATCACTCGCTGCATTACTTATGATAATTTTTATTTTATTTTGCAATCTTGGAACGTATCCCTTATATTACTTACTTACTCACTGACACTATCGAACCCGTAGGTTCATGGCCGCGCGGACATAAGCTATCCATACATCCCTATCCTGAGCTAATGCTTTCCAATCATTCCCTGTATAATCTACTTCCCTCAAATCATAGTTAATGTTATTCTCCCACCTCATTCTTGGTCTGCCAACTGGGCGTTTTCCCTCTGGCTTTCCTACAAGAACCTTACATGCAAGTCTTTCATTCCCCATACGTGCAACATGTCCTGCCCATCGCAGTCTACGAGACTTAACTGTTCTTATTATATCTGGCTTCCTTTAAAGACCATGTAGTTCATTTTTATGCAGTCTTCTCCATTCACCTGTCTGTTCATCTCTCTTTGGTCCAAAAATTTTCCTAAGAACTTTATTCTCAAATACTCGTAATCTCCTTTCCTCCCCTAAAGTAAGAGTCCATGTTTCGCACCCATATAATATAACTGGTAGAATAATAGTTTTATATATTTTCAGTTTAACGTTTTTTGAAAGGAGTTGGGACATCAAGAGTCTGCAATGCATAATAGCACACATTTCCAGAATTGAGTCTATGTTTAATTTCTTTGTGCATCTCATTCCTATTTGTGATTATTGTTCCTAGGTACAGCCACTTCCTCAAAATTTCCCTCATTTGTCATTAGCTGTCCATTTCCATTATATAATGAATTTCTACGTGTGACCATATATTTAGTTTTATTGATATTTACTTCCAGTCTTAATTTCTTAGTGTTACTCAATAGTGTGTACATGTTGTCCTTTAGTATCTCCTCGCTATCGGCCAATAATACTAGATCATCAGCATAAACTAACAGCTTATTAATACCATTGAGTTGCAAGACTTCCTGCGTATCCCTTATATACCCATATAAATTGTCATTCCATATTCGCGATATATTTGTGGAACGTGTCCCCCGCGAATAGGAACTTTTACTGTAAATGAAAGAGAGACTGCATCAACCGAAACTACTGTAGTATACTTGTACACATTAACAACGTTGGTGTTGTGATGCGAACGCAAAAGCATGAGAATGACGTAAAAAGTCGCAAATACAGGGAGATCCTTTGAGTGAGATTTATTTATTTACTGAAGACAGGAATAGAAATCTAAATTTAAAAGTTAAGTGTTCGTACATTCGAAACCGCCAAATACTACTTCATTCACTTAGAGGAGTATTTTTAGACAATGCAGTGCATCACGGATTAAATTAGACAGGTTGTAGGAAGAACGTAGAAACAGCTGACGAAATAAATTGCTTTTCCTTGAAATGACCCAGAAAATTATCTGTGAAATGGAAATCTGTAACACAATTCCGACAAAGCCAAGCCATTATCAAATGACTATACAACAGATATAATAAGTCAATTGGACTTTAATGGTCTAGGAGTAGCGGATCCGCCTCTAGACCTGAGTTACTGAGATCGATTTATTTATATGGCCGTTAGCCCCACTTCTAATTGTCGGATTTCGATTATATTTGGATAATATCTTTCTGAGTTTATTTAAACAGCATGTTTTGAGTTTTGTTGTGAAACATCGAAATTTGCGACCGGTAGAGTGATTTTTAAATTTTCATTTCAGATGAACTGTAACACCTAATGGTCCGATTTTGCTGGTTAACTTTTTTAAATTAATTCTACGTGCAAAATTTGGTTTCGATAAAACAAAAATTTCGATCGCTAGAGCGTTAATGGATTGGATTAGATTAGATTTATTTAGCCTGGTGGAGTTAAGGCCATGTGGCCTTTTCTTCCACTCACCAGGACAAACATATATTACATCAGAATATAACAATCTCAATTAAATCTAATATTAAATACTAAATAAAAATTTGATCAAAATGATAATATCTATTATATTACGGTCTATAATGCAACCAGTTAATGTTAGTTAAAATTAAGACTAAAACTAATAATAAAATGTATACAAGCAACACACATTAAATTGTCCCTGTCTAATGAATATAAAAAACAAAGAAAAATAATGAGATATAGAAAACTAATTTTACGATTATACAATACTTAAAACAAAACAGAAGAAAATATTTGTTAATCTTAAACAGAAAAGCCTGACCAGAGGCTATAAGATGGCAGCCCCATCACTGGTCTTGCCTTCCCTTGGCCAGCAACCAATCGAAGGGACTATTATTATGCTTTCAAGTCTTATACGAGAATTTCCCATAAGGGAAAATTTTCTATAGGATCGTAACAGGTCTCGGCCTAATACTTGGAAGGAAGAAGAAGAAAAAGAATATTATTTTCATAGATAATTAAATTTGTTAATTGTTAAAAGAATACTATCAGTGAGGTGTATAAGTTAGTTTGTTATTAAATAATTATTTAGTTTGTTTTTGAAGGATGTTATAGTTTGACACACACGTGTGCATGATTATATTGTCATTTCCTGTGTCTAATAAATACGATCGTTGAAGATCTGTATTTTTTTAATCTTTTTGTAAGAATCTCAATAGCTTAATTCCTTCGGAGTTCGCTAAAATGACATTTTTGCACCTTCATTTGAATAAAATAATTTACCAAAAATGAAAGCATCAAAGTTAAATTTCCTTTTTCGCGATAGTGTGTTTTGGCGTATTTACAGTAATGGCGACGATGATTGAAAGTTCAACCTCCTACATTTTGGGGTTGGCAACTAAATAACTATACTGTAATATTACATATACCTACCTCGTGCGGGAAGTAAAACCACTGCTCTTTATGTATACTACATACAACGTATATACAAAAATATATCCTAAAAGTAGTGCTAATATACATTATACAAAACGAATCACTGCATTTTAAATGAACTGAACTTTATTTGAAACAATATAAAACAATAAATATGTACTTGCCGCCATTTTATGAACTGATTGGTGTCACTGCCTGCTGTAGTCTCAACTAATAAACATTGCCCACACTGCTAACGTTAGTTAGTTGTTTATAATGAACGCAAATATTTCCAACAAATATGTTATTATTTTATTATTATTTATTATTTTCAGTCCACCTCTGTGGTCTCGAGGTAGCGTGCTGCCTTGTCACGGAGCGGGGCCGGGTTCGATCCACGGTCGAGGCGGTTTTTCTCAGTGAGGTTTTTATCGGGGTTTTTCCTCACCTGTAAGACAAATGTCAAGAAAACTTTAAGGCTCAAACGGTCCCCGAAACCATATGGCCATCATCATCATCATCATCCTTCACCGGTGTGGAAAGCAATGGGAAGCTACCACACCTACAATTTCCTAGTAAAGCTGCAAAGCATAGCATGAAAATGTTATGATTGCAGTGAAAGACCTGCCCTCAGGCAGAATTACTATGTATGGATGGATTATTTTGAAAACACCATCGCGCAAAAAAATAATGTACAACGCACGCTTTTGAAGTGTTTTACAGAATGAAGGAGGGTCAGAAAAATCAGTTTAACTGATTATAGAGAAAGAAAATGAAAACAGGAAAAATTGCAGAAAAGTTTTATTTCAAAATTATCACCATGTCTTTCCAGTTATGACTAATGAAGGATTTTTATGCTGATTAAATAACATAACCTTGTCTCAAAACGTTAAAAGTAAGAACTGTTCTTATCGAATTTAGTACAAGTAAGTAGGGGGCTACAAATCATTTTACGTAGCCCATATTTTAAAACATAATGCAGATAGTATACTGTGCGTCATTGTAGCTAGCAGAGAAGTAGCCTACAAAATAGTTAGCAACACTTTTATTCTTTACATAAAAAAACTTTCACTTTCAACACAACGGAAGATAACAACATAGTTATAAATATTAAACACAGTGAAATGTTTTTTGTTCGACATCATGTTCCTTTACAATACAACTCTTAAAGACATTATAATAATCTTAATACATAAAAATTACGTGTCACGTTGTTAGTCCGCGATGGAATCCTAAACTACTGAACCGATTTTAATAAAATTTTACACACTGTGTGCAGTTTGATCCAACTTGAGACTTAGGGTAGTTTATAACTAAATTTATAGTCGCATTATTTTTATTAATCTACAGGAAAAAAAAACAAAAATTATGGCATTTCAAGGTGTAGATCCTGTCAGAAGTAAAATTGTACTGGGCAATACAATTTTGGAGCAGGTGAATAATTTTACATATCTAGGATGCAATATCTCATATGAAGAAGAAAAGGATGTAAATGCAAAAATATCTAAATTTTTAAGAATTTTAGGGTTAATAAATTCTATCTTCAAGCCACAGTTAGTCCAAAAGCATTCAAGATTAAAAGTGTATAAAACGCTGGCTCTTCCAACTATTTTGTATGGTAGCGAAGTATGGACGTTGAAACAAAAGGATATACAGAGACTTAGATCTGCTGAAATGAGATACCTTCGTAGGACTGCAGGATACACACTACTAGATCACAAAAAAAAAATGACATCTTAGAAGAATTACACATGGAACCTTTAGAAAACAAAATTTCTGATTATAAGTCAACATGGATGCAACATGTTCATCGAATGGAAGATCACAGAATACCCAAACAAATGTTAAGATATCAACCTGCAGGAAGAAGAAGACCAGGACGTCCACTCAAAAGACTTTTGGATGGTGTTTCTCTTGAGACCGAAACAGGTCAACAAATGGCCTAATTTCGTAAATGTACTATGATGATGATGATGATGATTATTTTTATTGCAAATTATTTGTTTATTATTTAATAAAGAGTTATAATTATCTGTGAGTTCCATACGATTCTAACAGATGGCGCTGTAATTATCTGTGAGTTCCATACGATTCTAACAGATGGCAGTGTAAGGTAATTTGGTAAGGTAATTCGTTTATTATTTAACAAAGAGAGATCCAGATGGCTGTGCTTTTTGTTCCAACCGCGAATTTCAATTGAATTACGAATAGGCCTATTGATTATTTCATAATTTAAGTGTTCAGTGTTTATTTTATTTTCAATATTATTAATTTCGTGTGTAAGTATTGGTTTTAAGTAATCTGGCTGAAAGACAGCAACTTAATTTAAAATTTTAACGTATACCTTAGCCGCAGCAACGCGTGGCCGGGACTTCTAGTATACTATATTTATTATTCGATTGTGCCATTGTTATTTCACGTACGCTAATCGCATGCTCCAAATGGTAGTCAATAACCAATCACGTTTCAATGAATTTTGTTTTACAACGCATGACAGTCGTGTTTCACCTCGCTCTTTATCGATTTATTTTCAGCTCCTGCTTTAGTGATAAAGAAAGATCCTCCTTTTTAATATTCTGAACAGGTCAGAGCATTATTTTGCTCTGACAAATATAATAATAAACAGATTCCGTGATTTTACGGAGTTATTTATTAAAAAAATAAATATAATGTTGATTATAATATACAATTTGATGTGTTTCTTTAATTCTCCACTAGGATGCTTCTTACAATATTGTGATCCTATTTGGCAATAAATAATATGATGAAGTTGCAGTGAATATACATTCCCTCCTGAAAACAATTTTCTCAAAAGTGTATCCCTCAATTCGAACTAAACTAATAGTCTCATACTACCTCGATCATAAAAAAAAACTTTAAATGTAAGTTTACCTAAGTGAAATTCTCCTTTTGTGCCCTCATAACAATTGTGCAACTATTCGACTATTTTCATATATTTGAACGGACGTGGACTATCCTCTCTATTATTACGTGAAACCTGACTTTTATTAAATACAAACCTAGCTTGTCTCATACAAGCTCCTAATATGCAGAGTCTGTGGCTGGGCCCTGGTTTACAGACGATTTCATCTTTCTTTGAGTTTACCACTCGTAGGATAACTATAATCATCGAAACTATTATAATTAGAGTCCGGATGTTAGGCACTTAACACGTTCAAAATAGGCAGGCAAAAAGGCACTAAAATCATTAATATAGGCACCCAAAAAATCAAAATAGACTCTTACAAAAATGTACAACATAAAATTTTATAATATTACGTAAAGAATATAAACATATGCTATCAATACCATACGAAGATACCAGAGATGATTTTGGAACTTGTTTTGCCTTTTTACAAAGAGCATACTTATGTTTTGCAGTTGCAGTGTGTACGTGCTGCAAAACATGACACTTCTTCGCGCAATTCACTGAAATTTTACACAGTTTGCAAAACAATGTCTCTTGAGAATATTTCCGCACCAAATTCTTTCACGAAATTGGTCAGTTTGTCTTTCACTGTTTTACTGTTGTCCGTTCTTTAGGCATCGTGAAACAACTGTTCTAAAGGTTAAAAAAAAACACATACACTTGTCGCACAACTTTGTCTTTGAAGCACCAGTCTGTAAACGAGGACAACAGACTGAATGCAGGGTTATCAATATAAAAAAATAATAGATATGTGTCATGAAGTTTGTCCATTTCAATTAATTTAATTGAAATACGAAGTGAATTTCGAAAAAATGGCAAATAGGCATTTATATGCATTGTAAGCTGAAATAGGCATTTATAGGCAAAATGAACTTAATGGAAAACAACTGTAGGGTCGTCGGTATGAACTTATATGAAATCACTTTTACAATATCTATAATAAATAACTGTAGGCATTTTCCCTAACATCCGGTCTCTAATTATGATACAGCTAATCTGTCTTTCCTATCTTTTAATATAAACGACTGATCATGAAGGAATCAGGAACGTGCTCTACAGCATGCAAATCTCAGGTTCAAGCTAATTACAAGACAGCTAAACGAGTCGTAAATAACGGACATCAAGATACTTTAAATAAAATGTAAATATAATTATTATTGAATGATAAACACAAACAATATAATTAGCTGTCAAAACTTGAATAATAAACATAATAAATAGAAAATAACAATGAACAGTCGATAATTAAACCTAACAAAGTCATCATCATCATCGTCCTTTCAAGTATTAGGCCCAGTGGCCCGATACTGTCTCCCGCCATCTCCGAAAAGGTCGTCCCACAGATCTTCTGCCTCGAGGAATGTAGTGAAGAATTTGTTTTGGTATTCTGTGGCGATCCATGCGCTGAATATGGGCTAGCCAATTGTTTCTATATTCTTGGAGGTATTCAGTTATAGGTACGATGTTTAACTCTCTGGCTACTGTTGAATTTCTTTGGTGGTCTAGAAGGCTATAACCTGCAGTTCGTCGCAGAAATTTCATCTCCGTGGCTGTAATATGACGCTCATCCTGAGTTCTGATGGTCCAAGCTTCACTGCCATAACAGATTATGGGTCTAGCGAGAATTTTATAGATTTTCATTCTTGTGTGTCTCTGCACTTTTGATGGTTTAAAAACTTGGTTGATAATTCTTCTCTATCTCTATCTTCGGGTTTTTACAGCTGCTGCCGTCTTCCCGTGCCAAACCTCCAAAGCCTACGGTCTTGGGCATCTTCGATGCTTAGCCCTCTAGCTTGCATTACTGTCTTCATGTTTTCCTTCCATGTTAACCTTGGTCTTCCTCTTTTCTTCTTTCTGTTAGGATGCCATTCATATAGTTGCTTCGGCCATCGCTCATCTTCCATTCTTAAAACATGTCCTAACCACTTTAATTCCTTTTCCTCAATTCTTTCAATTATGCTTTCTTCTGCTTCCATTTTGTTTCTAATTTCCTTATTTGTGACACGTTCTAATTTAGACTTTCTGGCACTTCTTCGTAAATAATCCATTTCTAGATTCTTAAAGCTTTATTATAGTTTTGTATTTTAAAGGATATATCACATTCCTCATTATAAGTTAGATTATATGCTAAGTATTTAAATGAATTAACTTGCTCTAATATTGAATTCTGAATAGAAATTTTACTTCTTACTGGGAATTTCCCTTGAAAGGTCATAACTTTAGATTTTGTTGTTGATATTTCCATGTTAAATCGTTGGGCTATTATATTAAGATGACGAGTGGAATATTGTAATTCATCTTCATTATTGCCGAAAAGAGCCTGATCATCTCCATATAAGAGTGTGTCTAAAATGGTGTGTCTTGAGAGAGGAATATTACCATGAACTGTCAATCTCCAGTGTCTGATGATAGCATTAATGTATACAACATAATTCCTTACATTTTCTTCACTATAGTGCTTGGAGTTCTTCATTCATATAACCTAAATATGTTTTCTTGAACAGCTTCTAGACAAAAAGAAAACGGAACAATCCTCGGCCAGGGATCTTTGCCTTGATCCCGGCGACCTTCCTTGCACTGTAGTCTATAGCAGGATTTTTAACAGATATCGGTACCTAAATAAAATTCATATAAGATATTTTTTTCAAAGACCTACATCTAATATTTAATCGTAGTCTACCGCTGTGGTATCGGGGTAGCGTGCTGCCTTGTCACGCAGCGGGCCCGAGTTCGATCCCCGGTCGGGACAGTTTTTCTGGGTGAGGTTTCTCTCGCGGTTTTTCCTCACCTGTAAGACAAATGTCAGGAAAACTTTAAGGCCCAAACGGTCCCCGAAATCATATGGTCATCATCATCATCATTCATATTCATCTTAGGTTAAGCTTAGGATTAGGGAATCTCCTGGCGGACCATGATCATCACCCATCATATCATCGGGGCAACGTAACCCCGCCTTCCAGGCGCCCCAACCTCAGAAGTGGGTTACAAGTACGCCATGCCAGGAGAGAACACCAGGAATGTCGAAAAGACAACCTGGGCATTTGCAACAACAACAAAAAAAATACTGAATCGTTAGTAAGAAAAATTAAAATCGGGTCCAGTTTCAAAATAATGGCAGTAAGATATTTTTTATGGGGAATGAAAGACGTGCATGGAAGCTTCTTGTAGGAAAGCCAGAAGGAAAACGCCCAGTTGGTAGACCAAGAATGAGGTGGGAGAACAACATTAACTATGATTTGAGGGAAGTAGATTATACAGGGAATGATTGGAAGGCATTGGCTCAGGATAGGGATGTGTGGAGAGCTTATGTCCGCGCGGCCATGAACCTATGGGTTCGATAGTGCCAGTGAGTAAGTAAGTAAGATATTTTTAAGTAAATTACTAACTTTAACACTCTGGCACTATCGAACCCTTAGGTTTACCAACGTGAGGACATAAAGCTCTCCATAATTATCATATCCCGAGCTAATATTTTTAAATCGTTCCCTTTATTCTCAAATCATGTTTAAATTATTCTCCATCTTATTAGTGGAACATCTATTGAACGCTTTCCCTCTGGTTTTCCTACATCAAGTTCCCACATCCCTATTCGTGCCAAAGTAAATCATTATTTATGCAAATTATGAAAATAGTAACTCTTTAAAAATGAATTAGTAACAATTTCACGATTGAGATTTCAGTTTTACAGTGGGTAGTGAAAGTCATTCACAAATTGTGAAGTGTAAAATGCGCTATAAAAGAAACCAGCATAGCAAGTGAAACATTTTAGCAATGCTAATATGGAATGATAGTGCAGACTTTATGCCCATCTGTGTTTTCATGACGTAATCACGTACAAACATGTACTGTTCTTTGTACTTGTCTGCTCACTACAGACTTGCTTACAATGACAGGGTTTCACAAACGACTCTTCTTTCCCAACAAAGTTCCGTTTTTTTTACTATTTCAAAAATGGAAACATGCATATCCTCTGTCGAAATAAAACATACTTCTTTCGATGTTCTTATTATTAATTTCATACATCTCAATGATGGATAAATCATATTTGAAGAGAAAAATTATACGCTCAGATCGGGACTTCTGAGCCGCCATTTGCAAAGATAGAAGCAAAGGCTTCAAAGCATTTGGTGGGCGGGAATTACAGTATATTGAGAAAAATTTGCGTTTAGATCGGTACTTGCTCAGGTACCTCAAATGGTAGAGCACTTGGACTAGAAAACCAAGGGTCCCGGGTTCAAGTCCCGGTCTGAGCGTATGATTTTTCTCTTCAAATATAAAACATACTTGTTTACCTTTATTCAACTCTCACTAACTGAACCTGATTTACAATGCATTCGGTATAATGAATCCCACGAATGTATTGCTATTATCACGTTAAAATTAGCAATAAATTAACAAAGTTAATGCAATTTAAATAATACTGTTTATAACATATATACTTTGTCCACCGCTGTGGTCTCGCGGTAGCGTGCTGCCTTGTCACGCAGCGGGCCCGGGTTCGATCCCCGGTCGGGACAGTTTTTCTGGGTGAGGTTTTTATCGGGGTTTTTCCTCACCTGTAAGACAAATGTCCAATTATATTATATGGCTGCGAAACATGGACTCTTACTTTAAGAGAGGAAAGGAGATTACAAGTATTTGAGAATAAAGTACTTAGGAAAATTTTTGGACCAAAGAGAGACGAACAGACAGGTGAATGGAGAAGACTACATAACAATGAACTACATGGTCTTTATAGGAAGCCAGATATAATAAGAACAGTTAAGTCTCGTAGACTGCGATGGGCAGGACATGTTGCACGTAAGGAGAATGGGAGACTTGCATGGAAGCTTCTTGTAGGAAAGCCAGAGGGAAAACACCCAGTTGGTAGACCAAGAATGAGGTGGGAGAATAACATTAACTATGATTTGGGGGAGGTGGATTATACAGGGGATGATTGGAAAGCATTAGCTCAGGATAGGGATGTATGGAGAGCTTATGTCCGTGCGGCCATGAACCTACGGGTTCGATAGTGCCAGTGAGTAAGTAAGTAAGTAAGACAAATGTCAGGAAAACTTTAAGGCCCAAACTGTCCCCGAAATCATATGGTCATCATCATCCTTCACCGGTGTGGAAAGCAACGGGAAGTTACCACACCTACAATTCCCTAGTAAAGCTGCAAAGCATAGCAAGAAAATGCTATGATTGCAGTGAAGGACCTGCCCTCGGGCAGAATTACTATGGATGGACATATACTTTTAACTGCTGACAAAATCATTTTTTATTTACCTAACTCACTGACACTATCGAACTGGCCGCGCGGACATAAAATCTCCATACATCCCTATCCCGAGCTAATGTATTCCAATCATTCCTCAAATCAAATTTAATATTATTCTCCCGCCTCATTCTCCTCGCTATCGCCCAATAGTAGTACATCATCATAAGTAATGCCACGAGTGATTTCCAAATTATCGAAAAATTCACGACTCACGAGGTGAGGAGTGAATTTATCTAGAGAATTTGGAAATCAAGAGTGGCATTTGTTAGGACTATTTAACGAATAAAATTAAACTGTTTACTCATAAATCATTATTTAAGTATAATTATTTTAAAATATTTATATATTTAATGTAAACGGCGATGTTTGAAAACAAATGAGAAACGATAGGTACGCTTCATCTGCTTCTTTTGTTTATCACTGCAACCAGATCATACTATTTATTGCCAAAGGAACGCAATATTGTAAGAATGCTCTCTAGTGGAGAAAACATGAAACATCAAACTGTATATTAATTCATTTCCGATGTCGTATGATGTAAATATGACAATTATATTTTTCTGGATTATTACCTGGGAAAAAATACATTTAAGAAAGTGCAAACAGTTTTCATCAACCATCAAGACAAATAACTCCTTGGCCTACCATCCGGCTGCTGGTCTCACAGACGTAGATGATCATCTAACCAATGTAGGGGTGACATGTGGTCTTGCATGTTGGGTCCCCAGCCCTTTATAACTGGCTTTCTCAACTTCCTGCAGCTACTTATTGTAGCTATGCAAATGCCTCACGATACTAGATGTGCACCGGTCCCATACTGGCCGAAATTACGTTAGAAAATTTATTCCCTAGAGACTCGAATCAGCGCAAGTCCCGTAGCGCTGCGCCAAGGCATCTTGCCTTCACCACTCGGCTATGGCGCGGGACGGTCAAGACAAATAATGTGTTAGAATTTCATCTTAATCGTTATTAAATACATGAACGTCCTTAGATAACACATAACAAACACAAAGAAATGCAGGATATACTTGTACATGCTTATAGCATCAATATTAAATACATGAACGTCCTTAGATAACACATAACAAACACAAAGAAATGCAGGATATACTTGTACATGCTTATAGCATCAATATTAAATACATGAACGTCCTTAGATAACACATAACAAACACAAAGAAATGCAGATATACTTGTACATGCTTATAGCATCAATATTAAATACATGAACGTCCTTAGATAACACATAACAAACACAAAGAATGCAGGATATACTTGTACATGCTTATAGCATCAATATTAAATACTGAACGTCCTTAGATAACACATAACAAACACAAAGAAATGCAGATATACTTGTACATGCTTATAGCATCAATATTAAATACATGAACGTCCTTAGATAACACATAACAAACACAAAGAAATGCAGGATATACTTGTACATGCTTATAGCATCAATATTAAATACATGAACGTCCTTAGATAACACATAACAAACACAAAGAAATGCAGGATATACTTGTACATGCTTATAGCATCAATTAAATACATGAACGTCCTTAGATAACACATAACAAACACAAAGAAATGCAGGATATACTTGTACATGCTTATAGCATCAATATTAAATACATGAACGTCCTTAGATAACACATAACAAACACCAAGAAATGCAGGATATACTTGTACATGCTTATAGCATCAATATTAAATACATGAACGTCCTTAGATAACACATAACAAACACAAAGAAATGCAGGATATACTTGTACATGCTTATAGCATCAATATTAAATACATGAACGTCCTTAGATAACACATAACAAACACAAAGAAATGCAGGATATACTGTACATGCTTATAGCATCAATATTAATACATGAACGTCCTTAGATAACACATAACACACACAAGAAATGCAGGATATACTTGTACATGCTTATAGCATCAATATTAATACAATGAACGTCCTTAGATAACACATAACAAACACAAAGAAATGCAGGATATACTTGTACATGCTTATAGCATCAATATTAAATACATGAACGTCCTTAGATAACACATAACAAACACAAAGAAATGCAGGATATACTTGTACATGCTTATAGCATCAATATTAAATACATGACGTCCTTAGATAACACATAACCAAACACAAAGAAATGCAGGATATACTTGTACATGCTTATAGCATCAATATTAAATACATGAACGTCCTTAGATAACACATAACAAACACAAAGAAATGCAGGATATACTTGTACATGCTTATAGCATCAATATTAAATACATGAACGTCCTTAGATAACACATACCAAACACAAAGAAATGCAGATATACTTGTACATGCTTATAGCATCAATATTAAATACATGAACGTCCTTAGATAACACATAACAAACACAAAGAAATGCAGGATATACTTGTACATGCTTATAGCATCAATATTAAATACATGAACGTCCTTAGATAACACATAACAAACACAAAGAAATGCAGGATATACTTGTACATGCTTATAGCATCAATATTAAATACATGAACGTCCTTAGATAACACATAACAAACACAAAGAAATGCAGGATATACTTGTAAATGCTTATAGCATCAATATTAAATACATGAACGTCCTTAGATAACACATAACAAACACAAAGAAATGCAGGATATACTTGTACATGCTTATAGCATCACTATTAAATACATGAACGTCCTTAGATAACACATAACAAACACAAAGAAATGCAGGATATACTTGTACATGCTTATAGCATCAATATTAAATACATGAACGTCCTTAGATAACACATAACAAACACAAAGAAATGCAGGATAATACTTGTACATGCTTATAGCATCAATATTAAATACATGAACGTCCTTAGATAACACATAACAAACACAAAGAAATGCAGGATATACTTGTACATGCTTATAGCATCAATATTAAATACATGAACGTCCTTAGATAACACATAACAAACACAAAGAAATGCAGGATATACTTGTACATGCTTATAGCATCAATATTAAATACATGAACGTCCTTAGATAACACATAACAAACACAAAGAAATGCAGGATATACTTGTACATGCTTATAGCATCAATATTAAATACATGAACGTCCTTAGATAACACATAACAAACACAAAGAAATGCAGGATATACTTGTACATGCTTATAGCATCAATATTAAATACATGAACGTCCTTAGATAACACATAACAAACACAAAGAAATGCAGGATATACTTGTACATGCTTATAGCATCAATATTAAATACATGAACGTCCTTAGATAAACACATAACAACACAAAGAAATGCAGGATATACTTGTACATGCTTATAGCATCAATATTAAATACATGAACGTCCTTAGATAACACATAACAAACACAAAGAAATGCAGGATATACTTGTACATGCTTATAGCATCAATATTAAATACATGAACGTCCTTAGATAACACATAACAAACACAAAGAAATGCAGGATATACTTGTACATGCTTATAGCATCAATATTAAATACATGAACGTCCTTAGATAACACATAACAAACACAAAGAAATGCAGGATATACTTGTACAATGCTTATAGCATCAATATTAAATACATGAACGTCCTTAGATAACACATAACAAAACACAAAGAAATGCAGGATATACTTGTACATGCTTATAGCATCAATATTAAATACATGAACGTCCTTAGATAACACATAACAAACACAAAGAAATGCAGGATATACTTGTACATGCTTATAGCATCAATATTAAATACATGAACGTCCTTAGATAACACATAACAAACACAAAGAAATGCAGGATATACTTGTACATGCTTATAGCATCAATATTAAATACATGAACGTCCTTAGATAACACATAACAAACACAAAGAAATGCAGGATATACTTGTACATGCTTATAGCATCAATATTAAATACATGAACGTCCTTAGATAACACATAACAAACACAAAGAAATGCAGGATATACTTGTACATGCTTATAGCATCAATATTAAATACATGAACGTCCTTAGATAACACATAACAAACACAAAGAAATGCAGGATATACTTGTACATGCTTATAGCATCAATATTAAATACATGAACGTCCTTAGATAACACATAACAAACACAAAGAAATGCAGGATATACTTGTACATGCTTATAGCATCAATATTAAATACATGAACGTCCTTAGATAACACATAACAAACACAAAGAAATGCAGGATATACTTGTACATGCTTATAGCATCAATATTAAATACATGAACGTCCTTAGATAACACATAACAAACACAAAGAAATGCAGGATATACTTGTACATGCTTATAGCATCAATATTAAATACATGAACGTCCTTAGATAACACATAACAAACACAAAGAAATGCAGGATATACTTGTACATGCTTATAGCATCAATATTAAATACATGAACGTCCTTAGATAACACATAACAAACACAAAGAAATGCAGGATATACTTTACATGCTTATAGCATCAATATTAAATACATGAACGTCCTTAGATAACACATAACAAACACAAAGAAATGCAGGATATACTTGTACATGCTTATAGCATCAATATTAAATACATGAACGTCCTTAGATAACACATAACAAACCAAAGAAATGCAGGATATACTTGTACATGCTTATAGCATCAATATTAAATACATGAACGTCCCTTAGATAACACATAACAAACACAAAGAAATGCAGGATATACTTGTACATGCTTATAGCATCAATATTAAATACATGAACGTCCTTAGATAACACATAACAAACACAAAGAAATGCAGGATATACTTGTACATGCTTATAGCATCAATATTAAATACATGAACGTCCTTAGATAACACATAACAAACACAAAGAAATGCAGGATATACTTGTACATGCTTATAGCATCAATATTAAATACATGAACGTCCTTAGATAACACATAACAAAACACAAAGAAATGCAGGATATACTTGTACATGCTTATAGCATCAATATTAAATACATGAACGTCCTAGATAACACATAACAAACACAAAGAAATGCAGGATATACTTGTACATGCTTATAGCATCAATATTAATACAATGAACGTCCTTAGATAACACATAACAAACACAAAGAAATGCAGGATATACTTGTACATGCTTATAGCACAATATTAAATACATGAACGTCCTTAGATAACACATAACAAAACACAAAGAAATGCAGGATATACTTGTACATGCTTATAGCATCAATATTAAATACATGAACGTCCTTAGATAACACATAACAAACACAAAGAAATGCAGGATATACTTGTACATGCTTATAGCATCAATATTAAATACATGAACGTCCTTAGATAACACATAACAACACCAAAGAAATGCAGGATATACTTGTACATGCTTATAGCATCAATATTAAATACATGAACGTCCTTAGATAACACATAACAAACACAAAGAAATGCAGGATATACTTGTACATGCTTATAGCATCAATATTAAATACATGAACGTCCTTAGATAACACATAACAAACACAAAGAAATGCAGGATATACTTGTACATGCTTATAGCATCAATATTAAATACATGAACGTCCTTAGATAACACATAACAAACACAAAGAAATGCAGGATATACTTGTACATGCTTATAGCATCAATATTAAATACATGAACGTCCTTAGATAACACACATAACAACACACAAAGAAATGCAGGATATACTTGTACATGCTTATAGCATCAAATATTAAATACATGAACGTCCTTAAGATAACACATAACAAACACAAAGAAATGCAGGATATACTTGTACATGCTTATAGCATCAATATTAAATACATAGAACGTCCTTAGATAACACATAACAAACACAAAGAAATGCAGGATATACTTGTACATGCTTATAGCATCAATATTAAATACATGAACGTCCTTAGATAACACATAACAAACACAAAGAAATGCAGGATATACTTGTACATGCTTATAGCATCAATATTAAATACATGAACGTCCTTAGATAACACATAACAAAACACAAAGAAATGCAGGATATACTTGTACATGCTTATAGCATCAATATTAAATACATGAACGTCCTTAGATAACACATAACAAACACAAAGAAATGCAGGATATACTTGTACATGCTTATAGCATCAATATTAAATACATGAACGTCCTTAGATAACACATAACAAACACAAAGAAATGCAGGATATACTTGTACATGCTTATAGCATCAATATTAAATACATGAACGTCCTTAGATAACACATAACAAACACAAAGAAATGCAGGATATACTTGTACATGCTTATAGCATCAATATTAAATACATGAACGTCCTTAGATAACACATAACAAACACAAAGAAATGCAGGATATACTTGTACATGCTTATAGCATCAATATTAAATACATGAACGTCCTTAGATAACACATAACAAACACAAAGAAATGCAGGATATACTTGTACATGCTTATAGCATCATATATTAAATACATGAACGTCCTTAGATAACACATAACAAACACAAAGAAATGCAGGATATACTTGTACATGCTTATAGCATCAATATTAAATACATGAACGTCCTTAGATAACACATAACAAACACAAAGAAATGCAGGATATACTTGTACATGCTTATAGCATCAATATTAAATACATGAACGTCCTTAGATAACACATAACAAACACAAAGAAATGCAGGATATACTTGTACATGCTTATAGCATCAATATTAAATACATGAACGTCCTTAGATAACACATAACAAACACAAAGAAATGCAGGATATACTTGTACATGCTTATAGCATCAATATTAAATACATGAACGTCCTTAGATAACACATAACAAACACAAAGAAATGCAGGATATACTTGTACATGCTTATAGCATCAATATTAAATACATGAACGTCCTTAGATAACACATAACAAACACAAAGAAATGCAGGATATACTTGTACATGCTTATAGCATCAATATTAAATACATGAACGTCCTTAGATAACACATAACAAACACAAAGAAATGCAGGATATACTTGTACATGCTTATAGCATCAATATTAAATACATGAACGTCCTTAGATAACACATAACAAACACAAAGAAATGCAGGATATACTTGTACATGCTTATAGCATCAATATTAAATACATGAACGTCCTTAGATAACACATAACAAACACAAAGAAATGCAGGATATACTTGTACATGCGATATGACTTCAGATATTCATGTTTTTTTTTTTTTTCAGGTTCTAGATGCCTGGAATTAAAAATGAATATTAACATTGAGATGGGAATGACGAATTTTTATGTAATTGCGTAAATATGGATCACCGGAAGCTTCCTTCCAGGTAAGAACTGTAAAATGTTATACTTAACGTGATCTCTGAAGTGAAAACAAAACTCAACTCATTGAACTGTCCATCTCATCTCCAAGCATGAGATAGTATCACATTTCCCAAGAACAAACTTCCTCAACGACCAATTATTCATTTTGATCGAAATAAGATCTCTGCTTGCACGCTTAAAGTAGCATATAGGACAATTCAGATTCACTTGTGTTATACGAAGAATTTACCGGACGATTTGTCTCACTGTCAGTGGCACTTAGGAACTCGCAATAGCTTGGACGTCCAATCCAATACCGACCAAACAAAATGTTATTTTTTTATGATTTTCCTCAGTAGATATATGTGTATATATATATATATATATATATCTCCCTCCCTCCCTCCTCATTCTCTCTCTAGTGCTCACGCTCTCTCTCTCTCTCTCGCTCGCTCTTTCTCTCTCTCTCTCTCTCTCTCTCTCTCTCGCGCTCGCACTCTCTCTCTCTCTCTCTCGCGTTCTCTCTCTCTCTCGCGCGCTCTCACTCACTCTCGCTCTCTCGCGCGCTTTCACTCACTCTCGCTCTCTCGCGCGCTCTCACTCACTCTCGCTCTCTCGCGCGCTCTCACTCACTCTCGCACTCTCGCGCGCTCACTCACTCTCTCGCGCACACTCACTCACTCTCGCTCTCTCGCGCGCTCTCACTCACTCTCGCACTCTCGCGCGCTCACTCACTCTCTCGCGCACACTCACTCTCTCTCTCGCGCACACTCACTCACTCTATCTCTCTCACTCTCACTCACACACAACTCAACGATCATACTCCCTCTCACTCGCGCACTCGTTCTCGCTCTCGCAGCTCACACCCAACTCTCACACTCACTCACACAAAACCCCACTCTACACCCACTCTCACACTCACTCACACATCACTCTCCTCACCACCCACGTCTCACACTCACTCACTACACCCACTCTCAACACTCATTCTCCCACACCCACTCTCACACTCACTCTCACACTCACTCACACACCCACTCTCACACTCACTCACACCCACTCTCACACCCACTCTCACTTACTCTCGCTCTCTCACTCACTCTCGCTCTCTCGCGCGCTCTCACTCACTCTAGCTCTCTCGCGCGCTCTCACTCACTCTCTCTCGCGCACACTCACTCACTCTATCTCTCTCACTCTCACTCACACACACTCTCTCTCACACACACTCACTCTCATACTCCCTCTCACAATCGCCCTCGCACACTCGTTCTTCGCACTCACACCAACTCTCACACTCACTCACACACCACTCTCACACACACTCACATATCACACCGCTCACACACTCACTATCACACTCACACTCACAACCCCCTCCTCACACTCACACCCTCTCACACTCACACACTCTCCCAATCACCCTCTCACACTCACACTCACTCGCACACGCACGCACACACTCACACCCACTCTGCACTCACACCCACGCTCACACTCACTCACACCCACTCTCACACACTCACTCTCAAACCCACTCACGCACTCACTCTCACTCACTCTCTCGCGCGCTCTCACTCACTCTCGCTCTCTCGCGCGCTCACTCACTCTCTCGCGCGCGCTCACTCACTCTCTCTCTCGCGCACACTCACTCACTCTATCTCTCTCACACACACTCACACTCATACTCCCTCTCACACTCGCACTTGTTCTCGCTTCTCGCACTCACACCCACTCTCATCTCTCACAACTACACACTCACACTCATACTCCCTCTCAACACTCCACTTGTTCTCTCGCTCGCGCACTCTTCACCCACTCTCACACTCACACACCTCACTCTCTCACTCACTCGCGCTCTCACTCACTCTCGCTCTCTCGCGCGCTCACTCACTCTCATCTCGCGCGCTCACTCACTCTCTCTCGCGCACACTCACTCACTCTCTCTCTCTCACTCACACACACTCTCTCTCACACACACTCACTCTTATACTCCCTCTCACACTCACTCACGCACTCGCCCTCGCACTCACACCCACTCTCACCTCACTCACTCCCGTCTCACACTCACTCACGCACTCGCCCCGCCGCACTCACCCCCCTCTCACACTCACTCACCACTCACACAAACACCCACTCTCACACTCCCTCTCACACTCATTCTCACACCCACTCTCACTCCACCTCACTCTCACACCACTCTCACTCACACACACACCCACTCTCACTCACACTCAACTCTCGCTCACTCTCACATCACACACCTCCCCTCGCACACTCACTCACACACTCACTCACGCACACACTCACGTTCACTCACTCTCACACACTCACTCACTCTCGCTCTTTTGTTCGCGCGCTCTCACTCACTCTCGCTCTCCTCCCTCTCGCGCGCTCCACTCTCACTCACTCTGCGCTCGCTCCCTCGCCAGCTCTCGCTCTCTCAGCGCGCTCCTCACTCACTCTCGCTCTCTCTCGCGCTCACTTCACTCTCTCTCGCGCGCGCTCACTCACTCTCTCTCCTCGCGCACCTCACTCTCCTACTCCCTCTCACATTCGCTCCACGGACTCCTCGCAACTCGTTCATCGCACTCACACTCACTCTCACACCCACTCACTCTCACACGCACTCACACTCCTCCTCTCACATTCACACTCACGCTCACACCCACTCTCACACTCATTCTCACACACTCACTCACACACTCACTCTCACACTCACTCACACACCCAATCTCACACTCACTCTCACACACACTCACTCTCACACCCACTCTCACACTCATTCACTCTCGCTCTCTCGCGCGCTCACACTCACTCTCTCTCTCGCGCACACTCACTCACTCTATCTCTCTCACTCTCACACACTCACTCCATACTCCCTCTCACACTCGCTCACGCACTCGCCCTCGTTCTCGCACTCACTCTCACACTCACTCACTCTCCCACCCACTCTCACACTCACACACACTCACTCTCACACTCACTCACTCTCGCTCTCTCGCGCGCTCTCACTCACTCCGGTCTCTCGCGCGCTCACTCACTCTCTCGCGCGCGCTCACTCACTCTCTCTCGCGCACACTCACTCACTCACTCTATCTCTCTCACACAGACTCACTCTCATACTCCCTCTCACACTCGCTCACGCACTCGTTCTCGCTCTCGCACTCACACCCACTCTCACACTCACTCACTCTCACACTCACTCACACACCCACTCTCACACTCATTCTCACACACTCACTCTCACACTCACACACACTCACGCTCACACACTCACTCTCACACCCACACTCACTCTCACACCCACTCACACTCACTCTCACACTCTCTGTCTCCCTCCCTCTCTCTCTCTGTCTCCCTCCCTCCCTCTCTCTCTCTCTATATATATATATATATATATATCTGTCTCCCTCCCTCTCTCTCTGTCTCCCTCTCTCTATATATATCTCTCTATCTCCCTCCCTCCCCCTCTCCCCCTTTCTCTCTCTCTATATATATATATATATATCTATATATCTCTCTCTATCTATCTCTCTATCTTTCTCCCCCTCTCTCTCCCCCTCTCCCACTTCCGTTATTTTCGTCTGCTATAGAGGAACGCATTTACGCTTGCGTCCCGCAAATAATACCGTATACAACGACGTCTGCATCGCGCAATATTACGCCGATTCTCCTGTTCTTCCAGTTGAATTCTTTGGTAGACTCCATCAAATTCCTCTTCTCCGCGTATACCGAAAACATGATCGAAGTCTTCAAGGTCCGACATCTTGGATAAAACGGCAAGGTTTCAAACTACATCGGTTACCATCGGGATTCTCACGATAAGTTTCTATCTTATGCTATGATCTTAAGTTACCTCGTCAGGTAGCTTACGAATTATTATCGCATGAATAGATTTCTGAGTAAGTAAAATCGTATTAGGATAAAACTTTCTCAGCAGAGAACGCCTTTTACGGTCTAATGCGTTCAAAAATTCGACCCGTACAAGTTTCTTTGCCTTTCTTGCAATATAGTTACTTACTCCAAATTCATTTTCAATGTTTCTTACAATACCAGCTTTTTGATAAAAATGTCAAAATTATGAGTTTTGTGTTTTTGTCCAAAGTTTTTTTTTTTTTTCCTTCAGTTGCTTCAACATTTCTATATCATCACAGCAATGAATTTCCTCCTCTGAATCATCACAAGTAAACAATGACTCTCTGTAAGTTCCATCAACTTTTGTTTACAATATTTCTTAGAGCCTTTTTCCCCCCTAACTGGAGATTCATCAAGATAGTCAAGAGGCATTTAAGTAGCATAAATGGTACAACTGGTTATTCTGATTGGTTAGTTTCATTTCTGCCAAACTATCAGGAACATTGACTGTAACCACTTGAGATAAAAAAGAAAGAAGGTGGCATGTGCCTTTTTTCCATTAGCAATTTCTATAATTCAGAATCCTCAAGTTTTATTATGCTCCTTGTTAAAGAATAGACACATACCACCATGCAAATAGTTATTGGAATTGATGCAAGATAGCAGGATATACTTAACCATAACAAAAACTCACAATCGGCAGATTTGTGGCATGTGCCTCTTTTCCACTGAGCAACTCAATTGAAGTAAAACTTACACGTACTGAGCCAAATAGCTTAGTGCCTATGAAATATAAGTTAGAGATAGATTGCTCAGGTTTAAGTCAGTCAAAACCTGAGACCGGGCGCCCACTAAGATGATCGTGATATGATAGTGATACAACAAATGCACTGATCCAACACGGACTATGACAGCAAAGTGGCTGATGCTCACTGGACTGATTCATAGTACAACATGTCGTCGGAGGATGTGGATGTTCTCGATCTAGTTTATTTAGCTAATATCAATTATTACAACAGAAGACATAAAAGGTGATTCCGGGTGCATCCTTTTTGGCTTGTTAATGTAGTAGAAAGTTGTGCTTTTAATGTGTTCAAAGAATTAAATATGTATTAAATAACAATTGGAAGAAATATAAGATCTCAGAAAAAAAAACAAAGTAATTTATTTATGAAGTTATTTAAATTAAAAAAATAATAAATAAAGAAAATGACCAGCTTCATGGGATAGTGGTCAGCGTTTCTGACTAGAGTTCATGAGCTCCCGCGTGCGATTCCCGGTAAAGCCTTAGGAATTTTTCCTAAAGGGAATTATTTCTGTGGTTGCCCATGGTCTAGAATTCAGGTTAAGAACTCTCCTGGTGCGTCATTATCATTTATCACCCATCATATCATCGGGGTAACGTAACTCCGCCTTCCAGGTGCCCCAACCTAAGAAATGGATTATAATTCTGCCAAAGCCAGGGAAGAAAGCCACAAATGTCATAAGAGACAACCTGGTGGCATTAGACAAAAAAAAAAACAAATAAATAAAGAAAATAGATAAATGAAGGAGTCTATAATTACTGTTTGCATATTTGTAAATATCTCAATTACATAAATTCGTATGCAACGTCACAGTTGTTTTCCTACGATCATTTGTTCGGAAATTCTCTTGTTACTTTTACATTTATTTAATTATTTATTGCGGGCAAGTGTGTAAAGAGTTTGACATAAGTTAAAAATACTTTAATATTTTCATAATTGAGCTGTTATTGTAATCTATTTTGTGAATTGTGGGCTTGACAGAAAATAAATTATCATGGCATTAAAAAAATGTTCGGAAATTCAATTGTTAATTTTAATGAGTTTTTATTTTTAATAATACAATATTCATTATTTACCAGATTCCGACAATTCCTTGGCAATCCTATGCCATGCCTGATCTTGAACATTTCTGTTACTGTACTGGTTCAATGTAGTATCATAAAGACAAGGATATTCTTTAATGAGTTCAACAAAAATAATGTTATATTGAAATCAGGATCGTCTCTCATCTTTACACTTGTATACGAGCAACTTACAACTGACACAACAAAAAGTGGAGCATGCAGCACTTTGAGCGACACAGCACAAACAGTTGGTGTCAAGTTGCTGTCGTATCAGACGAATGGGCTTCTTGCAATTCGATATTACGGGTTATAAAGAAACATACACGCTAGCAACAAGCAAAGCAACAAATCCGTGTCTTGTTGCTGTCGCTTGTCGTTCCAGTGGGCGCCCTGCCTTAGACATAAAGAGATAGGCTGGCAATGCCCTACTTTGAAGCACTGAATCTAGTGAAGTAGGAAGCAGAGGCAGAAGTTTGGTCTTGTTACCATTTGTAGGTCTAGTTTGAGTTTGAACATGCATCAAGTCGGAGCTAAAATGTTATTAACACCACATTAATAACAAATAAATTTATTTTAATGAATGAGTTGGAGAAAATACTTTAACATCTCACCTCATAAAGTTGCGTGTCTATATGATACCGGTTCCAAAAGTATAGTTTTACTTCCATCTTCAATCGAACTCCAACTGTCGAAATTTCACCGTTAAACACCATCTTTTGAACTACCATCTGATGTTGATTTTATAAACTTGGAGATCAATTTATTCTCGTTAGGAATATAAAAATTTATGGCTTTATATTTATTCTTCTGAATGGAAAAGATATACATTCAGAATAAATATCCATCCATAGTAATTCTGCCCGAAGGCAGGTCCTTCACTGCAACCATAGCAGTTTCATGCTATGCTTGCAGTTTTACTAGGAATTGTAGATGTGGTAGCTTCCCGTTGCTTTCCACACTGATGAAGGATGATGATGATGGCCATATGATTTCGGGGACAGTTTGGGCCTTAAAGATTTCCTGACATTTGTCTTACAGGTGAGGAAAAACCCCGATAAAAACCTCACCCAGAAAAACTGCCCCGACCGGGGATCGAACCCAGGCCCACTGCGTGACAAGGCAGCACGCTACCTCGATACCACAGCGGTGAACTGAGAGAATAAATATAAAGCCATGAATTTTTGATATTCCCAATGAGAATAATTTGAATTCCAAGTTGATAAAATCGACACCAGATGACAGTTCGAAAGATGGTGCTAACGGTGATATTTTTACAGTTTGAGTTTAACTGAAGATGGAAGTAAAACTGTACTTTTGAAACTGGTATCGTGAAGACATGTAACTTTATGAGGTGAGATGTTAAAGCATTTTCTCCACTCATTCATTAATGTCAATACCTCATAGTGTTACCTCCCACTTTGTTTTTGATTAAAAACAAATTAATTTATTCACCACCATTATCTATCTTCCTTTCATGTTACACTTCTGAGAGGGCTGTGACAGTCAACAAAAAATGTTTCAACCATTTTTTCCTTGGCTGTCCCAATGATCCTTTACCATTTGATTGGTACATTAAAAATTATTTAACTTTCATAGGGAAAAAAAACACTATGAGGTTTAATTTAAGAATTAAATTCATGTTTTTATTACCTCACCTCATATCCTTTTTCTTCTAGACTGCAGTTTCAGAGCTTATCTCCATCATCATTAGCCTCTCATCGACCAGTGTTATGTCGTTTCTTGGCGGTTTTGTTCTTCCTTCTATCGGTGGACCGATGAACCTCTGGATCAGGTCAAAATTTACGGGAGTTTTGAAATTCATGACTTTATCTTTCTTGTTTTTTTGGATGATAAAGATAAACTCATGAATTTTGAAACTCCTGCAAATTTTGATCTGATCTACAGGTTCATCTGTACACCAATAGAAGGAAGAAGAAAACCACCAAGAAATGACATAACACCAGTTAACCAGAGGCTACTGATGATGGAGATAAGCTCCAAAACTGCAGTCTATACCATAATAGAGATAACTCAGAATAGGACCTCTAATTTAAAAAATTTGCATATATTATACTCCCCAATTTTTCAGTGGCCAAAATAAATTAAAAAGTATGCAAACTACGCGGGCAAATACGGCAATTAAAATAAAATGAGTACTTACAAATCCAGACTTTGCCTTATCTTGACGTGACATTTCCAAATGTTAAAAAACAGCTGCTCACAGGCGTTTCTTTTTTCTTTTTTTTATTTCTTCATACATTGTCAGGATCAGTCGGATCCTGATATGCCTAAAAGGAAGAAACAACATAATGTGTTTTTTAATATATTGTGCTCCGTTCTAAGATTTGATTAAAATTCACTTTTACTGATTAAGGTAATATATGTTTTTCTCACCTGATTTTATATAGTTGAAAATAATAATAAAAATTATGCCCATGAAGCTGAACATAATTTCTCCAGAAACCATATAATTACATGATTCTCTTAGCTTACTAGTATTTATGACATCACATTTGGTTATATTATTGGCTATTCTAGGCCAGGAGTCCACCTGTACTCATTTCATTTTATTAGGGTGAGAAAATGGGCAAGTTAGTGTACTCAACTTTTATAAGATTCATGATATGTTCTGTTGAGGTATTATTCAAAATAAAAATATAAAATTATGGAATATTCACCTGAAAGGTCCGTCTCCTCAACTTTATTAGTTATTTAACTGTAGTGCTTTCGGGACTTGTCCCATCATCGGCAGGATTCAAAACTGGTGTTTCACTGAAGATCTGGTAAAGGGGGTTGCATCTGATAAACGAAAACAAACCCAGTACATGCAACCCCCTCTATCAGATCTTCAGTGAAACACCAGTTTTGAATCCTGCCGATGATGGGACAAGTCCCGAAAGCGCTACAGTTAAAAACTAATAAAGTTGAGGAGACGGACCTTTCAGGCGAATATTCCATAATTTTATATTTTAAGTTAGTGTACACCAGATTAGTTTATATTTATTGGATATCTGACTATTCTGTTTTAACAGTGACTAATGTAGGTGGATTCCTGGTATAGAATCCCGATATTAATAATAAATGATAATTCCCATTGCATTAATCTCTCAGATCAATGGGTTTTCCTATTATTAATGTGTTCAATACACAATATATATTTAATATCTCAATAAAATTAAAGACTTGATACTTATAAAGAGTATAAAACTCTTTGACAACAATGAACTTTATACAGTTATGACACTTTTGAAGTTTTAAAATCTTATGGAAAGTGAGGTTATGAATGCAATCAACCCAAATCTGATTTCATAAATATATGATTTTCTGTGAATTACATTTCCCCAAAGCTTAAGTAGTCTTGATGTGAATTTCAATTAAGTATTGTTATAAAAATCTTACCTTGCAACTTATCGGCAATTATGGCAGGTCACTTAACGAAAGTTCAAAATGCAAGGTGGGTTTTCTTCATTTAAGTCAACCAAGCATTACGGGATCACTGTGCAACGTTTAAACATAATGAAAGCTCACTGATTTAATTGAACACCTAGCACAACATATATTTAATAAGACTTTTATACACAAAACACTTTTAAAAACACGGAAAGTAATAGCACACATAAACGATCAAAAGTTAACGATATTTCAAAACTGCACATCACAAGGATGCACCACCCACATACAATATCCCGAGTATCAGTGCAGCCAATAGTAAAATGCAACAATTCCTAAAAACTACAAAAAACGAAAGAAAGTACGATGTTCCTTCCAAGACCAAAATAAAGTTTTCTAAATGTTAATGCGAATTTCTTTAAGTAAATTATAACTTAGATAGACGGATTTTCAATAAAACACATTTTAGTTGGGTATAAATAAGATTACATTTGGCGTATTTGAAGTACCATCGTGATAAAATGGCATTGCTGAAAACAGCAGTTAATATGGTTGCCGTATTTGTCGCTGGCGTCTTCCTTGAGTTTAACTACTCTGAAATTTGTTTGAAGCTTGAATTTATTATTTTTTTCAGGCGCCTAAACCCTGGAAGTCTGTTACAATTCCGCCAATAGCATAAATGTTGTAAGATTGGTGCCATTGTATAAAAAAGGAGAGATTTGTTCAGGCTCGGATTGATACTTCAACCTTAATTATGACAAAAATGATTCGTCAAATAATAGTATGACAGCAGTGGCGGCTGGTGGATTAAAAAATGATGGGGGGGGGGGGTGTTCTCGAAGTTAGCCAATATGATATACATTGCAATTTCATTCATTATAATTAAGGCATCTAGAAGCAAAGGAGTTAAATGCACTTTTTTTGTCAATGCATGTGATTTCAAACTTAATGGCTCAGAGTGTCAGACAATGAAGAAAGAATTATAACATAATGATGCAGAAACATCTAATTAATTACATTATTAGTGGAAGCAATATAATAACTGCTGTGGACTTGAGGTAGCGTGCTGCCTTGTCACGCAGTGGGCCCAGCTTCGATCCCGGTCGGGACAGGTTTCCTGGGTTAAATAGTTAGGCAATGTTTGAAAACAAATGAGAAACGTTTGGTTGTTTCATTTGTTCATCACTGCAACTTGATCATATTATTTATTGCCAAATAGGATTGCAATATTGTAAGAATGCACCCTAGTGGAGAAAACATGAAACACATCAAACTGTATATTATAACCAACATTATAGGTTATTAATTCATTTTTTTCAGAAACAACTCAGTTAAATCAGTATTTAAAAACAAAAATATTGCACACACAATTATCAAATCTGTAGGTCGAAGGAATCTGTTCATCATTTGCTATATTCAACGTATTTGTTAGAGTCAGTCACTGCAAAATAATGCTCTGACCTGTTCAGAATATTAAAAAGGAGTTGTTTTCTTTATATTGGTAATCAAAATTTGATAATTATCGAGGTGAAACACAACTGTGATTGGTTGTAAAACATAATTCATTGAAACGTGATTGGTCATTGACTCCGATTTGGGGCATCAGTTAAATAACCATGGAAATTGCACATGTGCTTCACACTCTATAGAAGCTAGTAGATAGAAGTGAATTCTCACACCTTCCCTATACCAATCCACAAATCTGTAAGTGCCACATTGGATGTATTTATCCCCAAAATGAAATATAATTTAACATTAGTGTCGGGACCATCTCGGAAGGTGGGTTTGTCTAGAATGTGCAGAAAACAGATTACAACATCCTCCTCTGACTTTAACCGATGACATCATTGTAATGCTTCAGTACACATAGAGGCAGATAGAATACCACGTTGATATTATTCAGACCAGCAGAGGTGAACATGTGGTGATCTTTTCAATGTAAGACGAGAAGAGAAACATGATTCTAATTTCATTGAGTGATGAGATATTTATGTTTTGTTTTAGGAAGTAATATTTTGAAGATCTTTTAATTAAATTATTTTGAGTCTGTCCCTCAGGGGTCCTCATCTAGGGGATATGTGGATGACGACCACAAGGTGCCCAATCTGAGCAAAACATTGCTTCCACTTACTTGTGTTTTACTCCTTTCATCTTTAACCGATCTGGTATTTCTTCCACTTACTTATACCAGACTCTTTTAACTTGACTATCTAACCTCTCTTGGTTAATTCTTGTTTTTTCGACCCCGACGCTATCAGGGCATCGAGGGCTAGGGAGTCTTTCCTTTCTTCCATTTCTTCTTTCCTTTATTTTTTCTTTTCTTCTCCAGAAAAGCCTCACCAGAGGCTATAAGATGACAGCCCCATCACTAGTCTTGCCTTCTTTTGGCCAGCAACCAATCGAAGGGACTATTATTATGCTTTCAAGTCTTATACAAGTATTTCCCAGAAGACAGCGGGTTACACCAGATGGGATCGGAAAAGGAACACCAATATCTTAAAGGAATTGAAGACTACGCCAATTTTGGAATATATTAAACAGTACCAACTAAATTGGAAACACGATCTTGAAAGAATGGAGTTCAAATCGGATCCCCAAAGCTGTTTATAATTATATACCAAGAGGACAAAGATCTCTGGGCCGTCCTATGAAACGCTGGAGGGAAAATTTTCTATAGGATCGTAATAGGGCTTGGCCTAATACTTGGAAGGAAGAAGAATTTTGAGTCTGTGATATCTTACCTCAATATTAATGTTCATTTGTTCTTGAACATGTTTCCATTAGTCTTCTAATTATCTTCAGCATCATGGCCAGACTGTTGTAAACCCTGGATGTCAATGTCAGCTCCCTCCTGCAGTTGGCTAAAGAACCTTCATATAAAGTCACGTTCCGTCGGTATCAGAGTTATGAATTTCAAAATACCGACGGAACGTGACATCGTTTGGAGGTTCTTTGGCCAACTGCAGGAGGGAGCTGACATCGACATCCTGGGTTTACAACGTAAATCCAACCAGTCTGGCCATGATGCTGAAGTTGATTAAAAGACTAATCGAAACATGTTCAACAGATATTTATATTTCTTTGTAGTAGTGATTCAAACGGACACACTGTACTCAAACATTTCTACAATACAGGATTTGAATTCAGATTCCTGCAATGCTACCCATACATGCTAATAACTATATGGGTTATTATTCCATAACCACCTAATGGTCCATCAGTATCTACGTAGGATACAGATACTTTATATCTATATGATGCTAAGGTCAATTCTACTTGGAAAATATTAGTTATTCTGGTAAACCACGATAAAGCATAAACAAAATATTTGATTGATTATAGCTTATGATCTTTCTATATCCATCCATAGTAATTTTGCCCGAGGGCAGGTCTTTCACTGCAATCATTGCATTTTCATGCTATGTTTTGCAGTTTTACTAGACCTCAAACTCGATGCTATTCTTTTTGCAGACGATTTAGCTCTTCTGGCACTTTCCGAAAATGATTTGCAACGATCAATTTATAATTTACAAAAAATAGGTGCCAAATTTAATATGGAAATATCAATTAACAAAACTAAAATTATGGCATTTCATGGGAAGGACCCCATACAAAGTAAAATCTGTCTCCAGAATAAAATTTTAGAGAGATCTAATCAATTTAAATATCTTGGATATTATCTCTCTATCTGGGATGAAAAGGATATCCCTGAAAAAGTTACTAGTTATAATAAAAGTTTGGGAATTATTAATCAAGTTATGAAACCATCCCTTGTACAAAAAAACACCAGATTATGTTTATATAACACTTTGGCTAGACCAGTGTTGACCTATGGTAGTGAAGCATGGACACTAAAAAAACAACATGAAAGCAGAATAACGGCTTGTGAAATGAGATTCATGCGCAGAACAGCGGGTTACACCAGATGGGATCGGAAAAGGAACACCGATATCTTAAAAGAATTGAAGACTACGCCAATTTTGGAATATATTAAACAGTACCAACTAAATTGGAAACACCATCTTGAAAGAATGAGTTCAAATCGGATCCCCAAAGCTGTTTATAATTATATACCAAGAGGACGAAGATCACTGGGCCATCCTATGAAACGCTGGAGGGAAAATTTTCTATAGGATCGTAACAGGCCTTGGCCTAATACTTGGAAGGAAGAAGAAGATTATAGGTGTGGTAGCTTCCCGTTGCCTTTCACACCGGTCAAAGATGATGATGATGATGGCCGGATGATTTTCGGGGACCGTTGAGCCCTAAGCTTCCTGACATTTGTCTTACAGGTGAGGAAAAATCCCGAAACAACCTCACCCAGCAGCCTGTCCTGACCGGGAATCAAACCTGAGCCCGCTGCATGACAAGGCAGCACACTACCTCGAGACCACAGCAGTGGACTTCTTTTTATTTAACAGGTTTTAAATGTATATAACATCTTCCTATGCCCCATATTAAGATTTGATTCTCTTCCTCCATTTATCTCTATCTAAAAGTCACCATCCTGCAGTCTTCCTGTCATTTCATCAAATTCATAATTCTCTCTATCCATGTCTTCTTAGGTCTTCCTGTTTGTTTCCTCTGATTTGGAATCCATTCCAAACTCCTAACAGGAAATCTATCTTCACTCATCCTCTCCATATGTCCAAACCATTGTAACTGTTTATTTCCCATAAATATTGTTGTTGTTTTCAAATGCTGGGCGTTGGCAACGAAGCCATTAGCGTTCTTGCTCTCCAATATTTCTCTATGGTGGATCCAATAGGTAATACCTCACAGGTTTGTAGATGTTCATTTCTTCATCTTTGTTGCATAGAGGACAATTTGGATTTGTGCAGATTCCTATTTTATATAAATGTTTGGCCAAATAGTCATGTTCTGTAAATATTCTAAATTTTGCTACTGTAGTTTTATGTGGAATTTCTGGAATAATATCTGGCTTCTTTACTAAAATATTCCATTTTTTGTCTTTGGCTTTATTACATAGGTCTTAGTTTTGTTTGATTTTATATTTGTTTTTAATTATTCTTTTTATGGATGTGAAAGCATTTTCCCATAAATTGTATAATTGTTTCATTAAAGTTCATTTTGTTCTTGGATAATATTGTTTCTGATCCTGTCTAATTTAGAGCATCGTGCAGATCTTAAAAAATCCATTTCTATAGATTATAATTCTGACTTTAATTTGGCATTTATAGTCCACATTCCTGCTCCATAGGTTATTAAACTTCTTATTCATATTAGAAGAGAAAAATTATACTCTCAGACCGGGACTTGAATCCGGGGAGAACCAAGGGTCCCGGATTCAAGTTCCGGTCTGAGCGTATAATTTTTCTCTTCTAATATGATTTATCCATCATTGAGATGTATGAAATTAATAATAAAAACATCAAAACTTCTTACTATTGATTTATAAATATGGATTTTAGCTTCTTTCACTATCTGCTTATCCTACAAAATTCTATTTAACATTGCTATTGCAGATCGACCTTTAACTATTCTTTTTGCTATTTCCAAATCATTGTTTTCATCTTCAATTATTTCAACTCCCAAATATTTATTTTGTTACAAATATTAATAGTACCTTCCAATACCAAATTTTCTCCACTGTCACCAATTACCATATATTTAATGTTTTTATTATTAATGTAACACTTCTCACTGAATGATAAATTATATTTGAAGAGAAAAATTATACGCTCAGACTGGGGTTTGAACCCAGGACCTTTTGTTTTCTAGGCCAATGCTCTACCTGAGAAATATAATATATCCTTCAGTGAGAAGTGTTAAATTAATAATAAAATCGAAAGAAGCCCTACTGGCTTTATAAAGTAGTGTTTAAATTCCCAATAAATGTCTTCTTAAACGAGAAGCTGCCATTTGCATGATCGAGCAAATGCTCGTAACTTTCAGCACTTGGGAATTAACAATGTATAAGAGAAAAATTTGCGTTTAGATTGGAGTTTCTCAGGTAGCTCAGTAGTAGAGCATTGGCCTAGAAAACCTTAGGTCCTGGGTTCAAACCCCAGTCTGAGCATATAATTTATTGTCTTCAAATATAATTAATTATACCTTATATTCAGTTTCACAAAAAAATCAATAATAAAATATTATATAATAAATTTGGGAATTTTTAACATTATGAGGTTTAATTCATAAGAATTAAATGAATCGTGATTTCTTCTTACCTCATACTTCTATGTTTTTTTTTTAAACACAGCACTGCAGTATCAGCGATCATCATACCCATCTCAGCTGTTTTCACAACTGTCGAATTTTTTCTTTTGCCGGTAATTATCCAAACTGCCATCTGGTGTTCTGTTGAAGGAATTATTTTCTAAGCTGCCATCTGGTGTTCTTTTGAATGAATCATTTTCTAAACTGCCATCTGTTGTATTTTTGAAGAACTTTGTAATCAAGCTTGGTTCGTCTGGAATTTCAAAGTTCATGGTTCTAGTATGGTTTTATGAATATATATTTTTTCCCAAACTGTTAAATCCAAAGGTTTGGATAGATGTTTCAAAAGTTTTGCTTCTTTTTCAATTCTATGATGCTCTAATAAACTATGTGCTGCTATAGCTGATTTTTCAATTTCTCCATTCTTTATGTTTCTGAAGTGTTCTTTTTTACGAGTTTCCAAGTTTGGATAATTACTGGCAAAAGAAAAAATTGTCGTGAAAACAGCTGAGAATGGTGACGATGGTCGCTGATACTGCAGTGCTGTGTTTAAAAAAACATAGAAGTATTTCTTCTTAGAAATCACGATTCATTTAATTCTAATACAATATTATTTTCAATAAAGAATAAAAATGGAACTGGATAGGCCACACATTTAAAAACATGGAATGAAGCAGCTGAACAGACTGCATCTGATTGGAATTTCTATAAAAATTAAATCTTACGAATTTAGAAGAAGTAAAGAAACCAATCAATCTTTGAGGATAAGTTGTTGACAAATTTGCAAAAGAAGGGAAATAATGGCAAGGAACGTATTCAGCACAGGACATCATGTCCTAAAATCCTGGTAGGAGATAAAAAAGATGATTATGAGTATACCACAACAAAAACAGATTAATGAAATGTTTATTCACAATGCTTTCAGTCCAAAACCTTCTAGTAAGTCAATAGAGTTCCAGTCAACATATTTTTATATACAAGTCATTAGAATTACGGAACATCTATGAAAACAAGTTTTACAAATTTTGTACACAATATCTTTTATCTTTCTGTAACATTACATCACAGTACGTTGCAAATATGTAACACATATATGTAAGATGGAAAGAGAATTTTTGCCATTCAAACAACTAAATGTAATGACAAATTTGTCATTTTCAAAACAAAGAGAAAAATAATATTTCTTCACTTCTAATGCTCAAAAATTATAACTGAAAACATAATTTTTGTTAACTTTTGCAACTTATTACAGTGTAGGCCATTTATTACAGTAAATTTATATAAAACAAAAATTAAAGTTGCTACAAAAACTGGTTTAAAAAGTTTATATTTTTGCAACAATTTTACACCTTTACAAAATTAGAACTGTAAATGAGCTACACCATAATCTGATTCCATCTAGCAATAATGATAACTATTGTAAATAAAAATTACAATCAAGAAGAATGTAATCACCCAAATTAAGCTCCCGTTTATCGATCAAGCAAGCTGCGATAATCAACTACAAATTGAAAGTCTGACTGAAAACATACATCAATTAAAATAAATTGTGTATTCTTGAACCAACGGATCTGTGCCCCCATACGAAATGAGAACTAAACACTAATTG
This sequence comes from Diploptera punctata, assembly GCA_030220185.1. Taxonomy (NCBI): domain Eukaryota; kingdom Metazoa; phylum Arthropoda; class Insecta; order Blattodea; family Blaberidae; genus Diploptera; species Diploptera punctata. The sequence goes on from JASPKZ010000446.1 coordinate 1,990,834, forward strand.
AATGAGTAATTTTGAAAAGGGATCATCTACAGGTGATCAAATTTTACAGGAGAGGGAAAAAAACTGATTCAGTTTGTCCAGGATAAAGCTATGAATCTGAAATTTCTACTGAATAATTTTCATGCCCATTCACGTTCACTTACCAATTTACATGACTTTCTTGATTATGGTTTTCCCAAAAAACTAATTACAATTTTCCGGAGATGATCTTGTTTCGAAATGAACGAAGAAATGTTTACAAAATTAAACAAATTTCTATGAAAAAAAATATTATTGCGAAGTAACTACATACATGGAATAATACTGTATACATTTTATTACATTTCATCATTTGGAAGTGACTATAAAAAAAAGTACATCCGAAAAATTTCATCATTGAACATCTTCGGCGTTCTCTACTACTTCAGCTGTAGTTGTAGGCCATTTGAATAAATCATCATAAAAATTTCGATGGATATCAGGAATGTACTGATGAAGTTTCTTTACATCATCCATTTTTTTGTGATTGATTGGTACTTTGCTGATGTAGGCAGGGTGTGTTTTCACATCTGGTATTTGCAGTATTTCTGGGGGCTTTGGTTTGAGCAAGTTGAACTCTTGTTCCCCGAAAATGGTGTCAATGAATTTCCGGCCGGTTACGGTTCTAGGCTTGTGACTATTAAACTCAAATTCATAAAATGTATTTATTGCAAAATAATGTTTTTGTTCTTTTGGAACACCTTTACCCATACTCTGTATACGGAGTGCCTTGCATTAAATAAATAATACATAAATAACAATTGTAGCATGGTTTTAATATTGTTTACTCTGATAACACAGAAAGACTGCGAGAGGATAGATATGCAGCTGAAGTCAAGATCACATTTGTGCGTCGAAAAGGGAACAACTCGGCAAGTTGATCCTTTTTCAAAATTACTACATGAAAGGTAAAGCCAGAAAGTGGTAAAAGAATTGTGTATTTGATCATTTGTCACGCGGAATCGATGTAAAGACATATGTAAACATGGAATAACGAAAAAAGTGAATTTCACAAAAAATCGTAGATGATCCCTTTTCGAAATGACTGATTCAATTAATAGTGGGTGGAGAACATATTTTTATCGACTCACCTTATATGATTTCAAATTTCTTTGATACCGACGGTTTCAGACAATATCAAGTCCCTCTTCAGTCATGGCTTCCACTGATGAAATTCTGTGATTGTTGATTTCTCTAATGACATCACCTCTTGTGCTGCCATCTTTTGTTGGGATTATAAACTTTGTAATTAATTTTTTATCCACCGGAATATAAAAATTCATAGATTGATATTTATTCTTCTGAATGAATATCATTTCCCAAATTGTCTATTCCAATGGTTTATCCAATTGTTTCAAAAGTTTAAATTGAAAAAGAGGCAAAACTTTTGAAACAATTGGATAAACCGTTGGAATTGACAATTTGGGAAATGATATTCATTCAGAAGAATAAATATCAATCTATGAATTTCAATATTCCGGTGGATAAAAATTTAATTACAACGTTTATAATCCCAACGAAAGATGGCAGCACAAGAGCTGATGTCATTAGAGAAATTAATAATCACAGAATTTCATCAGTGGAAGCCATGACTGAAGAAGGACATGATATTGTCTGAAACCGTCGGTATCAAAGAAATTTGAAATCATATGAGGTGAGTCGATAAAAATATGTTCTCCACTCACTATTAATGATATATGTTTACTTCCCAATATTAATTTAAATATAAACATTAATTCTTCGGTAAATCATTTCCCTCCCTGCATTCTTGCATGTCTCTATTTTCTATCTCTCTTTTTCTCCCCTCCCAATAATCAATTTTGAGCTTTCTTGCGGGATATTATTTGCACTTACAGTCCAGTGTTGTCAACTCAGTATCAGTATGTTATGTTATATAGTATGTAAATTATTATTATTAGCTTAATTGATAAGCATAAATTAGAATTCCTGTATAGTATCAGTATGTTATATAAGATTGTAGCATGTAGTAACTTCGTCATAGCCAGTCCCTTGCCCGTATGAGAAAGAGGAAGGGTACATGACTGTGTGTTCATTCCTAAAATTTTACAATTTTGTTAGGACTTCAAGATTATTTTCCAAATCTAACCAAATACGACAATGAGGTGAAGGAGAAATATTTATGAGGAAACATTTATCTTTAGAAACAACATATGTAGATTCCCTTCACGTAATTTCCACTTAACCAACAAATATCCACTATTATAATTACATCCATTAATTGTTGAAATCAATCCGTGTCATTAGACCTACTTAAATTAAATATGAAGACGTAATAATTAAGTTATGTAGGTAGGAAATAACACTATGAGGTTTTTAATATTGTTTATTTTTTTATTATTTCACTCACCTCATACTTCATAATTCCTAGCAGACCCAGGGTTTCTTCACATCATTTGTGACATTCTCAATGCTGTGTCACATTCACAACTGACGTGCAACGGCCTTCTATCCTGCAGACTGACCTCGAGGTCGTTGGACGTCAGTTGTGAACGTGACACAGCATTGAGAATGTCACAAATGATGTGAAGAAACCCTGGGTCTGCTAGGAATTATGAAGTATGAGGTGAGTGAAATAATAAAAAATAAACAGTAATAATTAACCTTACATTATTCAAGAGCCTGACACCGGGGGAAGTTTGGCAACGGTCATTTACAGCAGCTTCTATTTGACGTAGGGGGAGGGGAGCGCGGTGGAATGGTGTGAGAACTGACGTGTACTTTTCGAAGAGCGATGCCAGCGCTATAAGGGCACAGATCCGTTGGTCCGAGTATAGTTGAATTTTTTATATGACATACTTATTAAAAATAAAAACAGAGCTTTAATACAAGTTTAAGTATTTTTAAGTAGAAGTGATGGAAATTTAATATTAAATTCAAGACATAGGTGATTATCAACTATTTGCTGAAATCTTCTACTAGAACATGTCTTTACAACACAGTATTATGCAATATAATGGTTATAATAAGTTTTATGTGATAATTGGAATACTGTGAAGCGAACAATTTTTTTATTTGCTGTGCAGATTAAGCATAAGCATTTGTTTAAAAAGAAAGTCATAAAAGAAAAAAATATATTTTGAAAATGCTATTTACATAACATTTAAGCCCTTTTCATATGACATAATAGTCATCAATAAAGCAAGAATTAATAATATATATTTTTTAATTAAATAAAAATAAAACATAGTTTTATTTGATTTTCATATTTATTATATAATTCAGTGACAGCTGTTTCGGTACACTGTACCTTCTTCAGACATGTTAACAAATTATGAATTGTGTTACAACTGATCTAAGCAACAATACAACAATATTTATTTAATTTTTTTAATTTAACAAAGTAGATTCATTCAAATCAAGTTGAGAATTTAACAGTTTTTTACTACTTTTAAATTTATTAATTTCTACAGCCTCCAAAAGATCTAACTTCTTACCCTTATCACAAATATGTAAAATTTCAATATTTGGATCGAAACAATGATTAAATTGGAATAGGTGGTTAGCATATTTTAAATCAATTCCACCTATTCCAATTTAATCAATGTTTCGATCCAAATTTTGAAATTTTACATATTTGTGATAAGGGTAAGAAGTTAGATCTTTTGGAGGCTGTAGAAATTAATAAATTTAAAAGTAGTAAAAAACTGTTAAATTCTCAACTTGATTTGAATGAATCCCCTTTGTTAAATTTAAAAATTTAAATAAATATTGTTGTATTGTTGCTTAGATCAGTTGGAACACAATTCATAATTTGTTAACATGTCTGAAGAAGGTACAGTGTACCGAAACAGCTGTCACTGAATTATATAATAAATATGAAAATGAAATTTAATTAATAAATATGGATTTTCATCAAGTAAACACCAACTCAATTGATTATATATATTTTACATGTTATTAAAATGAAAAGTTTTTAAGATTATGCGCAGACAATAACTTTTAAAAGTCAGACAGGGAGAATCAAAATTTGGAGTTACTTTCGCCTTGCCACACTCAGTACAAACTAAAATAAATTCCTTATGCATTTAATAGAATTAAATAAATATAACTGTTAATAATTATTACAAAATTAAATTATAAAAGTATCTTCTTTTACTTTTAAAGTAAAAATTTATGGGTAAGGCCATATTCCCTGAATTTTTAATGAACAAAGAGTAAAGAAAGGAAAATGCATATAATCAAAATAATAGATTGGCACGGATCTATTAGTATTGCATTATCTTTAAGCTTTGACTTTAAGCCCATGCATTTTTTTTTTAAATATATTAGATCATTTCACAAAATTATAATATTTATCTTTATTTTATGAAGAATATTAAACTTTGGTACTGTATTATAAGTTTTCAAATGTATGCTTTCTCTTATTTAAAAGTACAATAGCTCTATGATATTTGTAAAAAATCATAACAAAACCAAGCAGCAGGGTTCTAACGTGGACTCTTAATACTGAAGCTATCAGAAATATTTTTCTCACCATATCAGAGGTCTCAAGATTTAAGAAAGCACTTTTTTTTATTAATTCTCATAAAATTATACCAATTTGGATAATAATATAACTACATTTTTTTCAAACCATATAGTTTTTTATAAAAAATGTAGTTGTTTCAACAATCAACAATAATTTCTTTAATAATGGCGACACCATCGTCATATGGAATTTAGTACTTCCTTATGAAATTACCTTATTTTCTTTATTTTCTTGGTCAATTTTATGGTGTCCTGTAAAAATGTTTTCCAACACTGGATATTTTTCAATACACAATGTACTGCATCGTCCTAAATGTTGGTTCAGTACTGTAGCATCAATAGGCTCTATTGGCGTGGGGAGAGAGTTAGGAGACGCAAGCAATCCCACTGCTTCTACGAGATTTTTGATGAATGTTGACCATTCATGGCACTGTTTCTCTTCCAATGCACTATATAATGTATCTACACGTTCCATCATTGCAACCAATGATGAAATTCCAAACTGAAAAAATATAAAGTTTGCTATACAAAACTCAAACAACTATAGCAGGATTTTAATATCATATTAAATATAACTTAAATAAAGAAAAACATCTAAATAATTAATTGTTGTTCATTGTTGAATAAAAATGTCTCAGTAAAAAATTAAAGAAATTGTATTATATAACAGTCTTTCTAAATAATGCTTTTAAACTTGTGTTTTAAGTCATTGTTGTCTGAAATATAAAGCTTTCTGTTATAACTGTAATAAGAACACCTGCTTAACTTAATACTTTAAAATAAAAGTATACTAAATTCTGATTGGGTGTTAAAACAATTAACTTTTTGATTTAACAAATCAAATTTAAACCTGGTATTTAATGGACCATTAACCAATAGAATTTAAATACAAAATCATGTGATGTAATAAAGTTCTTTAAAATTATAACAGAATTACTCTAGTCAGTCAGCATATAACTTTCATCAAGGATAGAAGCAATAACAGCTCTCCTGATGAAATGTGATATTTGATTCAAGAAAAGAAAATAATTTAATTTTAATTGACGGTGAAGAATAATACCACCTATATTTACTTGATCTGCTGGAAAATTAAATAGTAAATAAATTTACAACTATTTCTACAAGAATCAGTTATTAGTGATTTTTAAAGTGTTTTCCTATCTTGTGTACCAACTTCGACCTTGAGAAGAGAATCCAGCTCTACCGAAAATCAAACCCAACCTGAACCAGTAATTCTTTTTTGGAACACTATTCCTTCAAAATGTTACTACAACATCGGGCATGAAGAGAGTTAGCTGCTTCAAAACATCGTCATAACATGCGAAAAGAATTACTTCTTTAAAATTGCGCCCACAACGTGGAAAATAATGAACTGACTAAAATACTTCTTCACAATACTCTTAAATTAGTTATTACTCATGAATCAGAGAGAAAATAAATAATAGTTTTAAAAAACTAAAAGAACACGCTCTATTAGAAAACTAAAAAATGAAAAATAATTTTAATTTCCAATACGCTTGGGATAAAATTAAAGTGGTCAACAAAAAAATCATCACCAACACATCTAGAATAAAACTAGAGTTATCAACAAAAAGAAAATAATTTTACCATCAAAAGCATGGGGTGCTCTATATCAATTAATATATTTGATAATAAACAGATACTGTAAAAGTAAGCTCTCTAAGAAGAAAATGTAAAAATCATAAAAAGCACCCCATGCTTTTGATGGTAAAATTATTTTCTTTTTTGTTGATAACTCTAGTTTTATTCTAGATGTGTTGGAGATGATTTTTTTTGTTGACCACTTTAATTTTATCCCAAGAGTATTGGAAATTAAAATAATTTTTCATTTTTTAGTTTTCTAATAGAGCGTGTTCTTTTAGTTTTTTAAAACTATTATTTATTTTTTAGTTTTAATATTTTACAGAATAAGATAAAAATGTAAATATCTTTAAATTCGATACTATTATAGTATGAGCTAAAAGTAATACTCTTCTATAAAAAAACCCCTCCCAGCCGGATTTGAACCAGCAACGTATGGATTACTGAAATTATATACCACTAAGAGTTCACTGCTCTACCAACTGAGCTCTTACAATGATTGACTAAAAAGTCGACAAGACCGCAACCTATTATACCAGTTTTCATTTTTTTGATTTTCGGATGATTCTGGCCAGGGTTTTAGAAACAAAAATGATGAAATTATTGTATTGTCACGGGTCCTCTACACGTATACAAAGTTTCAAGTCGATCCAGTGTTTCTAAGTGGGTGAAAATCGCGTTGAAAGATTCCGTTACATTGATACAAAAACACATTTTTTGATTTTCTGATGATTATGGCCAGGATTTTAGAAAATAAATATGAAATTATTCCATTTTCAAGGGTCCTCTACAAGTATACAAAGTTTCAAGTCGATCCAATGTTTCTAAGTGGGTGAAAATCACGTTGAAATATTCCGTTACATAGATAGATAGATAGATACAGGTCAAGCTAATATAAAGCGTGTAAAAATTCTCATTATTATGAAACAATCGTCCAACAAAACAAACATATGAGGTAAGAACGTTAAAAAATACATACTCAATTACAAGAACTAGAGTTTAGATTAGGAAGAAAGAAACAAAGAGGTTAGCTGAGATATAGATGGGAAGAACAAGTTAAGAAAAATATTAATAAAAGATGAGTTGAATGGACGGAAATGATGGAAAAGGAGACATAGAATAACTGAGATAGATGGAGGCTTTTGTCCAAAACTTGACCACTGGAATGGGGACCCGAGACTAGATGAAGATTAAGTTACGTAGATAGGAAATAACACTATGAGGCTTTTTTAATATTGTTTATTTGTCCACCGCTGTGGTCTCGGGGTAGCGTGCTGCCTTGTCACGCAGCGGGTCCGGGTTCGATCCCCGGTCGGGACAGTTTTTCTGGGTGAGGTTTTTATCGGGGTTTTTCCTCACCTGTAAGACAAATGTCAGGAAAACTTTAAGGCCCAAACGGTCCTCGAAATCATATGGCCATCGCAATCATCATCATCATTCACATTCATCTTAGGTTAAGCTTAGGATTAGGGACTCTCCTGGCGCACCATTATCATCACCATCACATCATCGGGGCAACGTAACCCCGCCTTCCAGGCGCCCCAACCTCAGAAGTGGGTTATAAGTACGCCATGTCAGGAGAGAAACCAGGAATGTTGAAAAGACAAACCTGGGGCATTTGAAAAAAAAAAAAGTTTATTTTTTCTTTCACTCACGCCATACTTCATAACTTCTCGCTGACCCGGGTTTCATCACATGATTTGTGACGTCCAATGTCAGTTGTGAATGCGACACAGCATTGAGAATGTCACAAATGATGTGACGAAAACCGGGTCTGCGAGGAGTTATGAAGTATGACGTGAGTAAAAGAAAAAATAAACAATACTAGATGAATCATATTTGAAGAGAAAAATTATACACTCAGACCGATGTCAGTTGTGAACGCAACACAGCATTGAGAATGTCACAAATGATGTGACGAAACCCGGGTCTCCGAGGAGTTATGAAGTATGAGGTGAATGGAAGAAAAAATAAACAATACTAGATTAAAAATCATCGGAGAAAATATTGTTTAAATAACTCACCTCATAGGATTCATGCTTCCATGATATCGCGATTTCAAACATAATCATAATCATGGAAGCATGAATCCTATGAGGTGAGTTATTTAAACAATATTTTCTCCGATGATTTTTAATGATTATACCTCATAATGTTTACTTCCCAACATTAATTAAATATAATACTAGATTAATAAATTAATGAGTCATTTTAACATCTTACCTCATATTTCATGTTTTATCAAACACGGTAACTATAATGGCGGTTGAAAATGAATGACAAGATCATTTGAAAACTATAGTTACCATGTTTGATAAAACATGAAATATGAGGTAAGATGTTAAAATGACTCGTTAATTTATTAATTAAGAACCTCATAATGTGTTTCCCAATTTTAACTTTGAATACTAGATTAATCATATTTGAAGAGAAAAATTATACGCTCAGACCGGGACTTGAACCTGGGACCCTTGGTTCTCTAGACCAAGTGCTCTACCATCTGAGCTACCTGAGCAAGTACCGATCTAAACGCAAATTTTTCTCTATATACTTTGTAATTCCCGCCCACCGAATGCTATGAAGCCTTTGCTTCTATCTTTTGCAAATGGCATATCCTTTATTAAGGAGACATATTTGGGAATTTTACATTACATTATAAATGCCAGTACGGCTTCTTTCCGTGTTTTTATTATTAATTTCATACATCTCAATGATGGATAAATCATATTTGAAGAGGAAAATTGTACGCTCAGACCGGGTTCAAGTCCCGGACTGAGCAAATAATTTTTCTCTTCAAATACGATTTATCCATCATTGAGATGTATTAAATTAATAATAAAAACATCAAATTTATATATTAAATTTGGGAATTTTTAACATTATGAGGTTCAATTAATAATAATTAAATGAATCGTGATTTTTTCTTACCTCATACATCTATAATGTATCTATAGATGTATGAGGTAAGAAAAAATCACGATTCATTTAATTATTATAAAAACATCGAATACTAGATGAAGATTATTTTTAATTCACTTACCTTATTTCCTAGTGCATACACTAGAACATTCTTGGCAGGTATTACAGGCGTAATAGGCGATGTGGTTCTAGAAGAATCTAGAGAACTTGGAACCATACTATTGGCCACTTCCATGATTCTAGCGAACTTACTTTGATTTAACCATGATTTAAAGTATGGATAAAACCGAGGTAATAATGATACTTCGCTAGCTTGGTCCCTCTTTCCTATAGTCACCAGACTACGAAATATTGTGCTCCAGATGTAGAGCATAGGGTTATCTTCTCTTTCAGTCTCTGTTGATATATGTGGCAGCACACGTAGCAGCAAATTCTAGCAAATATAAAAAAAAATTGTGTTACAATAATTCAATAAATTTCAACTACAGACTAAATTAAAATACAGAAAAGATTATAAAATTTATTCCGATCCGATTGAGGGTCTTTCCACTTTTCAGCGGTTGCCCTTTTACCAGCCGGCTGCTGGCCCTTCACATCCACATGTGTCAATCACAGAGGCAGATGATCAACAGCCAGTGTAGGGGTGACATGTGGTTAGCATGTCGAGTCCCCCAGCCGTTATAGCTGGTTCCTCAACCTGGAGCCGCTACTTATTGTAGTCCCGTAGCTCTGCGCCAAGGTTTCCTACCTTAACCGCTCGGTTACGGCGCGGGACTAAAATTTATTAAGGTTCCAATTAAAAGAAAAGTATTTAATTCTTCTCCAAAAGAGGGACTAAATCGAACCAATAAATAAAAAATTAATAAGATAACTGCAATTAAAAAAAATCGAAGCAAAAATGGTAATCGAGCAGAATTTTTTTATTAAAATCACGTTTTAATTTCCCCTTAAATGGAACATGCATCCTATGAATTACTGTAAAGTTTTTAATTTCCTTACCCTTCCTTTTTGAACACACATTATACTTGTCAGTCGATCATCTGTAACTAGTGAAGTGACAATTTTGTGCAGGAGGTTTGGTCTTTCCTCAGCCACTGATGCTTTAACTTCAGGCACTGTACTTGTCAGGTCTTCAATTTGCAACAAAATTAGGTATAACTGTAAAACAACATTTTTAAAGTTTTTAATAAATAACCAGTGTCACATTCATTACTATATATTTAAATTAATATTGGGAGGTTAAATTTAATTACAAAGTTTATAATCCCAACCAAAGATGGCAGCACAGGAGGTGCAGAATTCATAGTTAGATATGGGAAAAGAAACATGAAATAAGAGGTAAGATGTAAAAATGACTCATTAATTTACGTATTAAGTAAAAAAGTAAAGTGATCCCACAACAGGCCTCAGGAGGCCCTTGGGGTAGTAGGAGGTTAAGGCTCCCACTTTTTCTAGACAATCGGCACTTTTATGTCAGCCGGGTTGTCAGCCCTGCGTGACGGCCGCCTTTACCCCAGAACAAGCGTCTGGTACTCATTTCAGTTAGAGGCTGAGTCGACCCCAGGGCCATAGTGCCACCAGAGGGTTTGGGTCAGTTTAAAAATCCTGACCCCAACGGGACTTGAACCCTCGACCCTCCGGCTTGTAGCTCAGTGCCTTAACCACTACGCTAAGGCGTGCCCCCTTACGTATTAAGTGCAGAAGTTAATTCATGTGATGCTCCACTAATGTCGACTTACCCTCTCGACTTCTAACAACAATTGTTTGAATTTGCGAGAATCCCTCTGCACTGACTGCAAAGTTGAGTCAAGCCCTTCTGTAGATACAATATCCATGTCTATTATCTTCCTTGGTGCTGTAACACTCCCAACCTGTTGATTAAATTAAATTAATGAAAAATTATAAATTTCATACATATAAAACAAACTCAATTCTATGAGACTGTACCAATATACTACACAACAAGCTTCAGCCCAATGGTTTGTCTGAATATTTTGTGGATTAAGAATTAAATTGATGTTTTTATTACCTCACCTCATATCCTTTTTCTTCTATACTGTAGTTTCAGAGCTTATCTCCATCTTCAGTAGCCTCTGGTCGACCGGTGAATGGCTCTAACACATTTAAAGATAAAATGTGACGTCAGTTCCCTCGTGTATTAGGGTTCTTACAAGGTCGGTGCGATAATGTTGTTTAACACTAGCAATTGCACCTTAGTCCATGGGTTGAATCAGAGATGTGACACATGATACAGATATTTCACATTAATCTGACCATCATCAGATATAAGCTTACTTGAACGTGGGTAGCAGGGTGCATTGTCTAATAGAAGTAGGACCGCTTTAACAGGTAGCCCTTCCTTCTCAAAATATGCCGTTCGTACCGTTAGATGCATGAGGGGAGGGAAGTTATCTTTATTGTGCAAGTTTCTAAGCGTAGTTCACAGTAGTGCATTTAAAAGTAAATACTTTTTTTTTCATAACAATAAAAAATAATCATTTTTAAAAATACAGTAGGAAGACCCATGCCTGAATAATCTGCAAACCGGATAATATGCACACGGATACTCAAGAGTTTGCTGTATGTAAATTATAACATTTCTGGATTAGATTATTAAATTTCTTGTTTTGTTTATATATTAAATTTGGGAATTTTTAACATTATGAGGTTCAATTCATAAGAATTAAATAAATCGTGATTATTTCATACCTCATACTTCTATGTTCCTTTAAACACAGCACTGCAGTATCAGCGACTCCTTGTCACCATCGTCAGCTGTTTTCACGATTGTCAATTTTTACTTTTGTTGATAATTATCCAAACTGCCATCTGATGTTCTTTTAAAGAATTATTTTCTAAACTGCCATCTGGTGTTCATTTTAATGAATCATTTTCTAAACCGCCATCTGTTGTATTTTTTAAGAGCTTTGTAATCAAGCTAGGTTCATCTGGAATTTCGAAGTTCATAGTTCTAGTATGGTTTTTTTAAATATATATTTTTTCCCAAACTGTTAAATCTAAAGGTTTTGATAGATGTTTCAAAAGTTTTGCTTCTTTTTCAATTCTATGATGCTCTAATAAACTATGTGCTGCTATAGCTGATTTTTCAATTTCTCCATTCTTTATATTTCTGAAGTATTCTTTTTTACGAGTTTCCAAATTCCTTTTTGTTTTTCCTATATTTGGAATTTGGAAACTCGTAAAAAAGAACACTTCAGAAACATAAAGAATGGAGAAATTGAAAAATCAGCTATAGCAGCACATAGTTTATTAGAGCATCATAGGATTGAAAAAGAAGCAAAACTTTTGAAACATCAATCTAAATCTTTAGATTTAACAGTTTGGGAAAAAATATATATTCAAAAAAACCATACTAGAACCATGAACTTCGAAATTCCAGATGAACCTAGCTTGATTACAAAGTTCTTCAAAAATACAACAGATGGCAGTTTAGAAATAATTCCTTAAAAAGAACATCAGATGGCAGTTTGGATAATTATCAACAAAAGAAAAAATTGACAATCATGAAAACAGCTGACGATGGTGACAAGGAGTCGTCGATACTGCAGTGCTGTGTTTAAAGGAACATAGAAGTATGAGGATGAGGTAAGAAATAATCACAATTTATTTAATTCTTATTCTTGTTTTGTGTAGCAATTTTCTACCGAATTGTGAAATTGAATCTTAAAAAAAGTTTTTTGTTAAATTTTCTAAACAAATAACACCCAATAAGTTTGCCAATTTGAAATGCAGAAAATAAATTTCTAAATCCAAGTTACTTAAGACTGTGTAAATTTGTTTTTTTTTTCTTCATTAAGAATCTCATAATGTTATTTCTCATATTTAATTATGGATTATTCTTCTACTTCAGGGATTAGGTATTTCTGCTTGTTCTGACCCCAAAAATACTATACGTTTTGATCCATTCATCTTGTCATCCTTGGCCTGTTGTACTACATTTTCTATTCGTTGCCATTTAACTCATTTAGACTGTTGCTTCCTATTGAAATTTTTTAAACAGTATATCCTACCTGAAGTTTTCCCAATGAATTTTCAAATTGTGCTGGAGTGTACACTTTAGATGAACATTGTTGATCAGGCCTTTCTCTATCTCTATGACTGTCCCTTCTCTCCCGATGACGATCTTCTATTTGCTTATTATTATTCTCTTTAGACTGCCTTGAAGCAAACACCTACAAAGAATACAATATTACATATTCATTAGTAATGATAAAAAATAGTAATATATATTAAAGATTGCATAATAATGAGCTACATGATGTTTATGGGAAACCAGATGTAATAAGAACAAATAAGTCTTATAGACTGCGATGGACAGAGCATGTGGCACAAATAGGGAATGAAAGAGGGGTATATAAACTCATTTTAGGAAAACCAGAGGGAAAGTTAGGCCAAGAATGAAGTGGGAGAATAACATTAATCATGAGATGAGGGAGGTTAATTATACAGGGAATCATATTTGAAAGAAAAATTATACTTTCAGACTGGGGCTTGAACCCAGGATCTTTCGGCTTTCTAGGCCAAGACTCTACCGACTGAGCTATCTGAGTGAATTCCAATCTAAACACAAATTTTTCTCTTATATACGCTGTTAATTCCCATGCACCAAATGCATATGATACCTTTGCTTCTATCGTGCAAATGGTGGCTTCTTTATTAAGAAGACATTTGGTAATTTTACATTACATTATAAAGCCAGTACGGCTTCTTTCGATGTTTTTATTATTCATTTCATACATCTCAATGAGGCATATGAGATTTATGAAATGAATAATAAAAACATAAAAATATATTTGAAGAGAAAAATTCTCACCTAGACCGATACTCAAACCCGGGACTTTTGTCTTTCTGGACCAAATGCTCTACGAACTGAGCTACTGAGGCAAGTTGCGATCCAGATGCAAATTTTTCTCTTATATACATTGTAATTCCCTCGTGCCAAATGCTTGAAACCTTTGCTTCTATCTTTACAAATGACGACTTCTTAGTTAAAAAGACATTCACTGGGAATTTAACACTACTTTATAAAGCCAGTAGGGCTTCTATTGATGTTTTATTATTAATTTAACACTTCTCACTGAAGGATAAATTATATTTGAAGAAAAAAATTTCTGCCTAGACCAAGACTCGAACTCGGGACCTTTGGCTTTCCAGGCCAAATGCTCTACCAACTGAGCTACCAAGGCGAGTTGCGATCCAGATGCAAATTTTTCTCTTATATACGTTGTAATTCCCTCGTGCTAAATTCGCCTCAGTAGCTCAGTTGGTAGAGCATTTGGCCTGGAAAGCCATAGGTCCCGAGTTCAAGTCTTGGTCTAGGCGAGAATTTTTCTTTTCAAATATATTTTATCCTTCTGTGAGAAGTGTTAAATTAATAATAAAAACATCTAACATCAAAATATATTAAAGTTGGGAATTTTACATTATGAGGTTTTCGATCAATAAAAATCAATTTGAATCAGCTAAAGATGGGAGCAATAGCTCTTGATACCACAGTTTTGTGTTAAATAACATAGATATATGAGGTAAGAATACACGATTCAAATTCATTTTCAGTGAACAAAAATAAAACTGCATTCTGTTAAATTACCGTAAAATAGTAATCATCAATGTAAGGTTGACTGGTGTTTAGTTGTATTGATTGAATATTCTGCAACCAATGTTTCTCTCTACTCGTCATTAGCCCTGCATATTCATCTTGATCGACTGAACCGTTCTCCAGATGATGCTGATGATGTCTATGGTTATGGTTGCTGTAGTGTGAGTTGTAGTTATTTCTATGTCCGTGATGTTGGTTGAAATTACCACCTGCTGTACGATTGTTAACAAAATGAGGACCCATCACACGATCAGGTCTAAGAGAGTATTGTCCTGGAAGAGGCATTCGATGTTGATCAACCAGAGGGTTCTGCAACACAATAACATTTTATTGAATAAATCCATTGTTTTTTTCTAATAGCTGGATGTTGACTTATTTAATATTTTATTTTAGGAAGTGATATTTTGAGGAAATTTTAATTAAATTATTTTTAGTCTGTTCATCTTACCTCAATATTAATGTTGATTTGTTCTTGAACATGTTTTGATGATTATGATACGCCGAGGCTTTGAAATCGTGGTCTACTTGGAAGACTGGATATGAGGAGTGGTATGAAACATTTTAATTTATGTTCCATTAAATGAAGAAGATTTTAAGAAAGAATACAATCACATTTTGAACATGGCCAATTTAAATGGTTTTGGAAAAGAAATAATTGTAAATAAATTAAAGAAATTCAGACAACAAAAAAGAATAAAAGAATACACTACCCTGCAATCTGATTCAAAGAAAGGAAACAAGTTTAAGAAAATTACTTATCATCCTGAAATACATAACAAATTTCAAAAAATTTTCAAGAAATTCAATATTACATTGGCACCGATAAATAAATTTAGCCTTGGTAATCTATTAATAACTAATAAGAAATTCAACACACCAGATAGCAAAAAAATCTGGAATTTATCAAATTAATTGTAAGGACTGCAATGAAGTATACATAGGAAAAACAAAAAGAAATTTGGACACTCGCACTAAGGAACACTTCAGATATATTAAAAATGCTGAAATTGAAAAATCAGCTATTGCAGCACATAGTTTATTGGAGAATCATAAAACTGAAAAAGAAGCCCTACTTTTAAAACATTTGGAAAAAATGTTTTCAGTCTAGGCAAAAATTTTTCTCTTCAAATATAATTTATCTTTCAGTGAGAAATGTTAAATCAATAATAAAAACATCATTAGAAGCCTTACTAGCTTTAAAAAGTAATGTTAAATTCCCAATAAATGTCTTCTTAACTAAGAAGCCACCATTTGCAAAGATAGAAGCAATGGTTTCAAAAGCATTTGGCAAGAGAGAATTACAACGTATATAAGAGAAAAAATTTGCATCTAGATCGTAACTCGCCTCGGTAACTCAGTTGGTAGAGCATTTGGCCCGGCAAGCCAAAGGTCCCGGGTTCGAGTCTCGGTCTAGGCGAAAATTTTTCTCTTCAAATATAATTTGGAAAAACCTTTAGAATTGACAATTTGGAAGAAGATATACATTCAGAAGAACAAATTTAGATCCATGAATTTCGAGATTCTTGATGAATGTGACCTCATCTCAAAGTTCATCAAATCAACACCAGATGGCAACGTTATTGATGGAGATTCCAACGAAAATCCAGTAGTCATAATGTCGGTTGAAAATGAGAGACATCCTTCTCTCGAAAACTAGTTCCCGTGTTTGAAGAAACACAAAATATGAGGTAAGATGTTAAAAAATGACTCATTAATTTACGAATTAAGAACCTCATAATGTTATTTCCCATATTTAACTATGAAATTTTAATTTAACTTAAATTAAATCTCACAGAGATTATTCCTATAAAAGTTCAAAGGAGAATATATTTTTTTAATAAAAATTAGGGTGGAAGTTATAAACTGAAATGGTTAAATGTTTCTTCATCTCACCTTATAAAGTTCTGTGTTTTCATGATACCAGTTTGAAAGGCCTTCACCTTCATAATCAACCAAACTCAAAAAAAAAAAATTAAAAAGAGAAAATCTCTGTCCATTTGTAAGTTGGTCCATGTGTTTCTTGCCATTATGTCTATTTTATGAGATGTTCATTCAAACACTCATGGCAAATCTTGATAGATTAAAAAGTATATAAACAAGTTCTACCCCTTATGGAAGTACACTTAGAAACAAATTTGGTAGGTATAGCATAATACAGTGATTCTCAAACTTGGAACATAGAAAAGGCAATTATTTAATTTACAGTAATACTATAAGCCAATTTATTCTATTTGGATTCTAATTGAAAATAGAGACAAATGTACTCGAAACATGTTCAAGTGAGGAAACAAAATATGAGCTGAGGTGTATATTTCCAATTCAATCTCTTGACATTTATTATGGTTGGTTGGTATCTAATGTCGAGCACTTGATAATGAAATCATTCACTCTCTTGCACTCCAATATTTAGCAGAAAGGCTGGTCTCTTCTACAAAAGCTGGACAACGGAGGAGATGGTTTCTTTCCATATCTTCATTTAAATTGCAAAAAGGGCATTTAGGTGAATCTGTTATGCCAAGTCTGTGTAGGTGTTTATTCAAGCAGTCATGTCCCGTTAGCAGTCTGAATGTTGCTACTGCAGATTTTCTTTGTAATGTAGTAATGTCATAAGCTTGTAGATTTTCCCATTCCTTTCCAGATGTTTTGGTGGTGTATTCTTCTCTAAGTTTATTGATGTATTTATTTGAGATAATTCTTTTGATAGAGTGAAAGGAAACTGGAGCAGAAGTTGGGTTTGAAACAATTTTGCTACCCTTCTTGGCTAGAAAATCGGCTATTTCATTGCCTGTCACTCCACAATGGGCCGGAATCCATTGAAGTACAACTTTTTTATGTAGACGGGATAAATGTTTTATCATTTTGTGACATTCGATAATTTTGATGCTTTTGGGTATTGTGTCTCGTGTTATAGCAAGAATGGCTGCTTTGGAGTCACATAGAATTACAACTTTTGTAAATTTTTGGATGTGATATAAAAGATTTTGTAAACTTAAGAAAATTGCTAGAATTTCGCCATCAAAGTTTGTTGAATTTGTGTTTAGTTTACGATAAAAGGAAAAAAGTGGACATACTGCACCAGCACCAGTGCCACCATCATTTGGTAGGCTGGAGCCATCTGTAAAAATATGTATCCATTCAGGAGCTGGGTATCTTAGATTTATTATTAATGTTGGTATTCTTGTCATCCTCATCCTTGTCATTATCATCATATCCTAGATAAGTAGGTAGGTTAAATCAAATTACCAATCCTCTCTTAAGGGGGGTGATGGGTGAAAAATTGACCATTTGAGATCAAAATTGGCATTTTTTTTTGTTTTTTTTTTGGTACTAAAAAATAGCCTGAACTCTAATGTATATGTTGGCGAAGTTTCAGAGTCCTATGGCGCTTCTAAGTGCCCTAAAGTGCTGATTAGGCCTGTATGTTTCAATTTGTATTTAAACTGCATGCAAATCTTTACTTGTTTTTCCACACTTATTTTCACTGCATGTTTGCACATTCAAAATTGAATGGAATTCACAAATTTTGTCCTAGAAGGTTCAAATTTTTACTGCAGGTCCTAAAAACAATGAGTAACAAAGTAGTGCATGGGTTTCATGATTGAAGTAGTATTTTAAAAAATAAAATTGCAATTGTTAATTTTTTTTATAATTCCACGCATGAGGTACATTTTTTTTTCTCCCTTTGTATTCACATTATAAGAATTCTAATGCATGATGTTTTTCTAAATATTTTAGGGGTCTTTTAAAAAATCATATATTTTACTAAAAAATTGTGTAAGCCATTTAATTATAGTATATCATCATCATCATAGTACATTTACGAATTTAGGCCATTTGTTGACCTGTAGTGACGGTGTATAACCTCTCCTATGCAATTCTCATCCTCACCTTCTCGTGGTACAACCCATTTTCACAAACGAGGCTCTGAGGACCGAGTCACGGCGGTATAACAGTTCCATCATGTACTGAGTAAATGCGGTATCCAAATGTCTGTCCAGAGACTGAAAGGTAGCAGCCCTACCACTGGGGCCAGTAACCTGTCCTAAGGAACTTCAAAACTACTTTCAAGTCTCAACATGAAAGAACCCAGAAGGAATTAATTATAGTACATGCAAATTGTTTTCAATATAATATTTAATGACTCATAAAATAAACATCTCACAAGAATGAAGGGGAGCAAATAGTTGATACGGCCTTGAGAAGGGTACAGATGCCGACTATATATTCCGTAATAAATCTCGAGAAATGCCACTGCAACTTTTTTAGCAGTTCTGCCAGCAAGTACTAATCCTACGTTCTCGTCGTGCTCCCTGACTGCAGTCGTAATAGACTGTAGCTAACAGGATGGGACGAAAGGCGAGTTCTCAGCGCCTTAAAACTGAGACCTATCGGCTAAGGGAGCAAACCCTAAAAAAAAAACCCCAGGTCGTCCATGTCTGGGGGTTAGGCGTCAGGCTGGCAACCTGGCCCTGGAAAAAAGTATATCGCTACGTACTTCAGTAAAATATATAAGCCGGATGGATTTAAATATGACAGACTTAAGCTACGAAAATGGACCTTTGCTATTGGCACATGGAATGTTCAAGGCTTGAACACTATAGAACAAGAAGTAATAGATGAGATTACAGCGTATAACAGGATAGAGGGTGATAGGCCTAGGGCAAGGCAAGTACTCTATGTATCTCAGGGTTGTGGATTTTCACCGTGGGATAAGGCGAGGAACGAACTAAGGATAACTGAGTACTATCAGGAGGCTTAACAATACAACACTGATGTCGATTATATAAAAGTTATTCATTTTAAAAGCATCAGTGTGCTGGTGTTATAGCACACTTTAGGTCGAGTGTTCCAAAACGCGATAGATTCGCCACGATATTAATAAAATTGGTCCAGTATTGACCGCTATTCGCACTTGTACTATTCCGAAGTGAAAAATACCGGAATATATCCAAATAAATCCAATGTTCTGGAATTGGAACTGTAACAGTCTTGTGCTACATGTTGATTAATAAATATTATATAATTGACATCAGTGTTGTATTGGTAAGCCTCCTGATAGTACTCAGTTATCCTTAGTTCGTTCCTCGCCTTAACCCACGGTGAAAATCCACAACCCTGAGATACATAGAATACTTGCCTTGCCCAGGCACATACCGCCTTCTTCCTGTTATAAGCAATGAATGCAGATATTATTGTGCTCTCAGAAACAAAAAAGAAAGGGAAAGGGCAAGAATGAAACTTAAACATATCATGCAGTGAATGTTTGTACAAAAAATCAAGTCTCTAGCTCAAAAAATGTAGAAAATAGAAATTTCACTCATCACCCTCCTTAATACTCATGGATGGAAGGTGATGCAAGCATAAGTACTGATGGTGTACAAATTATATTTGAAAAGAAAAATATACACCTAGACTGGGGTTTGAACCCAGGACCTTTGACTTTCTATGTCAATGCTCTTCCATCTGAGCCACCTAGGCCTCCAATCTAAATGCGTATTTTTCTCTTACACATAGTTAATTCCCTAACCCCAAATGCTATGAGCCGTTGCTACGATTTTTGCAAATGGCGGCTTCTTTGTTAAGAAGACTTTGTATTGGGAATTTAAACATTACTTATAAAGCCAGTAGTGCTTCTTTCAATGTTAATATTATTCGTTTTTAAACACCTTAATGATGGACAAATTATATTTGAAAAGAAAAATATACGCCTAGACTGGGGTTTGAACCCAGGACCTTTGACTTTCTATGTCAATGCTCTTCCATCTGAGCCACCTAGGCCTCCAATCTAAACGCGTATTTTTCTCTTACACATACTTAATTCCCTAACCCCAAATGCTACGAGAAAAATACGCGTTTAGATTGGAGGCCTAGGTGGCTCAGATGGAAGAGCATTGACATAGAAAGTCAAAGGTCCTGGGTTCAAACCCCAGTCTAGGTGTATATTTTTCTTTTCAAATATAATTTGTCCATCATTAAGGTGTTTAAAAACGAATAATATTAACACTGATGGTGTCTCGTGATCTGTTGAAGCTATGAGGAAACTGAAAACAGATCATATTAATACAATTAATTAGTATAGAATTCAAAATACAATGCATGGCACTGTTTACCTGGAAAGTATGTCTAAATCCCATGTTGTTTCGAATCTGGTGAATAGGACGTAACATGCCATTTTCTGATGGGAACCCTTGATGACCCAATGTCTTGTTGCCTGCTTGTTGAGTCTGCAGCATTACGTGAGGTGGTATGAAAGGCAGTAAATTTGGAGCAGAACCTACATAAAATAGATAAGTACACTATTAGACTAAATGGAAATTACTTTTATAAAAGTTAAAGTTAGGTAAGAATTAAATGAATCATGATTTCTTCTTACCTCATACTTCTATGTTTATTTAAACACAGCACTGCAGTATCAGCGACCACTGTCACCATCCTCAGCTGTTTTCACAAGAGTCGTGAAAACAGCTGAGGATGGTGACAATGGTCACTGATACTGCAGTGCTGTGTTTAAAAAAACATAGAAGTATAAGGTAAGAAGAAATCACAATTCATTCAATTCTTATGAATTGAACCTCATAATGTTAAAAATTCCCAAATTTAATATATGAAAATTAAAGTTAGGTAATCAATATTTCATATAACAATGTTCTTTAACAATAGACCACATTAATGTCAAATCTGCCTGAAACATGAAAAGTGCAATGCGTGGCATTGGAAAACTCATATTGTTTTACATGGCCTTACTTCTAAGTACAATAGTATTCTTGTTTCCTAGTATTAAGAAAAAAAAAAGAATAGAAGGAACCTAAGATTCAAAGTTTGTACTGTACATACCCATTAGTCTATGATTTTGCTGTTGCAACTGCCGAAGATCTGGAATTGTTAATCCTGGAGGATGAGCAGCTAACACTCTTGGAGAGATAACAACTGGAGCAAATGCAGTGTTTGGAGGTACCCCTCGACCTAAACCCAAAACCGGTTGGGGAGCCGGGCCTGCAAGTGATGTTGGGAAGTGGCCAACACCACTACCACGTCCTATTGAGTTTAATGCAGCTGAATTCTGAGTATTTTGCACTGCAACACCATCCTAAACAAACAATATTATCTCTCAAACCCACTGACCAAATAGTTACAATAAATCACATTTGTATATACAGGGAAACCTGTCTTAGCCAGAACCTTTATAAGAAGGAAACCTGTAGAGATGGATAAAAAATCTCCAGAACGGTACGATTTTATATGTAAAATCGTCCTGTATAAGCTGGAAACCTTCATAATGCAGAAATGGAAAGGTTTTTAAAATATCAATAGTTAATCGAAGGGACTATTATTATGCTTTCAAATCTTATACGAGAATTTCCCGGAAGGCCGTCCTATGAAACGCTGGAGGGAAAATTTTCTATAGGATCATAACAGGCCTTGGCCTAATACTTGGAAGGCAGAAGAAGAAGAAGAATTTTTACCTCAGTAAGATGGAAAATTATTCTTAAGCATGTTCTAATTACAGTATTAATGACCACATGCAAAAATTCTGCATATGACGCTACTTCATTATACCGTTTTACCTTCTCGTGTTGCTTATGTGTGACAGCGGGGAATCCCTCACTTTTCCTTGCCTGCTTACATAACCTGCGAGGGAGTTGGGAAAATCTTCAGTAAAATTAAATGTTTCTTACCTCTCCTCATATAAATCTTCTAAGTAGATCGCGATTTCGAGACCATAACAGTCTCATCTTCAGTACTTTTTTGGTGACTGATGTTATGTCGATCAGAATAAACTCTTCTTCTTGTTTCTTCCGATCGACATAACATCAGTGGCCAAAAAAGTACTGAAGATGAGACCGTCATGGCCTCAAAATTGTGATCTACTTAGAAGATTTACATGAGGAGAGGTAAAAAAAAATTAATTTTACCATAAATTAAACTCATAGTGATTAATCCCTGTAATAGTTCAAAAACTCTTCAGTCCTCCTGTAGTTGAGTACCTTCTCGTTTTTTGTGTAATAAAGTTGTTTTGTGTTGCCGTGCAAACTGTACTGTGCAATATACACTGTTTTGTCTGTATTTCAATTCAATATGTCATGTCTTTAAAGTGTGCATGTAAAACCCTTACACTGCATGAGAAAATTCAAGCTTATAATTTGGGAACCCTTTATAAGAAGGAAAACTGCCAAGACGGAAATATATTTAAGGAACCGTCATGTTCCTTCATAGACAGGTTTTACTGTATTATTTTTTTAAACCTTACACTTTCTGCAAGTAAAATCAGAATATACATAAAAAACTTTTCCAATTTCGATATAAGACAATGAGTTTTTTTGGCCCACCCTAATGTGCATATTTTATAGGGGCAGGACAGTGATGTCAATCTGCATCCCAGATTGATTGATTTTTAGCAGATTTAACAGTAGACATTAATATCATTTTAATTTTAAATATTTCATTCTATTTCTTATATATTTTAGTAACAAGATTTTTTTTTTTTTTCACTGGTATATATCCTGACTTGTGGAAAGCAACAGGAAGCTACCACACCTACAATTCCCTAGTAAAGCTGCAAGCATAGCATGAAAATGCTATGATTGCAGTGAAGGACCTGCCCTTGGGCAAAATTATTATGGAAGAATGGGGATACCCTGATAATATTTGAAGAGAAAAATTTTCGCCTAGACCGAGACTCGAACCCGGGACCCTTGGCTTTCCGGGCCAAATGCTCTACCAACTGAGCTACCGAGGCGAGTTGCGATCTAGATGCAAATTTTTCTCTTATATGCATTGTAATTCCCTTGTGCCAAATGCTTGAAACCGTAGCTTCTATCTTTACAAATGGCGGCTTCTTAGTTAAGAAGACATTTATTGGGAATTTAACACTACTTTATAAAGCCAGTAGGGCTAAGAAGCCGCCATTTGCAAAGATAGAAGCTACGGTTTCAAGCATTTGACGCGAGGGAATTACAATGTATATAAGAGAAAAATTTGCGTCTAGATCACAACTCGCCTCGGTAGCTCAGTTGGTAGAGCACTTGGCCCGGAAAGCTAAGGGTCCCGGGTTCGAGTCTCGGTCTAGGCGAAAATTTTTCTCTTCAAATATAATTTACCTTCAGTGAGAAATGTTAAATTAATAATAAAATTGTCGATACCCTGATACCCCGACTAGCTCCGGTTCCCACTCAGCCTCCCATAAAATTAATACAGGAATTTCAGCATAAGTATCAATACACTATAACTACAATAAAGTAAACCCTCTTCTTGTGTCCAGCATAAGGTCAGATTGAGGGATGAGATGAGATGAAGCCCCTATTGTTGAAGGTTCTTGATAAATACATAGTGCTGCAAAAAAACACAGACAACGGAGGTGAGGTGGTATATTGAGATATGTTGATCATGTTTTAATAAGGTACCAATGTCCGGAAATGATGTGTTTTCACACTGTGAGTAACTGACTTCTCAAGAGTTCCGTTAGTTGGATTTCAAGACTCAATACTTGACAATACTGTCACAGTCACATTAAGTTTTCAAAATATTCACCTCACATCTCATTGCAGAGCGTACATTGGTGGTGCAGAGTAGTGATTGGAACACATGTTCAAATACACCTGGTCTTGTTTGAATTATTTGTGTAGCAGCATGGATTTGGGCTCTAAGATCCATACGTGACTCTACTGGAGTATGACAAACAGACTGTTTCATGTATTCACGTAGACTTTCACGGCCGGAGTTGCTATGATGATGTTGATGAAGATTTTCGGGCTGTAGGCCGTGGTCATGAGGCTTGTAGTTCCCCGACGTTTCGCCAGAGACTGTGTCTGGCATCCTCAAGGGTTGTCTTGAAACTGGCAATTTTGTCCACTGTCTGTCCTATTTATACTGTTCACCACGATGTGTTTTCTGCGCGGTCCATTCCTTCATAAGTTATATCTGCCTTCTGTTTGAACGGTATAAATAGAACAGACAGTGGACAAAATTGCCACTCTCAAGATAACCCTTGAGGATGCCAGACGCAGTCTCTGGCAAAACGTCGGGGAACTTCAAGCCTCGGGCCTACAGCCCGGAAATCTTCTTCAAGATCATCATAGCAACTCCGGCCGTGAAAGCCTAAGTCAATCAATACATGGAGTGTTCAAGACACAAATTTGGGTCCCAGAGATGGAGGGCAAGTGTCAGGTTATTTCTAAACATAATAAAATAATGTTTAGAGGAGACTTAGTATCACCTTATGAGGAAATGAGCCGGGTTGAGGCTGTCCTCGTCCCAAGCCCAAGCTCACAACAGGGAATGATGATGAATTGGACGTTGTGAGATCCCGCTGCACATCTTCTAATCGCATACCTGGTGTTTTATTCTGACCTGGAGTCTTTGCTGCCGCCGCTGCATTTCTTTGAGAAATCAGATCTCGTTCTAGTTCTTCAACTGTACATACCTTCTACAAACAAGCACAAAATAAAATAATAGTGAATTATTAAAAGGACATCAATCACTATGTAGCAGCTGTTACAAACAGTTGGAGTATATATCACCGTACACAACAACAACAACAAGTAGCAGAAACTCAACCTGCAGAAGATGGAAGATAACTTCCAAAAGTGCTCCAGTTAATTTTATATACAATACTAGAAGTCCCGGCCACGCGTTGCTGTGGCTAAGGTATACATTAAAAATATAAATTAAGTTGCTGTCTTTCAGCCAGATTACTTAAAACTAATACTTACACACGAAATTAATAATATTGAAAATAAAATAAACACTGAACACACTTAAATTATGAAATAATCAATATTTGTAATTCAATTGAAATTCATGGTTGCAACAAAAAGCACAGCCATCTGGATCTCTCTTTGCTAAATAATAAACCAATTACCTTACCAAATTATCTTATACTGTCATCTGTTAGAATCATATGGAACTCACAGATAATTACACCGCCATCTGTTAGAATCGTATGGAACTTACAGATAATTATAACTCTTTGTTAAATAATAAACAAATATTGTTTATTTTTTATTATTTCACTCACCTCATACTTCATGAAATAATTTACATATGCAAGAATGAAAATACAACTATGAATTTTGAAATACCCGGTTATAAAGAAAGAGGACTGATTTGGAAATTCTTCGGTCAGCCACCAGATGGCGCGGAGGTCAGTCTGCAGGATAGAAGGCCGTTGGACGTCAGTTGTGAACGTGACGCAGCATTGACAATGTCACAAATTATGTGAAGAAACCCAGGGTCTGCTATGAATTATCAAGTATGAGGTGAGTGAAATAATAAAAAATAAACAATATTAAAGAACCTCATAGTGTTATTTCCTATCTACATAACTTAATAAACAAATAATTTGCAATAAAAAATAATGCGACTATAAATGTAGTTATAAACTACCCTAAGTCTCAAGTTGGATCAAACTGCACACAGTGTGCAAAATTTTATTAAAATCGGTTTAATAGTTTAGGATTCCATCGCGGACAAACAACGTGACACAAAATTTTTATATATTAAGATTTTAACAAAGTTGAGGACGACGGCACCTACCAACAGGTACAATTTCATTTTTAACTTTCATTTTTTGCAAAATGTTTAGGAGTTTCCCAGGAAGGTATTAGGCTATAAGAGAGTTGTAATACTCAACTCCTTTGCCCTTAAAAATCACCCTTTGTAGTGAAAAACGTGTTTTTCGGAACTTTTTTGGATGCTTAAATGACTTACACTGCCTAAACTATAACATACGAGGGCGGATCGGAAAGTAACGCACAATAATTTTTTTCTGCCTTGGTATTGCAGCTAGAATGTTGAAATTTCACAGAGATATAGTTTGAAGTTTTCACTACAGATGGTATTTTTTCTCAGGTGCACCTCTTGCGAGAGAAACTTGAACTATGCAACAAAGATGGCACGCATGCTACAGTCGTCCACCTGTGAGGAACAGAGAAGTGTTGTTCGATTTTTGTGGGCCAAAGGGCATAAACCCCGTGAAATTCACAGGGACATGTGTGGCGTGTATGGGGATGATTGTATGGACCGTAGCAATGTCTCCAGGTGGTGCACATTCTTCCAAGAGGGACGCGTGAACCTTAGTGATTCACCAGATGCGATTTAAATCTCTGACAAAGAGATTTTACCAGTATCATGCAGAGGGTTAATTGGATCTCGTGTAAATAGTGAAACATTGTTCACAAGATTTTAATGGGAGTACTTCAACTGCATGAAGCAAGTTATTGTGAGAGGGTTTTGCTGATACAATGGTATATTAAAATGTTTTTGTGGGAATTAATGCTTCCAAATACACTCAGATTCGACCCAGGAAGTTACTCTGTGTTTGGAATCGGGCACCGGGTTGCCATTTTAACAGTATTTTCTTGAGAGAAATCCTTAAATAAAACTGAAATATGCAACACAGCAGGTACATGGTTCTAAGTTGTAGCCGTCCAAGCTACCCCCTCTTAAAGAAAAGCGTTACCACTTGCCACCGAGATTGTGCGGACCTATACTATCCTGTGTGAAAGTGTCGACTCTCATATTTACTATAAAACTAGTTTGCATGCCGTAAAAGAAAACTATGTTTTTTAAATGTGTAGTACATAGATTTGGAAGAAGTACTGCTATCCTTCCCCCTCCTCCCCACCCCTAACAAACAAATATCGTTATTATGAGTTTGGCAACATCTACCCCTGTAGGTAGAGGGACACTGGCATAGCCCATAAGGTCTGTAGTAACTTCCTGGGTTGAAATAGAGTATAGTTATCTGTTTGCTTTGGTTACCATGATTTATAAAGAGGAAATATAGTATAGCTCCCTCAGGGTAATTTTGGTCTTTCGTGTCTATCTACAAAGTGATTCAGAAATATGGCTATACGTTTGATTGCATTTTCTGACGAAAATATTATCATTAAAGGAAATATGATGTTATCATTGGAAAGGGAATCCTTCAAATTACAACAATAGAACAAAATAAAACAAATCACTGCTCACGTGCAGCTTGGCAGGTTGATTTTTGTGGGCTAGCATCGAACGCCTCCACAATTCACTTCGTTGTTTCTGCATCCATACTAATGCGAGGCCTTCCAGGAGGTTTGATTTTCTGCATCCTTCCCATTTCCAGCAGTCGTTTTCTCCACTTCCCCACAGTCGACGGCTACAATGCTATGTTAAACTCACGTCTTGCCCGTCTTGTGGCCTCACGATCATTAGCATTCGTTATTGCCCATGCAGCAATTGTAATTTGCTGTTGCATATTCAATGCCATTTTGACTAATGACGTAAGTTCTACACTGTTTTGTTTTATTCCATCGTTGTAATTTGAAAAATTGCCTTTCCAACGGTAATTTCATATTTCCTGTAATGGTAATATTTTAATCACACAACGCGATCAAACGTATAGCCACTTTTATGATTCACCCCGTATATATGTAAATTCCCACCTGGGGCAAGAGTGCTCCATTGCAGGATTTGCTTCATCAAGGTAATTCACCTCATATTTCATCTCTCACCTATGTATGTAGGTTATGTAATAAGATGTTAATTATATAATTTTAATTTATATATTAAATTTGGGAATTTTTAACATTATGAGGTTCAATTAATAAGAATTAAATGAATCGTGATTTCTTCTTACCTCATACTTCTATGTTTTTTAAACACAGCACTGTAATATCTGCGACCCATTGTCACCATCATCAGCTGTTTTCACGACTGTCAATTTTTTCTTTTGCCGGTAATTATCTAAACTGCCATCTGGTGTTCTTTTGAATGAATGATGGCAGTTTAGAAAATCATTCATTCAAAAAAACATGGCAGTTTGGATAATTACCAGCAAAAGAAAAAATTTAGTCATGAAAACAGCTAACGATGGTGACAATGGGTCGCCGATACTGCAGTGCTGTGTTTAAAAAAACATAGAAGTATGAGGTAAGAAGAAATCACGATTCATTTAATTGTTATATAATTTTTACCTGGTAAGTCAGTCATCCTCAACTAAATTATTAAACTTCCAAGTTATTCTAATATGGAGGCCTTTCGAAAACAATGTTTCATCTTCTGTGTTTTAACTGGAACTGATGGTGTTATATAGGTTGTATAATGGATTTAACCGCAGACACAAATCCGTTATACAACCTATATAACACCATCAGTTACAGTTAAAATGCAGAAGATGAAACATTGTTTTCGAAAGGCCTCCATATTAGAATAACTTAAAGAAGTTTAATAATTTAGTTCAGGATGAATGACGTACCAGGTAAAAGTTATATAATCAAATGGTAAAGAGAAAAATTTATGCCTGAACCGGGAATTGAACCCCGAACCTTCAGCTTTCTGTGCTGATGTTCTTAACCATTAAGCTAATCCAGGCTTCCTTCCCATCCAAGCATAAATCCTTCCTTTACCTTACTGTCTTGGTCCCCCCCACATTCAAATGCTATGAATCATCATTCACAAATACACAATGAATGGCTTCTATCTGAAGAAGACATGAACGGACTCCACATAGCTATAGCATTATTTATTAAATTAATATTAAGAAGCTAAAGCTGTTACTATGATTGAAATAAGTATATTAAAGTATACAACTAAATTATTGTAATCAAATGGTAAAGAGAAAAATTTATGCCTGAACCGGGAATTGAACCCCGAACCTTCAGCTTTCTGTGCTGATGTTCTTAACCATTAAGCTAATCCAGGCTTCCTTCCCATCCAAGCATAAATCCTTCCTTTACCTTACTGTCTTGGTCCCACCCCACATTCAAATGCTATGAATCATCATTCACAAATACACAATGAATGGCTTCTACCTGAAGAAGACATGAAGGGACTCCACATAGCTATAGCATTATTTATTAAATTAATATTAAGAAGCTAAAGCTGTTACTATGATTGAAATAAGTATATTAAAGTATACAACTAAATTATTGTAATCAAATGGTAAAGAGAAAAATTTATGCCTGAACCGGGAATTGAACCCCGAACCTTCAGCTTTCTGTGCTGATGTTCTTAACCATTAAGCTAATCCAGGCTTCCTTCCCATCCAAGCATAAATCCTTCCTTTACCTTACTGTCTTGGTCCCACCCCACATTCAAATGCAATGAATCATCATTCACAAATACACAATGAATGGCTTCTACCTGAAGAAGACATGAAGGGACTCCACATAGCTATAGCATTATTTATTAAATTAATATTAAGAAGCTAAAGCTGTTACTATGATTGAAATAAGTATATTAAAGTATACAACTAAATTATTGTAATCAAATGGTAAAGAGAAAAATTTTTATGCCTGAACCGGGAATCGAACCCCGAACCTTCAGCTTTCTGTGCTGATGTTCTTAACCATTAAGCTAATCCAGGCTTCCTTCCCATCCAAGCATAAATCCTTCCTTTACCTTACTGTCTTGGTCCCACCCCACATTCAAATGCTATGAATCATCATTCACAAATACACAATGAATGGCTTCTACCTGAAGAAGACATGAAGGGACTCCACATAGCTATAGCATTATTTATTAAATTAATATTAAGAAGCTAAAGCTGTTACTATGATTGAAATAAGTATATTAAAGTATACAACTAAATTATTGTAATCAAATGGTAAAGAGAAAAATTTTTATGCCTGAACCGGGAATCGAACCCCGAACCTTCAACTTTCTGTGCTGATGCTCTTAACCATTGAGCTACTGGAAGGAAGCCTGGATTAGCTCAATGGCATCAGCACGGAAAGCTGAAGGTTCGGGGATCGATTCCCGGTTCAGGCATAAATTTTTCTCTTTACCATTTGATTACAATAATTTAGTTGTGTACTTTAATATACTTATTTCAATCATAGTAACAGCTTTAGCTTCTTAATATTAATTTAATAAAAGTTATATAATTAACATCTTGATTTATGTAATTTATAAGTTTCAATTTTGTTATAAAATTTACCTTAATTGGTGGCAAGATTGATTGTGAACTTGGTTTTGATGTTTGGTGGGTGTCAGGCTTTGCAACACCCCACACCGGGAAACCAGAAGGAGCTGAACTACTGTAGCTCGTTGGATCTATCAAACCAAGGTCACAATTTGATGTGGGGAAAGGTCTTGAAGATAAGTGGGGCTGCAAATTCAAACATATTAGTAACAAACCAATCTACATTCTAAACAGTTCACTATTGCTTAAATGTAGTAGAGAAATTATATTTGAAGAGAAAAATTTTCGCCTAGACCAGAACTCGAACCCGGGACCCTTGGCTTTCCGGGCCAAGTGCTCTACCAACTGAGCTACCAAGGCGAGTTACGATCTAGACGTAAATTTTTCTCTTATGTATGTTGTAATTCCCTCGCGCCAAATGCTTGAAACCACAGCTTCTATCTTTGCAAATGGCGGCTTCTTAGTTAAGAAGACATTTATTGGGAATTTAACACTACTTTATAGCCATTAGGGCTTCTATTGGCAATTTTTATTATTAATTTAACACTTCTCATAGAAGGATAAATTATATTTGAAGAGAAAAATTACAACATACATAAGAGAAAAATTTGCATCTAGATCGTAACTCGCCTTGGTAGCTCAGTTGGTAGAGCACTTGACCCGGAAAGCCAAGGGTCCCGGGTTCGAGTCCCGGTCTAGGCGAAAATTTTTCTCTTCAAATATAATTTATCCTTCTATGAGAAGTGTTAAATTAATAATAAAAATCGTCAATAGAAGCCCTACTGGCTATAAAGTAGTGTTAAATTCCCAATAAATGTCTTCTTAACTAAGAAGCCGCCATTTGCAAAGATAGAAGCTATGGTTTCAAGCATTTGGCGCGAGGGAATTACAACATACATAAGAGAAAAATTTACGTCTAGATCGTAACTCGCCTTGGTAGCTCAGTTGGTAGAGCACTTGGCCCGGAAAGCCAAGGGTCCCGGGTTCGAGTCCCAGTCTAGGCGAAAATTTTTCTCTTCAAATATAATTTATCCTTCTATGAGAAGTGTTAAATTAATAATAAAAATCGTCAATAGAAGCCCTACTGGCTATAAAGTAGTGTTAAATTCCCAATAAATGTCTTCTTAACTAAGAAGCCGCCATTTGCAAAGATAGAAGCTATGGTTTCAAGCATTTGGCGCGAGGGAATTACAACATACATAAGAGAAAAATTTACGTCTAGATCGTAACTCGCCTTGGTAGCTCAGTTGGTAGAGCACTTGGCCCGGAAAGCCAAGGGTCCCGGGTTCGAGTCCCAGTCTAGGCGAAAATTTTTCTCTTCAAATATAATTTATCCTTCTATGAGAAGTGTTAAATTAATAATAAAAATCGTCAATAGTAGAGAAATGTTAAATACAACTAAAGTAATAACACTGATGAAAAATCTAACGATTAAGGCCTCTTCACATCAGGAACTTATTGCACAGAATTGTGTATGGCAGGTGTGTCAGACTGCCTGCACACAGACTGAAGTGGCCCTTTGCATGTTTTCATGCAGCCTGCATCCATTAAAAATATAACCAAAATTTAACATTGTTTAGTTGTTTCTTGACTCACCTCATACTTCTTAACTGCCACGCAGACTCGAGTTTCTTCACTTCATTTGTGACATTCTCAATGCTGTATCACGTTCACAACTGATGTCTAACGGCCTCCTCTCCTGCAGACTGACCTCCGCACCATCTGATGGCTGAACGACGAACTTCTAAATCAATCATCTCTCCTTATCACCGGGTATTTCAAAATTCATAGTTGTGTTTTTATTCTTGAATATGTAAATTTTTCCCAAATTGTGAGTTCCTTCGGTTTTTCCAATTGTTTAAGTAATTTTGTTTTGGTTTCTATTCTATGTTTTTCTAACCAAAACAAAATTACTTAAACAATTGGAAAAAGTGAAGGAACTCACAATTTGGGAAAAAAATTACATATGCAAGAATAAAAACATAATTATGAATTTTGAAATACCCGGTGATAAGGAGAGGGGATTGATTTGGAAGTTCGTCGGTCAGCCATCAGATGGTGCAGAGGTCAGTCTGCAGGAGAGGAGGCCGTTGAACATCAGTTGTGAACGTAATACAGCATTGAGAATGTCACAAATGAAGTGAACAAACTCGAGTCTGCGTGGCAGTTAAGAAGTATGAGGTGAGTCAAGAAACAACTTAACAATATTAAAATAAACCTCATAGTGTTATTTCCCACCTACATAACTTAACTAAAATTTAATTTAATTTAATTTTGTATTTTACCGTGCAAATCCCAATCAAAAGCTAACAAAATAGCTCTTAAATCAAAGTTTAACAGATGTCAATCTTTCTTCCATAATGAAAGTTGTGTCTTACTCTGAATTAAGTTATGTAGATAGGAAATAACACTATGAGGTTTTTTAATATTGTTTATTTTTTATTATTTCACTCACCTCATACTTCATAATTCATAGCAGACCCTGGGTTTCTTCACATATTTTGTGACATTCTCAATGCTGCGTCACGTTCACAACTGACGTCCAACGGCCTTCTATCCTGCAGACTAACCTCCGCGCCATCTGGTGGCCGACCGAAGAATTTCCAAATCAGTCCTCTTTCTTTATAACCGGGTATTTCAAAATTCATAGTTGTATTTTCATTCTTGCATATGTAAATTTTTTCCCAAATTGTGAGTTCCTTCGGTTTTTCCAATTGTTTAAGTAATTTTGTTTTGGTTTCTATTCTATGTTTTTCTGACCAGGCATGTGCAGCTATTGCAGATTTTTCGGTTTCTCCATTTTTAACATTTCTGAGGTGTTCTTTTAATCTTGTATTTAGATTCCTTTTTGTTTTTCCTATGTATATCTTTTCACAATCTTTACAATTAATTTGATAAATTCCCGATTTTTTGCAGTCTTCAATCTTTTCATTTTTGTTGGTTTTTATTAAATTACCTAAGCTGTAATCATTTTTCGGTGCTAATTTAATGTTGAATTTGTTGAAAATTTTTTGAAACTTGTCAAATACCAAAGGAAAAACCGAAGGAACTCACAATTTGGGAAAAAATTTACATATGCAAGAATGAAAATACAACTATGAATTTTGAAATACCCAGTTATAAAGAAAGAGGACTGATTTGGAAATTCTTCGGTCGGCCACCAGATGGCGCGGAGGTCAGTCTGCAGGATAGAAGGCCGTTGGACGTCAGTTGTGAACGTGACGCAGCATTGAGAATGTCACAAAATATGTGAAGAAACCCAGGGTCTGCTATGAATTATGAAGTATGAGGTGAGTGAAATAATAAAAAATAAACAATATTACTCTGAATTGTTTGAAACTGGTTATTATAAAGAAGTAGTGCCAAAATCTGCAGCATACTCTTCAGTTGGGTTTAGATGGCTGGTCAAATCATCATCCATGTGACCTGTTACGGTTGTTCTGCCCATATTTTAAACCTTCTATCTCAAGATTTAAACAAATATACTCCAAATGTAAAAGAACATGTAGAAATTGTAAAATACTTCCACAACTTAGCAAGTTCATAAAAGAAGCACCAGATGGCAGATTGTAAGCATGGGTTTATGGCAAAATTTCAACATTACTTATTTTAGGAATAATTTTATCACTCACCTCATATTTTTCTTCTTTTTTTTAAACTAGTTTCAGAACTTTATACTTCAATTCCATCTTCAGTATTTTCATGACTGTTGTTCTGTTGCCTTTCGCTCCGTCTGCTGGTAGATAGAAAAACCTTGAAATCAGGTCTTTTCCCCAGGAATTTCAAAGTTCATTAATTTCTCCTTTTCATTTTTTTTAATGT
This sequence comes from Diploptera punctata, assembly GCA_030220185.1. Classification (NCBI taxonomy): domain Eukaryota; kingdom Metazoa; phylum Arthropoda; class Insecta; order Blattodea; family Blaberidae; genus Diploptera; species Diploptera punctata. The sequence continues at coordinate 2,025,201 of JASPKZ010000446.1, forward strand.
AATTTTTTTCCCCAAACAGTGAGTTCTTTTGGTTTTTTATTTGTTTTAATAATTTGGCCTTCTTTTCGATAATATATTTTTCGGACCATGCATGGGCAGCCATTGAAGATTTTTCTACTTCCCCTTTTTTGACATTCCTGAGATGTTCCTTCACTCTGATTTTCAAATTTCTCTTAGTTTTTCCTGTGTAAACTTTCTCACAAGCTTCACATTTGATCTGATAAATTCCAGATTTGTTTTCTTCTATTTTCTCATTTTTGTTAGATCCAATTAATCTAACGATGCTATAGTAATTTTTGGGTGCCAATCTTAAGTTGAAATTTTAAATTTTTTTTAAACTTATGGTGCTTCAATGAATGATATGTGAATTTCCAGAATTTTACATTTTCTTCTTTTTTCTTTTAGAAGACTGCACAGTCAGAGTTCTAGCTGAAGATAGAAGCTAAGACTTCAGAAACCGATCCTGTGAGGATCTTGGAGTTTCATGAGGTGAGATGTAAAAAGTTATCTCCGACTCACTTACATAAATTATTAAAAAGAAAGTTGTTCTACAACAATCAGATGATGTTTGGAATATTAAAGTTCCTGATGTGATAAAATTAAATGTTTCTTACCTCTCCTCATATAAATCTTTTAAGTAGATTGCGATTTCGAGACCATAACAGTCTCATCTTCAGTACTTTTTTGGCGACTGATGTTATGTCGATCGGAAGAAACTCTTCTTCTTCTTCCCTCTGTTGGTGGACTGATGAACCTCTGAATCAGGTCAAAAATTGCGATCTACTTAGAAGATTTATATGAGGAGATGTAAGAAACATTTAATTTTACCATAAATTAAACCTCATAGTGATTAATTCCTATAAAAGTTAAAATTCCTGATGTGAACATATATTTAGACTATGACCATCCCCACTACTACTATTACTGCTGCTATTATCTACTGCTGCTACTACTACCACTGCTGCTGGTGCTACTACTACTATAACCATCGCTACTACTGCTGCTACTAAATATAAATAGACAAGAATTACGTATTGACTTAGGCTTTCACGGCCGGAGTTATTACGATGATCTTAGAGAAGATTTCCGGGCTGTAGGAGTGGTCTTGAGCTTTGAAGTTCCCCGACATCTCACTAGAGACTGCGTCCGTCATCCTCAAGAGTCTCAAGACGCCGGATGCAGTCTCTGGCGAAACGTCGGGGAACTTCAAGTCTCAAGACCACAGACTGCATCCAGCATCCTCAAGAATCTCAAGAAAACCCTTGAGGATGCCGGACGCTGTCTCTGGCGAAATGTCGGGGAATTTAAAGCCTCAAGACCACAGCCTACAGTCGGGAAATCTACTTCAAGATCATCATAAGACAAGAATTAGTTAAGACTAATTAACATATAATTAAATTTAAGTAATTTTATCATTCACATCATATTTTTCTTTTTTTTTTTTAAACTAGTTTTGGAACTTTATACTTCAGTTTTATCTTCAGTATTTTCGTAACAGTTGTTCTGTCGTCTTGAAGAGCTGCCTTCCACTCCCACTGTTGGTAGACAGAAAAACCTCGAAATCAGGTCGTTTTTCCCGGAAATTTCAAGGTTCATTAATTTCTCCTTTTCGTTTTTTTATGTAAATTTTTCCCCAAACAGTGAGTTCTTTTGGTTTTTATATTTATTTTAATAATTTAGCTTTCTTTTTGATAAGATTATTTTGGACCATGCATGGGCAGCCACTGAATACTTCCCCATCTTTTATATTGCTGAGATGTTCTTTCACTCTGGTTTTCAAATTTCTCTTAGTTTTTTCCTATGTAGATTTTCTCCCATTCTTCACATTTGATCTGATAAATCCCTGATTTGTTTTCTTCTTCTATTTTCTCATTAATCAGATTAAATGTGAAGAATGCAAGAAAGTATACATAAGAAAAACTAAGAGAAATTTGAAAATCAGAGTGAAAGAACATCTTGTAAATGTCAAAAAAGGTGAAGTATAAAAATCTGCAGTGGCTGCCCATGCATGGTCCAAAAAAATCTTATCGAAAAGAAAGCTAAATTATTAAAACAAATAGAAAAACAAAAAGAACTCACTGTTTCGGAAAAAATTTACATTAAAAAAACGAAAAGGAGAAATTAATGAACTTTGAAATTACCGGGGAAAAGGCCTGATTTCGAGATTTTTCAGTCTACCAATAGAGGGAGCGAAAGGCGGCTCTTCAAGACGACAGAACAACTGTCACAAAAATACTGATGTGTATAGTTAAGAAACTAGTCCAAAAGAGAATAAAAATATGAGAGTGATAAAATTTTACCTAAACTACGTAATTAAATGTTTAATTATATTATTATTTAAAAAATTGGCTGTTTTCTGAACCTCTTACTAAATTTATTATATTGTTATCATTCATCTATCTTTCAATTCACTTCCATTCTGTATCTTCCCATAATAATCCAAAACACACAACTGAAAAACAAGCTAGCCCTATTTTGAAAAGTAAAATTAATGCTTGGACCAGGACTTGAACCCTGGACCTCTGGTTCTATGCACTAGTATGCATTCCATTACATCATTCAAGACATTTCTTTCCTCATATACAATTATCTAATCGTCCAAAGGCCGATAGACGGCGCTACCCAATGGGAGTTTCCATTAAAGAAGTATTTTTAATGAGAATTTTACACATCTTTTTAAGCAGTAAAGCTTAATATTTTGAGGGGAAAAAAAAAAAACTCTAATCATACTTCAATGCTGAACATGTCACTCTTCTTCATTCTTCCTTGTTTCTGTGGAATTTCCTATTCTCTGGTAACAGTTACTGCTCACATCATAAATTGTTAAAATAAGGAGACCCAAAAACGGATTAAGGAGAAAAATATATAAGAATCAAATGAATCATGAATTCTTCTTACCTCATACTTCTACGTTTTTTTAAACACAGCACTGCAGTGTCAGCGGCCATCGTCAGCTGTTTTCACGACTGTCAATTTTGTCACTACCTGCCCTATTTATACATTTATCCACGACGTGTTCTCTACATGTTCCATTACTTCACGCAGAGAATATGTCGCAGATAAATGTATAAATAGGGCAGGTAGTCGACAAAATGACCAGTCTCAAGACAACCCTTGAGGATGGCGAAACATCGGGGAACTACAAGCCTCAAGACCATGGCTAACAGCCCGGAAATCTTCTACAAGATCATCATAATAACTCTGGCCGTGAAAGCCTTAGTCAATAGAAATATATATATTTTTTAAAAAATTGCTTAAAAATTAAGGTGCGTCTTACAGTCTGTAGCATCTTATAGTCTGTAAAATACAGCAATTTCTTAAATTTGAGAAAAAAATGCATATTAATTTTCAATACCTAATTACACAATGGTAAATACAACATATTGCCACTACAGAACTGCAGTTATCACATTTGTGCACAACAAAGATATTCAACTTTTATAAGATTCATGATGTGTTCCGTTGAGGTATTATTCAAAATTAAAATATAAAATGATGGAATATTTACCTGAAAGGTCCGTCTCCTCAACTTAATTAATTATTTAACTGTAGCGCTTTCGGAACTTGTCCCATCATTGGCAGGAATCAAAACTGGTGTTTCACTGAAGATCTGGTAGAGGGGGTTACATGTATTGGGTTCGTTTTCGTTTATCAGATTGTCGTTGTTGTGAGCTGCTTTCATGATTTTCATCTCTTCGAGTACGTTTATCTTCGCTGGATTATTTTCTCTGTGCATTACTGTTAGGATGTTTTAAATATTTAACGAACCCAATACATGTAACCCCCTCTACCAGATCTTCAGTGAAACACCAGTTTTGAATCCTGCCGATGATGGGACCAGTCCCGAAAGCGCTACAGTTAAATAATTAATTAAGCTGAGGAGACGGACCTTTCACGTGAATATTCCATAATTTTATATTTAAATTTTACAATAAAGATACACCACAGAGAATTCTAATTTTGTACTTAACTCAATTTGATAAAAAAATGTATTTAACACATGTGTACACTAATTCTGTCCAGCGCCGTAGCCGAGCGGTTAAGGCAGGAAGCCTTGGCGCAGAGCTACGGGACTTGCGCTGGTTCGAGTCTCCATGGGGGAAGAAATTTTCTCATGGTATTTCGGCCAGTATGGGACCGGTGCCCACCCAGCATTGTGATGCATTTGGGTAGCTACAATAAGTAGCGGCTCCAGGTTGAGAAAACCAGCTATAACGGCTGGGGGACTCGACATGCTGACCACATGTCACCCCTAAACTGGCTGATGATCTTCTACCTCTGTGATTGACACATGTGGATGTGAGGGGCCAGCAGCCGGCTGGTAGGCTAAGGGCCTTCTAAGCCTGTCGCGCCAGGAGTTTTTTTAGTACACTAATTCTATGGTTTGTGAAAACTAGCTACAATAACTCAAAACTAATGATATCTTACAATAGCTTCATGTTTTGCTATTTCACCATTTTCCAAGATTGGATCATCAAAATCGTCAAGAACAAGGTGTGTAATAGTTGCTTCCAGATCAAGGTCTGCATTGTCATCTTCCTCAACATTGCTGCCATTGTTATAACTGCTGTGTCGTTGGCGAGATGACTCGGCTACTAACTTTTCATGATCCTCTTCCCAATCTTCTTCTGTAAAAAAAAAACTTTATTGATCTTATGAATCAATTAAAAGAATTATAAAGACTTAAGTTATGTAGATAGGAAATAACACTATGAGGTTTTTTAATATTGTCTATTTTTTATTATTTCACTCACCTCATACTTCATAATTCATAGCAGACCCTGGGTTTCTTCACATCTTTTGTGACATTCTCAATGCTGCATCACGTTCGCAACTGAACGTTGTTGTGAACGTGACGCAGCATTGAGAATGTCACAAAAGATGTGAAGAAACCCAGGGTCTGCTATGAATTATGAAGTAAGAGGTGAGTGAAATAATAAAAAATAAACAAAATTATAAAGACTATTTAACTCATGCCCCAAATGGGAGTCAATGACCCATCACGTTTCAATGATTTCTGTTTTACAACCAATCAGAATCGTGTTTCACGAAATATTTATCAGTGTTATAATTACCATATTAAAGAAAGCTCCTCCTGTTTAACATTCTGAACAGGTCTGACCATTATTTTGCAGTGACTGAGCCTGTTAGAAATACGGCTACCAGATTGTATATATAGTGCATGGATGTCAACACATGCCGCATGCGGAAGTTAATATAAAAACATGTGTAGCAATTGATTATACCACCAAAAAAAGAAACCACTGTTTGCACTTTCTTAAATGTACTTTTTCCCAGGTAACAATCCAGAAAAATATAATTGCCATATTTACATCATACGACATCAGAAATGAATTAATATACAGTTTGATGTGTTTCATTTTTTCTCCACTAGAGAGCATTCTTACAATATTGCGTTCCTTTGGCAATAAATAGTATGATCTGGTTGCAGTGATAAACAAAAGAAGCAGATGAAGCGTACCTATCGTTTCTCATTTGTTTTCAAACATCGCCGTTTACATTAACTAAATAAATATTTTAAAATAACTATAGTTAAATAATGATTTGTGAGTAAACAACTTAATTTTATTTGTTAAATAGTCCTAACAAATGCCACTCTTGATTTCCAAATTCTCTAGATAAATTCACTCCTCACTTCGTGAGTCGTGAATTTATCGATAATTTGGAAATCACTCGTGGCATTACTTATGAAAACAATAACACACGAACAGAATGGACCGAAATTAATAGGGGTGTAAGACAAGGATGTGGCCTCTCGCCCTTGCTCTTTATCATATACATGGATAGAATACTCCAAGATTGGCGACAGACGAGACACGGTTCTATCCATATTAATAGAAACCATAAAATAGACTCTCTGCTTTTTGCAGAAGATTTGGTATTAATAGCTCCAACAGAAACAGATTTACAGTATTCTATACACAGTTTTAATATAATTGCAAAAAGGTACAATATGGAAATCAATACAAAGAAAACTAAAGTGATGGCCTTTTGTGGGAAATACCCTATACGTAGCAAAATTGTTTTGGATGATGAAATTCTAGAACGAGTAAACGAATTTCCTACAAGAAGCTTCCATGCAAGTCTTTCACTCCCCAGTCCATAACTTAAGTGTAAATAATATATATAATGAAGTGTTTCCACTGAAATCTGAGAGAGGTAACAGAGACTAGGATATTTCTGTGACTATTTAACTCATGCCCCAAATGGGAGTCAATGACCAATCACATTTCAATGATTTTTTATTTACAACCAATCACAGTCGTGTTTCGCCTAAAATTTACCAACTAAAGTTTATCATAATAAAGAAAGTACCTCCTTTTTAACATTCTGAATAGGTCATAGCATTATTTTGCAGTGACCAACTCTCTAAGAAATACAGGTACCAGATTGTATATATAGTGCATGAATGTCAACACGTAGCGCATACGAGAGATAATATAGTAGTAGTAGTAGTATTCTAATGCCCATTAGCTTGGATGTGTTCCATTTGCTTTCTTGCTTCCCAACAGAGTCCTGCCAGAGTTCTTGTAGGTGACATCTTCAGAGCCTCACAGCTAGCAAGATGATCTTTCTAATCAAATGGTAAAGAGAAAACATTTTTTTTTTATGCCTGAACCGGGAATCAAACCCCGAACCTTCAGCTTTCCGTGCTGATGCTCTAACCATTGAGCTAATCCAGGCTTCCTTCCCATCCAAGCATAAATCCTTCCTTTACCTTACTGTCTTGGTCCCACATTCAAATGCTATGAATCATCATTCACAAATACACAATGAATGATTAGAATAATTTAGTAGTGTACTTTAATATACTTATTTCAATCATAGTAACAGCTTTAGCTTCTTAATATTAATTTAATAAGATGATCTTTGTTCATGGTAGTGTTATTGTCTTGGCACAGGATACAATTTGGAGAGTTGAAGATTCCACGAGAGATAATATAAAAACATTTGTAACAATTGATTATACCACAATAAAAAGAAACCACTGTTTGCACTTTCTTAAATGAATTATTTTCCAGGAAATGACGCAGAAAAATATAATTGACATATTTACATCATAGGACATCAGAAATTAATTAATACCTATAATGTTGGTTATTTGTCCCGCGCCGTAGCCGAGTGGTTAAGGTAGGAAGCCTTGGCGCAGAGCTACGGGACTTGCGCTGGTTCGAGTCTCCATGGGGGAAGAAATTTTCTCATGGTATTTCGGCCAGTATGGGACCGGTACCCACCCAGCATCGTGAGGCAATTGGATAGCTACAATAAGTAGCAGCTCCAGGTTGAGGAAACCAGCTATAACGGCTGGGGGACTCGACATGCTGACCACATGTCACCCCTACACTGGCTGTTGATCATCTACCTCTGTGATTAACACATGTGGATGTGAGGCCAGCAGCCGGCTGGTAGGCTAAGGGCCTTGTAGGCCTGTCGCGCCAGGAGCAATGTTGGTTATAAATTTCTCCACTAGGGCGCATTCTTACAACATTGCGATCTTTTGGCAATAAATAATATTATGATCTGGTTGCAGTGATCGAACAAAAGAAGCAAATGAAGCGTACCAATCGTTTCTCATTTGTTTTCAAACATCGCTGTTTACATTAAATATATAAATATTTTAAAATAACTATAGTTAAATAATGATTTGTGAGTAAACAGCTTAATTTTATTCGTTAAATAGTCCTAACAAATGCCACTCTTGATTTCCAAATTCTCTAGATAAATTGGAAATTACTCATGGCATTACTTATGACAATTTATGAATATATAGCTCAGCAGAATATTTTCTAAATCATCTTCTTCAGTTTGACTGAGTGGACACACAGGTGAGTCAGTCAGGTTGAACCTATATCCATCCATCCACAGTAAGTCTGCCCGAGGGCAGGTCTTTCACTGCAATCATAGCATTTTCATGCTATGCTTTGCCGCTTTACTAGGGAATTGTAGGTGTGGTAGCTTCCCATTGCTTTCCACACCGGTGAAGGATGATGATGATAATGATAAGGATGATGATGAAGGCCATATGATTTCGGGGACCGTTTGGGCCTTAAAGTTTTCCTGACATTTGTCTTACAGGTGAGGAAAAACCCCAATAAAAACCTCACCCAGAAAAACTATCCCGACCGGGGATCGAACCCGGGCCTGCTGCATGACAAGGCAGCACGCTACCTCGAGACCACAGCGGTGGACTTGAACCTTTATAGATATATTTGAAGAGAAAAATTTTTGCCTAGACCGGGACTCGAACCCGGGACCCTTGGCTTTCCGGGTCAAGTGCTCTACCTACTGAGCTACCGAGGCGAGTTACGATCTAGATGCAAATTTTTCTCTTATGTACGTTGTAATTCACTCGCGCCAGATAACAGGTTTTTCATGTTTCAGTACAATGCCTGTAATTGGCACTATATTCTCGTAATATTGTGACATTCCTATTTACCCAATTCCGAAGCGATTGAGGATGTTCTTTTGAAATATATTTTCAAAAAAAGAAATTACAAATTTTTATACGCTCAAAATATGACATATATAAAGTCCAACGCTGTGGTCTCGAGGTAGCGTGCTGACTTGTCACGTAGCGGGCCCGGGTTCGATTCCCGGCCGGGACAGGCTCCTGGGTGAGGTTTTTTCGGGGGTTTTCCTCACCTACAAGAAAATGTCAGGAAGCTTAGGGCCCAACGGTCCCCGAAAATCATTCGGTCATCATCATCATCATCCTTCATCGGTGTGGAAAGTAACGGGAAGCTACAACACCTATAATTCCTTAGTAAAGCTACAAAGCATAGCAATTTCAATATAATTTATCCTTCAATGAGAAGTGTTAAATGAATAATAAAATTGTCTTTATAGATATGTTTCATATTATATAACCAATTCAAGCTCCTGACGCAAATGTCTGCACATGCAATGGAACATTGTTATAAAGTCACTTTAAATCACTTGGTTTCTTTAAAGTGTTTACTATTTTCTGATGTTAAGCATATGGTTGTATAAAGTTCCAAGAAGTGTCCACCTAAATTTACAATATTTATGAACTTACCAACAGCATCTGCACCAAAAGTTTCATCATTCAGTGCATCGTAACGCTCCTCATCTTCATCTTCCAGTCCGTGATCTGGTTCATCATGGAGTTCATCATCAAGAGAATCCTAGCAAGAAATATAAAAAAAAAAAAAAACATGTAACTTAGCAATCTTGCAATTTGCCAAAATATTAAGATTAGGTAATTTCACAGAGAACATCTAGCTAATCATTCACTTTTAATAGTTCATAGTTTTGAGTTCACTCAACCATTTTTTTGAAGACTTTCTTTTAAGATGGTTACCTTGTTTAATGTTTCCACAGACATGGTTTGGCTGAACTACATTTCTACTTATCCTTGATTTTTCAGTTTATTGTTGTAAACTATAGCTCCTCTTCTAACATTTTTTAATATTTTAAACTTTTTCAAACAATTTTTATAACTCATGTATTTTATGTCTTTCGGGCTAAATGGCCGTGGTCTGGTTCTATTAAAACTCAACGTTTCCTCTACTACTGCAGTAGACATCCTCAGGAGATTCTGCGTGCTCTTTGATCTCGTAACTCTTCAAATGTCGGCTGCAGACTGGCTGTGTGTTGGAAATTGTGTCCTTATTTATAGTTTTTTACATTTGTATAACTATATGTATATATCCTCGTGTTTTCCTCCATTCGTTTAATTATTAGTATATTAATATATTAATTTAGTCACAGAATTTAATTATCTAAACTCATTTTACTCGTAAATATGAAAAAAAAAAAAAAAAAAAAAAGTGGACCATTTCTTGTCATGGTCACTCTAATACCTCTGGTTTCAAACAGGTCCATCGATTACTACTGCCAAACAATTCTGTCGATAACGAACAATTTCAACAACACCGCTCAGTCAATAACAGTGTTTCTCTGTTTTGTAACTTGTTTCAAGAAAGATTTATGTCCACATTTTCCCGTGTTTGTCACTAGTTTACCCTTATATTAATTTTACAAGTTAGAGTAATTTTCATGTTAGGTCAGTTTTTAGATATTACTTACTTACTTACTTACTCACTGGCACTATCGAACCCAAAGGTTCATGGCCGCGCAGACATAAGCTCTCCATACATCCCTATCCTGAGCCAATGCTTTCCCATCATTCCCTGTATAATCTGCTTCCCTCAAATCATAGTTAATGTTGTTCTCCCACCTCATTCTTGGCCTACCAACTGGGCGTTTTCCCTCTGGCTTTCCTACAAGAAGCTTCCATGCACGTCTTTCATTCCCCAAACGCGCAACATGTCCTGCCCATCGCAGTCTACGAGACTTAACTGTTATTATATCTGGCTTCCTATAAAGACCATGTAGTTCATTGTTATGTAGTCTTCTCCATTCACCTGTCTGTTCATCTCTCTTTGGTCCAAAAATTTTCCTAAGAACTTTATTCTCAAATACTCATAATCTCCTTTCCTCCCTTAAAGTAAGAGTCCATGTTTCGCACCCATATAATATAACTGGTAGAATAATAGTTTTATATATTTTCAGCTTAACGTTTTTTGAAAGGAGTTGGGACATCAAAAGTCTCTGCAATGCATAATAGCATGCATTTCCAGAATTGAGCCTACGTTTAATTTCTTTGTGCATCTCATTCCTATTTGTGATTATTGTTCCTAGGTATTTGAATTCAGCCACTTCCTCAAAATTTCCCTCATTTGTCATTAGCTGTCCATTTCCATTATATATTGAATTCCTACGTGTGACCATATATTTAGTTTTACTGATATTTACCTCCAGTCCTAATTTCTTAGTGTTACTCAATAGTGTGTGCGTGTTGGCCTTTAGTATCTCCTCGCTATCGGCCAGTAGTACTACATCATCAGCATAAACTAACAGCTTATTAATACCATTGAGTTGCAAGCCTTCCTCATTCTCTAAAGATTTAATTGCATGCTCTAGTACAAAATTAAATAGTTTTTAGATATTAAATTCTACAAACATTCATTGTGACTGAGTCAATGTGATCGGGTGCAAATCATTTTTAGCATGTTTCATTTATGTGAGTTTTTTTTTGTGTGATTCGTAAGTTGATTTTTGTGAACATGTTTTGTTTGTTAGCGTGTTTTTGTGATAAGTTCGGGTGAGGTACATTATATGCCGGTCACAATTCAACACTTACATTCTTATGCCACTGATGCACTAAACACACTTGTAAACACTTTTGTACTGTTTTAAACATTTTGCAATGATTTTTAAGCTTTCTTTACAATATATTATATTTATGTATTTACATAAAACATGATCGTGGATACATTACTTACTTGCTACATTCCCATGTCGTTCCAACGTTGCCACCATTTGAAAATAATTTCAAACCATATTTAGTGTTAGTGTACATAAAATTAGTATATTAAATAGTACGCATGTAGGATATGCTATCCTTCGGGTCGGACGAAAATTTTTCTAAGTTCTATAGAATCGCAGTGCGCATGCGCTAGTGCTCAAATTATCACAGGTAGATAAATGCAACCTCCAGCAGTTGGCGGTATCTCTATGAGAAGTCAGTATGACAAACATTGACACAAAATTCCCAGAACTTGTCTAAAAATGTATAATTTATTTTACGTATCAAATTACATTTAAAAAGCAAGGAACCTAAAAGCTAACCAAACCTAAATCAATTACTGTAACACAAATCAATTACTCTAACGTAGGTGAAATCCAGGGAACGTGGAATCACATTTAAAAAGGAAGGAACCTAAAAGCTAACCAAACCTAAATCAATTACTGTAACACAAATCAATTACTCTAACGTAGGTGAAATCCAGGGAACATGGAAATGGTTGGGAACATCTGGAGTATTTTGTGTTGTTGGTGGTGGCAACGTTGGAACAACATAGGAAGTGGAGGGAAAATAACAAAGAGGAGGAAGTAAGCAATGTAGCACTACCGTGTTTTACGCAAATATATAAATATGAAAAAAAAACTCGTTGCAACATTGGAAGATGTTTAAAATGTGTTTAAAAGTGTTGCAAAATGTTTTAAACGTGTTTAGTGCATCAGTGGAATAAGATATTAAATTGAAAAATTTTTGCGACCTGAAGTGTACAACAGCCCGCATGTAAATTGTTTTGTTAGGTTAGTAAATGGCAAGTTGGTTTATGTCCATTTTTTTAAGCATTTGGGAATAAATAATATGTATGTAAATTGTTTTCGGCTGTGCTTTCCTTCAGGTCTGAAAAATTTTTCAATTTTATATCTTATTCCACTGATGCACTAAACACTCTTAAACACTTTCAAAACATTTTGCAACACTTTTTAACACATTTTAAACATCTTCCAATGTTGCAACGAGTTTTTTTTCATATTTATATATTTGCATAAAACACGGTCGTGCTACATTGCTTACTTCCTACTCTTTGTTATTTTCCCTCCACTTCCTATGTTGTTCCAACGTTGCCACCATCAACAACCCGAACTTGCTTTTTAAATGTGATTCCACATTCCCTGGATTTCACCTACGTTAGAGTAATTGATTTGTGTTACAGTAATTGATTTAGGTTTGGTTAGCTTTTAGGTTCCTTGCTTTTTAAAAGTGATTTGATACGTAAAATAAATTATACATTTTTAGACAAGTTCTGGGAATTTTGTGTCAATGTTGGTCATACTGACTTCTCATACAGATACCGCCAACTGCTGGAGGTTGCATTTATCTACCTGGGATAAATGGAGCACTAGTGCATGCGCACTGCGATTCTATAGAACTTAGAAAAATTTTCTACCGACCTAAAGGAAAGCATATCCTTGTTTTCTTTGGTTATGAAATGGCAAGTTAGTTTACGTCCATTTTTTTTGTATTTGGGAATTCATTCCCAAAGTTGGTAACGCCAACAGCAGAGCCATCTACCGGAGGCTACATTAACCATTACAGCAACTCCCGCAACTCGTGCATGCACAATGCGATTCTGTGGAACTTTGAAGAATTCATGTCCGCCATATAACCGACTTTTGTGTGAGCAATGAATAATACGAATTTTACATTGTAAATATGGTAATTATAGGTTAGCTTGAACTCAATTTCTCACTTGATTTTAAGGCATTTCTGTGATCCTTTTTGGGAAAATGTCAACACACACATATAATATATATATATATATATATATATATATCAGGTAATTATTCAAATAATGCAACAATAAAACATGTGTTTTCCATTTTCTTATTTAAATTTATGCTGGTGGCATGGTGGGCTAGAATCCCCAAAATTTAAGAATCATTGAAAAATGTTTAAAATACTTTGAAATGTTAGTAAAAATGGGAAAGTACATGTACAGGGAACAGTTTAATATGAATGTTGTGTGGAAAGCCTAGAGTAAGTTATTCGAAAGTGGAGCCGTTTTATTTATTTTTTAATTCTATTACTAATCCCTAACCTAAGTTATTACCAAGAAAAGACCACTCAAGAGTTCAAAATTAGGGTGAGTTATTTTTACCTTCTTAAGTTTAACTGAATAAACGGTTAGGTTTCTTGAGTAATTACAAAGACATCGTTCACCAGAATGAACTAAAACGAATATATTCATAACTGCTTAGTTCATAACTATCTTTTGGTTAATTATAAAATCTGTAAACAGATTATTAGTAATGCCAAAATGATTATACTTACAGCATAATTGATAAAACGTTCCGACAATATGTAATACATAACATGGAAATTTAATTAATCCTATAATGTAATATACAATTTTTTTTTGGTAAGAGGTTAAGGAATGTAAGCTTCACACATAAGACATTAAATTTCTTGAAATCCCAACAAAATAAAACAAATAAGTTACTACTAACATAAACAATACTGATTCCGATTTATAAATAAACTTAAACTACATTTTAGACCAGCATGTGGAAAAAAGAAAGTTTCAAAACAAACCTTTTGTTCTGGAATGGACGATAGTTTGAAGCATATTACAAAGTTAATATCAACATATTATAGTATAAATCTATCATGAAAATTTGAAAAAAAGTATTCTACTAACCGTCAATGCTGTATTAAATCCGAAAAATGTATCTGCCATTTGTAAACTATTTCACAAATTGTCATGTCTCTTTACGTCAACAGAAATAAATCAGCTGTCATGGCGGATTTTGTACAATTAATGTAAAAAATTTCCGCTAGATGTCGCAAAAAACTCCATTATAGAAGATTTTATATTCCTTACGAGATTAATAATTATTCTCTATTCCTGATCTGGCAAGAAAATCTTTAAGGGCAGTGACTATTATTTCTATGTATTAATTACTATAATTCATAAATGCAAATTATTTTTATAAGATAAAGAATGTTATTTTGAATTTGAATTTGAATCCAAATGAAATCCCTCGGTATTTAAAATACAAGAATTTCCAAATAAAAGAATTTTCTTCCTTACAGCTATAATCAGATGTCTATGAGTACTTCTTTATTTAAAAAATACTATAAATATTTAACATAAGTTATTATGTATAATGCATAATTTGTGCTTTATATATTAGTAATTTATACAGCTGGGTAATAGGTTCCTTTTGAAGCTTGAGCCCAAAGGATTAACTGGAAATGAATGTGGAATGTAGATGTGAACTAAGAGAACCTAATGGAAATATTTAAAAATCAATAGCCTCCAGTAGATACCATAAAAATTATTAAAATGTCAAAGTATGAGCATCAATTAAAACATTTAAAGCCAGTGCCCACATCTTCAGCTCTTAGTTTCAGTATTGTATAGTATCCGATCATGTAAAAACTGCATACCGGTATTCAATGTTGGTTGTCCTGATACACATTTTTAGAGATAGGCCTATTAGTAGAAGAAAACTTCCCAGAATGAAACAGTTAAATAAAAGTATTATTCTTCAATGGTTACCCCCTAATCAATGAGTAATTAAAAGAATGAAAAACTATATTTTTTTTTACCAGAAAAGCACTAAAATTACTTAAGCGTATCCTTTAATTCAGTAAAATCTCTAATCAGAAAAAATTATTAATTTAAAACTTAATTCCAAAATGAAAATTTTTAACAGAGATTACAAATCTATATTTGTAATATCAAGTAGTCCAAGAAATGAAGCTGTGGCGGAATTTTTATTGGAAACTGGGCATAATTATTTGACAGCTCATCTGCACAGATTACCAATATGATGGGGGGGGGGGAGTTTCACAAAACTTAACTCTACAAAATTTTCAATAATAAGATATTAGTGTTTTCTTATGTTTAAGGCTTTCAAGTCATTTCATCCACAAAAAAAGAAAAAAAACCTAATATAACGCAAGCCTATAAACAAATATGTTTACTTAAAATGTAGTCCACACGTAATATAGCCTATAGTTTCATCTTTCTCCATGGGGCAACAGGCCTAGAAGGCCCTTAGCCAATAAGCCAGCTGCTGGCTTCACATCCAGATGTGTTAATCACAGAGGTAGACGATCATCCAGCGGCAGTGTAGGAGTGACATGTGGTCAGCACATCGGGTCCCCCAGCCATTATAGCTGATTTTCTCAACCTGGAGCCGCTACTTATTGTAGCTACCCAAATGCCTCATGATGCTGGGTGGGCACCGGTCCCATAATAATCTCTCCTGGTGCAACAGACATAGAAGGCCCTTAGCCTACCAGCTGGCTGCTGGCTTCACATCCACATGTGTCACTCAGAGGTAGATGATCAACAGCCAGTGTAGGGGTGACATGTGGTTAGCATGTCGAGTCCCCCAGCCATTATAGCTGATTTTCTCAACCTGGAGCCGCTACTTATTGTAGCTACCCAAATGTCTCGCGATGCTGGGTGGGCACCGGTCCCATACTGGCTGAAATACCATGAGAAAATTTCTTTCCCCATGGGGACTCGAACTAGCGCAAGTCCCAAAGCTCTGCGCCAAGGCTCTGCCTTAACCACTCGGCTACGGTGCAGGACCTATAGTTTTTTTGTCTACACTTTTTAATTGTAAAAAGTAAAATAAAGTGATTCCAGAACAGGCCCGGAGGCCCTTGGGGTAGTAGGAAGTTAGGGCTCCCACTTTTTTCTAGACAATCGGCACTCTATCAGCCGGGTTGTCAGCCCTGCATGACGGCCGGCTTTACCCCCAGAACAAGCATCTGGTACTCATTTCTGTTAGAGGCTGAGTCGACCCCAGGGCCATAGTGCCGCCAGAGAGTTTGGGTCAATTTAAAAATCCTGACCCCAACGGGACTTGAACCCTCGACCCTCCGGCTTGTAGCTCAGTGCCTTAACCACTACGCTACATTCTTTTTCTATTATTAAATCATAGTCATGAATTGCAATTTATTCCTAGGTCACTCTAAATTAATTTATAGTAATAGAGCCGTAGATGTCGGCATCCAGTAAAGAAAATTACACATATATTAGGAGGAAAAATATAAATGAACCCAAAGATATATTGCAGATGTTCTTGGAGAGATACATGCATGACAATAAAATTTGTTACGGACCAGGAAATAACAATTTTGAAGAGAAGCAACACACATACACATTAAGTTATGTAGGTAAGAAATAACACTATGAGATATATTAAGGTAGAATATTTTTATCACTCACCTCATATTGTTCTTCTTATTTGATTATAACTAGTTTCGGAACATAGTTTCTGTTCCATCCTCAGTATCGTCACGACAGAACAACGGTCGTGACGATACTGAGGATGGAACAGAAACTATGTTCCGAAACTAGTTTATAATCAAATAAGAAGAGCAATATGAGGTGAGTGATAAAATTATTCTACCTTAATGAATATACCTCATAGTGAGAATTCCTAAAATAAGTAACTATGAGATATATTTTAATTTATTTTGAGTTGTATTTTTACTCACCTTATATTTCTTGAAGAAGTATGAGGTGAGTCAAAATACAACTCAAAACAAACACATACACACTCGCAAAATGTACAAATATATCAATGCATGAAAAGAATAGCGAAGAGAGCTGAAAGTAGCCCAAATTATAACTGGCCAGAGGCAATCTATACTTTGAACTGTACACAGACTGCTACAAGATTAGTTCTTCCTCAGACAGTACACGAATGTGAAGTAATAGTGTTTCCTCAGACAGTACACGAATGTGAAGTAATAGCATCCTACAGTGAAACCCTGACTGAAGCACCTTTACTGCGATACGATGGTGCAAACTTAGATGATTACGTCAATTAAATAAAAATGGATTTTTCATCAAGTAAATGCCAAATAAATTGATTACTTAGATGATTATAAAATCTGTCTCCAGAATAAAATTTTAGAGAGATCTAATCAATTTAAATATCTTGGATATTATCTCTCTATCTGGGATGAAAAGGATATCCCTGAAAAAGTTACTAGTTATAATAAAAGTTTAGGAATTATTAATCAAGTTATGAAACCATCCCTTGTACAAAAAACACCAGATTACATTTATATAACACTTTGGCTAGACCAGTGTTGACCTATGGTAGTGAAGCATGGACACTAAAAAAACAACATGAAAGCAGAATAACAGCTTGTGAAATGAGATTCATGCGCAGAACAGCGGGTTACACCAGATGGGATCGGAAAAGGAACACCGATATCTTAAAAGAATTGAAGACTACGCCAATTTTGGAATATATTAAACAGTACCAACTAAATTGGAAACACCATCTTGAAAGAATGAGTTCAAATCGGATCCCCAAAGCTGTTTATAATTATATACCAAGAGGACGAAGATCACTGGGCCATCCTATGAAACGCTGGAGGGAAAATTTTCTATAGGATCGTAACAGGCCTTGGCCTAATACTTGGAAGGAAGAAGAAGACTTAGATCATTATCCGAGGCTTGGTTTGAGACTTGAAAGCAAATGTAATTTTTTTTCGCCCAATGGGTTGCTGGCTCAGAGGGGTTCCCACTAATGTAGCATTTCCTGTACATTAAGGTGATGTGGTTATACCGCCAGTACTTGGTCCTCAGAGCCTCATTTGTAATAGCAGGTTGCACCACGAGCAGGTTGATGATGAGATTTGGATAGGAGAGGTGATGAAATGCACGTCAGTATCCCTTGCCCACAAGGCAAAAGATCACTGGGACGTCCAAAAAAGCACTGGATGGAAAATTCCTCTTTGAGACCGTAACAGGCCACATGGCCTAATACTTGCATGGATGATGATGATGACTTAGATGATTATATTTAAGGAAGTGAAAACACTGTGTGTTGCATCTAATCTTCAATTAAAACCTAGAATAATCTTAATGGATTTTGAATGAGCAGCAATGAATGCACCATCATCAGTTTACTGTCATGTAACTGTCAAAAAAAAAATCCTGGCACGACAGGCCTACAAGGCCCTTAGCCTACCAGCCGGCTGCTGGCCTCACATCCACATGTGTCAATCATAGAAATGGATGATAATCAGCCAGTGTAGGGGTGACATGTGGTCAGCATGTCGAATCCTCCAGCTGTTATAGCTGGTTTTCTCAACCTGGAGCCGCTACTTATTGTAGCTACCAAAATGCATCACGATGCTGGGTGGGCACCGGTCCCATACTGGCCGAAATACCATGAGAAAATTTCTTCCCCATGGAGACTCGAACCAGTGCAAGTCCCATAGCTCTGCGCCAAGGCTTCCTGCCTTAACCACTCGGCTACGGCGCGGGACCATGTAACTGTCAAGTGGTGCTTATTCCACCTGTGCCAAAATATCTGGCAAAAAATTGTCAGTGTTGGTTTAAGAGATCCTTACCTGAGCAATGCAATTATAAGAAATGAAGTGCAACTCATAATGGCACTGCTGTTTGTCCTCCTTGATGATCTTGTCGAAGTCACGTTCAAGAGTTAACAAAAGTTTCTGTCATCACGACATGGGCTTCTTTAGAGATGTTCTGGGATTTTATACACCGTGTCCGCAGAAACACTTCCCGGTTATAAACAGGGTAGGTAAGTTATGTAGGTAGAAAATAACACTATGAGGTTTATTTTAATTTGTGTTGAGTTATTTTTGACTCACCTCATACCTCTTAACTCCCTCGTAGACTCGAGTTTCGTCACTGCATTTGTGATATTCTCAATGTTGTATCATGTTCACAATTCACAAATGCAGTGATGAAACTCGAGTCTGTGAGGGAGTTAAGAAGTATGAGGTGAGTCAAAAGTCAGTTGTTGGATCAACATGAATCTGGTGTCATTAGAAAGAGAAACTCAAACAGTTTAGTACCTATATTTAAATTAATGTTGGGAAGTAAATATTATGAGGCTATATCATTAATAGTGAGTGGAGAATTTATTTTTAACGACTCACCTCATATAATTTCAAATTTCTTTGATACCGGCGGTTTCAGACAATATCTTGTCCCTCTTCAGTCATGGCTTGCACTAAGCTTAGAATTTCATCAGTGGAAGCCATGACTGAAGAGGAACAAGATATTTTCTGAAACCGCCGGTATCAAAGAAATTTGAAATTATATGAGGTGAGTCGTGGGGCACACTGTAGCATAGTGGTTAAGGCACTGAGCTACAAGCCGGAGGGTCGAGGGTTCAAGTCCCGTTGGGGTCAGGATTTTTAAACTGACCCAAACCCTCTGGCGGCACTATGGCCCTGGTGTCGACTTAGCCTCTAACGGAAATAAGTACCAGACGCTTGTTCTGGGGGTAAAGGCGGCCGTCACGCAGGGCTGACAACCCGGCTGACATAAAGTGCCGATTGTCTAGAAAAAGTGGGAGCCTTAACCTCCTACTACCCCAAGGGCCTCCGGGGCCTGTTGTGGGATCACTTTACTTACTGAGGTGAGTCGTTAAAAACAAATTCTCCATTCACTATTAAAGTTTAGTACCTACCTCAAGGACACTCAATGTGTACAACAAAGGATCTTCGAAACAGTGGATTTAGGAATTTTTAATTCTTGGCTAGTCTTTCTCACAGATTTTTGAGGACTACGTGCAAATGCCTCCTGCACAATTTCCACATTGACAGGCCGTTTCCCTAAATGGGTTTTCCTCTTATCACACACACATCCATCCTCAATCTATACCATTTCAGAAGCATTTTGTTACAAGATGCCTCATGTTGGAAATTCCGTCTGAAAGCACACTGAACACTTACGACGCTTCGTGTGCTATGATAGTCCAATACACACCAACTACGTTCTCTGCATTCCTGTGGATTTGCCATTATTATACTTATTTACTTATTCACTGGTACTATTGAACCCGTAGGTTCATGGCCACATGGACATAAGTTCTCCATACATCCCTATCCCGAGCTAATGCTTTCAAATCATTCCCTGTATAATCTACTTCCCTCAAATCATAGTTAATGTTGTTCTTCCACCTCATTCTTGGTCTACCAACTGGGCGTTTTCCCTCTGGCTTTCTACAAGAAGCTTCCACGCATGTCTTTCATTCCCCATACGTGCAACATTTCCTGCCCATCGCAGTCTACGAGACTTCACTGTTCTTATTATATCTCCTCCTCCTGGCGCGACAGGCCTACAAGGCCCTTAGCCTACCAGCCGGCTGCTGGCCTCACATCCACATATGTGAATCACAGAGGTAGATGATCAGCAGCCAGTGTAGGGGTGACATGTGGTTAGCATGTCGAGTCCCCCAGCCGTTATAGCTGGTTTCCTCAACCTGGAGCCACTACTTATTGTAGCTACCCAATTGCCTCACGATGCTGGGTGGGCACCGGTCCCATACTGGCCGAAATACCATGAGAAAATTTCTTCCCCCATGGAGACTCGAACCAGCGCAAGTCCCGTAGCTCTGCGCCAAGGCTTCCTACCTTAACCGCTCGGCTACGGCGCGGGACTCTTATTATATCTGGCTTCCTATAAAGACCGTGTAGTTCATTGTTATGTAGTCTTCTCCATTCACCTGTCTGTTCATCTCTCTTTGGTCCAAAAATTTTTCTAAGTACTTTATTCTCAAAAACTCGTAATCTCATTTCCGCCCTTAAAGTAAGAGTCCATGTTTCGCATCCATATAATATAACTGGTAGAATAATAGTTTTATATATTTCCAGTTTAATGTTTTTAAAGGAGTTGAGACATCAAAAGTCTAAAATTTCTGCCTCCTTGTGGATTTGCCATAACATTGTTAAATCACAAAGACTTGACAATTTTAACGTTCAGACCAATTATCACCAACAAGAATGGCAAATGAAATCCAAACAGCATTTGTTTACAACTTTTTTTCTTTCTTATTGTGCTGCCATCTTTTGCGTGTCAACAATATCAATTGCACAACTCCTGAAATTGTTTGAGTTTCTTTTTCTAATGACACCAGTTCCAAGTAAATCCAACAATTGACAGCGACGCTATAGCTGTTTATAACTGGGAAATGTTTCTGTGGACATTCTGTATATGTATTGCCTCAAACGTCTTTATTTGATTGGCAGAAATAACTGGTGTTCACTAGCTAATGGAAGTTTGTTATCTGGTTACCAGTTCAGATGTTGTGGAGAACTACTAATTCAGCAAATGTTTTCTAGAATAAAGCCTTTGGGTTTAATGGAATTTTTTTGGTTTTTTTGTAATTTATATCACATATGTAATTGGATTACACAGTCACTGATATCTGTAGAGAAATAAATGTAACTAAGATGATCTTGAAAAAGATTTCCGGGCTGTAGGCCTCAAGACCATGGCCTACAGCCCAGAAATCTTCTTCAAGATCATCATAGCAACTCCTGCCGTGAAAGCCTATGTCAATACAAATGTAACTAAATTAGCTTGGTTAAGAAACTTCCGTTAGGAAGTTGCCTTATCCCCTTGTGGATGTATGGTTAAGCCTTTAATTGGCAATGTATCCTATAGGATACATCAATTGGTTTGATTTATTTAGTATTATTAATGAAACAGAAGAAAACAAACGAGAAGTAATAATTTAAATGTGTTTTTATTATTCATTTCATACATCTCAATGAAGGATAAATCATATTTGAAGAGAAAAATTATATGCTCAGACTGGGACTCGAACCCAGGACCTTTGGCTTTCTAGGCCAAGTGCTCTACCAATTGAGCTATCTGGGCGAGTTCCAATCTAAATGCAACTTTTTGTCTTATAAACTGTTAATTCCTGCGCACCAAATGCTATGAAACCTTTGCTTCTAATTTGCAAATGGTGGGTTCTTTATTAAGAAGACATTTGACGTTTTTATTATTAATTTAACACTTCTCACTGAAGGATAAATTATATTTGAAGAGAAAAATTTTCGCCTAGACCGAGACTCGAACCCAGGACCTTTGGCTTTCTGGGCCAAATGATCTACCAACTGAGCTACCGAGGCGAGTTGTGATCTACACGCAAATTTTTCTCTTATATACGTTGTAATTCCTTCGTGCCAAATGCTTTGAAACATTTGCATCTATCTTTGCATATGGTGGCCTCTTAGTTAAGAAGACATTTATTGGGAATTTAACACTACTTTGTAAAGCCAGCAGGGCTTCTTCAGTGAGAAGTGTTAAATTAACAATAAAAACGTGAATAGAATGATATTATATATATATATATATATATATAATATAAAAAAAAACTAAAATTATCTTGGTGATGGTAACTATGTATAATAAATTTATAAACAACCATGTCTTGAAAATGATCTCACATAAGGAGATTGAAACGTCGACTTAATAAATTTATGCTTTGACTGAGATTCTTTCTAAAATAATAGTAACTAATTGTTCATCAGAACTGTTAACAAACTTAGTTATAATGCATAATTATCAAACTATCATTAAATAAAACAACAAAGGAATGGAATTATTACTGAGTTTTATATTTTGACTCACCTCATATTTCTTGATTTTTATGCAGACTAGTTTTGTCGCTTCTGTGCAACATTCTCAATGCATTACAACTGTTCCCTTCTGGTTGTTCATCCTGCAAGTTGATTTCTGCTAACTCTGCTGGCTGACTGATGAATTTCCAAATCAATTTTTTTTTTCTCTTTCACTGGGAATTTCAAAATTCATGGCTTTCTTTTTATTCTTGCAGATGTAAATTTTTTTCCCAAATTGTTAGTTCCTTAGAAAAACACAGAATTGAAACCAAGGCAAAATTACTAAAACAGAAAAATCTAAGGAACTAATAACAACGTTTACTACTTATAAAAGTGGTGGTGTAAAATTCTCAAATATAGATACTTCTAAACGAAGCCGGCCATTGGCGATGGTGGTGTCACCTACCTGACAGCGGACGAAACGAGAATTATAGATTTGTATATGTGGAAAGAATTGTTAATGTTTGTGCCAGGTCTAGAATGGTGTAGTGGGCTGCACACTAGTCTGGAGAACTAGAGGTCCACGGTTCGATTCCTGGTTCAGACATTAATTTTTCTTTTCACAATAGCATTATAATATTATAAGAATAAAAAGAAAACCATGAATTTTGAAATTCCTGGTGAATGAGAAAAAAAAAATTATTTAGAAGTTCATCGGTCAGCCAGCAGAGGGAGCAGAAATCAACTTGCAGGAGGGACAACCACAAGGCAACAGTTGAAATGCATTGACAATGTCGCACAGAGGCGACGAAGCCGGTCTGCATAAAAATCAAGAAATATGAGGTGAGTCAAAATTTACAACTCATTAATAATTAAAAGAAACCTCATTGCAGTCCACTGCTGTGGTCTCGAGGTAGCGTGCTGCCTTGTCTCGCAGCAGGCCCGGGTTCGATCCCCAGTCGGGACAGTTTTTCTGGGTGAGGTTTTTATCGGGGTTTTTCCTCAGCTGTAAGACAAATGTCAGGAAAGCTTTAAGGCCCAAACGGTCCCCGAAATCATATGGCCATCATCACCATCATCCTTCACCGCTGTGGAAAGCAATGGGAAGCTACCACATCTACAATTCCTAGTAAAGCTGCAAGCATAGCATGAAAATGCTATGATTGCAGTGAAGGACTTGCCCTCGGGCAGAATTACTATGGATGGACCTCACAGTGTTACTTCCTACATATATTTAATAAAGGAATGGAAGTCTGGATCCTTACACAACATGCACATTGGAGATATTGATTTTATTTAAATGTCAGTAATTGTAAATTTAAAAATAGTGTGAACACTGCTTCTTGTAAATTTACACTTACAAAAATGTTGAAAGCTACGAGAGGTTATGAAAAGCTAAGCACTCTTGTCGTTGAAAGCATTTCAAACACAGTTTCCACCAGAGTGTACGGTATTTCATTTATGCGAGCGTTAGCTGCAAATGATCCTTGATCCTGAACCAAATGGTATAGATCTGAGTAAAACTGAAACAAAATAAAATAACATTTTTCAGATTATGTAAAAGTATTTATTTAAAAATGATGGCTCATAATTAGTGCATTGACAAAAAAGTGCACATAACCCCTTTGACTTCTTGATGTCTTTAATTGTAATTCATATAAAATACATTGTAATGTACAGCCTTTGAAATAATTGTTGGCGCACAGGTAATTTTCAAGCCCCAGAATGAAGCCACTGTGCATGACCAGTTTGTCTATTTGTTTAATTAGACTGACTTTTGATTCAATTAAATGTTTTTCGGACCAAGCATGAGACAGTTATAGTCTCGAAATCGCGATCAACTTAGAAAATTAATATGAGGAGAGGTAAGAAACATTTAATTTCACCATAAATTAAACCTCATAGTGATTAATTCCTATAAAAGTTAAATAAACTACCTAATAACTTAATTACCTAAGTACTTTGGAAAGTAATTAAGTACCATTTACTAATATTTAATTTTAGGAAGTTATATTTTGAGGTAATTTTAATTATATTATTTTTAGTCTGGACATCTTACCTCAATATTAAAATAATATAATTACCATTTACTAACTGGGAAAAAGTGAACATTTATTACATAATATATTAGAGCATTAATTTTAAGGTATGTTGCCAGATTATATTGCACAAACATAAAATTAATTAAGTTATGTAGATAGGAAATAACACTATGAGGTTCTTTAATATTGTTTATTTTTTATTATTTCACTCACCTCATACTTCATGAAGTATGAGGTGAGTGAAATAATAAAAAATAAACAATAATAAAATTAATTCCTTAATATGTGTTGTATTTATAGGAATAATCTATCTATCTATCTATCTTTGGGTTTTTACAGCTGCTGCCGTCTTTCCGTGCCAAACCTCCAAAGCCAATGGTCTTGGGCATCTTCTATGCTTAGCCCTCTAGCTTGCATTACTGTCTTCATGTTTTCCTTCCATGTTAACCTTGGTCTTCCTCTTTTCTTCTTTCTGTTCGGATGCCATTGATATAGTTGCTTTGGCCATCGCTCATCTTCCATTCTTAAAACATGTCCTAACCACTTTAATTCCTTCTCCTCAATTCTTTCAATAATGCTTTCTTCTGCTTCCATTATGTTTCTAATTTCCTTATTTGTGACATGTTCTAATTTAGACTTTCTGGCACTTCTTCGTAAATAATCCATTTCTAGAGCTATTAGTCTATTCTTGTAGTACTTATTGATTGTCCATACCTCACTTCCATACATTGCAACAGATCCCACCAATGTTTTACCAATATATTTTTTTGTGTCTTTCCAAATATGCTTATCCCACCATATGGAATTTAATGATGATATTATTTTGCTACTCAATTCAATTCTATGTTTTATGTTCTCTTTGCCTATACCTTCGATGTTATCCATAATCATTCCCAAATATTTAGTTTGTTTCACTTGCGGAATAATACATTTAATAATAAATATTTAGTTAATTTTAAAAACTTACCTTCATGCCCTCAATTCCTTCCTCACTAAAAGACTGGCTCATTTCAGTGCATTCAACAATGCAAGCTTTTTGTGGAGTCACTAGAATAAGAGAGTAATCTAGCTAAAAATCAAACAAAACAAAAACATTAATAAAGGTAAGAACTCCATAAGCACATCTAATATTCATTGGAAAACAAATTGAGAGACTTATTTTATTAAAATGCATGTCACAATAACACTGGTCAACATGATTTTTGAGTACCAATAGTTGTACATAATGCAGTTTTTTGTCGTGTTTTCAAATATGTATTCGGAATTTCTCCATCACCCACAGTTTTTTATTTCAATTTCAATTAATGGATTTAAATAATTATTTTTTTAATAAACTTTTTTCAAAGTTAAAATTGGGAAACACATTATGAGGTTCTTAATTAATAAATTAATGAGTCATTTTAACATCTTACCTCATATTTCATGTTTTTCAAACACGGTAACTATAGTTTTCAAATGATCTTGTCATTTTTTTCAAACTTTTTTCGTCCATTTGTCCATTGTAAAATAAAACCAAATGAGCTAACTCAGGAGATTTCAGCTATGGAAAAGAGATATCAAGACAAATGGAATCCTAATATGCTGGCCAATTATTGTTGGACCATCAAGAGGGATGCTCCACAGGTGAAATATAGCAGAAAATCGTCATTTCTTACTTTCTAGGTGAGTCCGAATGTTCGAATAGTGTGTAGTTATGAATGTAGAAAATATTTAAATGTTTGAAATTATAAATTCCTATTTCTCAGAAACCTTGCATGATGGAGAAAAACCGATATCATATTTGAATTCAGGAGAAAAAAATACTATCAGAATCACATATTTTTTTCTTTCTGATACAAAAAAAAGTTTATTTTTTGTTGCTCAGTATAATTAATAAGAACAATTAAGTTTCCTAGACTGCAATGGGCAGGGCATATGGCATGGATGGTGAATAAAAGAGGTGTATGGAAGCTTCTAATAGGAAAACCAGAAGGAAAACATCCAGTTTGTAGACCAATAATGAGGTGGGAGAATAACATTTATCCATGAGGTCGCAAGGAAGCAGTAGTGAAATTTAGACTGATGTCAGGACACGACTGCCTGGCTCACCATCTCCACAGGATACACGTTAAACCTCATAGTGATTTTTTCCTATAAAAGTTCAATTGCTCATTTATATTATTGCAAATAAAACTATATTAATTTATGGAGCTGAAACACCAACAATAACAAAGAGAGATTTGAATATAATTCAAGGAAGATAGAGGACAGTTTTAAGAAGCATGTTAGGATAAACTTGTAGAAATAAAATCCCCTACTCTAAGTTACAGAAATTTTGAAGTTGAATAACATACAAGATGAAATGAAGGACAATAGAATAAACCAACTGAAAATGGAGCAAACATGCTTTGAAACATATTGGCAGCACATCTACATAGAATTAAGCTACTAGACTCTCCACACTGCATAGTATGCAAGGACACAAATACGATAATGAACAAGGATCACTTGATGTTCTGCGCTGATCTTCAGAAAATAGTTGGAACACCATTCCAAATTGCTGAATATTATTGGGAAGCCCACAAGCGAATGATGACAAATCAAGAGCTTCAGAACATTTGAATACTATTACTACTGCTACTGTTGCTTTGAACCCTCCATGGTATCTTTACCTTGTCGTGGTGGAGTGGCTTGCGTGCTTAAATGATCCTGAGAGCTATGCCGGCAGTAGCATTTGCCGATAGGGTTACCCATGCCGGACTGGTTGAAGGTGATAAGTCAGACGAAAAAAGTACCTTGGTCGAAAGAGTGACGACCTTTCACCGTAAAAATACAAACCGTCAAGAAATGAGGACATGGGTTCAACTGGGGTAAAATTTTCCGGAGGTCAAAGGTCATTTGGATCTCCGGGCGGGGACTACTTCAGGGAACCCATGCCAAAGGCTCAAACTGTTGCTTTGAAACATATGTCTTAATAGAAACAACTATATGAGGTAAGAAGAATGCAGACCAAACTTATTTAATTTATTAATTAAATAAAAATAAAACATAGTTTTATTTGATTTTCATATTTATTATATAATTCAAATCAAATAAAACTATGTTTTATTTTTATTTAATTAATAAATATGGATTTTCATCAAGTAAACACCAACTCAATTGATTATTATTTAATTTAATATGTTTTAGATAACTTACCTGTTTTTATGATGATCTTGATGAAGATTTTCGGGCTGTAGGCCATGGTCGTGAGGATTGTAGTTCCCCGACGTTTTGCAGAGACTGCGTCTGGCATCCTCAAGGATAATCTTGAGACTGGCCACGGCCTACAGCCCGAAAATCTTCTTCAAGATCATCATAGCAACTCCAGCCGTGAAAGTCTACGTGAGTACATTACCTGTTTTTTCTTATCAATAAATTCTTTCATTTGCAAAACTAAATTTCTTCTTCCTGCCAACAGATTCCAACGACTCCAACCAAAAATATGACTTGTTGAGAGAAGAGCCATGCAGTGGTAGAGATGATCTTCTGCAGCTTTGTGCTTGGGTGTTGCACCATCAATGTAGCAATATGCATCATGAGCAGGAAACAAATCCACTCCACCATTAGACAGCAGCTAAAATTTAACAGTTTTGTCATTAGAGATCTACAATGAGGAATAAGTGAAATAAAAAAATATATTTAACTTTTACAGGAATTAATCACTATGAGGTTTAATTTATGATAAAATCAAATGTTTCTTACCTCTCCTCATATAAATCTTCTAAGTAGATCACGATTTCGAGACCATAACGGTCTCATCTTCAGTACTATATTGGCGACTGATGTTATGTCGATTGGAAGAAACTCTTCTTCTTCCCCTCTGTTGGTGGACTGATGAACCTCTGGATCAGATCAGAATTTGCGGGAATTTCGAAGTTCATAAGTTTTCCTTTGTTTTTCTGAATGTGGATTTTTTTTTAATCCACATTCAGAAAAACAAAGAAAAACTTTTGAACTTCGAAATTCCCGCAAATTCTGACCTGATCCAGAGGTTCAATGGTCTACCAACAGAGGGAAGAAGAAGATTTCTTCCGATCGACATAACATCAGTCGTCAAGATGGTACCGAAGATGAGACCATCATGGTCTCGCAATTGTGATCTACTTAGAAGATTTATATGAGGAGAGGTAGGAAATATTTGATTTAAAAAAAATAATATATCTTTTTTTATTGTAGCAACAGGGAAATATTACAAGAAATTCATTATGTTAATATGATAAATTTGAGAATTTTTACATTATGAGGGTTTTCTTAATAAGAATCAAATGAATCGTGAAATCTTATTACCTCATACATCTATGTTTTTTTAACACAGAACTGCAGTATTTGGAAATACATAATTCCCATCTTCAGCTGTTTTCACAACTGTCAGTTTTTTATTATGCCAATAATTTTCTAAAACACCATCTGCTGTACTTTTGAAGAACTTTGTAATCAAACTTAGTTTGTCTGGAACTTCGAAGTTGATGGTTCTAGTATGGTTTTTTTGAATGTATATCTTTTCCCAACAATTGTTAATTGCACAATATTATGAAGATTTGGAATATATGACTAGAAAATTAATAGAAGAATATGAAAAATGGGGATTAAATTTGAACATAAAAAAAATATATTTATCAATTGGTGAACCAGAATAAAATTTAATTTTGGAGACTGGGGAAACAATAAAATCTTGTAGTGAGATGACATATTTAGGAATTAAAATAAATAAAAATGGGAGTTATGAAGAGGAAATAAGAAATAGAAATAATAAAGGAAAATGTGCAATTGCTGCCTGAATGGAATATTGTGGGATAAAAATATAAGTAATAAAAAATAAAATTAATATATATCATACAATTGTTAAAAGCATCATTACTTATGGAGCAGAACTTTGGCCATTAATAACAAAAACAAATAAGTACCTTTTGGCAACGGAAATGGATTTTATACGAAGGGCCGCAAGAATTTC
Organism: Diploptera punctata; assembly: GCA_030220185.1. Classification (NCBI taxonomy): domain Eukaryota; kingdom Metazoa; phylum Arthropoda; class Insecta; order Blattodea; family Blaberidae; genus Diploptera; species Diploptera punctata. The sequence goes on from JASPKZ010000446.1 coordinate 2,054,929, forward strand.
AAGAAGAGAAAAAATTAGGAACTCAGTTATAAGGGAGAAAATGAAGATTGAAGACACTATTTTAGATTATATTAAAACTCAGCAATTAAGATGGTATGGACATGTCCAGCGAATGGAAGAGGATCGACTACCAAAATCTGTTTTGGAATGGAAACCTGAGGGAAGAATGAAGCAGAGGAAGACCTAAAACCTCCTGGAGTCAGGGAATATGTTTATATATGAAGGAGAAACATCTACAACCAGGAGATTGGATGGACCGACAAAATTGGCTATTAGGAATCGGACGATGTCAAAGACATTAATCAACTGATGATCTATCTATCTATCTACCTATATCTTATCCCAAACTGTGATGATCTTGAAGAAGATTTCCGGGCTGTAAGTTGTGGTCTCGAGGCTTGAAATTCCCCGACATTTCAAGGGATGCCAGACGCAGTCTCTGACAAAACGGCCTACAGCCCGGAAATCTTCTTCAAGATCATCATAGCAACTCTGGCTGTGAAAAGCCGAAGTCAAGACATTTTCCCAAACTGTTAATTCCAAAGGCTAAGATAGATGTTTCAAAAGTTTTGCTTCTTTTTCAATTCTATGATTCTCTAATAAACTATGTGCTGCTATAGCTGTTTTTTCAATTTCACCATTTTTTATATTTCTAAAGTGTTCTTCTTTGTGAGTGCCAAAGTTCCTTTTTGTTTTTCCTATATCTTCTTCTTCTTCCTTCCAAGTATTAGGTCAAGGCCTGTTACGATCCTATAGAAAATATACTATATATACTTTATAGAAATTTAAAAATCCCATATGTTAAAGGTTAAGGCATTTCAGTAGAAATCACAAAGCTTCATGTTGCAATGTCACAAGATAAGCAGAATTAAAGATTTATAAGTAAAGCTTGGATTTTTGTTATCATAATGTGGAAATATGTGAATCAGATGGCAGATATAGGCAACAGAATCTCTGAAGGCCAAGGGCCTCCTATTTGAGGTAGGTTTAGATGAGAACTTACTAGGGGTGTTCTTTTTATGTTAACTTAAGTTCCTTATAGATTTTTCTCATCCTCATATTCATATATTTACTCTTATCTCCTACGTTTACATAACACTTTGGCTAGACCAGTGTTGACATATGGTAGTGAAGCATGGACACTAAAAAGACAACATGAAAGCAGAATAACGGCTTGTGAAATGAGATTCATGTGCAGAAAAGCGGGTTACATCAGATGGGATCGGAAAAGAAACAATGATATCTTAAAAGAATTGAAGACTACGCCAATTTTGGAATATATTAAATAGTATCAACTAAATTGGAAACACCATCTTGAAAGAATGAGTTCAAATTCGGATCCCCAAAGCTGTTTATAATTATATACCAAGAGGATGAAGATCACTGGGCCGTCCTATGAAACGCTGGAGGGAAAATTTTCTATAGGATCATTACATGCCTTGGCCTAATACTTGGAAGGAAGGAGAAGAAGAAAAATAAACTCTTATCTCCTTCAGCTCTACAATTGAAGTGTTTAGTTTCATAATGGTCTAAGTGCTTCTTCTTCTTCTTCCTTCCAAGTATTAGGCCAAGGCCTGTTACGATCCTATAGAACATTTTCCCTCCAGCATTTCATAGGACTCAGGGGTCCTATTCTAGGGGATAAATTACAATGTGGTAAGTTTACAAAATTGTCATTAATATTTTACAGAATAAGATAAAAATGTAAATATCTTTAAATTTGATACTATTGTAGTATGAGTAAAGGTAATACTCTTCTAAAAAAAAAATCCTCCCAGCCGGATTTGAACCAGCGACCTATGGATTACTGAAATTATATACCACTACAGTCCACCGCTCTACCAACTGAGCTACCAGAGGATATAATATTAATTTCTTACATTGATGGACTAAAAATTTGATAAGTCCGCAACCTATTATACCGGTTTTTATTTTTTTGATGTCCTGATGATCCTGGCCAGGATCTTAGAAAACATTTATGAAATTATTGTATTGTCATTGGTCCTTTACAAGTATACAAAGTTTCAAGTCGATCCAATGTTTTTAAGTGGGTGAAAATCGTGTTGAAAGATTCTGTTACATAGACAGACAGATACAGGTCAAGCTAATATAAAGAGTGTAAAAATAGATATCTTACTTACTTACTTACTCACTGGCACTATCGAACCCGTAGGTTCATGGCCGCACGGACATAAGCTCTCCATACATCCCTATCGTGAGCTAATGCTTTCCAATCATTTCCTGTATAATCTACTTCCCTCAAATCATAGTTAATGTTGTTCTCCCACCTCATTCTTGGTCTACCAACTGGGCGTTTTCCTTCTGGCTTTCCTACAAGAAGTTTCCATGCACGTCTTTCATTCCCCATACGCGCAACATGTCCTGCCCATCGCAGTCTACGAGACTTAACTGTTCTTATTATATCTGGCTTCCTATAAAGACCATGTAGTTCATTGTTATGTAGTCTTCTCCATTCACCTGTCTCTTCATCTCTCTTTGGTCCAAAAATTTTCCTAAGAACTTTATTCTCAAATACTCATAATCTCATTTCCTCCTTTAAAGTAAGAGTCCATGTTTCGCATCCATATAATATAACTGGTAGAATAATAGTTTTATATATTTTCAGCTTAACGTTTTTTGAAAGGAGTTGGGACATCAAAAGTCTCTGCAATGCATAATAGCACGCATTTCCAGAATTGAGCCTATGTTTAATTTCTTTGTGCATCTCATTCCTATTTGTGATTATTGTTCCTAGGTATTTGAATTCAGCCACTTCCTCAAAATTTCCCTCATTTGTCATTAGCTGTCCATTTCCATTATATACTGAAATAGATATCTTTCAAAAGTAATAATTGTAAGTAATCATTAAGAAAAATATTTTCACCTTTCTTAACTGATATGGTGTATAGTAGTTTCCTACTATTTCCTGTAGAGCTTCAGTTGCACCATTTTGCAACTGATTTACACAAACTTTGTCATCCTGTGAAATAAACAAAAATAAATCATAAAATATATCAGTTAGATAATTCAGGATTAAATACCTTGAATGTCAATCATAATGACATCCTGATAAAATATTAATACTCTAAACTGTTACAAGTTCATTATCATACCTTCACCTTTACTGATGTAATTCTGATAGCATCATCCTTTGGACAAGAATTATTATGACACAAGAATGATAAATTACACTGAGCAACAAAAAAAAAAACAAACTTCATTCCTGAGATGTTCTTTAACTCTAGTTTTCAAATTTCTTTTAGTTTTTCTTATGTAGAATTTCTCACATTCTTCACATTTAATTTGATAAATCCCTGATTTGTTTTCTTCTTTAATTTTCTCATTCTTATTAGGTCTAATCAGTCTACTGATGCTGTAGTCATCTCAGGAATGTCAAGAAAGGGGAAGTAGAAAAATCTGCAGTGGCTGCCCATGCATGGTCTGAAAAACATCTTATCGAGAAAGAAGCAAAATTATTAAAACAAATAGAAAAACCAAAAGAACTTACTGTTTGGGAAAAGATCTACATTCAAAAGAGCGAAAAGAAGAAATTAATGAACTTTGAAATTCCCGGTGAGAATGACCTGGTTTCGAGGTTTTTCAGTCAGCCAATGGAAGGAGAGAAGGACAACTCTTCAAGACGACAGAACAACGGTCGGGATGATACTGAGGATGGAACAGAAACTATGTTCCGAAACTAGTTTATAATCAAATAAGAAGAACAATATGAGGTGAGTGATAAACATATTCTACCTTAATGAATATACCTCATAGTGAGAATTCCTAAAATAAGTAAACTTTTTTTTGTCTCAGAAAGATAAATATGTGATTCTGATAGTATTTTTTCTCCTGAATTCAAATATGATATCGGTTTTTCTCCATCACGCAAGGTTTCTGAGAGACAGGCATTTAAAATTTCAAACACTTTAATATTTTCTTCTTCTTCTTCTTCTTCCTTCCAAGTATTAGGCCAAGGCCTGTTACGATCCTATAGAAAATTTTCCCTCCAGCGTTTGAGGGAAATTCTCGTATAAGACTTGAAAGCATAATAATAGTCCCTTCGATTGGTTGCTGGCCAAAGGAAGGCAAGACCAGTGATGGGGCTGCCATCTTATAGCCTCTGGTCAGGCTTTTCTGAAGAAGAAAAGAAAATAAAGGAAAGAAGAAATGGAAGAAAGGAAAGACTCCCTAGCCCTCGGATGCCCTAATAGCATCGGCGTCAAAAAAACAAGAGTTAACCAAGTGAGGTTAGATAGTAAAGTTAAAAGAGTGCAAAACACAAGTAAGTGGAATAAATGTTTTGCACAGCTTGGGCACCTTGTGGTCGCCATCCACATATATCCCCTAGATGAGGACCCCTGAGGGGTAATATTTTCTACATTTGTAAATACACAATATTTGAACATTTGGACTCACCTAGAAAGTAAGAAATGACGATTCTCTGCTATATTTTGCCTGTGGAGCATCCCTCTTGATGGTCCAACAATAATTGGCCAGCATATTAGGATTCCATTTTCCTTGATATCTCTTTTCCATAGATGAAATCTCCTGATGAAAGTGTTCCCCATGCTCATCGCTCACTGCGCCAAGAAATGGACGAATAAAAGTTTATTAAAAAAATAATTATTTAAATCCGTTAATTTAAATTGAAATAAAAAAACTGTGGGTGATGGAGAAATTCCGAATACATATTTGAAAACAATAAAAAACTGCATTTAGTACAACTATTGGTACTCATGAGACAAAAATCATGTTGACCAGTGTTATTAATAAATAACAGAAATTATAATAGTTAGCAGTGATTGGTATGAAATCAAGTTGTGTACATTAGAAAACTAAAATAAAGATATAACAAACTACTATCGGTATTCTAAATATATCCTCCCATACATGCACAGTCGGCTGCGGTGGAACTAGTGATTATGCTCCTTGTCTCTGGTTCTGAGGGTCACGGGTTCAAACCAGGCTGGGTGTGATGGATTTTTTTTAGGATGGAAAAATCCAAGGAGCAAGTCCTCCAGAGAGCCGTGGGTCCCAAATCTGTAGATTTTCAGGCTCATAAAAGATCCTTAAGCCTGAATAAAAAGGCCTCCAAGCAAAATTTACCTATCTCAACATCCTAGTAAAATCTTAGTTGCCTGTTAGATATCTCATTGAGTTGGTGTGTTGACTGCATGCCATTCATGATATCTAGGGGAAAATAATGTAACTAAATTAATTTGGTCTAGTCACTCCTAACAAAGGAGAGGCTATGGCTCAACAATGGACTACGCCATTAATAATAATAATTGTATTGTATTGTAAGCCTATGTTTTCCCTTTACAGAGATTTAGGCGCTCTCCCCCTACAGGGAAGAATTTGAACCATACTAATTTAGTTACACTTGTTTTCGTATAGATGTCATTTTGAGTGGTACATGGTTAGTGTTCTGCCTAATAATAATAATAATAATAATAATAATAATAATAATAATAATAATAATAATAATAATAATAATAATAATAATAATAATAATAATAATAATAATAATAATAATAATAATAATAATAATAATAATAATAATAATAACAATAATAATAATATTTATTTATTTAGGCTTTTTAGCATTGTTATGTTTTTGTGAGTCCACTGCTGTGGTCTCAAGGTAGCATGCTGCCTTGTCACGCAGCAGGCCAAGGTTCGATCCCCACTCGGGACAAGTTTCCTGGCTGAGGTTTTTTCGTAGTTTTTCCTCACCTGTAAGACGAATGTCAGGATACTTTAAGGCCCAAACGGTCCCTGAACATCATCTGACCATCATTACCATCAATATCATATTCACCTCATTAGATTAAGTTTAGGTTTAAGGCCTCTCCTGGCGCATCATTACCCATCGTCATCACCCATCATATCATTTGGGCAGCGTAACCCCGCATTCCAGGCAACCTCAGAAGTGGGTTACAATACACCAATGCCAGGAGAGAATACCTGAAATGTCGAATGACAAACAGGTGGCATTGAACAAAAAAAAATAATAAAATGAAATAAAATGTTTTTTTGTAATGAACAAATGAACAAGGAGCTGGCCTGTTGCATCAACCCCCAACCTGGAGGACCAGGTGATATTTGGTCAAGGTTTACTTCCTCTAGCCTTTATCAAACCAATGACAAACTGCAAGGCAGCAGTATCTGTACCCTAGATAAGGGGCCCTCACAAGGTACTATCAGCCAGGCGTACTGAACCCTGGTTTTTAACAAGGTTGTTACTCCTCCCCCTCACCCTTTTCTACCTGACTTGTGACAGGCTTTGGCGGGTTTAATAATAATAATAATAATAATAATAATAATAATAATAATAATAATGATAATATTAATAATAGATGCACAGAGAAAGAAATTAATCAGAGGATAGGCCTGATTTGGAAGAAATTCTGTTCTTTAAAATTTATTCTTAGGAAAAAAATAAAAGAAAATAAGCAAGAAATATGAAATTCTAGAGAAATGTGTTATACCAGCTATGATGCCAAACATAGTCCCTGACTGGGAAACAAAAATGGGCACTCCATATCTGTCAGCGATGGATGAAAAAAAAATCCTTCACATAACATTAAGAGATAGAATCACATTGGCCTGTGATGTTACTGTAGAAGAAGAAAAAGAATAAGGAACTGCAGGAACAAAATTGATAATCGGGGGCAAGAGGTACTATACCAGGATTCTTAGCAAAATTTTGGAATTCCTTAGATTTGGACAGAGTGTATCTTTCTAAAACTGCCATTGCTGCCATTAGAGGATCAATTTTAATTTTAAGAAACCATTTTTACAAAATTTCTACTTTATAGTATGTATACTTCAATTAGGTCTACAATTTTAATTTGTGGCATTAGAGATAATTATCTTAGATTGTGAAATTTATATCTATTTGTTATTTAAGATTTATTTTTTTAAGTTTGTCAAGAATTAGATTAATTTTTTTAAGTGTATAAATAATAATAAAAATTATTGACTGAACATGCCAATAATTTAACATAAAACATAAGGGGATTAAAAAAATTAAAGGAAAAATTACTATTAACATTGTAAATTCTATAAGAACTAAAAAAATCATTTCCGTATCTTCGAATTATAGATACTAAAATTGAAAGGCCCAAGGCCCCCTTTATTATGAATGAATTAATCTATTTTATTGAATGCTCAATTCCAAAAATTAATTGTCTGTATCACTTTGTCATTGAGGCAATCCTCTAATGAGGAAAGTTGTATCTAATATAATAAAGAAGTACCTATGTAATGATTAGAAAAAATTATTTTATTTCTTCTTCTTCTTTCCAAGTATTAGGCCAAGGTCTGTTACGATCCTATAGAAAATTTTCCATACTAAAATTACCTTGATAATGAACTCCACAATAACAACAGCTGCTGTGATATTAAAGCTGACACCTTCTCCTTTATGGTATGGTTTCAGTTCCCATGTCTGAAATGGCAGATTCACATAGCGGTAGGTAGCAAGACCAACTGGACCAAATTTACCAGTTCTAAATGCTATCACCTGTAATTTTCCAAAAGTTGACATGAAATGATACTTAATAAATTCAATTGGTTCTTTCTACCCAACCTCATATTTTGCCCTCAACAGACACTAGTTTTGAAGGTCATAATCCCTATTCTCAGCCAAACTGGAAGCCTTATATCCTCCCTCTCCCTCTGTTGTTGGACAGATAAATCTCATGATCAAATCCTATTCCCCTGGAATTACATAATTCATACCTTGAAGATGATGATGATGATGAAATAAAAAATGACTGCACAATTTATATTGATAAAATATATCTATTATGGTTGTTAATTGTATGTAACCATAAATAGTGACAATTTTTTAATTTACCTGTTTTTCTTCATTAAATTTCAGATCATGAAAATCTTCAGTTGACCAGAAACCTTCCTCCTCATTCCAGCCAGCAATAATTGGTGGCTCAAACCACAAAACATGTCCTGGTAACCTATGACAAATTTCCAATATTAATTAATTTCACTTTTGTATAAAATAAATTATTAATTTAACAAAAGTATTTATGTGTTGAAGTAATTAAAATATTATGTCATTGAATTATAAAGAAAACCTCTATCCTATTTTCAAATGCCAGCTGTTGTTCACATTCCAGTCAGTTCCCGAGGAAATGTCCTTAACTTTCCATCGGGCGCAATATTCTGACCTTCGAGTTCGGGCGCAATGTACCTGATCAGCACATGCTTAAAAACTTTATTTAACACACTGTTTGCCAATCTGAACAATGGGTTGACGAACAAATGTTATTGTTAGGGATATCCAATGGATAAAATATTAAAAATTTGCTGCTAGAAAACTTTTTATTGTACATAATATTGATTAAACAAATTTTAAGAAAATTTGTGACAAGCCTCCAAACAACATGATATAAAAGTAAGGACAAGTTGGTTAAGTTATGTAGATAGGAAATAACACTATGAGGTTTTTTAATATTGTTTATTTTTTATTATTTCACTCACCTCATACTTCATAATTCCTAGCAGACCCAGGGTTTCTTCACATCATTTGTGACATTCTCAATGCTGTGTCACGTTCACAACTGACGTCCAACGGCCTTCTATCCTGCAGACTGACCTCTGCGCCATCTGGTGGCCGACCGACGAATTTCCAAATCAGTCCTCTCTCCTTGTAACCGGGTATTTCAAAATTCATAGTTGTATTTTCATTCTTGCATATGTAAATACCGAAAAATCTGCAATAGCTGCACATGCCTGGTCAGAAAAACATAGAATAGAAACCAGAACAAAATTACTTAAACAATTGGAAAAACCGAAGGAACTCACAATTTGGGAAAAAATTTACATATGCAAGAATGAAAATACAACTATGAATTTTGAAATACCCGGTTATAAGGAGAGAGAACTGATTTGGAAATTCTTCAGTCGGCCACCAGATGGCACGGAGGTCAGTCTGCAGGATAGAAGGCCGTTGGACGTCAGTTGTGAACGTGACACAGCATTAAGAATGTCACAAATGATGTGAAGAAACCCAGGGTCTGCTATGAATTATGAAGTATGAGGTGAGTGAAATAATAAAAAATAAACAAGGACAAGTTGGGTTCAGTTCAAATATACTTGAAAATAGTTCACATTATCAACATTTAGCCTATGTTTTTAGCAAAATTTAACCCAATTTTAAAATCATAATAAATCATGGAATGAAAATGTTCAAGTTGCAGCTCCATTGCAAGACACTGAGTTACTGACATCTTGCTTTGTTTTCAACCCCTACTGTTAAGGGAGGAAATTGTGTGTAAATACAGATAAAAGTATGGTATATCTGGCTTAATTGAGTCTGGAAACTTTCTGAGTGACCCTCACATACAACACTGTTTGCCATTCATAAGGAACTTTAAATTAAAAAGGAAATGGATTGAATAATTGTATCATTGTACTTACTTAAATTCTACAAAAATAAGTTCAAGAAGTTTAGGATCAAAAATTTCCTCTGGTTCTTCTACTTCTACTACTACTTCTTCTTTTTTAGGAGCACGTAAAGCAGATTGCAATTGTGAGATACTACAGCAAAATAATATAAAATGTTAAATCATCAATACGTATATAAGAGAAAAATTTGCATCTAGATCGCAACTCGCCTCGGTAGCTCAGTTGGTAGAGCATCTGGCCCGGAAAGCTAAAGGTCCCGGCTACGAGTCTCAGTCTAGGCAAAAATTTTTCTCTTCAAATATAATTTAATCCTTCAGTGAGAAGTGTTAAATTAATAATAAAAACATCAATAGAAGCCCTACTGGCTTTATAAAGTAGTGTTAAATTCCCAATAAATGTAATCTTAACTAAGAAGCCGCCATTCGCAAAGATAGAAGAAAAGGTTTCAAAGCATTTGGCGTGAGGAAATTACAACGTATATAAGAGAAAAATTTGCATCTAGATCGCAACTTGCCTCGGTAGCTCAGTTGGTAGAGCATTTGCCCAGAAAGCTAAAGGTCCCGGCTTCGAGTCTCAGTCTAGGCGAAAATTTTTCTCTTCAAATATCAATATATAGTTCATAGAAAGAAACAGAAAAGTGACCTAATCCTAACTAAAAATTTCCATTATCTTCTTCAAAAACTTGATTCTTGTTAAAATATTCAGGGTATTAAATACATTTAAAGTTTCCAAAGAAGGTAATGGCGATTGTCACTATTCTCCTTCTCTAATAGAGTATAAATAAAATAATATAAAGAGTGCTTTAAATGTAGGCCTATAGCAAAATAAAATAGAACACCAAATTTTTAATGAAACATTCTTCTCATCTAGAGAATAAAATTATATTATTTTTAGTCTGGACATCTTACCTCAATATTAATGTTGATTTGTTCTTGAACATGTTTCAAAACATTTCTGTTTTATCGTCAGCTTTCCCAGACTGGTTTTATTTATTTTGCATTATGTTGCACAACCTGGATGTCAATGTCAGCTCCATCCTGTGGTTGGCCAAAGAACCTCCAAACAAGGTCACGCTCCATCGGTATATCAAAATTCATAACTCTGTTCTGTTCTTCTGAATATAAATTTTTTCCCAAATAGTCAGCTCTTTTGTATTTTCTAACTGTTTTAATAATTTAGTGTCTGAATTTATATCATGTTTTTCAGACCAAACATGAGCAGCAACTGCAGATTTTTCAATTTCTCCATTTTTAATATTTCTTATGTGTTCTTTGGTTCTAATTTTTAGGTTTCTTTTTGTTTTTCCTATATATATCTCTTCACAACCCATGCATTCAATTTGATATATTCCTGACTTTTTATTTTTATCAGTTTTTTTCATTTTTGTTGGTTTTTATTAGTTTATTTAAACTGTAGTTATTTTTTGGTGCTAATTTAATATTAAACTTCTCAAATATATTTTGAAATTTATTATGTACCCAGGGGTGATACGTGAATTTCCTATATTTTTTCATATGTGATTCTTCTTTTTCAAGATTACTTCTGTTTATCATTTTTTTGTTTTTTTATACTTTTCTATCCTTTTATGTACCATTTTTTCATCAAACCCGTTTTCTCTTGCTACTTTGATGTCCAGACTAAAAATAATATAATTAAAATAACCTCAAAATATAACTTCCTAAAATTAAATATTAATTAGAGAATAAAAGTTTGTTTTATGTACTTAGATCATGGAAAAATTTATTTTATTGCAGAGAATCTCCACGCCTGTTATATGGGAGTCTGTAATTAATAATTTCATATACATTAGAGTTATAACTTTTTGGACTTTTGTGAAATAAAATATTTCCTGTGCAATGGATGGATGAACGTTTACTTAAAACCATTGAAAAATGCCTTCATTTCACTGAGCTTCAAGAAAAGGTCACCCCCAAATATATTTATATATCAATATTTAATATTGATTTGGGGCACGCCGTAGCGTAGTGATTAAGGCACTGAGCTACAAGCCGGAGGGTCGAGGGTTCAAGTCCCGTTGGGGTCAGGATTTTTAAACTGACCCAAACCCTCTGGTGGCACTATGGCCCTGGGGTCGACTCAGCCTCTAACGGAAATGAGTACCAGACACTTGTTCTGGGGTAAAGGCGGCCGTCACGTAGGGCTGACAACCCGGCTGACATCAAGTGCCGATTGTCTAGAAAAAGCGGGAGCCTTAACCTCCTACTACCCCAAGGGCCTTCTGAGGCCTGTTGTGGATCACTTTTTTTTAATTTAATATTGATTTGGGGGTGACCTTTTCTTGAAGCTCAGTAAAATGAAGACCTTTTTCAATTTTTTAAGTAAAAGTTCATCCATTCATTGCACAGGAAATATTTTATTTCAACAAATAGTCAAAAAAATTATAACACTCTAGGGTTATATTTCCTGTGCAATGAATGGGTGAACATTTACTTAAAATCATTGAAAAAGGCCTTCATTTCACTGAGCTTCAAGAAAAGGTCACCCCCAAATCAATATTAAATATTGATATATAAATATTAATGTAAGAGGAATCAGACTTTAGGACTACCAATTTTGGTGCCTATAATTCAAAGATATGGAAATGATTTTTTTTAATTCGTACAGTATACTACAATGTTAATAGTAATTTTTCCTTTAATTCTTTTAACCCCTTTATGATGAAGAATGAGAGGAACGAGAGGAACTTGATGAACTGATTGAAGAATCTTGCAATTCCAGAACATCTCGCTATCTTTCTTCTGGACTCTCTTCAGATGAAGAGGAAATATATATTGAATTCATGCATAGAAGAGACAATTATACTGCCAAAATTCATGAATATACTGGATTTGAAAATGGAATAGAACAACCACCTGCACCTCTCATCACTCCTGAATCCTCTCCATTTTTTTACAGAGAATATTTGAGATTCTAGTAGTTGAAACAAATAGATATTTCCATCAATATGATACTTCCCTGGTACCTCAGCACACTAGCCTAAAGTGGTAATGCAGGAAATGTACAGATTTTTTTGCTACCTCAATACAAAAAAGGCCATTATCTGCATGACTGTCTAAAGGATTATTATGTATGTACTTTGAAAAATAAATAATAGTTTTAAAAAACTAAAAGAACACGCTCTATTAGAAAACTAAAAAATGAAAAATAATTTTAATTTCCAACACGCTTGGGATAAAATTAAAGTGGTCAACAAAAAAATCATCTCCAACATATCTAGAATAAAACTAGAGTTATCAACAAAAAGAAAATAATTTTACCATCAAAAGCGTGGGGTGCTCTATATCAATTAATATATTTGATAATAAACAGATATTGGTAAAAGTAAGCTCTCTAAGAAGAAAATATAAAAATCATAAAAAGCACCCCATGCTTTTGATGGTAAAATTATTTTCTTTTTGTTGATATCTCTAATTTCATTCTATATGTGTTGGAGATGATTTCTTTTTGTTGACCACTTTATTTTATCCCAAGCGTATTGGAAATTAAAATTATTTTTCATTTTTTAGTTTTCTAATAAAGCGTGTTCTTTTAGTTTTTTAAAACTATTACTTATTTTTTATTTTTTAGTTTTAATATTTTACAGAATAAGATAAAAATGTAAATATCTTTAAATTCGATACTATTGTAGTATGAGCTAAAAGTAATACTCTTCTATAAAAAAAACCCCTCCCAGCCAGATTTGAACCAGCGACGTATGGATTACTGAAATTATATACCACTAAGAGTTCACTGCTCTACCAACTGAGCTCTTACAACGATTGACTAAAAAGTCGACAAGCCCGCAACCTATTATACCAGTTTTCATTTTTTTATTTTCGGATGATTCTGGCCAGGGTTTTAGAAACAAAATATGATGAAATTATTGTATTGTCACGGGTCCTCTACACGTATACAAAGTTTCAAGTCGATCCAATGTTTCTAAGTGGGTGAAAATCGCGTTGAAAGATTCCGTTACATTGATACAAAAACACTTTTTTTTGATTTTCTGTTGATTATGGCCAGGATTTTAGAAAATAAATATGAAATTATTGCATTGTCACGGGTCCTCTACAAGTATACAAAGTTTCAAGTCGATCCAATGATTTTAAGTGGGTGAAAATCACGTTGAAAGATTCCGTTACATAGATAGATAGATAGATACAGGTCAAGCTAACATAAAGCGTGTAATAAGAGAGGAAGCACTCTGCATTTTTGTTCGAGGTGGGACATTGATTTGTATTGTGGTCTGATTTGAAAGGTGGCATATGCAAGTAAATGTGTGATGGCCACAAGAGCCACAAAACAAATTATTTCTATATACTGTTACATATAAACAATTTTTTATATATCTGAAAATACTGTAAAATATAGGCATATTCAGAAAGAAGGAACAGACTTCAAACATTTATTTCTTTCAAACTACAGAAAATAGAAACACAATTCCAACGTTCCTAGAAAGAGAAAAGTTTGAAGTTCCAATCACGCCTGCAATGGCCCTGTTGCTTGAAGTTGTGATCACGGTTGCATTGGTGCTGTTGGATTGGAAGAGGAGGAGAAGAAGATCAACTTCATTGCTGGTGGCCTCCCAGGTCACCATATCTAACACCATGTGATTTTTATCTGTGGGGTTACATAAAAGACTGTGTTTTTGTCCCCCCCCATGCCTGACACTCTTGAAAATCTGCGACATCAAATTGTTGAAGCTGTGAATTTGATAACTAGAGACCAGCTGATTCCTGTATAGCAGAAATGAGCCACCATTTAGATATATGTCATGGTGCTCATATTGAATGCATAAAATAATAAAATTTAAACTTTTTTCTTTCCAGGAAAGTTGGAATTGTGTTTCTATTTTTTGAAGTTTGGAAGAAATAAATGTTTGAAGTCTGTTCCTTCTTTCTGAATAGCCCTGTATATAAATTAGTGTAGAGTGAATTAGGATAGCATCACAGTTCTTTAGTCAATCAACAGTGTCTGTAAGTATGCTATTTTAATCAATATGCATGGAAATTAAATTAATTTTATTATATATCTTAATGTAACATCCATATAACTATGAAAATATATCAGAACAAACAGTGATATCATAGCTACAACTTGGTTTTTTATTTACATTTATATCACATTTAGAAGAATAATAGAATTTTTTTATTCAAATCCCTGCAAAAAAAAAGGCATTAAGGGCATTTAAATTCCAGCAACTGGATGGTTATGGGCATTTAAAAATTCCATACATTAAAGGTTAAATTTAAGAATCCTGATTGCCACAGCTTTAACCACAACACCGAGTAAAGCCACTTTGTTATTTATTATCTTAATTATCTTATTATTAATTATAACATTAAAAGAACCTTATATTTGCATGAAAAACACATAACATATTGTATTAAATAATTACATAAAATGTTAACATTTAAAAATAAAATTGGTTGAAGCTAAAATGTATATTTAAGGAATAACTGGATAAAAAGCATTCAATAAACTTACTCAAATTCAAGCATTGGTTCTGGTATAAATATGTCTACTTCTTTACTTTCTTCAACTGCCTTTTTCTTTTTCTTTGCACCTTTTTCTTTTTTCTTATCTTTCTTCTTAGGTTTTCCCTTTCCCTTACCTTCATTCTTAGCTTTCTCAAGCTCTTTGTCTTTTTCTGCTTTTCTGAATAGGAAATAAAGGATTTATGAAGGAAAAGTAAAAATAGGTTCTTATAAAGATTGGATAGATTAAGAAAACATTTTTCTTTATGTGATTATCAAAGAATGATATTTAACTTAAAGCATATAGAAAATTAGCGATAGATTGGATCTCATACTGTATTGCTGAACAAAGATTAATGATGGCAATTAGTAAGAACAATAATGAAAATCAATTAAAATTCTGAGTTAGACTTTGGGGAACAACTTACCTCATTAAGAATCAAATGAATCATGAATTCTTCTTTTGCATTGGGAAGCATATTGAACATCTTTTGTAGTTAATTTTGCACGACCCAGAGTGCACCTGCTAGTATTTCCAGTGGAGGCGAACTACATTACACTCATATTAAATTAATGTTGGGAAGTAAACATTATGAGGTATAATCATTAAAATTCATCGGAGAACATATTGTTTAAACAACTCACCTCATAGGATTCATGCTTCCATGATATCGCAATTTCAAACATAGTCATGTTCATCGTCAGCCATAACTGACGATGAACATGACTATGTTTGAAATCGCGATATCATGGAAGCATGAATCCTATGAGGTGAGTTGTTTAAACAATATGTTCTCCGATGAATTTTAATACATTACACTCGTTTTTTAGAAATGTTTAGGAGAAAAGAAATGAAGAGATCCCCTAGGCCTTGAATACTCTAATACCATCAGGTTCGAAGAAAACAAGAGTTCAGTCAAGGGAGACTGGATAGGAAAGTTGAAAGAGGAAATTGGTACATGGAAAGGAATAAATACCAATTTAGATATTCCGATTGAGGGTCTTTCCACTTTTCAGCGGTTGCCCTTTTACCAGCCGGCTGCTGGCCCTTCACATCCACATGTGTCAATCACAGAGGTAGATGATCAACAGCCAGTGTAGGGGTGACATGTGGTTAGCATGTCGAGTCCCCCAGCCGTTATAGCTGGTTCCTCAACCTGGAGCCGCTACTTATTGTAGCTACCCAATTGCCTCACGATGCTGGGTGGGCACCGGTCCCATACTGGCCGAAATACCATGAGAAAATTTCTTCCCCCATGGAGACTCGAACCAGCGCAAGTCCCGTAGCTCTGCGCCAAGGCTTCCTACCTTAACCGATCGGCTACGGCGCGGGACTCCAATTTAGATATAAGAAACAAAATAAGGAGCAAAACACAAGTAAGTGGAAGTAATGATTTTGCTCAGCTTGGGCACCTTGTGGTCGCCATCCACATATCCCCTAGGTGGGGACCCCTGAGGGGTCCAAATGTGGCTCCATGTCTATACAGATGGGTCGCTAATGAATAGAGAAGCAGGAGCAGGAGTAACGTGTAAATTCTTCTCATTTTACATCTCTCTTGGGAAATATACAACACATTATGATGGTGCAATACTTACAGCCCTACAACATATCAATTCCTTCCAAAATGCTGTAATACTTTCTGACTCTAGCTCAGCCATAATGACACAACCAGACCATCCAAGACCATAGAATAATAGAAGCCAAAAATTGCATCAGGATGTTAAAAAATCTAAACAGAAATGTTGTTCTACAATGGATTCCAGCACATTGTGGCGTGGAAGGTAATGAGAAGGCTGATATGCTTGCACTCATCCAACAGAGTAAGATCAATTACCTATCTTACAAATCAGTACAACTCTACACCAAAATGAAAATAAAATCCCATATAGCCGAACAAAACAAAATCCAATGTGAAACCAAGATATGGAAGACATTACTAGAACCAGATACAATACCAAACAGCCCCAGATCAATTGCAGTTGCATCATTTCATCTTGAAACTGGTCATGATTGCTTGGCAGCACATCTACATAGAATTAAGCTACTAGACTCTCCACACTGCATAGTATGCAAGGACACAAATACAATAATGAACAAGGATCACTTGATGTTCTGCGCCGATCTTCAGAAAATAGTTGGAACACCATTCCAAATTGCTGAATATTATTGGGAAGCTCACAAGCGAATGATGACAAATCAAGGGCTTCACAACATTTGAATACTTCTTCTTTCTTCTTCCTTCCAAGTATTAGGCCAAGGCCTGTTACGATCCTATAGAAAATTTTCCCTCCAGCGTTTCATAGGACGGCCCAGTGATCTTCGTCCTCAGGGGTCCTCATCTAAGGGATATGTGGATGGCGACCACAAGGTGCCCAAGCTGAGCAAAACATTTCTTCCACTTACTTGTGTTTTGCACTCTTTTAACTTTACTATCTAACCTCTCTTGGTTAACTCTTGTTTTTTTCGACCCCGACGCTATTAAATTCCTCTTTGAGACCGTAACAGGCCACATGGCCTAATACTTGCATGGATGATGATGATGATAATTATTTAAATGGAAAAGTTATCAAATATTTTATACATTTTAATTAAATTAAGTTATGTAGATAGGAAATAACACTATGAGGTTTTTTAATATTGTTTATTTTTTATTATTTCACTCACCTCATACTTCATAATTCATAGCAGACCCTGGGTTTCTTCACATCTTTTGTGACATTCTCAATGCTGCGTCACGTTCACAACTGACGCAGCATTGAGAATGTCACAAAAGATGTGAAGAAACCCAGGGTCTGCTATGAATTATGAAGTATGAGGTGAGTGAAATAATAAAAAATAAACAATTTTAATTAAAGTTGGGATAAATAAAGATAATAAATAATACAAAATATATTTCTATCTCTTTTCATGATAGAATACATATCTTGCATTTTTTTCTTTTTGAAGTGAAGACTGGTTGAAATGTAGTTGCTTTTATGAGCAATATAGATTGGATATATAAGATAAGATAAAGAGGTAGTACCACCTGAAGATAAATGCATCATGATAACTAGGCAAATTAAAATAAAATATGGTAATTTACAGAACAGTAACAAAATATCATCTAATTAGACACATTTAATTTTACAAATGTAATGAATAAAAGATTCCAAACATTCACACTTTTGCCCCTTTTATTATTACACATATAACTAGGGCTAGGATTTTTATGTACTAAAAGTTAAGATTTACCCCAGTGGAACCCATGTCTGCATTTCTTGACGGTTGTATTTTTAAGGTGAAAGATCGTCACTCTTTCCACCAAAGTACTTTTTTTATCTGGCTTCTCACTAGGGCAAGGCATTTAATGACCTATAAATTGGTAAAAATGCATTTAAGACCTAAAAATGCAAAAAATGACCAATAAAATAAAAGAATGACGAATAAAAAGTTAAGAATTACCAATAAAAATGCTATTCATTAGATTAAGTACTCACTTGATTACTGAATTACATAAAATTTAACTTAACAACAAAATATTAAAAGAAAAATATTAAAAAATACATATTACGGTACGTTTTATTGCAGAAAAGCCATTTCAATTACACAGTGCACTTTTACAATAATTTTGAATTGCAGTTAACAATCAGAATAAGGGTAGAAGCTAGCATAAGCTCTAAGAAATTGAATAAAATTCCTAGAAGTGGGCAAGATCATTATGCACATACCTTGAAAAATAGAGGTAGTAGTTACCAAAACAACTACTTAATTCCAAGAAATTGTATTGACAAGGAAAAATACTGAATTATAATAAAAATCTTAAATCAAATACAAATAATGTCACAGCCTTCTGGAAAAGTTTTAAAAAATGCTCAAAATGTCCTAACGAATTGCTTTTATTTAATCCGTTTTTTAATGCCGTACATTTTCATATATGCAAGCAATGTTTCAGCCTTCATAAGAAAAAGATGCAAAATCATAAATTGCCTTGCCCTATCACCTTCAACCAGTCCAGCATGGGTAACCCTATCGGCAGCAATGCTACTGCCGGCATAGCTCTTGGGACTTTTCCTAAGTACTTAATCCTCAAATACTCGTAAAGGAGATTACGAGTATTTGAGAATAAAGTACTTAGGAACATTTTTGGACCAAAGAGAGATGAACAGACAGGTGAATGGAGAAGACTACTTAACAATGAACTACATTGTCTTTATAGGAAGCCAGATATAAATAATTACAACAGTTAAGTTTCGTAGTCTCGATGGGCAGGACATGTTGCTTGTATGGGGAATGAAAGACTTGCATGGAAGCTTCTTGTAGGAAAGCCAGAGGGAAAACGCCCAGTTGGTAGACCAAGAATGAGGTGGGAGAATAACATTAACTATGATTTGAGGGAAATAGATTATACAGGGAATGATTGGAAATCATTAGCTCAGGATAGGGATGTATGGAGAGCTTATGTTCGTGCGGCCATGAACCTACGGGTTCGATAGTTCCAGTGAGTAAGTAAGTAAGTAATTACATATAAGTCAAGGTAGGAGAATGAGCAGGATCCTGTATTGTAAAACTTGATGATGATGATGACAATATGTGCAACTGTATTCAATACTTACTCAATGCTTGCTAGTGCTAATTTCTCCAATTCTTCTTCTTGTTTCTTCAATTCAGCTTCTATTTCTTCAGGTAACCTGCGCTGTCCTGGTTCAGGTGGTGGAGGTGGTACATACTTCTCATGAAAATCAATTGGTTGCAACTCGGTTGGCATATGAACTGAAATAAATTACATAACTTTCAATAATAGATAAATTATATTAAGTTTGTTGCCCTAAAAAGTTAGACTTATTCAATTGTTATTTAACATTTTCCAATACTGTTATTTTAACACAGTTCTAATAATGAATCATATTATAATATTATAATTAATATAATTCTAGACCTAGAATGGTGTAGTGGGCTGCATACTAGTCTGGAGAACTAGAGGTCCACGGTTCGATTCCTGGTTAAGGCATTAATTTTTCTTTTGTGCCAGGTCTAGAATGGTGTAGTGGGCTGCATACCTGGAGAACTAGAGGTCCATGGTTCGATTCCTGGTTCAGACATTAATTTTTCTTTTGTGTCAGGTCTAGAATGGTGTAGTGGGCTGCATACTAGTGTGGAGAACTAGAGGTCCACGGTTCAATTCCTGGTTCAGACATTGATTTTTCTTTTCAGAATATCATTATAATTATTCAATTGTGTCTAAATGGCAGAACAGGATGCAGTAGGCATACAGTTTTTAGATACTTGAACCGAAAGTGTGTTTTTTTGGCTCATTACTGCAGCGTCGTTATCCTCCCTAGACTGTGATATTCATGAACTATGCCAATATTCCTTTCTCCTTGCATCTACCCCCACTCTCCCTCTTTACCTCTCCTGGTGCGCTGTTCCTACCGCGCATCTCCCCTCTACCTCGGAACCTTCATATACGTGGTGCACAGGCAGAACGTTATCATTCATTCACGCATTCATTCTTCATTCATTCATCGATCCATTCCGAGATGGGATTGGAACTCTAAAATGGACAAGGTCGTCTGAAGCCGAGAAGCGGCGCAGTTTTAGTTGGTCCTGTAGACCAGGGAAGAAGCCACCCTGGCTTGGATGCTAGCATGAGTGTAGTATGAGGTATGGTGTGGTCTTTGTCTTGTAAAAGTATTATCATTTATTTATTTATATTATGTTCTTGAATGATCAAATGTTTATCTTGATTTTGTTTTTACTTCAGACTACTTGTTTGCATTAAATATCATTTTTTATATAATTAATGTTCAATCTGATTTATGTGCACGTAGCTGTTTGGTACAATCCTATACGGAAACTCACTCACTTAGGAGATAATTTCCAGCTCCCTTTATTTTGCTGTCTAGCTTTCCTGATTGATAATCATAGTGAAAACAATCATTTTCAGTCACTCTGTGGGCTTGAGATTCATTATTGATTTATGTTAATACGCCTTGGAAAGAAAGATGAATCAATCCTTGCCTTCTATGGGCCCGAGGCAAGTAATTTTGTAATTAATAACCTTGGAGGTAATCAGATCTACGCTAATAGAAGCAACGGGAAACAAAAGACGATCCTTAAGCGGCACAAATTGTAGCGCAGTAGCGTGGTTTATTAATAGTGGTTGTACCCTAAGCGGCACATACTTTTGAAATTCACAATGGGTTAAAGCACTATCTCCTTTATTATTATTCTGTACTAGAGCACACCATCAAATCTTTAGAAGAAAAGAAGGCTTACAACACAAGCAGATGATGCAAGGAGATACCTAAAGGATAACACACATATTCTATTTTACAACATACATAAGAGAAAAATCTGCGTTTAGATTGTACTCGCCCCAGTAGCTCAGACGGTAGAGCACTGGCCCAGAAAGTCAAAGGTCCTGGGTTCGAGTCTCAGGCTGGGCATATGATTTTTCTCTTCAAATATGATTTATACATTATATTTTCGCCTAGACCGAGACACAAACCCTTGGCTTTCTGGGCCAAGTGCTCTATCAACTGAGCTACCGAGGCGAGTTGTGATCTAGACACAAATTTTTCTCTTATATACGTTGTAATTCCCTCGTGCCAAATGCTTGAAACCTTTGCTTCTATCTTTGCAAATGGCTGCTTGAAGCAAAGGTTTCAAGC
The DNA here is from genome assembly GCA_030220185.1 of Diploptera punctata. Taxonomy (NCBI): domain Eukaryota; kingdom Metazoa; phylum Arthropoda; class Insecta; order Blattodea; family Blaberidae; genus Diploptera; species Diploptera punctata. Next base: position 2,076,489 of record JASPKZ010000446.1, read on the forward strand.
ATTTCGCATGAGGGAATTACAACGTATATAAGAGAAAAATTTGCATCCAGATCGCAACTCATCTTGATAGCTCAGTTGGTAGAGCATTTGGCCCGGAAAGCCAAGGGTCCCGGGTTCGAGTCTCGGTCTGGGCGAAAATTTTTCTCTTCAAATATAATTTATCCTTCAATCCGATTGAGGGTCTTTCCACTTTTCAGCGGTTGCCCTTTTACCAGCCGGCTGCTGGCCCTTCACATCCACATGTGTCAATCACAGAGGTATATGATCAACAGCCAGTGTAGGGGTGACATGTGGTTAGCATGTCGAGTCCCCCAGCCGTTATAGCTGGTTCCTCAACCTGGAGCCGCTACTTATTGTAGCTACCCAATTGCCTCACGATGCTGGTGGGCACCGGTCCCATACTGGCCGAAATACCATGAGAAAATTTCTTCCCCCATGGAGACTCGAACCAGCGCAAGTCCCGTAGCTCTGCGCCAAGGCTTCCTACCTTAACCGCTCGGCTACGGCGCGGGACATTTATCCTTCAGTGAGAAGTGTTAAATTAATAATAAAAACATCAATAGAAGCCCTACTGGCTTTATAAAGTAGTGTTTAAATTCCCAATAAATGTCTTCTTAACTAAGAAGGTGCCATTTGCAAAGATAGAAGCAAAAGCTTCATAGCATTTGGTGCTGGGAATTACAACGTATATAAGAGAAAAATTTGCATCTATATCAGAACTCGCCCCGGTAGCTCAGTTGGTAGAGCATTTGGTCCGGCAAGCCAAAGATCCCGGGTTTGAGTCTCGATCTGGGTGAAAAATTTTCTCTTCAAATACACATACATTTGTTTAAATATATAGATAAAACACCAGGCCCAGAAGACCCTACCAGCTGGCTGTTGGCCTCACATCCACATATGATAATAACATAGGTAGACGATCATCCAGCCTGTATAGGAGTGACATGTGGTCAGTACGTTTTAATAATATACCTACAATAAAATATATATAATCAATTGAGTTGGTGTTTACTTGATGAAAATCCATATTTATTAATTAAATAAAAATAAAACGTAGTTTTATTTGATTTTCATATTTATTATATAATTCAGTGACAGCTGTTTCGGTACACTGTACCTTCTTCAGACATGTTAACAAATTATGAAATGTGTTCCAACTGATCTAAGCAACAATACAACAATATTTATTTAAATTTTTAAATTTAACAAAGGGGATTCATTCAAATCAACTTGAGAATTTAACAGTTTTTTTTTTAACTGTTAAATTCTCAACTTGATTTGAATGAATCCCCTTTGTTAAATTAAAAAATTTAAATAAATATTGTTGTATTGTTGCTTAGATCAGTTGGAACACATTTCATAATTTGTTAACATGTCTGAAGAAGGTACAGTGTACCGAAACAGCTGTCACTGAATTATATAATAAATATGAAAATCAAATAAAACTACGTTTTATTTTTATTTAATTAATAAAATATATATGCTAAAGTTTACATACAAATATGTCTATGAAAGATTTGAAATGATTTTTCATGTCTGGATTTGTAATACACTAAGCCATCTTTCAAGCAACAGATGCAAATAATCTATCACATGAATATTTATCAGAGAAAAAATATTGAATACTTAATATTATAATATCCCTTCAAAAGACAACCTTGTAAATTACTAAACACAATAGACACACAAATCTTAAAAGGAGATTCCAAAATCTGCTATCAGGTTTTTATGGATTATTCATGTGCATTTTTGTTATCTCCATTTCTGCTGATAAAAATCTAATGAGCAAACTCTGTAGAAAATGAGAAAAAAAACTGAAAATTATTAGATAATATTAAATCAATTACTTCCAACTAAAAATATAAATATATATTCAGGGATTTTACCAGCTGAAACCATCTACTTGTTCCTAATATCCATCCTTCTCGGTCAAGGGGATCTTCTTCTAGAAGTCCCACTGAAAAAATAACTTCTTTAACTATGATGATCTTGAAGAAGATTTTCGGGCTGTAGGCCGTGGTCGTGAGGCTTGTAGTTCCCCGACGTTTCGCCAGAGACTGCGTCTTGAGACAACCCTTGAGGATGCCAGATGCAGTCTCTGGCGAAACGTCGGGGAACTACAAGCCTCACGACCACGGCCTACAGCTCGAAAATCTTCTTCAAGATCATCATAGCAACTCCGGCCGTGAAAGTCTACGTGAATACAACTTCTTTAACGTTTTTGGTAACATACTCTTGTTATTGCATCCTCATTAGGTCTCCAAACTATTTTAACTACCTCCCTTCAATTCTATCTAACACATTCTCCTCTGCTTCCATCTGTCACATGATTTATTCATTACAGATTCTTTGCAATCTTGATATCCCTTCACTTATTTACAATATGTTCTCGTATAAAGGAACATATGAGAGCATATAACAGAAATTTAGATAATTCAAAGTATGTTAACCACCTACTGCAATACGATCATTGTTTTGATTCAAATTTTAAAATTTTACATGTTTGTGACAAAGGAAAGAAGTTGGACCTTTTAGAAGTTGTAGAGATGAATAAATTGAAAAGTGGTAACAACCTGTTAAATTCCCAACTAGATTTGAATGAATCTCTATCTCTATCTTTGGGTTTTTACAGCTGCTACCGTCTTCCCGTGCCAAACCTCCAAAGCCTACGGTATTGGGCATCTTCGATGCTTAGCCCTCTAGCTGTAGCATTACTGTCTTCATGTTTTCCTTCCATGTTAATCTTGGTTGCTTTTGTCTTTCGTACTTTTTTCTGTCTGGCTTTGATTGATTTGGTCTTTTAGCATTTTGTTTTTTTGTCTAATGTGTGGGGAGCTGGCCCACAGCATAAACCCCCAACCTGGAGGACCAGGAAAATTTCTGTCTGGGTTTTCCTCCCATAGCCTTTGAAGATCCCTCTTCACCGCAAGGCAGCGTTTCTCTATTTCCCTTAGAGATAGGGTTGCCTCATCCGCCAGATCCGCCGTGATGAAGGACTCCTTCTGCGCCGACTCTGCCGTTGAGGTCTTCACTGTTACCCTGGCTAGGGACCCTTACAGAGTACTATCAGTTGGAGCCAACTGAACCCTGGTTTTTTAACGAGGTTGTTACTCCTCCCCCTCCTCCTTTCTCATCCGGGCTTGGGACCGGCCATGGCGGAGTTATTTGAATGAATCACTTCTTTTAAATTTATAATAGAGATTATAAAAAAAAGCTGCATAGTTACAGTTGTTATGTACTATAATAACAAAATTCATTAATTTGTTATCATGTCTGAAGAAGGTACAAAGTACTGAAACAGCTGTTACTAATTTATATTTTAATAAATATGAAAATCACATATAAGTTTTATTTTTATTTAATTAAATAGATTATGGATTTTCACCAAGTAAATACAAATTCAATTGATTACAAATAATTCGGGGCACGCCGTAGCGTAGTGGTTAAGGCACTGAACTACATGCCGGAGGGTCGAGGGTTCAAGTCCCGATGGGGTCAGGATTTTTAAACTGACCCAAACCCTCTGGCGGCACTATGGCCCTGGGGTCGACTCAGCCTCTAACGGAAATGAGTACCAGACGCTTGTTCTGCAGGGCTGACAACCCGGCTGACATAAAGTGCCGATTGTCTAGAAAAAGTGGGAGCCTTAACCTCCTACTACCCCAAGGGCCTCCGGGCCTGTTGTGGGATCACTTTACTTTACTTACAAATAATTCATTTCAAATGTAATATTCTTTTTATTTTCTTTCCGGTTTTTAATTCATAACCTTTAATCCATTGTTGTAGCTTAAAACTCTCTCTCTCTCAACTAATTACTTTTGAAAGTGTAAAATATAAATAACTAGCAGACCCGGCAGGTGTTGTCTTGCCCGAACATTTAATTCTCATGTCATGTTTCCAAATTTATTACATTATTTTTTTCATTATATTATTCCTGAAAAACAAATAATTACACCACTGCAACTTTAACTGCCCATATGAACACATTAATGAAAAAGCTTTTTGTGCTCAATTTTTTATTCTCTTTTAAAAACATAAACATTTTCATCTTTCATGTAAAATTTTTCTTCATCATCATCATCCAGGGATTAAGCCTGTTGGCTTGTTCCGGTTTCATGAAAGCTAGAATTGTTAAAATTGTTCAGACCATCTTCTGTGTGGGCGTCCAACATTTCTACTTCCGTGCAGTTTATAATTTAGCAATAATTTTGAAAATCTTCCTTCTGGCATTCTATCAATATGTTATTTCCAGTCGTTCTTATATTTAATTATTCGGTCTGTAAGTTTGAAAATATTTAGTTCCTTTCTTATAGCTTCATTTCTTTTCTTATCCAGCAGAGTATGTCCAGCTATATAAAATCTTTCTTTTAGAACATATTTTAAATTATTTAAACAATTTCCAAAATTTTAAGTTTTATGGCCTCCCAAGGATAATCTATTTGCTCTTTAATGGAATTCAAACATTTCACAAGATTAGGCCCTACTGCAGAAACTAAACATTTTTTTTAGCAAACTTATTCTTTGGAACTATCGACCTAGTGGTTCATGACTATGTGAACATAGCTCTCCCTACACGCCCAACTGTCCTAATGATTTCCAATTATTGTCTGTGTAATTCACCTCTCTCAAATCATGGTTAATATTATTCTCCCACTTTATTCTTGGCCTACCTACTGGGTGCTATTTTTTTTCTACAAGAGGTTACAATGCCTCTCTTTCATGTTCCATGTTCTGCTCATCACAGTCTATGAAACATAATTGTTCTCATTACATCTGATATCCCATAAAGATCATGTAGTTAACATAGTTTTCTCCATTCACCTGTTTAGTTTTCTCCATTTACGTGCTTAGTCTAAAATGTTCCTAAGAATTAAATTAATGTTAAAAAGCTAAACCTGTTACTATGATTGAAATAAGTATATTGAAGTACACAACTAAATCAAACCAGTTTCTTAATTAATCGACCGGGGGTGTTATATGGACAATGTTCTGAAATTTGTGGGGCTAATCACAGATTTATGCCAATTGTTATTGAAAGAATTTCAACAAATAAATTTATCAATTGAATTGTAATTAAATGGTAAAGAGCAGGCATAAATTTTTCTCTTTACCATTTAATTACAATAATTTGTTCCTAAGAACTTTATTTTTCTTTTCAATTGACTCCATAATAAAATTGTAATAAAGCAATGAAAGACTCTATAATGAAATTATACAAGACAATGGCAGTTCCTATTATTACTTACAGATCTGAAATATGGACAGTGACAACAGAACAATCTGCCAGAATATGAGATTCCTCAGACCAAATAGCAGGATATCAAAGAACAAATAAAAAACACAACACATAAATAAGGCAACAACTAAAAGTAGAGGAATTAAACACAACAATAGTGAAATACAGAACAAACCGGAAAGAACACTTGGCAAGGATGACTGAGAATAGAATACCAAAAGCAGCATACAGCTATTCACCATGAGGAAAAAGAAGTTTAGGAAGACCAAAGAAAATATGGAAACAACAGTAATTTGGAGCTGGAACAGGCTAGTAAATAAGTCTAAACCGTGACGAAGAAGAAGAATAAAATTGTATAATGTGTATTACTACAATTACACTGAGCAACAAAAAAGAAACTTTTTTTGTCTCAGAAAGAAAAATATGTGATTCTGATAGTATTTTCCTCCTGAATTCAAACATGATATTGGTTTTTTCTCCATCACGCAAGGTTTCTGAGAAACAGGAATTTATAATTTCAGACACTTTAATATTTTCTACATTTGTAACTGCACAATATTTGAAAATTCGGACTCACCTAGAAAGTAAGAAATGACGATTTTCTGCTATATTTCGCCTGTGGAGCATCCCTCTTGATGGTCCAACAATAATCAGCCAGCATATTAGGATTCCATTTGCCTTGATATCTCTTTTTCATAGTTGAAATTTCCTGAGTTAGCTCATTTGGTTTTATTTTACAATGGACAAATGGACAAAAAAAGTTTATTAAAAAAATAATTATTTAAATCCATTAATTGAAATAAAAAAAACTGTGGGTGATGGAGAAATTCGGAATACATATTTGAAAACACGATAAAAAACTGCATTAAGTACAACTATTGTACTCATGAGACAAAAATTATGTTGACCAGTGTTATTAACAAAATATCAAAATTTAAATCATATTAATTTTATTATACACAGGATTTGAAAGGGTTAAATTTTTTTTTTTGCAATTTAAATTTGCAAGTTGAAATAACATAATATTAGTACAGTGACTAGCAGTAGGGGGGATTATAATGATGGAGTGCATATTGAATTGTAATCTAACCTCTCGACTGGAACAGATAAGATTACAGAAGAACATGGCTTCATAAACACAAAGGTAAGATTTTCATCAGGATATCGTAATCAGTGATATCAAGCTCTCAAGTACTTTCAAGAATAACAAATATTATCTCGAGTTCAGTGTCAGAGTTTAAGTTGAAGGCAAATGAGCCATTTAATGCTATATTTTAATTAATAAAACTTACGCATAATTATTGTAATTATTACAGTGTTTTAGTGTTACAGTGTTATGTAAAAACTGGAAAATTCAAGGTAGGGGTTGTTTCAGATAATATGAGTTAAACATGTACTATTCATGATGTTTTTATTATTAATTTAACATTTCTCAATGAAAGATAAATTAAATTTGAAGCTCAGTTGGTAGAGCACTTGGCCCAGAAAGCCAAGGGTCCCGGGTTCGAGTCCCGGTCTAGGCGAAAATTTTTCTCTTCAAATTTAATTTATCTTTCATTGAGAAATGTTAAATTAATAATAAAAACATCATTAGAGGCCTTACTGGCTTTTAAAGTAATGTTAAATTCCCAATAAATGTCTTCTTAACTAAGAAGCCGCCATTTGCAAAGATAGAAACAATGGTTTCAAAAGCATTTGGCGATAGGGAATTACAACGTATATAAGAGAAAAATTTGCGTCTAGATCGTAACTCGCCTCAGTAGCTCAGTTGGTAGAGCACTTGGCCCGGAAACCCAAGGGTCCCGGGTTCGAGTCCCGGTCTAGGCGAAAATTTTTCTCTTCAAATTTAATGTACTATTCACCTCATATTTGTAGCTTTATTTTAGCATAGTGTTACTTTTAATTTTGTTTAGTTGTTTCTTGACTCACTTCATACTTCTTAACTCCCTCGCACACTCAAGTTTCTTCACTGCATTTGTGACATTCTCAATGCTGTATTACATTCACAACTGATGTCCAACTGCCTCCTCTCCTGCAGACTGACTTCCTGTGTCCAGGAGAGGAGGCTGTTGGACATCAGTTGTGATACAGCATTGAGAATGTCACAAATGCAGAGAAGAAACTCTGCGAGGGAGTTAAGAAGTATGAGGTGAGTCAAGAAACAACTAAACAAAATTAAAATAAACCTCATAGTGTTATTTCCTACCTACATAACTTAATAGTTTTACTTCCTTGAAATATTAAAATAGGGGTTGTTTAAGAATTAAATTAATATTTTTAATACCTCACCTCATATCCCTCATTCTCCTAGACTGTAATTTCGGAGCTATATCTTCATATCAGTAGCCTCTCGTCGATTGATGTTATGTAATTTCTTAGCGATTTTCTTATTCTTACTCCTTAAATTGTTTTTTACTACATTACAAAGAAAATCTGCAGTAGCAACATTCAGACTGCTAACGGGACATGATTGCCTGAATAAACACTTACACAGACTTGGCATAACAGATTCACCTAAATGCCCTTTTTGCAATTTAAATGAAGATATGGAAAGAAACCATCTCCTCTGTTGTCCAGCTTTTGTAGAAGGGACCAGCCTTTCTGCTAAATATTGGAGTGCAAGAGAGCGAATGATTTCATTATCAAGTGCTCGACATTAGATACCAATCAACCATATTGTTTTTTTGGATGAAAGAAAATCTCATTAATTTCGAAGTTCCCGCAAATTTTGATTTCATCCAGAGATTCATTGGTCCACCAATAGAAGTAAGAAGAATACTGCCAAGAAATGACATAAAACCGGTCGATCAGAGGCTACTGATGATGGAAACTGCAGTCTTAAATTAAACCTCATAGCGGGACTTGTGTTGGTCGAGTCTCCAGGGGGAAGAAATTTTCTCATGCAATTTTGGCCAGTATGGGACCGGTGACCATGCAGCATCGTGAGGCATTTGGGTAGCTACAATAAGTAGTGACTCTAGGTTGAGAAGACCACCTATAATGGCTGGGGGACCTGACATGCTGACCACATGTCACCCCTACACTGGCTAGATGATCGTCTACCTCTGTGTTAGCACATGTGGATGTGAGGCCAATAGTTGGCTGGTAGGACAAGGGTCTTCTAGGCCTGTCGTGCTTGGAGGAGGAGTGATTTTTTTTTCCCCCCTGTGAAAGTTAAATAGGGGGTTGTTTAATATTGTTTAGTTCTTTCTTGACTCACCTCATACTTCTTAACTCCCACGCAGACTCGAGTTTCTTCACTTCATTTGTGACATTCTGAATGCTGTATTACATTCTCAACTGATGTCCAACGGCCTCCTCTCCTGCAGAAGATTTTAATTCTTTTAATTTAAACTCAAAAGCATTAATAATCATCATCATCATCATTTGCATGACAGTCTTTTAGTTTGACCTTAGCCTCCCTCATAACAACTATTCATTCTCTTCAATCAGTGGCCTTATTTCTCCAATTTGTTATGCCAATCTTCCATAGGTCTTCTTCTCTTCTTCTTCCTTCCAAGTATTAGTCCAAGGCCTGTTACGATCCCATAGAAAATTTTCCCTCCAGTGTTTCATAGGATGGCCCAGAGATCTTGGTATACAATTTAAACAGCTTTGCAGATCCGATTTGAACTCATTCTTTCAAGATGGTGTTTCCAATTTAGTTGGTATTGTTTAATATATTCCAAAATTGGCGTAGTCTTCAATTCTTTTAAGATATTAGTGTATCTTTTCAGATCCCAATCTGGTGTAACCTGCTGTTCTGCGCATGAATCTCATTTCACAAGCCGTAGGTCTGCCTGTATATTGTCTATCCATTGTAACGTAGGCCTTCCATCCAGCTCAGCATTTGATATCATCCTGGGTAAATGTGTCTCGTTCATTCTGCAAATATGGCCCAACCATTCGATATGCCTAACTTTAATATCTATAACTATATCATTATTTTTATATAGGTCATATATTTCCTGGTTAGTTTTTATTCTCAGGTACCCTTATCCTTAATTGGATCATATATTTTCCTTAAGATCTTTCTCTCCCAGGTGGCAAGTCTTGTAGCAGTTCTTTCTGATTTGGTCCAGGATTCACTGCCATTCACTACAACAGGTTTAATAATTGTTTTATATATTCATATTTTTCCACCGCTGTGGTCTCGAGGTAGCGTGCTGCCTTGTCACACAGCGGGCCCAGGTTCGATCCCTGGTCGGGGCAGTTTTTCTGGGTGAGGTTTTTATTGGGTTTTTTCCTCACCTGTAAGACAAATGTCAGGAAAACTTTAAGGCCCAAACGGTCCCCGAAATCATATGACCATCATCAACATCATCATCCATATCATTATCATCATCATCATCATCCTTCACCGGTGTGGAAAGCAATGGGAAGCTACCACACCTATAATTCCCTAGCAAAGCTGCAAGCATAACATGAAAATGCTATGATTGCAGTGAAGGACCTGCCCTCGGGCAGAATTACTATGGATGGATATTCTTATTTTCATTTTCTTAGATGTATATCTAAGGCATTAACAATATCTAAAAAAAAAAAATTAATGGTCCAATAGGCCTAAAAGGCCCTTAACCTATCAACCAGCCGCTTGCCCCACATCCACATGAGTAAATCACAGAGATTGACGATTATTCAGCCAATATAGTGGTGACATGTGGTCAGCATTTCGGGTTGCCCAGCTGTTATAGCTGGAGTCGCTACTTATTGCAACTACCCAAATTCCTCATGATGCCGGATGGACACTGGTTCCATACTGGTTGAAATTCCATGAGAAAATTTCTTCCTCCCTGGGGACTAGAACCAGTGCAAGTCCTGTAGGTCTGCAGTAAACCTTAAACCATTTAGCTGTGGCAGTGATGACTACATTAAAAATCAATGTGATATGAGAAAGACAGAGGCTGCTCCATGGCTTCTCCCAACTTTGCATCTCTAGTCCACATCTTGGTCGGTCCATAAGGGCTTAATCATGGATGAATTGGAGTTAGGGGAGGTTTACATGGGGTTTCTCCTATTTTTCCCTGGCAAACTTTATTATCATATTTGAAGAGAAAAATTATACGCTCAGACCGGGACTTGAACCCGGGACCGTTGGTTTTCTAGTCCAAGTGCTCTACCATTTGAGGTACCTGAGCAACTCTATATACGTTGTAATTCCCGCCCACCAAATGCTTTGAAGCCTTTGCTTCTATCTTTGCAAATGGCGGCTCCTATATTAAGAAGACATATTTGGGAATTATACATTACATTATAAATGCCAGTACGGCTCAGGTAGCTCAAATGGTAGAGCACTTGGACTAGAAAACCAAGGGTCCCAGGTTCAAGTCCCGGTCTGAGCGTATAATTTTTCTCTTCAAATATGATTTATCCATCATTGAGATGTATGAAATTAATAATAAGAACATCGAAAAAAACTTTATTATATCAATATTTCAAACTTGTCCACTGCTGTGGTTTCGAGGTAGCATGCTGCCTTGTCATGCAGCGGGCCTGGGTTCGATTCCCAGTCGGGACAGGCTCCTGGATGAGGTTTTTTCAAGGTTTTTCCTCACCTGTAAGACAAATGTCAGGAAGCTTAGGGTCCAACGGTCCCCGATAATCATCCGACCATATATCTTATCATTATCATCATCATCATTCTTCACCAGTGTAGAAATCTATGGGAAGCTACCACACCTAGCTCCCTAGAAAAGCTGCAAAGCATAGCATGAAAATGCTATGATTGCAGTGAAAGACCTGCCCTCAGGCAGAATTACTGTGGATGGATTCCAAACTTATGTGTTCCATTTTGTTTTCATCTTTCATTTTGATGGTACGACAGACTTGGGTCAGTGTCCTTGTATATCACAAACTTTCTTTTCCTTCTTCTTTGGCTTTCCCCCACTTATAGGTTTGCCGTCTTCAGTTTCCATTTATCTCTATCATTCCAATCTCCCTCTTCCAAATTCCTATCATACATTATAGTTTCCATCTTGGTCTGCCACGTTTATTTCTTCCAGGGGGTGACCATTGGTATATATTTTTTGGCCATCTTTCATTTTCCATTCTTTGTACATGTCCATACCATTTAAGCATTTGATTTTCAATCCTCTTAACAACAGATGTGGTGACATTCATTTCTCTCCAAAGGAATTCATTTCTTATTTTATCCTGTCTTGTTTTTTGGAGGCTTCTTCTAAAATAATCAAATTCAACTGTTCTAATTTTATTCTTTAGTAATTCCGTCAAAGACCAAGTTTCACTTCCATATGACAAAATATTCTGTATTATGCTCTTATAAATTTTCATTTTAGTTTCCTTTGTAATATTTTTATTCCAAATTATTCCATGTAATGTCTTAGTTGCATTTTTTGCCATTGCAATTTTAGTCTGTACATCTCTCTCACAGGTACCTAAACTTGTAATTATTGACCCAAGATATTTAAAAAATTCACACTTTTTTATTTTCCCTGTTTCGAGTATGAGGTCATCCACATCCTTTCCCAAACACATATATGTTGTTTTCTGTAAATTTATATTTAGTCCCCACTTTTTATACAAACTTTCAATAATATATTTTGGGCTTCATTTCATTCCTTGATTTAGGATTACATTGGAGACAAGTAGAGGGTTCACTTAGAGACAGACTCACAAAGTTTTTATTAGATTTACCATTAACACTTTTGCTTTTGATTTAAATGTGATTAAAACACTTTTTTGAAACGAGAAATGTATGGTCATGTTAAAGTTTTCTCTGTCTTTAATATATTAAAATTAAACAAAACAGGGTGAAAAGCAAGCCACATTTTTGTATTAGTGCACCGTCTTGCATGTTTTATCGCCATATATTGATGGGCTTTATTAATTTAATTTACTCTTGCTCAATATTATATCACAGATACGATTAAGAAACTAAGATTACATAACATCACATCAAAAGCTGCTCTAAAATACGGAAGTGAAATTTGGATTTTAAATAAAAGAAACTCTCATAAACTTCAAGTAAGCCAAATGCGCTTCTTACGATCATTGTTAGGAGTTAATAGATTGGATCACCAAAGGAACACTATTATCAGAGGAAAACTTTAAGTAACAAGTTTAAATGAAGATATACAAAGATACCAACAAGAATGGAAAAATCATCTGAGAAGAATGGCAAGAAATAGACTTCCAAAATTGGCATTCCAATATACCCCAACTGGACATAGGGACCAAGGAAGACCAAAACATCGGTGGAAACATCAAGACCATCTTCACTAGGTTTACCGTACAGGCCACATGGCCTAAAATGAATTTGTTCATGATGATGAATGATGATACGATTATGGCTGAATGTAAAAACAAGGAATAAATAAATAGAGAACCGATAAACATAACTACTTAATCTTAACAGAGATTCTGCGGCTGGGCCCTAGTTTTATGCAAACTTGCTTCATTTTGTAAACAACTGCTAGTATATATTAAACAATATTTTGACCTATACTTTGTTGTACTTAATGAGGTATTTAACGAAACCATGAGAGAGGAAATTATTGGACTCTAAATACTTAATGCTTGCAATAAATAATTAATCACAATAATTAATTAAAATCAATAAGATTTAATGAAAAATAGTCATATGAGTTAAATTAACAAAATAACGGCTATAAAGAAAAATTATCAAAACAATGATGAAGGTAAACATAATCAATAATAATAATAACTTTCTCCTTGAACAATAATATATAGGTATACTAGCTGGCCCGGCGAACGTCGTATCGCCTTTAAATATTTTTACGTTAATTTTTCTGATGTTTTAATTGTTACCTGCTATTCGGGGCAGAAACAAATCCAACAAATCAAAGATCATAAAAATCGGTCCAGCCGTTCTTGAGTTGCAAAGATAAATACCAACTAGATAGTATAATTGTCACAGGATTGATGATCGGGGCAAGAGGTACTATGCCAGGATTCTTAGCCAAATTTTGGAATTCCTTAGATTTGGACAGGGGTGTATCTTTCTAGAATTGCCATCGTTGCCATTAGAGGATCAATTTCAATTTTAAGAAACCATATTTACAAAATTTGTACTTTATAGTATGTATACTTCAATTAGGCCTACAAGTTGAATTTTTAAAAATATATTTACAAAATGTATTTCATCAATTACAAAAATTAATTGTCTGTATCACTTTGTCCTTGAGGCAATCTTCTAATGAGGAAAGTTTTATATAATAAAAAATAGTGTAACTAATCCGACTTTGTTTTATATATATATAGAAGTCCCGGCTACACGTTGCTGTGGCTAAGGTATACGTTAAATTATGTTGTAGTAAACTAAGTGAGAAATCTAAATCAAAAAGTTTTTGTTTTACACAATTTTTTAGTTCTGGTACGTTAACTACACCCGGTATACATATGGGTGGTGGTTTATGTGGAAGTGGTTTTGTTGATTGAGATGAATTTATGTTGTCTGCATTCTCAGTATCATCCATAAGTGTATCATAAGGATTATATACATTTATTGATGGAATATTTTGAGGAGGCTTGCTGATTTCATTATACTTTCGTTTTTTTCTACGAACTTGTTGGCAGTTTGGATTCTCATCATCATCAAGAAGTCTCTGTATAGTAATATCATCTTGTGATATATTATAGTCATCTTGTTTTTCATTTAATTGAGGCATGGAGATTGTTTCTGTAATATTAGGCATATTATTATGACTAACAGACTTACTTGCAATTCTGTTATTCCGTTCCTTAGGATCTTAATATGTTTTTAAATTGACATTCTTCTTAAATGTAAGATTTATGTCACATAGGCCTATACCAATTTGCGGAAATTCACTTGATATCTTATCATTCATGGTCTCTAGAACTGATTTGCCATATTGTTCAATGTCCCTTCTCGGTCCAGTTAAATTTAAATTAAGTTGCTGCCTTTCAGCCAGATTACTTCAAACTAATACTTACACACGAAATTAATATTATTATCAATATATTGAAAATAAAATAAACACAAACACACTTAAATTATGAAATAATCAATATTTGTAATTCAATTGAAATTCACGGTTGCAACAAAAAGCTCAGTCACCTGGTTAAATAATAAACCAATTACCTTACATCGTCATCTGTTAGAATCGTATGGAACTCACAGATAATTATAACTCTTTGTTAAATAATAAACAATTTGCAATAAAAAATAATGTGACTATAAATTTAGTTATAAACAACCGTAGGTCTCAAGTTGGATCAAACAGCACACAGTGTGCAAAATTTTATTAAAATCGGTTCAGTAGTTTAGGATTCCATTGTGGACAAACAATGTGACACGTAATTTTTATATATTAAGATATATATATATATATATATATAAAGTCTTTCATACTAAACAACATTTGAACTACATACACTCACACAAAAACAATACTTAACTCTTAGTTCCTTAAACATGACTAACAGAATCTTGAAGTAATGGCGACATTGTCGCAACTAAACAGTTCCACTTTTGGAGAAAGTCTCTTCCTTTCTAGGAAGACTTCCAGACTATAGGAGGTTCGATACAGCAAGTGAGCTAGTTAGTTAACAAAATTGTTTTGTTTTATGGCCAATGTTATGTAATTTGAAAGTAGTTTTGAAGTTCCTTAGGACAGGTTACTGGCCCGACGCTAAGTAGTCCAGTGGTAGGGCTGCTCTGCAGCAAGAAGAAGACCAGGACGTCCACTCAAAAGACTTTTGGTTGGTGTTTCTCTTGAGGCCGAAACAGGTCAACAAATGGCCTAAATTCGTGAATGTACTATGATGATGATGATGATATGTAATTTGTGAAAATAGAAGAATATCACAATTTAATTAGAATTATCATAACTTTTCTTATTGCAGTTCAAGTGAAATGTCTGGTAACTAGGGCAAAAAAAAAAAATTAATGTTTCCATTTTGTAAGATTAAATTTTCAGTGCATAAATTAAATTTCAATGTAAATTCATTAAATATTGTAGAAGAGAAGCAAACATGAATATTCATAAAATAGAGTGCTGATATGTTTTCAACATCTTATCACGTTTTTATTAAACATTTCCATATGAAGATAGAGTACATTAATTGCTGTCCTTCAAAACTCAGAAATAAATTAAAACAATCAGATATTTATCAACAGTGATTAGATACAATTGATTATGACATCATTATGATTACTAGATTCTTTAAACATTTAAAAATTTTAAATTTAACTCTTGTCTCTATCTTCAATAACCAATAATATCTGTGATGATCTAGATGAAGATTTTCGGGCTGTGGGCCATGGTCGTGAGGCTTGTAGTTCCCCGACGTTTCGCCAGAGACTGCGCCTGGTATCCTCAAGGGTTGTCTTGAGACTGGCAATTCTGTCCGCTGTCTGTCCTATTTATATGTTCACCGTGATGTGTTCGTAAGTTGTATCTGCCTTCTGCTACATCGCGGTGAACGTATAAATAGGACAGACAGCAGACAGAATTGCCAGTCTCAAGACAACCCTTGAGGATGCCAGATGCAGTCTCTGGCGAAACGTCGGGGAACTACAAGCCTCACGACCATGGCCTACAGCCCAAAAATCTTCATCAAGATATTGTTGTATTGTTGCTTATATCAGTTGGAACACAATTCATAATTTGTTAACATGTCTGAAGAAGGTACAGTGTACCGAAACAGCTGTCACTGAATTGTATCTTAATAAATATGAAAATCAAATAAAACTAAGTTTTATTTTTATTTAATTAATGGATATGGATTTTCATCAAGTAAACACCAACTCAATTATATTTGAAGAGAAAAATT